>CM062296.1:587871441-589071441 GCA_031216915.1 Pictodentalium vernedei
TTTGGAAATATGGGCGTTTGAATTTATTTCTATTTTTAGCCCCTGGGGTTCCCCACGGGGCTGTGAAAAATCTTTTTTCGGGCATCAATCAATTAGTTAGGATCCACTTATACTACATGTCAAATTTGGTTCAAATCGGCTCACCGGTTCTTGAAATACAAATTTTGGGTGGAGCCCAAAATAGATATGCTACCACAGAGAGCCCAAATATTGGCCTACCAACTTCCATTGAACATATTTTATTTTAATCTTCAACACCAAAGAATGTTCCATACCAAATATCAAGGCATTACCTCTGGGGGTTCATGAGAAGAAGATTTTTAGGGTTTTGGGGCATTAACCAGCCCGAAGATGGCAGAGAACGGAGAAGTCCTACTCCAACCCCGTTCCCCACCGTGTACCCAGGTACTTCCTCCGTCACCCCCCCCCCCCCCCCCCCCACAGTACACCAGCATTCAGGCATAAACTGCTAATTTCTCCCACTGGCGCTTTTCACAATCTCCTCAACAATTCTATTCACCTTTTTCCTCGTGTCAGCCTTCATCCACTTCTCTCTCGCAGTTTATCCCATTCTTCCATTATATTTCTCAAGTACGATTATTCTACCTGGCCGGTATTTGGAGCGTTCTAAAATGAAACATTCCAGGGTCTCCGTTTTCCGTAGCTGCACATTTGACACCTCCTTTCCTCACTTTTCTGATTTCCCCGTTCAACTCCCGTGACTTTGATCTTCCACCCCCACAAAGATCCATCTAGATACTCCTCAAACTCAAAAGCTGGCGCATCTTTTTCCATATCCCGTCCAACGTGCTTTTGGCCCTAACTGTAAACAACAGCTCGTCGGTTTCTATTACAATCCCCGACCATCCTACCCTGATGAAACTGCGCCTCTGCTTCAATCCCCGTTTAAGATCTTTTCACCGTCTGCTGTTTGGAAGGTAAACCGGGTAATTTATGTAACATAATTTTCCCATATCCATTCTATCTTAACAAACATCCACTGAAGTTCTCCTCTGGCCTCTTCCGGTGTGGCTGCATTACTTGGCTCAGTCTCCAAGTTCTTCACTACCGTTTGGAAAGAGATTATACCCGTTCCATAGGTTATACTTGGTAGTCCCACCCTCACCTCTGGTTGAGTGTGCATGAATAATGGAAATATTTGCGGGAACTGTGTGTGAATGTTTCTGGAACTGGTGTTAAGACAGTGGTGGGTGTTGGTTGGAAAGTGGAAAACTATGATGAACATTTTTTTTTTTTTTGAAAATTCACATGCGGATGGTAATTTCTTTCCTTTTATTTTTCTGTTTGTTTTTGTTTTTGCTTTTTACCTCATTCGAGCCCAGCACCACATTCACAGAATGGAAAATAAAGCCAAGAAGACACTTCTGGAGACACGAATCAGCTATGGCTGACATGTGATATAAACTTTGTTTTACTTTCATCTTCTCCAAGATGTATTTTTACCTTGTTTTCCTACCAGGACATAAATGCCTCCCTGACTCCATGATACAGAACTGGATGATATTTAATGCAACATAAAAGAAATGTCGGTGTTCTCAACCTGGGCCAAAACATCGAGTTTCCTATTTCAGGGTTGATACAGTGCATGAGCAAAAGTTTTGTGTGAAAGTCTACATGTAAGAACTTGTGTATGGTCACACATTCCTATCCGCGCACATTTTTTTTTTGGTAACTGATATCACATAAAAAAATGAAAAAGGTGCATCAATAAACATGGTCTGAATTGTGGACTGTCGTAGCTGAGCAGCCCATAATATCATAAAAGTGTTAGCCAATGTGATAACCAAAATGATAAGCAAAAGTAAGAGGGGAGAACTTTTTGTTCTTAAAGTCTTAAGTCACGAAATCCCAGTTCTGAATCGGAGAGGCCCAGATAATGTCACGAACATCTGTCTCAAATTAACCCTTTGAAACCTAGAGGCCGTTTTCTGGCCGGGTTACAAGCTACGCCATAATGTCATTAAGGGGATGACTTCAAAATGAAAAAGGTGCATCAATGAACATGGTCTGAACTATGGACTGTCGTAGCTGAGCAGCCCATAATATCACAAAAGTGTTAGTCAATGTGATAAGCAAAATAATAAGCAAAACTAAGTGTGGGGGGGGGGGGGGGGGACTTTTTGCTCTTAAAGTCTTAAGTCACGAAATCCCAGTTCTGAATCGGAGAGGGCCCAGATGATGTCATGAACATCCGTCTCAAAGACTCAACTCTTTGAACCCTAGATGCCGTTTTCCGGCCGGGTCATAAGCTACGTCATAATGTATTTAAGGGGGATGACTTCAGGGTAAATGTGTGGTGAAGACCAATCAACAGATTAACCAGGGCTGCACGTTGAAAATATTAATAGGCCTACCCCCAAATAATAAATATTGACTTTTCCTATTGCTACCATGGAACTGACATTGAGGATACCACCAGGGTTCAAAGGGGTTACTTGAGTATATGCTACCATCGATGCATTCGTCCCTCTGGTCGGCCATCGCACCACATCTGAGTTAGTAACTCCACAAATAATAGTTGGATCATCTGACTTTTATGTCACAGCTAATCTATTCTTTGTGCGCGTGGCTCGCAGCTGTCTTGAAAATTCTATAAAATCCGCGTACCACATGATTTTCGTACCCGAGTCCTCGTGCAACGCTTAGTGAACAAAGTTTTAGAATCCTGGAAGGGTGGATGTCTAACATTTCATGGACAAAATTGCAGGTAGGGGTGAGTGGATCTGAAAATTGTGAAAAACAAGAAAATGCCACATTGTATCTGTCCAACAAAAAAAAACCCGAGTGAATGATAGTAAGTTTTTGTCACGGTTGTTAAGTGGTTGACCTCGATACACTGATGTCAAAATGCCAAAATTTCAATTTGCAAGTTGTTCCCTAATGCAACGAAGACTTAGCCAATGCAGCCTTGTTTGTCTGAGCTCAATGGCTGAGTGCAGGTGTCGGATTAGTACACTGGACCAATATGCTCCCACCTGGACAACGAGGATCAAGTGTCTTGCCCAAAGGCGCAACTCAAAAGAACGGGTTAGGATCATCTCGTTGACTTTGGCAGGTGGGCGATTAAGGCCCCTTGGGGCCTCTTGTTTTCTTTCGCCAGTAGAATAAAGAATTCATTCCTGAATGGTGAATAAACTGGACACGCCGTCACAAAATAGTATGGTAAACAAGACAAGCTCTATCTGTTTTCCTGGTAAAACTGGGCCCCTCCATCAATGCTTGGGGTTAGCCGTGTGACCTTAAACACCATTAAATAAATAAATAAACTTCACAAACTTTACTTCATTTTCAGTATTGCCCAGATTACACACCTCACATAGCAGATCGTCATCTGAAACCTCGTGGTTGGCAGCATTATTCACTCGCAAGGGCGTTGTTAATTATACACAATAGAATTCAGCAAAGTCGCGTTTCTGCATTGCGCCTGCACCTGGTATGACTGTAGTCTGTAGTAATTTTACGATACACAGCTGCAGGTGACTTAATAGTATTTCAGCATCATTGTTGGCTGCCTGCATAGACAACCCACAATGACGTAAAACACTGCCAAGATAAATCCATTCTCTCAAGCAAAAATATACACGGGGTACTTTTTCAAAGCAATCCAAAGGTGGCAGCTTGGGCCAGTATGAAACCCGATGGTTAATTAAACTATGTGTCAGAGTAAAAAGAAACGGATCAATAAAATGTACATAGCGGACACAAACTATTCCCTTTTCGATCCACCACACTTGCTCCAGACACACTAATAGATAAAATATTCGAATATTGCTCTTTGAAATGTTATGCCACACAACGCAAATACAGAGTCAAGTGAATTGTTTATAGTCACGGGCGCAGCAGTGTTTAACCATACAGACTATTATAAAAGTTTCTCAACACCGTGTAATTGGAGAACATAATACGCTGCGATAAAAACAATATAAACAAGAGGCCCCACGTGGCCTTAATCGCTCACCTGACAAAGTGACTCTAAGAAGTATTTTAGGTCACCTTCACCATGTCATGCCTCATCAACATTAACTGGTTGAGTGATAGATTTTGTTTGAAGTTCAACATTTGTTACCTAAAATTAGTTTTATTTAAAATCATTGGTGTGTGGCCAATCTCCAATGATTTTTAATAAAGCAAATTTATCTCTGCAGACAAACTGGTTTAGCATGAAGCACAAACAAGGAATGTGAAGAGATAGCCTTGGACATCTCTCCCCAACTGTGGATATCTTCCATGTGCTACATGTATATATTTGCATGCAAGAAAACAAAAATTTTCACAAATTTTATTTTTTTTTATCATCATTGGAACAAGCTCAAACAGCTTATTCCAATAGGGGTATGGGAAGATCAGGTATATTTTTGAGACAGAAATGTGAATATATAAATAATGGTGTTTTTTTGTGAATGATGCTGGAGAATTTTGCGTAAAGATATGGTAAATGGTTTGTTCTAGATACAGAATGATGCAAAAGTATTTAAATTTGATTAGGCAAGTTGTTCCTATAATGCATTTAAAAATTGAAGTAACTGTTTTTTTGCTGACGAACTTTTAGATGTGTGTGTCTGTGTTTGTGTGTGTGTGTGTGTGTTTGTGTGTGTGTGTTTGTGGGGGGTGGGGGGGGGGGTAAGAGTGTTCTTGCAAACAAAATTCCTGAATAAATGGAAAATTTTATTTTTTGTGTGAAAGACATAGTGCGTGAATGTTGATTGGAACAAGCTTAGAGAGCTCATTTTAATGTGAAGTCATAAAGCTGTGTTTTACGTACGAAATTCTGGAATAACTAAAAAAATTGCTTTTTTGACTCAAAAAGCATGGTGTGCGACCTCTCATTGGAATGAGCTCAAAAAGCTCATTCCAATGGGGTATTTACAAGCGATAAGTACATGTATGTTTAAGAGACAAAAATTAAAATTTGAATAGCGATTTTTGCGAAGAATGCTGACAAGTTTTGGCAGTTATGCTGGTAAAAAGGTAAGATATGCAAAGTGGTTGTTTTTTAGAGGCGACATTTAATTAAGGGGAATTAACCCTTGATTACTGAGGTAACTTCTAAAAGTACTGAAATTTCATGAAGCAATGTGAATAACAGACAACAGTTGCCTAAAAATTTCATGAATAACTAAAATTTTTATTCCTTTGTCTCGAAAACATGGCATATGACCTTTGTTGGAATGAGCTGAATGCGTGTGTTCCAATGAGGGGTCATAAAATTTGAACGAAGATTTGTGTGAATAATGCATTAGTACTGCTAGATTTGGGTAAACGGTTCACCCTGGATACCACCCCTTCTATAGTAGATCTTTTCTGCAAATTTTGTCTAAGATTCTATCAACTTTACAAATAAATACGTTCATGAATCACAATCAGATCCACCCTACAATGTTGCATACCAAATATCAAAAGATTCTGCCTGCTGGATCTGGAGAAGAAGATTTTTTAAGAAATATGCCTGAAACGCACTAAGTTAAAATTTGGGCTCCTATACGGAGCCCAAATATAAACCCAGGGGGCCGATTTGAACAAACTTGAATCAGATCCACCCCACAATGTTGCTTACCAAATATGAAAAGATTCTGAAGCTGGATCTGGAGAAGAAGATTTTTTAAGAAATTTGCCTGAAATGCACTAAGTTCGAATTCAAGCTTCTATAGTGAGCCCAAATATGAAACTAGGAAGCCGATTTGAACAAACTTGAATCAGATCCACCCCACAATGTTGCATACCAAATATCAAAAGATTCTGCCTGCTGGATCTGGAGAAGAAGATTTTTTAATAAATTTGCCCGAAATGCACTAAGTGCGAATTCGGGCTTCTATATTAAGCCCCAATATGAATCCAGGGGGCCGATTTGAACAAACTTGAATCAGATCCACCCCGCAATGTTGCATACCAAATATCAAAAGATTCTGCCTGCTGGATCTGGAGAAGAAGATTTTTGAAGAAATTTGCCTGAAATGCACTAAGTGCGAATTCGGGCTTCTATATTAAGCCCAAATATGAATCCAGGGGGCCGATTTGAACAAACTTGAATCAGATCCACCCCGCAATGTTGCATACCAAATATCAAAAGATTCTGCCTGCTGGATCTGGAGAAGAAGATTTTTGAAGAAATTTGCCCGAAATGCACTAAGTTTGAATTCGAGCTTCTATAGTGAGCCCAAATATGAATCCAGGTGGCTGATTTGAACAAACTTGAATCAGATCCACCCCGCAATGTTGCATACCAAATATCAAAAGATTCTGCCTGCTGGATCTGGAGAAGATGATTTTTTAAGAAATTTGCCTGAAATGCACTAAGTTCGAATTCGAGCTTCTATAGTGAGCCCAAATATGAATCTAGGAAGCCGATTTGAACAAACTTGAATCAGATCCACCCCACAATGTTGCATACCAAATATCAAAAGATTCTGCCTGCTGGATCTGGAGAAGAAGATTTTTTAAGAAATTTGCTTGAAATGCACTAAGTTCAAATTTGGGCTCCTATACTGAGCCCAAATATAAACCCAGGGGGCCGATTTGAACAAACTTGAATCAGATCCACCCCACAATGTTGCTTACCAAATATGAAAAGATTCTGCCTGCTGGATCTGGAGAAGAAGATTTTTTAAGAAATTTGCATGAAATGCACTAAGTTCAAATTCGAGCTTCTATAGTGAGCCCAAATATGTATCCAGGGGGCCGATTTGAACAAACTTGAATCAGATCTACCCCGCAACATTGCATACCAAATATCAAAAGATTCTGCCTGCTGGATCTGGAGAAGAAGATTTTTTAAGAAATTTGCCTGAAATGCACTAAATTCGAATTCGAGCTCCTATAGTGAGCCCAAATATGAATCTAGGGAGCCGATTTGAACAAACTTGAATCAGATCCACCCTACAATGTTGCATACCAAATATCAAAAGATTCTGCCTGCTGGATCTGGAGAAGAAGATTTTCAAAGAAATTTGCCTGAAATGCAGTAAGTTCAAATTTGGGCTCCTATACTGAACCCAAATATAAACCCAGGGGGCCGATTTGAACAAACTTGAATCAGATCCACCCCACAATGTTGCATACCAAATATCAAAAGATTCTGCCTGCTGGATCTGGAGAAGAAGATTTTTTAAGAAATTTGCCTGAAATGCACTAAGTTCGAAATCGGGCTCCTATACTGAGCCCAAATATGAACCCAGGGGGCCGATTTGAACAAACTTGAATCAGATCCACCCTACAATGTTGCATACCAAATATCAAAAGATTCTGCCTGCTGGATCTGGAGAAGAAGATTTTTTAATGTTTTTCCCATTGCCTACAGTGTTAAAAAGTGCTGACTCAGCACTTTTTCAGAGTCCCGAAAAAGTACCCTATGATAAAACCGATGGCAATTTTTTTTTACCAATCCTTTCTGTTGGTCCCAAGAAAGCTTCACACCAAATAAAAATTCTCACTGCCGTGCAGTTTTTGAGATATGGGCGTTTTAATTTTTTTCTATTTTTAGCTCCTGTGGTTCCCACGGGGCTACAGGAAAAAAAATTTCTGCATAAATTAGGTACTTATGACCCAATAAGCCCTCACATAAAATTTGGTTCAAATTGGCCTCTCGGTTTAAAAAATAGAAATTTGGGGTGGGGCCAAAATTTTTGCTCCTCCCATAACATCGCCAAGTATAGACCTACAAACTTCTCTTGAACAAACTTGAGTCTACACCTCAAAAGGAAGCTGCATACCAAATATCAAGTCTCTGCTATTGCTGGTTCTTGAGAAGAAGATTTTTTAAGAATTGGAGCATTTTTGCCCCACCCCTCTGCTCAATATGAGCCGAAACCTAATTTGCCCAAAAATCAAAATGCCGCTATATAACCCCTACTCACATGAAATTTCATTAACATGCGGCCAGTGGTTTGGAAGAAAAAGACCCAAACACCACCTTCACGCCGGACGACGGACGACGGACGACGGACGACGGACGCCGGACGACGGACGACGGACGAAAAGTGATCAGAAAAGCTCACCCTGACTTTCAGTCAGGTGAGCTAATAAACAATAAAATCGAAAAAATATTCGAGAAATATCCCCAAAAAACCTCGGTAAATATTAATTCACCCATGTTACTTTGTGACAACAGAGAAATAACTTGTTGTAAAAAACATGTACCGCAATTATTTATTTATTTATTTATTTATTTATTTATTTATTTATTTATTTGTTCATTTATTTATTTATTCATTTATTGGGGTTTAACGGCACTTTCGACAGCTACTGTCACCTCATGTCGGACGGTTTTACAAGGGTTTTACAAGGGTAGGAATCCGGAGTACCCGGAGAGAGCCTCCGAGCAGTGACGAATAATGTCAGACTCACCAACGTACCAACTCCGCACAGGTAGGGTTAGCATTGGTAGAAAGAAAGTGCACCATCGACGTGTATTACGCCTCAGTGCACAGCGCAACGTGGGCAACGGAATTAAGAACCTTGCCCAAGGACACAAGACAGTTGCCCCTGGCTGTGATCAAACGGTAGACCTTTCGGTTTGAAGTCCAATGCCGTAACCACTGAGCCACCGCGCTCATTACCACAACAATTTACACATTGTTATGGTGACTCATTAGTAAGCGGTTTGCTCTTTAGACATGGTTCATCAACACTACAAAGGAATAAAGTCATGAAAGGAAAATTTTATGGAAAAACACACAGAAATGGATTTGAACAAACCTGAACCTAACATGCTCCCCCTGCCACCCTCACCACACCCATAGAGAGCCCAAATATTAATCCAGGAACTCAAATTGAACAAACCTGAATCTAATCCCCCTTGAGATGTTACAAACCAAATATGAAAGAATTCTGACTGGTGGATCAGAAGAAGGAGGTTTTTAAAGAAATGCCCTCACATTGCACTAAGTTAAAGAAATGCCCTCACATTGCACTAAGTTAAACTTTGGGCTCGAATAGGGAGTGAAATATTAACCCAGGGGCACGATTTGAACAAACCTGAATCTGATCCACCTAGAGATGTGGTATACCAAATATGAAGGGATTCTGATTGGTGGATCTGAAGAAGATTTTAAAAGAAGTTCCCTCATATTGCACTAAGTTAAACTTCAGTAGGGCTGGGCGGTTTATCACTCTAAATCTTTCAAAATATATTTTGCAGCCAAACAGTGTGTTACTAACTGCCCCCCCCCCCCCCCCACACCCCCCACACCCCCCACCCACAAGGATAGGAGGGGAGGTCATTTTCCACGTAAAACCACTCTAATTCATCTCGGAACTCCATTTTGAAAAGAAGCGAAAAAAAAATTCCGAATTTTGGTTCAAAATTTCCAAGTGGGAACAGGACCCAAAATTTTCAGGCTATATTTTTTTTTTCGTCTCAAAATTGAACAAAACGCATAAAAACCGAAAAAAAAATTTCCAAATTTTGGTCCAAAATTTCCATGTCAGAACCAGACCCAAACATTTTCAGGATAAAAATTTTATTTTTAGTATCAAAATTGAACAAAACGCATAAAAAATCGAAAAATATGTTTTTCCAAAGTTGGGCCAAAATTTCTAAGTCCAAACCAGACCCAAACGTTTTAGAGATGATGTATACCAAATGTTAAAGGAGTCTGACTGGTGGATTTGAAGAAGAAGATTTTTAAAGAAATTTCCTCATAATGCACTAAGTTAACATTCGGGCTCCCATAGGGAGCCCAAATATTAACCGAGGAACTCGATTTGAACAAACTTGAATCTGGCCCCTCTAGAGATGATGAATACCAAATATGAGAGGATTCTGACTGGTGGATCTGAAAAAGAAGATTTTTGAAGAAATTTCCTCATATTGCACTAAGTTAAAATTCGGGCTCTCACAGGGAGCCCAAATATTAACCCAGCGACTCGATTTGAACATAATTGAATTTGACCCCCTATAGATGTTGCATACCAAACATAAAAGGATTCTGACTGGTGGATCTGAAGAAGATTTTTAAAGAAATTTCCTCAAATTGCACCAAGTTAAACTTTGGGCTCCAATAGAGAGCCCAAATACTTACTCGGGGACCCGATTTGAACAAATTTGAATCTGACCTCCTAGAGATGTTGTATTCCAAATATGAAAGCATTCTGACTGGTGGATATGAAGAAGAAGATTGTTAAAGACATTTCCTCATATTTCACTAGGTTAAAATTTGGGCTCCTACAGGGAGCCCAATTATTAAGCCAGGGACTCGATTTGAACAAACTTGAATCTGACCCCCGCTACAGATGTTGTAAACCAAACATGGAAGGATTCTGACTGGTGGATCTGAAGAAGATTTTTATAGAAATTTCCTCAAATTGCACCAAGTTAAACTTTGGGCTTTAATAGAGAGCCCAAATACTAACTCAGGGACTCGCTTTGAACAAACTTGAATCTCAGCCCCTAGAGATGTTGTATACCAAATATCAAAAGATTTCAACAGGTAGATCTGAAGAAGATTTTTAAAGACACATATTCAACTAAGTTAATATTCGGACTGCCAGAGGGATCCCAAATATTAACCTAGGGACTCGGTTTGAAGAAACCTGAATCTGACCCCCCCCCCCCCCCCCCCCTCAGAGATGTTGTATATCAAATATGAAAAGATTCTGACTGGTGGATCTGGAGAAGAAGATTTTTTTGAATTTTGGAAAGAGATTTATGGGTACTATCAGAGTTATGCCCCCTGTGGGCGTGGCAGCTTTATCTGAACAAACTTGAATTGACGTATGATAAGGAACATGCAGAGCAAATTTTGTTGAATTTGGTCCCGTATTTCGTTAGGAGAAGTCGATAATGTAAAGTTAACGCTAGACGACGACGACGGACGACGGACGGAAAGTGATTAGTAAAGCTCCCCTTGAGCTTCGCTCAGGTGAGCTAAAAAGATTCAGTGGGATAACTAGGAAATGTTGGTTTCTATGATTATGCAAAACCATCACAGAACAACGTGGGCCTTAATCTGTAATATGATCTGCAGCTTCTTCACAACAAGGTTATTCAGTATTATGGATACGACACAGTCTACTGCCAGTCCACAGCACAATAGATTGTGTTGCAATGAACCTGTTTTTCTTCGGATTATTATTTTGTTTTTTTTTCACATTTTGTCCGTACGATTCAGAAGCCATTTTCGAACCGATTTTCACACAATTTTGCACACGCATAGAGGGGCACAAAATCTAAAAACAACCGAAGCGAAATTTTCGATTTAACCCTTATTCCGCCAAAATTGGTAAAATCTGTCAAAATTAGGGTTTATAAGCACTTTTTCGAAACGCGTCTTGTAGGTTTTTTTTTACCGTTTATCATTACTAGACCTCTCTGTGACACGACCATTCATATACAGGAGATATTAGGCAATACATATGTTAGCCCTCCACAGGCTGTCAAACATCGAAATTTTGATGACATGGGCCGTTTTCGGGCCCCTAAAGCACTCAAACTATACATGAGAGATAAACATAACTTCATTTATTGGAAGTGGGATTCATCGTGAATCATGTTTGTAAGTAACAAGGGTATTAAAAAACAAGCATTAACCCGTTTTGGGCTGGTTAAACTGCAATGCCCCTCAAAAGCTCAAAAGTTCATGTTTTCTGTAGTTTTCTCTAAACGAGTCTTGAAGATTTTCAAGAAAAATAGGCCACACGCAGGTCTTGGTGTGACAATACAAATTGCATGCACAAAATACTCCGATGAGCATTTGTTAACCCTCCGTGGGTGCTAAGAGTCAAAACTGTGATAAAATGGGCTGTTTTTGGACATCAACAGCACCCAATGGGTACGCCACAAAGAAAAGTACCTTCTTTTATCGAGCGCAAAATTTACACAGAAACATTTTTGTAAGTAGTAAGGGTATTCAAAAGTCGTAGTCTTAACCCATTTTGGACAGGCTGGAGAGAGATACCCCTTAAAAGCTTAAAATTCCCATTTTTGTGGATTTCTCTAAAAACATCTTGTAGGTTTTCAAGAACAAATGACTATTCGTGGGTCTTTGTGTGACATTACAAGTTGCCAAAATATTCCGGTGAGCGTTTATTAACCCTCTACAGGCTGCCAAACATCGTAATTTTGTTGAAATGGGCTGTTTTCGGACACGCACAGCTTGGACTGCACGATATTCAAAATTGAATACCGGTATTGGTGTTCAAAAAAATACCGCGGTATACCGGTATATCGAAAACTGTTCCGAAAAATGAACATAAGTACCACAACCGAGGCTTGAGGCATCACAGTCGGAACGATGCCTTGATGATGCGGTTCGAAAAACATTTACCCAAGGCGGACGATATCAAAATATTTTTTAAAAAAGTTTAGCAGATTTCCCCCCCCCCCCCAAAATTCTACAAAACCATATCATGTGACCCCTCATTGGAACGAGCTCAACGAGCTCGTTCCAACGAGGGGTCACATGATATAGTTTTGTTAAAAAATTTTAAAATTATTTTTTCAACTGCTGAAATTGTATATTACGTGATTCCTTTGGTAGAGGGATAATAATATTCGTTCGGGGCAAAAGATAAAAATCTCAAGGCATTTTGAAAATTAAATTGTGAGGAAATAAATAATGACGATAAACCGATATTTTTGTAACTGTACCGGTATCCAATCGATATTGGTTTGAATATCGGTATATACATGTATCGGTTTATCGATATACCGTGCAGCCCTACGCACAGCACCCAACGTATACCCGAGAGATAAACATAATCTCCTTTGTTGGAAGTGTAATTCACTGAGGACCATTTTTGTAAGTAATAAGGGTATTCAAAAAATTAAGCGTTAATCCCTTTTGGGGTGGTTACCCATCAAAAGATTTAACAATTCATGTTTGCCCTGTATTTCTTTACAAACATCTTGTAGGTTTTCAAGAGAAAATGGCCATTGATAGGTCTTGGTGTCACATTACCAGTGCATGGATAAAATATTTCGGTAAGCATTTGTTAGCTCTCCATGGGCAGCTAAATGTCAAAATTTTGAAAAAAAATAGTCTATTGGTGGACACCAACAACATCAAATGCGAATGCCACAGAGAAACGTAACTTCTTTTACCGGACGCAAAACTCAAAGGGAAACATTTTTATAAGTAGTAAGTGTATTCAAAAATCGAGGTCTTAACCCAATTTTTGACTGGTTGAGGAGATATACCCCTTGAAAGCTTAAAATTCCCGTTTTCTGTGGATTTCTCAAAAAAAATCTAGTCAGTTTTCAATAAAAATTGACCATTTGCAGGTCTTGGAGTGACATTACAAGTTGCATGGACAAAATATTCCGGTAAGACATTTTGAGAAAATGGTCTGTTCTTGGGCACCCATAGCACCCAGTGTGTACATGAGAGATAAACATAACCACTTTTCATTGGAAGTGGAATTCACTGAGAATTACTTTTGTAAGTAATAAGAGTATTCAAAAAACAACCCTCAACCCGTTTTGGACTGAATAAACAATGATACCCATCAAAAGATTAAAATTCATGTTCTCCTTGGATTTCACTGAAAACATCTTGAAGATTTTTAAGAAAAAATGGCCATTCGCAGTTCTTGGTGTGACATTACAAGTTGCAAGGAAAAATATTCCTATTAGCACTTGTTAACCCTCTACAAACTGCCAGACATCAATATTTTGGATACATTTGAGATAAAATGGACCATTTTCAAATAGCCACAGCACTCGGCGGGTATGTGTCAAACAAACACAACTCCTTTTGTTGGTCATTAACGTGTCGGACAATGATAATGATATTAACCCTCTCCACCATTAATGATTCTTTTTACCTAAACATTTTTTATCAAACTAAGTCTACTAAGACTACTATACCCACCTTTCTCATATCATCAATAAAGGAACTTCTGTGAGACAGTTAAAAACAATTCATCAAACACTCTGGGGTCATGAAAAATCATGGAATTTCATCTGGAAAAGCCATGATTCTCCAGAATCATAAAGTCTAGTTAATGAATGTTTTACTCTATGAGAGATCAGTATTGATTAAACATTCTAGAATTTGATGTCAAATGTTGTACGATCACGTAGCAACTGGGAGCGCTGAATAGAAAATTAGTATATCTATCTTTGATATCTGACCTAGGCCACAATCTTCATCTTCAAGTAGATGTACTGCGATAGTTGAAGTAAGCGCTGTTAAAGGACTTCCGGTCAAAAATGTGAAAAATAGTTACATCGACAACTCACAGACCATGGATGTCTGACCCTGTGAATGAGATGGTCGTTGTCCCAAAAGTCGCATTTTTAAGCGGCAAAAACCAATCCGAATAGGTTCAAGGATTTGTTCGTTTTTTTCACCTCGAAAGAGCGGTAGAGAGCACTTTTAACGTTTTATCCAACGTGACAGCCAAAGCCGGCCAGTGTTATTCACAAAAATCGACATTCAAATTTTATTATTTTTTTCATTTTTGTCCGTCATGTGGGGGCGGGTTGAACTGTTGGTGTGACGGCGTGACAAGTCTTATTTTTTTAAAACTTTAGTGGGCAACGTATCGCTTACCACTTCCACCTTTTAATGAACGAAACAAAACAAATAACGCAGTAAAAGACTAATGGACTCCCTGGATGGTTCTTCGGGCTGAAAACAATCATCAATAAGCCCACTGCCGATTCGCCATGTTTGACGTTAATGATATACAAGGTCAGAGGTCGATTCGGGTAAACATTTCGATCAGACTATCTGTCAAGACTGTCGAACGTGCGATAGAAACAAACAAAATGTTTCATTTGAAACGAGAAAATGTGCGTTTTCGATTTAACACTAATAAAGATAGAAAAATAGCATACTTTCAACACATCATTTAACCCACAGACCGAAATAATATTGATTTCTTTCGTCAAATGAATACCACAGTGTACCCCTTCCCATAAGCGAAGGCAGACCCGGCATCGTGGTTTTTTTTTGTTTTGTTTTTGTTGGCGCGTGTCAAAATAGCAGATAGTTCACTCAAAGGATACAAGCATCACTGCGTGAGTGAAAAATTCAAACAACAAATCAATACAAATATTTTCAAGAATAACACACAGATGATCTAGCTGGAAGAGGTTGGGGAGGGAGCATGGTACCTAAAAGGTGGAAATCGTCTGCTAGTAGCAGTATCGCGTGTCTAAATAAAAATTATATTTTGTCCATATACAGTAAATGTCAAAATGAGTTGAAGAATAACCACTACCGGTATAAACTATAGATGTAATGTTTTCTGTACTAATAACACAAGAATCGGACATACAAAATATATAAATTCTTCTTTTGACCATGTTCTTCTTCAACTGAAACTTACAGGTCACAAAGTGGAAGCTGTCTTATTACAAACAAGAGGCCCCAAGGGGCCTTAATCGCTCACCGGCCAAAGTGGTTCAAAGAAGTGTTTGGGGTCACATTCAGTTAGACATGGTTCAACAACACTACAAAGGAATGAAGCCATGCAAAGGCAAATTTTATGGAAATGGATCTGAACAAACCTGAACCTAACATGCTCTGCTCCCCTGCCCCGCCCCCAACCCTGCCCATAGAGAGCCCAAATAATAAGCCAGGGACTCAAATTGAACAAACTTGAATATGATCCCTCTTGAGATGTTACAAAAGTATATACCATATATGAAAGAATCTGACTGGTGGATCTGAACAAGGAGGTTTTTAAAGAAATGTTCTCACATTGCATTAAGTTAAACTTTGGGCTCAAATAGGGAGCCAAAATATTAATCCAGGGACCCTATTTGAACAAACTTGAATCTGACCCACCTAGAGATATTGTATACCAAATATCAAAAGATTCTAAATGATGGTTCTGAAGAAGAAAACTTTTTTTAATTTTAAAAAAAAAATTATGGATGCTATCAGAGTAATGCCCCTTATGGTGCCCCCTGTGAACGCAGAAAATTTATTTGTATACACTTGAATTGACATATGATAAGGAACATGCTGACCAAATTTGGTTCAATTTGGTCCAGCAGTTTGGGAGGAATAGTCGATAATGTAACAAGAGGCCCCACGGGACCTGAGGGCGCTCACCTGATACTGGTAGAGTCATATCACCAAAATAGCAAGGGATTCTGCCTTGTGGTTATTATCAGTTTTTCAACTTAAAATTGTTTTCCCTACTTAGTAACCCAAAGTGTTCATATGTTAGATCCCCATATTGGGTACTCAATAATTTATCTATTTATTTATTGGAATTTAAGGTCACTTTCAGCATCTAAGGCTACATCATTACAGAGGCATAATTATAATATCAAGTTTGGTCAATCGTTTATGCCTATCACTGCCCACTTTACAGGGCTTTCAATGCAGGAATTGGTTATTGAGCCCAATTTTATCAATAAAGCAGAACTTGAACAAACTTCAATTTGCTGCTTCTAAGAAAACCCAAAATCAAATATCAAAAGATTCTGACAGGAGTATCAGAAAAAAAAGATTTTTTAAGAATATTTCTCATACTGAACTAAGTTATACATTGGGCTCCCACGGGGAGCCCAAAAATGAAAGCTTCTGAAGCAGTGGTTTGGGAGAAGAAGATTCTTCAACGTTATTCCCATTACCTACAGTGTTAAAAAATGATGACTCGGCACTTTTAGTCCTAGAAAAGTACCTTATGATAAAACCAATGGCATTTTTTTACCATTCCTTTCTTCTGGTCCTAAGGAAGCTTCACACCATATAAAAATTCTCAGTGCCATGTAGTTCTGGAGAAATGGACATTTTAAAAAAAAAATTTTTTTTAGCTTCTGCAGTTACCGTGGGGGACAGGAAAACAATTTTCGGCATAAATTAGGTACATGTGACCCAATAAGCTCTCATATCAAATTTGGTTCAAATCGACCTCTTGGTTTGGAAAATAAAAATTTTGGTATAAGTTGGGCTCCCACAGTGAGCGCAAATATGAACCCAGGGACTTGGCTTTAACAAACTTCACTCTCAGCCCCCTAAGATTGCTGTACATCAAATATCAAAAGATTTTGACTGGTGGATCTGAAAAAAAAATTTTTTTTAAAGACTATTCCTCATATTGAACTAAGTTATAATTTGGGCTCCCACAGGGAGACCAAATATGAGCCAAAGGACTTGACTTGAACAAACTTGAATCTCACCTCCCTAAGCATACTGTATACCAAATATCAAAAGATTCTGACCGGTGGATGCGAAGAAGAAGATTTTAAAAGAATATACCTCGTATTGCACTAAGTTACAATTTGGGTTCCCAAAGGGAGTCCAAATATGAACTCAGGGACTTGGCTTGAACAAACATCAATCTCACCCCCCTAAGGATGATGCATAGCAAATATCAAAAGATTCTGATTTGTGGATCCGAAGAAGAAGATTTTTAAAATATATCCCTCATATTGCACTAATTTGAACATTTGGGTTCCCATAGGGAACCCAAATATGGACCGAGGAATTTGATTTCTACAAATATGTGAATCAATGTTCCAAAGATGTTATATGTAAAATATGAAAGCTTTTAGAGCAGTGTTTTGGAAGAAAACAATTCTTTATTTTTTTCCCATTGCCTACTGTGTTAAAAAATACTGACTCAGCACTTTTTCAGAGTCCCGAAAAAGTACCCTATGATAAAACCGATAGCAATTTTTTTTTACCAATCCTTTCTGTTGGTCCCAAGAAAGCTTCACACCAAATAAAAATTCTCACTGCCGTGCAGTTTTTGAGATATAGGCGTTTTAATTTTTTTCTATGTTTAGCTCCTGTGGTTCCCACGGGGCTACAGGAAAAAAAATTTCTGCATAAATTAGGTACTTATGACCCAATAAGCCCTCACATAAAATTTGGTTCAAATTGGCCTCTCGGTTTAAAAAATAGAAATTTGGGGTGGGGCCAAAATTTTTGCTCCTCCCATAACATCGCCAAGTATAGACCTACAAACTTCTCTTGAACAAACTTGAGTCTACACCTCAAAAGGAAGCTGCATACCAAATATCAAGTCTCTGCTATTGCTGGTTCTTGAGAAGAAGATTTTTTAAGAATTGGAGCATTTTTGCCCCACCCCTCTGCTCAATATGAGCCGAAACCTAATTTGCCCAAAAATCAAAATGCCGCTATATAACCCCTACTCACATGAAATTTCATTAACATGCGGCCAGTGGTTTGGAAGAAAAAGACCCAAACACCACCTTCACGCCGGACGACGGACCCGATTTGTACAAACTTGAATCTGCTCGCCCCCCCCCCCCCCCCCCCCCCACTCCCCCTATAGATGTTGTATACCAAATATGAAAGGATTCTGACTGGTGGATCTGAAGAAGAAGATTTTTAAAGAAATTTTCTAATATTTCACTAAGTTAAAATTCGGGCTCCTACAGGGAGCCCAATTATTAAGCCCAGGGACTCGATTTGAACAAACTGGAATCTGACCCCAATAGAGATGTTATATACCAAATATCCAAAGATTCTAAATGATGATTCTGGAAAAGAAAACTTTTTTTAATTTTAAAAAAAAATTATGGGTGCTATCAAAGTAATGCCCCTTGTGGTGCCCCCTGTGGACGCAGAAAATTTATTTGTAAAAAGTTGAATTGACATATGATAAGGAACATGCAGACCAAATTTGGTTCAATTTGGTCCAGCAGTTTGGGAGGAATAGTCGATAATGTAAAGTTCACGACGGACGACGGACGGCAAGTGATAAGTTAAGCTCCCTTCGGTGAGCAAAAAACACCCACAAAGTGGAAGATCCATACAGGGCAGGGGAAAGGAAATTCTGGCATCGGTGTTAATTATCTGCCCCCCCCCCCCCCCCCACACACACACACCCCTTAAAAATATAGGGATATTGCACAGATGAGACAGGCATCTGTAGCGATCAACCATAGGGTGGTTAAGGTGGGGGAGGTTTCCCCCAAGAAAATTTTGAAATCAGTTATTTATTGGAGTCATAAAAAAATCACGTTATTTTTTGGCCGTCAAAAGTATGTTTTTAGCAGCATATTTCATTTCCAAGTTCATCAGTGAGTATCCAATGACGTAGAGCTATAGCTATTGAGTGCACAATTCTTAACCCTTTACCCAACGAATCGCCCGCATCCGCCCGCGTAATATGCAAATTCAGCAGCTGAAAAAATATTTTTCGAAAAATTTCAACAAAACCATGTCATGTGACCCCTTTTTGGAACGAGCTCGTCGAGCTCGTTCCAAAGAGGGGTCACATGATATGGTTTTGTTGACATTTTTTGAAAACATTTAAAAAATGATATTTAAAATAATAAATTTTGATATCGTCTGCGTTGGTTAAAGGGTTAAAGTGATAATTATTCCGTCAAGTTGATTTAATAAAATTATTACTTCAAAAATCATGCAGTCCATAATTACAGCCGTTGGTCAAGCACATAGTTTCATTCACGATACAGCCCCCTTCTTAACTGTCGGCACAGGAGTCAGAACCTTGGGGAGGGGACTAGGCCAAACATCGCCAAAAGCCCGTATTTTAATTTTTTGGGATTTCGGTACGCCCTTTGAAATAATCTGTAACTGCAGTACTCTGATCACAAAAAGGCAGTACAGTACATTTTTTACTTTACTTTTTAAACTTTTACCTGCAGATAACATAAAAACTGGAAATTTCAATTTAAATTTTCAAACGGACACAAAAAACTTCAAGCAAATCGAATCATGTGACCCTCGAGGGAACAATCTTGTTCCGATGATAGAACACATGATGTGGTTTGTTTACAACTTTTTAAAAAACATTTTTGCCTGCTAAATTCACGAATTATGTGTGTAGTTGCAGTCAATTTGTTAGGTAAAGGGTTATGCAGTGAGGTGTGTGGATTATAAAGATTCTTATCAATCCATTTTCCAATGTTTGAAAAAAACAATAACACTATCAAACGCATAAATTCCCGCTGCTCATGGGGCAGGTCTTTTGGCATATCAAAGCTACTTCAACCAGAACAATTAGTATTCCTGAAGTAATATTCTTCAGTGGACATTATAAATTACATTTTGAATTTCTATGCATTGGAAAATTTACTGCAATAGGGATTTCAATGTAATTAACTCTCTTAAGAGTTGTGTATACACCCAAAACATGTAAAAAAGGTACAGAATACATGTACAATGTACATTACCACTCAAAATAGGTTGTAATATAACTACAATAAATTAAGAATCCTGCTGCTTCTGCTTCTACACTGATAATACAAGAATCTTACAATATTTTCTGGGAAGCTCCCTGTTAAAAATTCACAAACAAGGATATCCGATTCTTGTGTTATTAGTATAGGAAACATTACATTTGTATAGTTTAGACAGGTAGAGGTTATTCTTCAACTGAGTTTGACATGTGCTGTATATGGACAAAATATTATTTAGACAGGCGACACTGCTACTAAGTAGCAGACGATTTTCACCCTTCAGGGACCACGCCCCTCCCCAACCTCTTCCAGCTAGAACATCTGTGTGTTATACTTGAAAATATTTGTATTGATTTGTTGTTTGAATACCCTGAGTATGGATTTTCACTCACACAGTGAAGTTTGTGTCTTTTCAGTGAACTATCTGCTATTTGACACTCGCAAACAAAAAAAACCCCCAAAAAACACGATGCCCAGTCTGCCTTCGCTTTTGGAAGCGGTTCATTGTAGTATTCATTTGACGAAAAAAAATCAATATTATTTCGGTTTGTCGGTTAAATGATGTGTTGAAAGCATGTTATTTTATCTATTTTTATTAGTATTAAATCGAAACCCCACATTTTCTCGTTTCAAACGAAACAATTTGTATGTTTCTATCGCATGTTCGATAGTCTTGACAGCTAGGCTGTTCGAAATGTTTACCCGAAGCGATCTCTGACCTTGCATATCATTAACGTCAAACATGGCGAGTCGGCAATGGGCCTATTGTCAGAATTAAGATTTCCGTCGGTGCCGGGAATTCCCGATATCCGGATTTTCACCACCGAAAACCGTGAATACCAGTCTCGCAAGTTACTTTGATACTACATTTATAGTCATATAAGTTTGAGATTTTAATCCATTAATAACTAGAGTCGATCCATTGCCAGGGGGTGCAATACCCCCGCAATCCATCGCCAGGTGGTGTGTTACCCCCTCACCAATACCTGAGGGTGAGCAAGGTCAACAATGTGACATCCTGGCGTTCAGGAAACAATAGGTGTCACCTAAAGGTGACACAAACAAATACCCCCGCCTTTCAGCTGGTAATGTTTTAAAGTGCATGATGTAAGTGAGGCATATATGTATTCTCGATATTAAGAGAATATTAGACATTGAAATCAACCAAGGACATCACAAAAGTTTTCAAATTAATTAAGAGCAGTAAATGTGTTGCTCAACTTCTACGGTGGGGAATCACATGGTTTCGAGTTGAATGGCCGAGGAGTTCAGAAACAGGAGAAGAATCGAGGAAGAAAGGTAATACACTGGATATGACATATTGAATAGTGTTTTGGCAGCAACGAGCATATAGGATACTATTTTTCAAACAAACTGATACCTCTTATGTGTCCAAACTCACAGTAGTTTTCTATAACATTCTGACAAAAGTTGCCAGTTGGAGGATTTTCCACGATGTGTTTACTGGTGTATTCAGTTCATTGCATTCAAAACTGTAAGAGGAGTTGATTACAGCATGAAAGTCGAGAAAGGGAAATAACTGTGGAAAAATAAATTTTTTGTGAAACTTCATACATGTTGCACATCTTCATTGTGTGTACGATCATATCCTTAAGTTTCAGCTATCCGCATTTAAACTGTAAGGGGAGTTGATTACAGCATAAAGGTACCCTCTATTGCAAATAACACTAAAAATGTTGTGAGTCAAGAAAGGGAAATAACTGTGGAGAAAATTTTTTTCGCAAGACTTTATACATGCTGCACATCTTCATTGTGTGTATGCTCATATCCTGAAGTTTCATCTATGTGACTTGAAAAGTGTGGGAGGAGTTGATTACAGCATGAAGGTACCCTCCATTAAACAATTTCGCGACGGAATTTTCTAAGTCGATGAAGGCCATAATTTTGAGAAAATAAAATTTTGCAACAAACTTTATAGATGTTGCATATCTTCAATGTGTGTGTAATCACATCATAAAGTTTTAGCTCACTGCATTCAAAACTGTAAGAGGAGTTGATTACAGCATGAAGGTACGCTCTATTGACAATAGCAAAAAAAAAATCCCTGAAATTTTTTTAAAATCTGTTAAAATTTTCTAAGTCGATCAAGGCCATAATTTTGAGCAAATAAAGATTTGCAACAAACTTTATAGATGTTGCATATCTTCAATGTGTTTGTAATCATATCCTAAAGTTTCAGTTCATTGCTTTCAAAACTGTAAGAGGAGTTGATTACAGCATGAAGGTACTCTCCATTGAAAATAGCACTGAAAATAGAGTCGAGAAAGGGAAATAACTGTAGAAAAATAAAATTTTCGTGAAACTTTATACATGCTGCACATCTTCATTGTGTATGATCATATCCTTAAGTTTCAGCTATCCGCATTTAAAACTGTAAGAGGAGTTGATTACAGGATAAAGGTACCCTCTATTGAAAATAGCACTAAAAATGTTGTAAGTCAAGAAAGGGAAATAACTGTGGAGAAACAGAATTTTCGCAAGACTTTATACATGTTGCACATCTTCATTGTGTGTATGATCATATTCTGAAGTTTCAGCTATGTGAATTGAAAAGTGGGGGAGGAGTTAATTACAGCATGAATTGTGTGTATGATCATATTCTGAAGTTTCAACTATGTGAATTGAAAAGTGGGGGAGGAGTTGATTACAACATGATGGTACCCTCCATTAAACAATTTCGCGACGGAAGGACTGACGGACAGACGGACTGGCGGACTGACAGACTGACGGACTGACGGACACGAGGAATCCAATATACCCCCGCCTAGGCGGGGGTATAATTATTTACCAATAATTTTAACCAATTAACGCAATTTTACAGCATGCATCAGTTCAACACTTTTCTCGTAATTATCCAACATTGCAAGCCATAGAATTCAGACAGAGGCTAGATCCCACTCTGACTCTCTGACTTGCAGCTTTGCTGCAAGTCAGAGACCCAGAGTGGGATCCAGCGTCTGTCTGAATTCTATGAATTATATCGCGCGCTTTTGATAACGCAATTGAGCTGAAAGTCAAAGACGCAGAGTGTGATCTAGCCTCTCTCTTAATTCTATGAATTATGTGAATTATCTACGCACTCTTTTGATTAACTAATTGAACTGTGTAACATTTTCTTGCATGATTCACAAGACTGTGTGTGGCATGTCTCGCCATTCGTGAACAAGCCGATCTATTTCCGATTGTAGGAGCAAATAACTTATGTAAAACATTTCTCAGACAAAATACTGGTACTGAAGTCGAAGTACGTGATTATGATTACCACAAATATCGCAAATTCATTTTATTTTCCTCTAATATTCGCTGAATAAAACCTCGTTTATTTCCTTAAAACTTCGCTCAATTTTTTTCCGAAAAAAAGATCACCCCCCACCCCCGGGTCATTTAGTCATAATGGCTGTAGGGTATTATGGGAAAGGAAATTTCCCGGTTTCCGGGTTTTGGATTTGAAAAAGTTCAGGTACCATTTTCAGAAAAAAATTGGGAAATTGCAAAACTCTAGTCAGAATCAATAAGATAGTGCTCTTTTTCGAAATACGATGAATCATACACAATCTCAAATTAGTTGCTGGTGATAACCCCTCTTAAGTACGTGGTGGGGTGGGCAGGACCAGACAATTTTCACTATAGACGCGAAGCTGCACGTCGACAGTTTTGTCTAAATTACCAGATTTTGTAATAATTCAAAATTAGCACAATAACAACGTTCCTTTTTCAGACGTTACATGGCTCAAGAGAGCTGGGGTGGGGCGCTCGCCTGATAAAGTTGTTCAAAAGGAGGAATGTATAAGTATATTTAAACACATCCGCATTGTCCGAAAATATTTCCTCTTTTGACAAGAGCTTAGTCATTGACTGACTGCACGCGAATAACAGACCCAATTTCAGCGCAAGCAGTTTTGCCAAGAATAGGTTGCACATCAGACTGTACTGCGTACAATTTCAGGTCATAGTCTCTACCACGGACCTGTGATTTTAGTATGGCAGACCCAATGGGATTAATCCTATCACCATTTCAAGTTACTAATTTGACATCAATTTGTTTGTTTTTTTGTTTGTTTTTGTTTTTGTTTTTTTTTTATTTTAATTTTTTATTCAGACAAATATTGTGAATAACAAAAAACTTATATTACAACGAAAAATGTATAGGTGCGTCTATATTCTTTTCATTCAAGATCAATTTCTAATTTCCTTTTTCATTAAATCACATTATTACGGCATGGACATTTGACAGAGAGAATTTTAAATTTGTTCCTACGTGCAAAAGAAAAAAAGCCTCTTCTGTCGGTGAGTTTGATGTGGAGGGTAATTATAATGGTTGGCCACACTTGGGAATTACCCTTAGGTGTCCCTTAATACTAATCGGGCAACATCAGCTTCTTCAAATAGGGGGCCCAATTTGTTCAAGCCGATGTTGTCCTTCTTGGGGAAAAAATATATAAAGAGAGAAATTTATGACTGTAAAATGTGGCTGAGAATATGCCATCGTTCTTTTATATTCACGGCGTTTTATGTGGATACATGTAACTGCATGACATTTCCAGGTTTTGTTGAAATTTAAATTCATCTATAAAAGCTTTTAAAACTGGATTGCATCCCCTCGCCCTGCAGGAGCAAATATATTTTTTTAAAGATGAATACACTTAGATCTACTATCTCATCAGATGGATTTTAATGGACTGGGTGCCCCAGAAGAATAAATTCTGGAAAGAGTTCGATGAACACGTTACACCTGTCTCTCAACTGCTCTCTAAATGCCAATAAAATTGATTTTGAATACGAACATTTAAAAAACAAAGGAAATGGGGTCTCCCTTGTATTGCCACAGAAAGTACATAGTTCTGTTTCTGACAGCTTGCATTTGAAAAGTTTGGAGTTTGTAAATAAAATATTATGTAGTATCTTTCACTGAAACTCGTCAGACGAGTGTCATCTCTAATGATGGAAAACGCTTGCAGATCAACTACCAAACTTGCAATCGAAGACTGGTACCCAAACGTTGATTTTACTTTTCATGGGTTTGGGTAGGCGTCTTTGCAAGCAACTGTAAAAAGTTTAAATGAAATGTTTGACATACTTTCTGTGCGTTTTTGATAATCTCCAATTTTCCGAGATATGATTTCGACTTTTCTTGTTTTTCTATGGTCGAGTTCCAGGAGGTAGGAACAGCCTTAATCAGTCCATGATACACAGTATATGGCGTTATAGTATCATATATTCGGAAAGTCTGGTAAAAGTAGAAAACTATTATTTTCTGTAAGAAGATCATTGTCAAAGAAAATCCCCTTCTCACACCAGTCTAAAGCAAAGAAAAGTTTACCGTCGATTTATGTTATTATTATTATATTTATTTACTGGTGTTTAAGGTCACATATTTCAGCACAATGGCTAATCATGACCATGACAGTTTTATAGGTGGAGGAAGCCGGAGTACCCGGAGAGAACCACCGAGAAACGGCAAGCAACTGTCAGCTCCCCAACATACTAACTCCACACAAGCAGGGTTAGCATTGGTTGAAGACAGGTGCGCCATCGACGTGCAGTACGCCTTAGTCCACAGCGTCACCGTGCCCCCACATGGGCAATGGGGGTGAAGTGTCTTGCCCAAGGACACAACGTGGTTGCCGCAGGTGAGATTCGAATCTAGGACCTCTCGGCTTGCAGCCTGCCCCTCTACCTACTGAGCCCCCGCGCCCCAAATTCCTGTAATAAAACAAAGGTTCTGAAAAACAGTCTATCGGAGTGGTACAGGAGTCATCGTCTATAATGGACCATGCGTTTATTACATCTCTCCAAAAGGGGTTTGTATGAAATGATATTGGGGACAAAAGCACTGAGGACCTCTGCATATAGAATGAAGAGATACGGTGAGAGTGGGTCTCCTTGCCTAACCCATCTTTCCAGACTAAAATGTTTGGAACAATGGCCATTATTCAAGATACAGCTAAAACGATTTTTTATAAAATGTATGAAACCATTGAGTGATTGACGGACCAAACCCCACGACCCTCAATGTATTTTCTATGAAAGACCATTCCAAAGAGTCGAATGCTTTCTCAAAGTATAAGGACTAAAATACCTGAAATGTTCATATTTTCACATTTTTCTATTAGGTCCAGTATTAACCTAGATGATTCACCAATGAATCTACCCTGCATAAAGCCCAGTCGAGCATCGAAGATTAATTTTGGTAAAACATTTTTAATACGCTTTGCGATCACCGTTGAACCAATTTTAGTGTCTACTTTAGTCAACGAAATAGGATAATTTGGATTTGTTTGACTTCGGTAAGCAGCATATTACTCCGGCTCGTTGGGTAATGGAGAGTTCATTTCAGTCGTAAACATAATTTAGAGAGTTAATTAAAAATTTGCACAAGCCTTTCCAGAAAAACATGTAGAATTCTACTGTGAATCAGTCCGAGCCGGGACTTTTATTATTTTTCATGCTTTTAAGAGCAAACACCCTTCTCGTTCACTTAATGGACCTTCGAGGTATCCTGCGTCTGATTCCTCCAAAAAATTTAGGAAGCGACTGCTTTTGTCAAAAACATTTCTTCAATGACTTTTTTTATTTGTGGCGGGCAGTCGAGACTTGTCAAGACTTTCATAAAAGTTCTTTTGATCTACAACTATTTCTTTTAAATCTTCTGTTCCAACTCCATCTGATTTGATAAGCTTGGGGATACTTTTTTCTGTATAGTGTCTTTTCTCGAGGTTACCAAATATTTAGTTGTTTTTCCCCCTTCTATTTTCCAAGTAGTATATCATGTACCCGATCGTGCCTCATTATCCGGACTTTTGGGGGTGCAGCTAGTGTTAAATTCCCATAGGAACCGGACTTTTGGGGGTGCAACTTTGGGGGTGCAAATTGTCGGCACCATACATCTAGTTCTGACACGTGGTGTAGGTTCTGTATATATAGTATACTATGGCATGTATAGTGATATATGTACGCATGGGGCTATAGGTATATATTATTGGTAAGAGGTGGAAAGATGATGGGAAAATTGGGTTTTCTTGAAGGTTTTTTTCCGCGAAACGGTTGACGTTGCTATTGACGTCGTGACGTCATGATGCGCACGCGACGTCATAGAGATGTTGACCACTGTTATTGTCCAGTATACAATCTGACATAACGTTATTCAGGTCAGTGGATGTCGGGCTTCTCGTATGGGGTGGCGGCGACATAGTAGTAGTGGTATATATGCATGTAGGTCCCAAGTTAGCCCTTAGTACTATTAATCCACCTTATGCTTCATATTATCCTATGTCTGCTATAGCTAAGTCAAGCAGTAGGGTGGGCGGGTGGTAGTGTGGTATTGCGAGATAGTCATTGGTGGTTTAGATTGGCAGTACAGGATGAATGATCTGTTGATCTATTACCTTCCTTAGTACTATTAACCTACCGAATCCTTTGTATTATCTTATGGCTGGTATTGGTAGTTTAGTGTTAGGCCAGGCAGTATTATGCTAGGTTGATTAGAACGGGTGGCATAGGATGCATGGTATATACCCCTGTAGGTCCAGTCCTCGATATTATTAACCAGCCGATTGCTTTGTACTATTCAATGACTGGTATAGGGAGTACGTTATGACAGGTCAAGTGGTATTGTGGAGTGGGGGTGGGGGCAATGCCTGGCAGTATAGAACAACGGTATAGTATGGACGATATATACCTCTGTGGGCCCCTGCAGGTCCCATGTTAGCCCTTAGTACTATCAATTCACCTGATGCTTCATGTTATCCTATGACTGGTATAGGTAGTATGCAATGCTAGGCATAGGGGTATTGTGGGTAGGGGTACTGCCTGGTAGTTTAGAACGGTACTATAGTATGGGCGGTATATACACCTATTGGCCTCCTGTTAGTGCTTGGTACTATTAACCAACCGATTGCTTTGTTTTATTATATGGCTGGTATATGTAGTACATTATGGTAGATCTAGTGATTTTGTGGGGGTGGGTGTAATGCCTGGCAGTATAGAACAACAGTATAGTATGGACAATATATAGCTCTGTGGGCCCCCGACAGCCGTTGATACTACTAATCGACTTAATGCTTTATGTCACCCCATAACTAATATAGGTAGTATGTAATGTGGGGCCAGACGTTATTGTGGGTGGGTGGGTGTAATGCATGGCCGCCTAGTGTGGTAGTGTAGGGTGTACGCGTTCTCCCCTACAGGTCCCATGTTAGCCCTTAGTACTATTAATCCGCCTAATGCTTCATGTTATCCTATGACTTGTATAGGTAGTATGTAATGCTAGGCCAAGGGGTACTATGGGCAAGTGTAATGCCTGATGTTGAAACACGGAATCCAAATTTTACGGACTCGGCTAGGAATCTCAATTACGGAATGCTTTATAAGTACACACTGATAGAACATTTTGAAGGCCAGGGCGAAGGTATAGCTAGGAAGTAGTTGTACACGTCAATATTAATGGATGGTAGTTTAGTCAATAGTACTGGTACAAGGCCGCAATGGAACAAACTGTTGTAGAAGCTAATGATAGGACAGATAGACCATAGACCAGTAGTGGTCCAGGAGCTTTGGCGACAAGATGGAAACGGAATTCCATTTGTGGAATCCCATTTGTGGAATCCCTTTTTTGAAAACGCCTATGGCTATGGAATCCCTTTTTGGTCGTATGTGCCTATGTGCTAGGGCATATTGTGTCACATTGTGCCTTTTCACATAAGCACATATCGGCACATAAAGCACGTACCTATGTGATAGGGCAGATTGTGTCACATTGTGCCTTTTCACATAGGCACATACGACCAAAAAGGGATTCCAATGTTATGAGGCACGATCGGGTACATGATATACTACTTTTCCATTTACATTTTGTTCGAAGAATTAGACCCTTTATTTTTCTTTTTCTGATTTCTCTTAATTCTATATTCAGACTGTCCAGTTCGTCTGACATAGCTAGGTCGCCACTGTCCAGTTTAATGTTCAATAAATTGAGTCTGTTTTCAATTTCAGCTTACCTTTTGATTGTTTTCTTTTTCCAAAAATTAGAGTGTCAGATTGTTTGTACACGTATCATAAACTTCAACGTTTCCCAAAATAACTGGTCGTTAATTTTGAGACGATTATTATTATTATTATTATTATTATTATTATTATTATTATTATTATTATTATTATAGTACTGATTAATAGTTTCATCTATTACAGACTTGACTTTATTTATATATTCCTGATCACCAGACCGTTATTAAACTTCCAAAAACCTTTACCCCTTAACTTGAGAGACTAGATTTAGTTGCAAACTGATTGGGTTGTGATCAGACCGATACTTAAAGTGGATATCTGTTTTTCTGCAAAACATCTCCAAATCTGAGGATATCAAGAAATAGTCTAATCTTGCCATTTTGTTTTTTAATCCTCCCCATGTATATCGCCTAATACCCATGTTATTTGTGCGCCAGACATCATGTAAATCCTTTTTTTCTGAGAGCTCTAAAAAATGTTTCATTCGATTTAATGTTATTTTTATATTTATACTTTATTGTGTTCAATTCATAATTTTGCGGAACATTCCAATCACCCCCATCCCCCCCCCCCCCCCCCGATAACAATAGACGTGTTTCCCATATCTTCGATCTTTGAAAAAAAAATCCTCATAGAACTGCAATCTATCGTCGTTTAAAATTTATGCAATTCGTGGCTTTGAACTGCATCCTCATGTTAATCCAATAGTGAGGTATCGCGCGGTTTTTCTTCCAAACTATTTACTATACCATACCAACATCACCGTAGTATTTTCCCCGATTGATTCTGATTGCATATCAACGTCTGATATTGTTTTCTTCTTTCTGTAAACAGAGTTTGAAATTTAATTCAAAATGTTCCACTTTTCATCTGACTTTCATTGCACTATTCTGAAATCATTTCGGATTAAGACCACGATTGAGTTCAACAATTCCAACAACTACGCTGCGTTTTGAGATCTCCAGCGACATCTCAGCGCAAATTGGGTCGGCGTTAACTAAAGACCGTTTCAATTCAGTTTTTTTTTATCATTTGCGTTGATATTAATTTTCGGGATTGAATTAAGTTGCCTTCAATCTACATACATATAGGTGTAATCGGTGGTTTGTTTGTTTAATTGGGGTAAACATCACTTTCAACAGCTAAGGTTATACCATGATGGTGACAATTCCCATATGAAGGTTGATGAAACATTCTTTATCGAAAGGTCATTTTCATTGAACACAAACTTAGATTTGTTATCTATAAATTCATGTGCCGATACACCAAATCGCACAGTGCGGAACAGTGCCTTTCCAGTTTTACATGTTTCGTCCTCCTAGTGAACCAGAATCACTATTACGCTATATAGATGTCTACGGCAGCGTAGAACCGCCACATCATAGTATATTTCCAGGGATTCCTAATCTGTTTAAACAGATTACTAATCTGGTTTTACAGATTACTAATCTGTTTAAACAGATTACTAATCTGTTTTTACAGATTACTAATCTGTTTAAACAGATTACTAATCTGTTTTTACAGATTAACTAATCTGTTTTTACAGATTACTAATCTGTTTTTACAGATTACTAATCTGTTAAAACAGATTACCAATCTGTTTTTACAGATTAACTAATCTGTTTTTACAGATTACTAATCTGTTTAAACAGATTACTAATCTGTTTAAACAGATTACTAATCTGTTTTTACAGATTACTAATCTGTTTAAACAGATTACTAATCTGTTTTTACAGATTACTAATCTGTTTAAACAGATTACTAATCTGTTTTTACAGATTAAGTAATCTGTTTAAACAGATTACTAATCTGTTTTTACAGTTTACTTAATCTGTATTTACAGATTACTAATCTGTTTAAACAGATTAACTAATCTGTATTTACAGATTACTAATCTGTTTTTACAGATTAACTAATCTGTTTTTACAGATTACTAATCTGTTTAAGATCTCAATGAGTAAGATCTCAATGAGTAGCTAGGCAATCCCCACTGACTCCACGCAGTTTAATTCTATTCAGTAATTTTAATTTACTGTGGCTTATCTTGTTTTTCTGTTAAGGGTTCGGTGTTCGTTCAGCTTCACCATTGATTCACTATCCTGGAGTATGTAGAGGGTTTCGTTATATCGGTCTTATTAAACGCATTTCAGTCGCGCTTCGGCAGAGTTGCGAGGCAGTCCTCACAGACTCTTTCTTAAAGTTCTCAATGAGTAGTGAGGCAACCCTTACTGACTACACGCAATTTAGTTATATTATATAATTTTATTATTTTTTTTATTTTCTGGAAACTTATTTTGTTTTTCTGTTAAGGGATCGGTGTTCGTTCAGCTCAACCATTAATTCACTAACTTGGAGTATGTTGAGGGTTTTGATTTGTAGGTCTTTTAATCGCGTATCAATAGTTTCTATTTTTGCTACCTCGTGAAGTTCCTTTATCGGTGTCCATTTGGCTTTGCATAGTACCACACACAGGGCATAATTTTGAACTCGTTGTAGTTTTTCAATGTTGGTTTTATTCAGGTCACTCGTTATTATGGCCCCATACTCTAGTACTGGGCGTATATATGATTTGTAAAGCCTGATGAAAACTTCTTTATTGGCTCCCCAATTTTTACCTCTAATCATTTTCAGGAAATTTATGCGTTTAGTGTCTTTGGCAGTGACTGAGTTGTTTAGATTGAGACTGCTATCCAAGAATCCCAGAAACTTTGCCTCATTGCTAGCTTCAAGTTTGTGGTTGTAAAGCTTAAGCTCAATATTAGGGACAGCTTTTTTCTTTGCTTTTTATAGAATATGATTTTTTGTGTTTTCGTGGCATTTAGCTTGATGCGCCACAGAGCGCACCAGTCTTGCAGGTCGTGGATGGCATCTTGCAGGCGGTTTTGTACTATGTTTCGAGACTTACTGGCCGTCCACATTCCTTTGTCGTCTGAGAATTGAGATAGTTCAGCATGGTTCTTCACTACTTTGTCAATGTCATTCACATATATTATATATAGAAGTGGGCTGAGGACCGAACCCTGTGGAGTGCCCGCTTCGAGTTTTATCTCGTCTCACACTTCGCGGTTGACCCTCACTTTGATTTTTCGATCAGATAAAAATGATGATATGATCCTTAAAATTTTGGTAGGTAGCCCCATTTTAGCTAGTTTGTATCTCATGCCATTGTGCCAGACAGAGTCGAACGCTTTTTCTACGTCGAGTAATAGCGCGGTTCCTATTTCATTTTGACTGAACGCCGTTTTCATATAATCTACCAGTCTTTAAACATGCTCGATTCCCTCCCTTTGGCTTCTGTATGCCCTTTGCCACTTATTGAAAAAGCTGATTGATTCGAGATGGCTGCGGAGTCTAGTCGTGAGAATCCGTAATTAGCAGATTAGTAAATACAGATTAGTAATCTGTACATACAGATTAATTAATCTGTTTTTACAGATTAGTAATCTGTTTAAACAGATTAGTAATCTGTAAATACAGATTAGTTAATCTGTAAAAACAGATTAGTAATCTGTTTAAACAGATTAGTAATCTGTAAAAACAGATTAGTTAATCTGTAAAAACAGATTAGTAATCTGTTTAAACAGATTAGTAATCTGTAAATACAGATTAGTTAATCTGTTTAAACAGATTAGTAATCTGTAAATACAGATTAAGTAAACTGTAAAAACAGATTAGTAATCTGTTTAAACAGATTAGTAATCTGTAAATACAGATTACTTAATCTGTAAAAACAGATTAGTAATCTGTTTAAACAGATTAGTAATCTGTAAAAACAGATTAGTAATCTGTAAAACAGATTAGTAATCTGTAAAAACAGATTAGTTAATCTGTAAAAACAGATTAGTAATCTGTTTAAACAGATTAGTAATCTGTAAAAACAGATTAGTAATCTGTTTAAACAGATTAGTAATCTGTAAAAACAGATTAGTAATCTGTAAAAACAGATTAGTAATCTGTAAAAACAGATTAGGAATCCCTGGAAATATACTATGGTGTGGCGGCTCTACGCTGCCGTACTTTGGTGTTTTTTACATTGAAGAATCTACCAAGGCAAATGATACACCACGATTTACTATAAAACGAATCATAAACGCGGAAAAAATGTCTGAATTTAAAGAATTACTCTCAGAAAGTAATTTTTACCCTGTCTTGTTTTCAAACTGTCCCAATGAATCATATGAAACATTTTTAAACATCTATATGGAAGCTTACGATAAGGCATTCCCTTTGAAGCGTGTCCGCCAGAACAATAAATTTATTAAAAAAACAACCTTGGATGACAAAGGGACTTGTCGTATCCTCAGTTAATAAAGAAAAATTCTATACAAGAAAACTTAAAAACCCTAATGAACATAATTTACGAAATTACAAAAACTACTGTAAAATTTTTAATAAAGTTAAGAAACAATGTAAATCAATTTATTATAGGGGTATCTTGAATGAAAATAGGAACAATATGCGAAGAACATGGCAGATCTTAAACGAAGCTATCAATAAAGGAAAACGTGAAAGCAGACTACCCACTTTCTTTGTCCAGGGGGGTACAGAAATAATCGAAGCACAGGACATTGCAAGAGAATTCAATAATTTTTTCGTCAACGTTGGTAGAACCATATCCGACCAGATCCAGAAACCGGATAAATCGTATTTAAACTACATGCATGGTAGTGTTTCCAACAACTTTTATCTTCTACCCACAAATCCTGTAGAAGTTAGTCAAATTGTAAACAGAATGAAAGTAAAATCGTCGAAAGATTGCGATAGTATCACAACCAGTCTTCTTAAACAAACGATAAATGAGATATTGGTCCCCATTACCCACATAATCAATAATTCCTTTACCGAGGGCAAAGTACCAGATAGAATGAAAATCGCAAAGGTGGTACCCATTTTCAAATCAGGCGACGAGCACAGCTTTACAAACTACAGACCCATTAGTATCCTTCCAGCTTTTTCAAAAGTAATGGAAAAGCTCATGGACAAAAGACTTAGAATTTATCTCGAGAGGTTTAATATCTCATATCCTTATCAATACGGATTTCAAAAACGTCATAGCACGATTCACCCAGTCCTCCAACTCCTCAAAAGCACCGCTATGGAAAACAATAAACGGGAAAAGAATAGTACACTGGCACTATTCTTGGACCTGTCTAAAGCATTCGACACGATAAACCATGAAATACTATTGGGCAAACTCGAATACTACGGCATCAGAGGACTAGCCAACAACTGGTTTAGAAGCTACTTGTCCGATAGATTCCAATATGTTCTATATGACGAACAAAAATCTGACTTTGCCAGGCAAAGCTGTGGTGTCCCACAGGGCTCGATCTTGGGCCCCGTTTTATTTCTTCTGTATATAAATGATATAAGTAACTCAACTTCGCTTAATCTCTTGTCGTTCGCTGATGACACTACAGTACACTGCTCTGGTCTCAACAGTAGTTCAATAACACCTTATTTTAACGAAGAACTTCAAAAATTATTCGAATGGTGCTCTGTGAACGAGTTGATGCTGAATGCTAAAAAAACCTCATACATTATACTTAATCCAACAAAAGGAAGGAATACTGATTCCCGTTATGAGGTAAAAATAAATAACCAAGTTATTAAGAAGGTCGGAGACAACGAACCAGAAAAATCCATAAAGTTTTTGGGAATAAGCCTCGATGAACATTTATCCTACAAAGCCCACATATCCCGAATAAGCTCGAAAATAGCGCGAGCAAACTATAGTCTCAACAAAGTAAAAAATATCCTCCCTCATCGAGTCCTGAAGACATTGTATTTCGCCCTGGTTCACAGCCATTTAATATATGGAATCGTAACATGGGGGAGCTCGAAAGCAATTAATAAATTAGCTATTATGCAGAAGCGTTCATTACGAATTGTCAATAACAAAAAATACAACTCTCATACTGACCCTCTGTTCAAGAAGGATGAAATCCTCAAAGTTGACGATTTGTTTAAACTACATGCATTGCTGTTCATGTTTGACTGGCACAAAGGCCATTTACCTTCTTCCTTTAATGATATGTTCAACGTAAATGACAATTCGTCAGGTAGAACAACCAGACAGTCTGGACTTCTGAACATAGAAAAAACACGAAACCGTACCTTAGATAAACTTCCATTATACACGTTCCCGAAATTATGGAATGCTCTAGACGTCACTGTTCGAAATATTAACAATAGAACCGCCTTTAGACGCAAATTTACCTCCGATTTTATTTCTTCCTACTCAAATTATGTCCGGTGTAATAACCCCTATTGCCCAGAATGTACATAATAAAAATCAGTATTTTCATTAAATTACCGAGAAGAACTTACCAAAAAGAACTTATACACACAAGTTATGCTCTGTGTCCCATTCTGGTATCCTCGTCCTGTACAACCTGCAAATCCTTCGATTTGATCCGTGAAAATGCACAAATAATTTACGTGTCATGCCGACTGTCACACCGTGAGGTACCGCGAGGGGAGCCGTTCCAGTTTAAACTGAAACGGGCTGATTCACCGCTATTTGCGCCCCATCGTGTGTCAGCCGATGTGGACCTCCCATTAACAGACTTGTATTATTCCAAGATTTATACGATAGTTTATGACGGGATCTGTTGTTACTGTTTGCAACCCTGAACAGTGTTAACAATATATTAAGCAGGTTGTTTCGGGATATTAGCAATATTGAGGTACCAGTCGTCCGCTGGAATCTATAATTATTTCCCCCTAACTTATTTTTTATACGAGAACAAATTATTGGCAAAAGAATATGAACACCCATCCCTCATTAGGAATTAGACTAATTACGTCAAGTCCGATCACTTCATCACAGTCTGTTGCGATTTTTATTTTTCTAGGGAGTGTCAGGTAGACAGCCAATCTGGCTATGTCACTTCCCACGGTATGCTGAATACAGTGTCTGTAAAACATTTATCTGTAAAACGTTTTTTTATATGTATACCGTAAATAAAGAATCTGAATCTGAATCTGAATCTGAGGAGAAGATTTTTGAAAAAATCCACCAATCAGAATGAAAGAACGGCTCTGACGGCAATGTTTTTCATCCGACGGGAATAAAATGAGGAAAGTTTGTAGCGGACCTACAATAGACTATACCTGCAAAGTTTGGTTCACATCGGCTCAGTAGTTCCAGAGAAGAAAATAATAATAAATGTGATATCCCATAGGATTTCTTTGGTAACTATAAACCGCAATTGTGGTCAAGTTTGCTACCCGATCAATATTAAATGCGGATCGTTGGTATAGGGTATCCCAGTCACCAATCATGTGACGATTCAAATAATTTGACCTTGTAGTTTCAGAGAAGATGTTTGAAAATCCACCAAGCAGAATCAAAGAATGCCTCTGGCGGCCAAATTTGTCATCCGACGGGAACACAATGAGGAATGTTTGTGGAGGACCTCCCATAGACCATTTCCGCCAAGTTTGGTTCACATCGGTTTAGAAGTTCCAGAGAAGAAGATGAAAATGTGATTTCCCATAGGGTTTCTATGATGACTATAAGCCGCAATTGCGGCCATGTTTGTAACCGGATCAACATTAAATGAGGATCGTTGGTAGAGGGTGTCCCAGTCATCAATCATGTGAAGTTTCAAAACATTTGGATTTGGCCTTGTAGTTTCAGAGGAAATGATTTTACAAAACAGACCAATCAGAATCAATGAATGCCTCTGGCGGCCAAAATGAGGAACAGTTGTAGAGAACCTGCCATAGACCACTCCTGCCAGGTTTGGTCATGTCAGCTCAGTAGTTCCAGAGAAGAAGATGAAAATGTGATTTAACATAGGATTTCTATAGTAACTATAGGCCGCAATTGAAGCCATATTTGCAACCCGATCAACATTAAATGAGGATCGTTGGTAGAGGGGGCCCCAGTCATCAACCATGCAAAGTTTCAAAACATTTGGCCCTGTGGTTTCAGAGGAGAAGATTTTTCAAAATCCACAATCAGAATCAAAGAATGCCTCTGGCGGCCATGTTTTCAAACCCATGGGATCAAAATGAGGATCGTTTGTAGAGGACCTCCCATAGACTATCCCTGCCAGGTTTGGTTCATATCAGCTTAGGAGTTCCAAAGAAGATGATGAAAATGTGATTTCTCATAGGGTTTCTACAATAACTATAAGCCGCAATTGCGGCCACGTTTGTGACCCAATCAACATCAAGTGAGGATCGTTGGTAGATGGGGTCGCAGTCATCATTTATGTATCAGCCTGCAATAGTCAGAAGGGCAGATTGTCAATGTTCCCGGGCAGATAAGAATTCTTTTTCACCATGTCCCAAAGACACTTCCATAGTAGGCAACCACAGGAGGGTGCTGGGGGATTGGCATGAAGAAGAGGGGAGGGGGTCATGAAGGAGAGGGTAGCAGTGGGAGATTTTCAGTCACCTGGTAATCTGATGGGTGTCCCATATATATCCGATGTTTCGTAACAGGGTTTTGACTTGAATCCGTTGAACCCTAGAGGCCCAGGGACACGATACTTCATAATTTCTTTAGGTAGGATAACTACTGAGTGAATAAGTGTGTGCGGGGTGGGGGGGGGGGGGGCGGGGGGTAGACCAATCAATATTTTCAACGTGCAGTCTTGCTGCTGCACGTTGAAATTATTGATTGAACTTCCGAAAAATAATGAATATGGACTCTTCCAACTGTTCCTATTGACCTTACATGGAAGATAGCATCAAAGGGTTAATCAATGGAATTTCGCTTCTAATGTATAGCGCGACTTAAAACTTGATACGCATGATATAGCGTATACTCTGGCATTTATTTAATGGTTCAGGAGCGAATGATCAATTGCGATCCTTTTGTCCCTATACGCACGACAGTCGAGACTGAAAGTCTGAAGTCATGCTTTCAGCCTTTCACTAAAAACAAAATACTGTGTGTGTTAACATCCAACTACTCTTACTAAAGTTTTAACCCTTTGAACCAGAGAGACCTCTTTTCCGGCCCAGGGACGTGATACTTCATAACTTAATTGAGTAGAATGCCTGTTAAATTAGTTTATTGGGTAGACCAATCAATATTTTCAACGTGCAGCCCGAAGGCTGCACGTTAAAAATATTATTTGGTCTACCTCCAAATAATGAATATGGACTCTTTCTTCTAAATGCTGCCATTGAGCTGGCATGGAAAATACCACCAGAGTCCAAAGGGTTAATATGTATACACCGAGTGTATCAAAAATCATCAGATGTCATTTATTTAGTTTCTACCAATGAATTACTTTTATTATTTTTGTCAGTGACTCATTGCGAAAATGTGAGCCCATACATTTAATGTCATTCTATACACTAAAAGCGAAATTCCACGTTTAAAGTTAAAATATTGTTATCGTATCTCGAATAGATAGCCATTATTTGGAATCCCAGGTACCTGTACTCTTCCTTCGGTTTCCTGCTGGCACTTGTGGTTTCCTTTCTTATAATTGCGGTCTCATGTTATCACGACTCTTTCGGCGAGGGTTGGTCAGTTGGAAAAGTTCGCTTCCCATTTTCACATTCCACGTTATTTGACCAGGAAGAGCCGAAAAGCTTCCGGATGCTTTATTAATTATAATTGTATCATCCAGTTTGCAAAATTACTGGTCCACGTGCAAACATATTTATGGGTACATATTACAGACAATTTGACGTTCTGCAACAATTTAAGTCATTCATCTAATTCATGACTATTAATTGATTCATAGATTATAATCTTTCACGGAAGTAAAATATACCATCCGTTGTGACGTTGTCTTTTGGTCGTCGATCCTGCTTTCGTCGTCTGTTAGCTTTTGCATTCCAAGTTTCTTCAGAAACACTTTGTCAGAGCAAAGCCAGCCTAAATATGGTGGCAGGGGGTCTCATATATAAAGATATTGTAAGTTCAAAAGATATTCCGCATCAAGGCGAAAAACCTACGTGAATTTCACTTCTCTGTGAAGCTGGGCATGGAAAAAAACACACGTGGTGTATATCCAGCTTCAGGGCAGGGACCCAAGGGAGAAACGGTATGTTAGATAAGGTCTAATCTCATTTAAGTTATACAGTAGTCGCGAGTCTTACGAGACGTAATCGGTTGGTGGCAGGATATCGTCACGGCCAATTGAGAAACGAGATTCTAAAAGACGGAAATGTCTGTCGTGTCGTCACCTGATCATTAGTATAGCAATGAGTGGCAGGAACGAATCGGTTCTCTCGACAAGTGAAATCACCGTTAAGTCACGCGCGAGCTGACTTGTATTGATTCTGCCTCGATATACGTCATCTCCCACCGTTTTGGCAGATGGACAGACGAGCGTCTGTCCACCTGACAGTTTAGGGTAAAAAGTATATATACCCTGAAGAGCAGAGCATTAGACACACACTTGGGGTCACACACACGTTGGTGAGGTCCAGGGCAGGCGGACTCTGTTTCCTGGCATAGAGTACCTTCGATCACATGACCCTGAAACGGATGGAATCGCCAGACAGGGCCTTCCACGATTGATTTAGCTTAAGGTTGATAGGCGGCTACAGTGCCAAATTCGTTGAGAAGGAAAACCCAAGGTGAAACGTTAAAGTTTAGATTGTCGAGTAGCAGGTATCAGCCTGCAATAGTCAGAAGTGCAGATTAATTGTATTGTGCGTATTAACCCTTTGAAGTGTCAGACTGATTGGGTTGGGAGTAGTTTGTTTTGCTGTCGAAGCATGGTAATACTGACTGGAGATCGGTGTGAGTGACAATTTCGCCCTAGCACAAAAAGGGGCATTTGTGAATCGTGAATTCAACCAGGAACAGTGGACAGTTCAATAGGACTTTCACGGAGGACTTTCACAAGGCACATAAGGTATGAGTAGACAATATCTGACCCAAATCAGAAGTACGGTGGCTTTATAGATGACAAACATTGCTGGTCGGAACCCACCGACAGCCAGAGGTACAGTTACGCGCAGACGTTGACATTTGAGCCTAAGCAGGTGAAGCTCCTGTGGCGAGCTCACGGTAATAACATTTCAGATTTGTGAAGCTCTTATGGCGAGCTCTCCGTAATATAATTTCAGATTTGTGAAGCTCTTATGGCGAGCTCACGGTAGTAACATTTCCAGTGTGTAGACTATAGTGCCAGTACAGGGCTGTAGAATGACTATATAATTGTTGAGAATTATTTAACCCTAGCAACCCATTTTCTGTGAAAAGAATCGAATTGTTGATTGTTGAAATATTGAAACGGTTTTATTTTTATGTGTAAATAAAAGAATCGTTGTTACTTTAAATCATTCTTTCCATTACACAGCCTGAAGTGATTAGGAATCACACCTAACGGAAATCGAACCTATCTTAGGCCAATATGGCAGAGGAGAAAAGAAATCACAGCGCCGGTCGAACTCAGCTCCCAGCGCCGAGTTCGCGGCACTAGGATTCCGACTCTCCACGTCGGTCTAATTTTCCCGCAATTTCATCAGCGGGACTAAATAACCCCACGTCAGTCCAGGCCTTACGGGGCCTCAGGTGTCCTGACATGATTGGCGAGCGCTAACCAGGATATTTCTAAAAGGTAAAAAATGGCTATATGGAAATTTTGTTTTATTTTAACGGCGGTTCTGTTTATGTTTTGACGCGTTCGGTCAGCTGATGCCGTTCAAGGGTTTAATATCGCAATACAGTAGTCCCCAAGAGGATACTTAATAGCCACTATAACTGCGGTAGGTTTCAGAATATTTAGGGCGTTTAATTACGTTAAATTACACAGGTAAATTAGGATCAATTGCCATATTTTTTTTCTTTCTTTCTTTTCCTTCTTCATTCTTTCTGACGAGTGTAAAAAGAAAAAATCAAAATGGATGTTGTTACACCCCTCGCCCAACTGGTATCGTTAGGCAAGGAAATGGGCCTTGAGGCGGCCGAACTTCAGAAGTTTGTTAAAGATGAGCAGAAACGTGAAGCCAAGGAAATTGCCTTACGTAATGAGGCGAGGGAGAGAGAAGCCCAATTAGAACGAGAGCGTGAGAAAGACGCAAGAGAGGCGAGGGAGAGAGAAGCCCGATTAGAACGAGAGCGTGAGAAAGACGCAAGAGAGGCGAGGGAGAGAGAAGCCCAATTAGATAGGGAGGCAAAAGAGAGAGAGATTCAAGCAGCAAAAGAGCGCGAGCAAGAGGAGAGAGAGGCGAGCGAGAAGCAAGCCCAATTAGATAGGGAGGCAAAAGAGAGAGAGATTCAATTAGCAAATGAGGCGAGAGGGAGGGAAGCCCAATTAGCAAGGGAGGCAGAACGAGAGCTCGAACAACAGAGGCACGAGAGAGAATTAGAGCTCCTCAGAGCGAGGGCCGATGTGGAGAATGAAAGTCGGCGCTCAGGGGATAGGAGTGCAGGGGTAGTAATTTATGTCCCACGCCCCCACCTCGCTCATTTTAATGAAAACACAGATGACTTGGACTCGTACTTGGAGAGGTTCGAGCGTTTTGCCTCCAGTCAAATGTGGCCAGAAGACACATGGGCTATGTGCTTGAGCCCTTTGTTGTCAGGTAAAGCCCTCGAGGCTTATACCAGTATGTCTCCTGCACTTCTTAACGACTACAGTGAGCTGAAGAATGCCATCCTTCGGAGATACCAGATCACTAAGAAGGATTCCGGACCAAGTTCCGAGAAATTAAGCAGGAGAAGGGAGAAACAGCACCTCAGTATTTTGCCCGAGCTAGGCGGTACTTTGACCGCTGGACTGATCTCGCAGAAGTCATATGGAGCCCTGCGAGATCTATTTCACCGGGAGCAGTTTTTAACTACATGCTCCAAGGAGTTGGGCCTGTTCATCAAGGAAAGGGGTCCGCCCACCTATGATGAGATGTCAACTGTAAACGCTACATCGAGGCCCACGGTGGGAGTGTAAACGCACCCAAATCGGTTAGGGGTGGGGCAAACGGGTTGGCAATGGCACCCGTAAGGCAATACCACCCCAATCCGCCTGCGTCGCAGACCAGCCGGAAGGGGAGCACTCCCAAGGACACAACTTGTTTTATCTGCAACTGGGTCATATTGCCAGGGACTGCTGGCAGAAGCAGGTTAGGACCACTGGGAACATTAGACCACCTCAGCAGGGGGCCGGGGACGCAGCACTAAGGGCTTGGAAGCAAGGTGGCCGCGTAGATCCAGGGCAAAGTAGACAGACGGCCGCGTTCTGTCAAACTATCGGTCCAGAACACAGTCCCCTCCGGGAATGTATACAAGAGGGAGAATTTAGGCTGGGAGGCGGGGAGGTTGTCCCGATAATAAGTGGCATGTGTGAGAGGCTCACGACTTCGCAGGAGAAGGGTTAATATGCCAGTGTACCCAGGGTATGTGGGACAAAGGGAGATCCGTCTGCTCCAGGATTCTGGGTGCTCCTCTGCAGCGGTTAGAAGGCAACTGGTTGACGACAAGCAATTGTTGGGGCGCGACCATTTGTGTATTTTGATAGATGGGACCGTTAGAAGGTTCCCCATCGCGAGGATAACGGTGGATACCCCATTTTATTGTGGCGAAGTGGAAGCCATGTGCATTGAATCACCTGTGTATGACCTGGTCATAGGTAATATCCCAGGGGTGAGGGCAAGCCCTGATGAGTTATGGTCCAGGGGTAGGGGGTCAAGTGAGGGCCCAACGAGGGCGAAAGAAGTTCAAGTCGGTGGGCAAGGACCCCCGGCGGTTGCACTCGGTAACGTACCGAGTAAGGAAGGGAAGGTTCCCAGGGGGAACCAATCCGATGGTCCAGGGGATGGCCCCTACACGACGAAATGTCGGAAAGTTTCAGGAGGGACGACTCCTGTCCAATTAGGGAGAAGGGGCCGCAGGCGGTCCAGGCTAAACGCCAAACAGCGAGGGAACACAATGGGGTCATTGGGGAAAGACCCTCAAGCAAATTTATGTGGCAGAGTTGAGCGCTCCAAGAAGTCAGTGTCACCCGTGTGGAGAGGGAAGGCCAGACCCACGCAAATAGCTGGGCACACTTCCCCAGAATTGAGAGGGCACAGGTCAACACAAGTCGAGTTTGTTAAAGTGGATGGGATCGCTAAGGAGGGCGCCCAGGGGGCCGAGGAAAGGGTCCACAAACCAAAGGAGAAGCATCCTAGGTGGCGGAGACCACGCAGTGAGTGCCGGGGGCGCACAGCGCCCAAGGTGCGCAAGAAGTCGTCGCAATGGACCGGGGGGTCGACGGCACAAGGGCCAAGGGCGACCAGTGTCGTTCGAACGAAGGTAATCGCTGGGACGAGTGAGCCTGGGGGATATAGCGCCAAGAGAAGCTCTTGGGGATGCGACAATGACAGGGTATGGGGACCCTGGTGAATACCCGTAGAAATAACGGGGCGAGAAGTAGGGGTGTGTCAAGGGCTACCCAGGGGGATACTGGGAATCGGGCCCCTACCAATGGTCGGTGGTTATAAAGAAGCAATAGTTGGGTGGCTGTGGGCCTGGTGTCTGAGACGGGGGCTCCAGTCGCAAATATTTTTGTGGATGAGGTGATGAGTTTCGTAAACCCGGTGTTAAGGCCCGGAAGAAACTTTTTTTTATTTTAGTATCATTATTGACTAGAGTTGGTTGTGAGTGCGAATGTGAGATACACTGCCCCGCCCGACGCGAGTGTGCGTGGACGGGGAGCCTGTGCGTCGAGTTTTGTAAGTGTGGGATGCACAAACCCGGTGTTAAGGCCCCGGGACACTGTGTTTGTTTTTATTGACGAGAGTTTGTTTTGTCCTGTTTGTTTTGTTTGTTAAAGTTAAAGTTTTTTTTTTTTTTTTTTTTTTTTTGGGGGGGGGTATTCTTCCAAGTTTTTTCGAATTAAGGAAAAGCCCCATAGTTTGGGGGATATCCAATGAGCTTGAAATTCTTTTATAACCCTTTACCCAACGCCGAGCTCGATCCAATGAGTGCTCATAAGCCATGTTAATGAAAATGAAAAATAATTGTCTGCATGGACTGATTTTTGTTCATGTTCTAATACGATGAAATGCTATGCACAGAAAGGGTTGTTTTATCCTTTTTTCGCTCCCTTGCTCAAAATTGTCTTTTCAATTTTTTTTATCATACTTTTACAAGTCCGTACAATACCGCAATGTGATAACGCTGACGATTAATAACACACCCACAATCTGGATTATTATTTGATGCATTGCGGCTTCAAACAGACACCTTTGTTAGTCTGTGAACAAAGAAAAAGATGTCAGTATTCGATAAGTGTCTCGCCAAGAAAACAGCTAGCAGCAGCTGGATTGAAGATTAAAGATGGAGATGGAATACAGTCATTTAGAGGACGGGTGGGGGTGGAGTTAGTAGAATGTATACGCTCTAAAATCAGTTGGGTTAAACATTTGCAAAAATCAACTGGTTTGAGTGAATATGAACCCAGTTGATTTGGGTTGATTTTTAACCCAACTGATTTTAGAGTGTATGGATTCTACTAACCCCATATCGTACTGCACCGATATATAGAGGATATGGAATGAGTGTTTTTCTCATATAATATTTATGAAACGAGTATAAGAATTTTCCGTTTGGACGAGCCTCTGGCGAGTCCAAACGGAAAATTCGGACGAGTTTCATTAATATTATTTGAGAAAAACACTAATTTCATATTCTATTTATCATATGACACACACACGCACAAATTAGCCACTTTGTATGACTTTTTAACCCATCACCTAACCTGAGTTGCAGACGGCATTTGGAAAAAAACATCCGCGTATAACTAAAAATTTTCATTTTTTGCTTCCAAAACATAAGTTATGACTCCTCATTGGAACGAGCTCGTCGAGCTCGTTCCAATAAGGGGTCAGTACCTATGTTTTGGAAGCAAAAAGTGAAAATATAAAAAAAGGTAGGTAGGTAAAAGATTAATACAATATAACCCACCCAAAATAGGACAGATAACGCAAATTCTCCCTACTGAAATTATGCAAATGTGACCCAATTGTATTTTGTTTAGCCAATCAAATTGTCCAGTTTTGAAAATGACCAATGAAAGCTCCCAACTCTAATTATGCAAATTATGAAAATGTGGCCCAGGTGTATTTTGTTCAACCAATTAAATTGTCTAGTTTTGAAATTGACCAATGAAATTGACGGAAGGCTTTATTTATCACTGATTAATATGAAAGCAAAATATCAAATGTTTTAAAGTGAACAAAGCGGACGAGTCATATGATAAACCGTGATTTTGATATTTGAATGCTACAATGTCAAAGCATTGCAAATGGCGCTTTGGTATACACAATGAACGGTATAGCGTACACTACGGTACAATTGAATGTGTATGCGTTTTGTGTGTATAAACTCACCTGTCGGATAGTTTGCTTGTAAACCGCATGTTATTTCCAGTTCGTCCATGTACTGAGCCAAGATCTCATCCGTCACATTAATTGGAGAGAATGTCGTCTCAAAGGCCGCCGTATCGGTTTTATTAACTGTAACTAAGTATCGTGTTCCTTCTTTGAAGATGGACTTGTGACATACTTTGGGATTGATACCTGAAAATATAAAATTGCATTGGGGTAAAAATCGTTCCGGGAAACAAATCAAAGGTGGAAATTTTGGCAGACACAGTCACGATTATGGCTTGATAATGTCTCAGAGTACATGCGATCGTTGTTGAAAACATCCCTTATTAGGTATCAACACAGCTGTAATATAAGTTAGAAATTACCCTTTAAAACAGCGATGTACATACATACATCTGTACATAGCGAAATGGGCGTGTCTTTGTTGCATTTGTGTGGAGGCTCAGTAATAATTCAATCCTTCTGCTACAGGGTTGCGGGACTAAATTCACGCTGACCTTTTTGTCCACTTGGGTGTCCACTATTTTGCAAATATGTTCTCTCGTTCTTCTTGGTTTAACTGGTAGAGTGCTGGGCTTTGGGCTTTACTCTGAAGTGCAGGTTCCGCAAATCCAAAGGCTTCAAACTATGTGGATGTCTTTCATATTATCTTCGAATCTAAATATATTTAGTCTATATTGATTTTCCTTCTTACAATTAACGGATGATTGCCTACAGACACAAATTTTGATGACTTAAAATAATTCAGCACTCTACCAGTTAAGATATAGGGGATATGGAATGAGTGTTTTTCTCATATAATATTTATGAAACGAGTCTAAGAATTTTCCGTTTGGGCTCGCCAGAGGCTCGCCCAAACGGAGAATTCGGATGAGTTTCATAAATAGTATATGAGAAAAACACTCATTTCATATTCTGTTGATCATATGACACACACACGCACAAATCAGCCACTTAGTAGGACTTTTTAACCCATCACCTAACTTGAGTTGCAGACGGCACTTGGAAAAACATCATCGTATAACTTAAAATTTTCATTTTTTGCTTCCAAAACATAGGTTATGACCCCTCATTGGAACGAGCTCGTCGAGCTCGTTCCAATGAGGGTTCATAACCTATGTTTTGGAAGCAAAAAGTGAAAATATAAAAAAAATGAATGACGTTTTTTCTCGTAGGTAAAAGATTAATACAATATAACCCACCCTAAATAGGACAGATAACGTAAATTCTCCCTACTGAAATTATACAAATGTGACCCAGTTGTATTTTGTTTAGCCAATCAAATTGTCTAGTTTTGAAATTGACCAATGGAATTGACGGAAGGCTTTACTTATCACTGATTAATATGAAAACAAAATATCAAATGTTTTAAAGTGAACAAAACGGACGAGTAATATGATAAATAGTTTTCTTTGAGACGTATGGAGGCGATCAAAGATCGTCCAGTTTGTACAGACCTCACACCAGTACAGGTATCGGGTTTCACCCAGCCATTCGTAGCATGTTGTCAACATTCTTTTAATTCGGCCTACGACTTGGTGAGAAGAAGTTTTTTTTTATTGTTTTCCTTTATAGTTTAAATACCCCTTCCAAAGACCTAACGAATGCCCCGTTCAGGAGCATAATTTGAACAAACTTGTGAACCATCAATTCAAATGTTCAAAACGTCAAACATAAAAGTATCTGTAAGAGTATTTTGTGCTAAAAGACTTTTCAAGGGGTCTCCCATTAGCCATAGGATTAAATACGGGGGCCGTGCAACAGCTGTTACCACAGGGGTCTGATTTCAACAAAGTTATGACTCTAGATGATGAATACGCTGTATACCAAATATCGGAGAATTCGACCGAAACGGTTGTCCACAAAAAGGTTTTAGCGCATCCTTCATCACTACGATGAGGACACGTGTGGTTCCCCAAAGAGCCAAATGCGACACATTGCCACGGAATAGGGGGCTGATACTTTCGTGAGGTGGGAAATCTACGTTTTCATTGGTAGTGCAGTCGACACTCAGAGGCTGTCGTCTGGACCCGGGTTCGAACGTAAGTTTCACCAAACTTAATCAACGCCCTGTTTCAGACTGATCCTGCTCCCGAAGGGGGTTTATGACTTTGAATATTTAAAGGTGATCGGTGAAAGCTCACTGACAAGATAATTTATTTACACGCACAGAGGAATATATGCAACCATGTAATCGAAAAGTCATCAGCAGTCCGAAAAGTTATATGTACTAGTTGATGGACCTCGGGGCGCGGTGGCTCAGTAGGTAGAGGTACAGGCTGCAAGCCGATAGGTACTCGGTTCGAATCCCACCTGCGGCAACCGCGTTGTGTCCTTGGGCAAGACACTCCACCACCATTGCCCACGTGGGGCACGGCGACGTTGTGTACTAAGGCGTACTGTACGTCATTGGTGCACTTGTCTTCAACCAATGCCAATCCTGCTTGTGTGGAGTTAGTATGTTGGGGAACTGACAGTTGCTCGCCGTTTCTCGGTGGTTCTCTTCGATTACATTGGCTTCCTCCACCCGTAAAACTGCCTGCACCTCTACCTACTGAGCCATCCCTTCAACCAACGAACATGATAACAAAAAGAATTTCAGTCCAATTACAGGAATAAAAGAAATTTCGTCGTGATACCTCTTAACACCTTGACACAACTGGGGTTTGATTTGTACACACGTCTGAAAAAGCAATTCAAAAATGTCAATCCTGAAAGCATTTAGGCCACCAGTTTGTGAGAAGATTGCCTTTATGTTTTCTCCATTACATGCAGTGTCAAAATATGGGGCCCTTGATATCCATAGGCAAGAGTCGAAGAGTCGGATTTAAGCAACCTTACAGACAGTCAGACACAGGGGTTGTTTTGTGTCAAATATGAAAGCAATAAACCTTTTAACGCTTTACCCAACCTAAAAAGCAGACGACACTTGCAAAAATAATTCTTGAATAACTAATTTTTTTCATTTTTTGTCTCAAAAACATAGGTTATGACCCCTCGTTGGAACGAGCTCGTCGAGCTCGTTCCAACGAGGGGTCATAACCTATGTTTTTGAGACAAAAAATGAAAAAAATAATGAAAATTAATTGGCGATTTTTGAGAATAGCGCTGGCCGGTTTTGGCCGTTACGTTAGGTAAAGGGTTAAGAAACTGCCATATTGGCTTTTAATCTACGCAAGGTCACAGGGCGCGGTGTGTACGCAAAAGCGATTTCCATGTTCGTCGCGTTGAGTTCTGTGTCAGGCAAGACAACTAGTTTTGGGAAATATCATGGTTATAAATTCGTAGAACCGTTGTCAGCATTCGAATTAACAGAGGGGCAGTCCAGGACGACTTTAAACGATGAGGTACCGTAGGTTTAAATATTTTTTATTATGTAGGCGATGACTTGTTTTGAGTGGCAACAAGGAAACACTCGTTGCACGGAGTTTCGGGGCATGGGGAATCCCCGAAAGATGTCGAAACAGTTCCGTCGGTCACAGAGTCATGACACAGCGTGCATTTAAAAACCATTAAGTCGATAGGAACTCAATTCGAAATAATTAAAAGTTTCTCATACAATACTGCCATCGTCTTAAACAAAAGGTAACCTTGGCTAAATGTTTTTTTGAATTCACACTAATTAACGTAATGGGGTCCGAAACACTTCACCTGCTCTCTTCTCCCATTGCTCACAACGTGTTTTCTTGAAATGTTTACACTTCGCGACCTGTGATCTTGCATAGATTAAAGGCCAAAATGGAAGTTTTGAAAAAAGCTTATTTGGTCAACTACGGGGATATGTTATGGCAAATATTAGTTGTCTTATTCATCCTCGAAAAAACATCATTTGAAATTCTGTTCTACTGTTTGCCATGGGCTTCCAACGGGGCCTGTAAACTGTTGAGTTAATCAAGTACATGCAGATGTCCCACATGAAAGTTGGATGAAATCAGTTCCAAAAAATAAATTAACCAGAGGCTCAAGTGAGTCTAAAACGCTCAATGGATCAAGGTGTTTACACGGAATACGGGTATTAGTGTTGAGGGATCATAGATACGGAGACAAAAGGGAAGTTTTACCTTGTACATGGGCGCATATTGCTCTGAAAAGTGATGTCGTTTTTTACCCCCACAACCCACTTCCAGCATGGATCCTGTGTAAGGCTTGAAATTATGTTGCCAAATAACAAAAGGGCTGCACTCTGTAAAGACCACGTAGGTCGGTTAAAATTTTGAGATGAAATGCGGTGAAATTTTAATGTTCCTGGAAACCATCAGTTGTGCGAAGAAATGGCAGTCAACACGGACATGATTGAGGCAGGTTCTTTTTCACAGTTTGGGCTTCCTGGTTGTGTGTCCTTACACACACACACACACAGATGTAATTATTACTGAAATGGAAAATTATTATATTGAAATAATGAAAAATATATTTCCAAAACTCAAAAGATTTTTTTTGGTGAATCTGAAGAAGCTCTTTGAAGGATATTCCTCATTTTGCACCAAGTTAAAATTTGGGATCGACAGGGATCCGGAATATGAACCCATGGACTTGATTTGAACATATTTGAATCTGCTTATACAAGGATGGAGTTAAAATTTGAGTTCCTATGAGGAGCCAAAATATGAACCCATGGACTTGTTTTGAATAGACTTGAATCGAAGGAAGCTGTATGACAACTATCAGAAGATTCTGGCTTGTCGATATGAAGAAGTAGATTTAAAAGAATATTCCTCACATTGCGCTAAGTTACATTTCGACTCCAAAGAATATGAAACCATGGATTCCATTGAATAAAGTAGAATCTGCCCTCACACTGACCCGTTAATGATGCTGTATGCCAGATATGAAAAAATTCTGAGTGGTGAATCTGCAAAGTTGATTTTTAAAGAATATCTCTCATATTGCTAAAAGTTAAATTATGATTTCCCGTAGGGAGGCCACATATGCATCCATAGACCTGATTTGAACAAACTTAAATCTGACAACAACCCCCCCCCCCCCCCCCACCCCACACACACTTCTCACGCCAAGGATGCTGTATACCAATTATGAGATTATGTCTGGTGGATTTTAATAAGATTTGACTTCATATTGCAGTGAGTTAAAATTCGAGTTTCCATTAGGGGCCCAAATATAAAACATAGGTGGTCCAAATATGATTTCGCGGACTTCGTTTAAACGCACCTGACCCCTCTAAGACTGCTGAATACCAGATATGAAAGATTTCTATCAGGTTAGATCTGAAGAAGAATATTTTTAAATAATTTTTCTCATCTTCCAAGTTAAAAATCGAGTTAAAATTCGGGTTTCCATAAGGAATCAAAATATGAACCCATGAACCTGTTTTGAACAATTTCAATCTGGTCCCAACAAGGATGATGTATACCAAATATCGAAAGAAGATGATTTGTAAATGATATTCATCATATTTCACTATGTTGAAATTCGGGCTCACGCGGAGAAATTAAATATTAATCTTGATTTGAACAAACTTAAGTCTGAGCCCCTTAAGGATGCCCTATACTAAAATGGGAAAATATTCTGACCGGTGGATCTGAAGAAGAATATTTTTAAAGAATATCCCTCATGTTTCACCACGTTAAATTTGGGTTCCTATAGGGAACTCAAAGCTGAAACAAACCCGATTTGAACAAACTTAACTCTGATCCTATAAGGATGCTGAACAAAAGTTGAATTTTACCTCCCATGTTGATGTTGTGTGTCAAATATCAAAAGATTCTGACTGGTGGATCTGAAGGCGAAGATTTTTAAAGAATTTTCCTCATATTGCACTGAGTTAAAATTCAGGCACTTCAGATCTCATCTGTCACATGCAGTATATTGCTGATTCCGTGCAGTCGAAACTGCCGATTAGTGCCTTCTTCACTGCATAGTTTACCCGGCTCAAAAATGCCACCATAGTAAAATTTACTCATTTCGTCAATACTGATTTTTACTGAATAGAAGTGCTCACTGCAGTCACGAAAAACTAACGTCAAAGCAATAAAAACCTGCATGATTACACTCAAACGACTTATCGTCATGACGTCGTTGTCCGTCGCAGTGACGAGAGACCAAAAAATGTATAAACCCTTTACCCAACGCACAGGATATCAAAATTTGTTATTTTAATTATTGCTTTTTAAATTTTTAAAACAAATTTCAACAAAACCATATCATGTGATCCCTTCATTGGAACGAGCTCGATGAGCTCGTTCCAGTGAGGGGTCACGTGATATGGGCTTGTTGAAATTTTTTGTAAAATAGTTTTTCTTTAAATTGCTTAATTTGTAAATCTCCGGGGCGGATGCGGCTGATTCTTTGGGTAAAGGATTAATCTGAAACTCTGTTTTTCCAATAAACTGCTCCGTTAGCGATACCATGACTCTTTTATGTGGGAAGTGCAAGTGACAATCCATCCTATGTGTCAGGGTTTCAGACGACTCTCCAGTCGAACAGATGTGCGATTGTTTATGTCACTGTGAGTCAGCAGTAACTATTCGGACTTTGTCTCTCGTCAAACATCCTTCCTTTCCATCTCATTATTCTTCTCTAACAACGTGTGTAGAGTTGAAATCGATCAAACCATAACCCTTCAGGGTGCAACTCGGTGCGTAACCTCTAAGTAATATGGCGCAAACGAGCTCATTCCAACGAAGGGTCAATTCAAGAATTGAGTGTCGTCTGCTCTTCAGATTGGGTAAAGGGTTAATTAAATGATATTTTATTTGTGAAAGATATACGTAAATTCTAATTTTTTTACATGCATACTACTTTCACACATAAAATACTGTTTAAACTGAAAACTAAACGAAACAAACGATTTTTGTGATATTATGCATCTAAGTCACAAAAATGTCATGTGCATACCAAACGTATGGCTCGATCCTGTACACACCATATCCCTCTTTCCCATCGGGAATGGCACCTTGGCGACGCCCACGTCCGAACAAACTAAAAACTAAAGTGTTGAAACTGACACTTTCAAGGTGTTAAACCCATTCTAACTCTTAGGGTTTGATTTTAACACTCAAAATGCAATGCTTCAAGCACTTAGACATTACAATCGTCAGACATCTGAAACTTGAATGGATGGCACTTTCCATGTGTCTAGCATTGGTGGTTCTTCCAGAATCGTCCTTAATTTGATTTGCGCTTGGTGGGTACATAATTAAAAGGACACAACGCAGATGACGCGGATCTGATCCACGTCGTCTACGTTGTTTCTTTTAAGTGTCGCGACATTACACTTGTCAAGTGGTATTATTGTAACACCTGTCAAGTTCTGGCATATCTACACTTGAACAAAGTGCTAGTTCAGCACTTAGTAAGTGTTAAATACAGTACTTCAAGTGTAGTTTTTAACACTTTAATTTTTAGCGTGAAGACACGCAAATCAGGCCCGCACATTCCACAACCATAGGTTTCCGCTCCTGAATCACCAAGACGATCTCTGTTGCTGATCTGCCCCTTACGTATATTATCGTGCGAGATCCGGTGTGTGTGATGTGGGGAATGGGTGACATCTGGGCTCGCAGTAACTAGTGGATTTTCCTCGTCCACTTGGATTGGAATGATCACTCCTACTGCCTAGTCGTGATTGCTGTTAAATGTCAATAATGTTTTAGCCTGCTGCACAGAGGAGACACTGATTTGTTAGCCGGGCGGGGAACTGTGGATCTCAGTTTCAAGGGGAGGGTTAGGACTTCGCATGTTTCCGATATGTTAGGCATTCGATAGCGGCGCGCGATTGGTGTGAGTGCAATCGAATGCCACGCTTGAAATAGCTACGTGGACCTTTGTTGGGAGAAACCCTTTTGTATTGGAACACAGCATTGGAAAACCTACCAGTTTAGCCGGATTCGAGATATCCGCAAATCGACACGAAAAATCACCCGACTTCGCCTCCATAATTTAGAAAAGAATGGAACATCAACCAACTGTCAGATATGAGAGGCCGAGATGGTATAACATCCCTCTGAGTGTCACCTCATTGCGAGTTCGAGGTGACATTGGCGAGTTTCCAATCATTTCCTAGGTATATGTGTCACATATTCATACCGTGGGTATCTTAAAAGTAAATTCCCTGTTTTTTACAGAAAAAAGTGGAATTTCTTAGGAAAGCTAAATCGGAGATTATGGAAATTTGGATAGGATATGCCGTGGGTAACGACCACAAACCTTGCAAAAAATCAGCTTTAACATATTCATTTCTACAGACTCCATACATTCAGTCCAATGTTCAATGACTAATATGATAAAACATTCCCCTCCGACGATCTCGGAAACCAATCACAATACTTGAAACTACTTCGTTTTACAAAGTGACAGACTGTCACAACAAACAGAACCTTGTTCACCAAATTGGCTTGAAGAAAAAATTCCATAATGATCGCATAACTATCTATGCAAACGTTTTCTCATGGGTTTGGGGTGTGTTTTTTCATTTTTGCTTTATTTTTGTTTTGTTAGTTTTTTTTCCCTTTACCATTGGCACCATGAACTTGTTGGTTATTGGTCAATATACTGACAGGCTCATAAATTAACGGAATTTCACTTCTCACATAAAACAATTAAAGGTTAAATGTAAAAGGGCATTATGAAGGTGGTTGGTATAACACTGGCTGGGGTACCCCGTTTGGGTCCTTGGACAGGACACTTAATCCCAATAGCCCACGCGGTGCCCACGGGGGGGGCGCGGAGGCGCTGTGTACTAAGCAGTATTGCACGTCGATGGTGCACTTGTCTTCAACCAATTCTAACCCTGCTTGTGTGGAGTTAGTATGTCAGGGGTTCTGACAGTTGCTCGCCGTTGCTCTGTGGTTCTCTTCGGGTACTCCAGCTTCCTCCACCCGTAAAACTGTCCGACACAAGGTGAACCTCTCTGTCGTAAGTGTTGTTAAACCCCAATAAATGGATAAATACTAAATGGGGTGCTGACCCAAAAACATTACTCCATCTGTATAGATCACATGTTAAGTCAAAGTTTGATTATGGTTGTGTGGTTTACGGTTCTGCGAGAAACTCGTACCTCAAACCACTTGATGCAACTCATAATAGTGGTATTAGAATTAATATGGGTGTTTTAGGACATAACCAATAGATTCAATGCTCGTTGAAGCGAGGGGGGGGGGGGGGGGGCTTCTCTTGAGAAGCGCAGAATTAAACTGTCGATCCAATATGTTTCTAAACTGTTTGCTAATCCATCAAACTCTGCTTATAACTGCCTCAGATCCTCAAAATGTTGAATTTTTTAACCGGCACTAGAAACAAATTCATCCATTGGGAATTAGAATTACACCCCGTATGTAGTCCACCACACTTGAATCTGATATGACAAAAGGGAACCGTAAACCACATATTCCTCCTTGGCATTTTCAGAAACCTTCAGTTATTTTGAACCTTGCTTCTACCAAACAGTCTAAAACAAATTCTCTGCAGTTTAAGTTAAGAAGAAAAATACCGAATATGTCTGAAATAAAGTCCAAGTATAGTGGGGATCTATACAGATGGATCTAAAGATGGTGCCAAAGTATCAGCAGCCATAATTACTGGTGATCAGATCACCTCAATGCGATTTGCAGTTAAAAGTTTTTTTTTATTTTCACAACCGTGTTAAAGCTTTCCTATTTGTGCTTGAACACATCGAGATTGTACAGGAAAGGAAGTCGATTAGTTTTTTCGACTCTCTTTCCTCTCTGTTAGCTTTACTCAATCCCAATTTGAAGAACCCTCTCATTTTGGAAGTTCGTGAGAAGTTGAATACTCTCAGGTATGACCGATATGGTATCGCGGTTTGTTGGTTATCTGGACATGTTCGTATCTCCGGTAATTCCGGGAAAGACGGTGCTGCAAAAAAGGCTTTAACTCTTTCCCAACGTAACGGCCAAAACCGGCCAGCGCTATTCTCAAAAATCGCCAATTAATTTTCATTTTTTTTTTCATTTTTTGTCTCTAAAACATAGGTTATGAGCCCTCATTGGAACGAGCTTGTCGAGCTCGTTCCAATGAGGGGTCATAACCTATGTTTTTGAGACAAAAAAATGAACAAAATTAGTTATTCAAGTTTTATTTTTGCAAGTGTCGTCTGCTTTTCATGTTAGGTAAAGGGTTAAACAAGCCTAACAATGATTCCATCTCAGCGATTTTAAACCATATATCGATAATTACAACAAATCTATGTGCAAGCGTAGTTGAATAGGGCGAAAAGTAACAAGCTCCGACCTCATGGCAATGATAAATATGCGTTGATTAACCTTTGCAGAAAAGTCCATGTAATATTGACACGATGTCTTACAGGTCATACACCCTTTACGCAACGTAACGGCATTCACAATTAATTTCATTATTTTTTTTATTTTTTGTCTCAAAAACGAGCTCGTTACAATGAGGTGTCATAACCTATGTTTTTGAGACTTTTTGAGACAAAACATGAAACTAGAGGCTCTAAAAAGCGTGTAATCGCTCACCTGAAACTACATATAAAAATGTGATTTCCCATAGGCTTTCCATGGTAACTATGCGCTGCAACTGTGGCCATGTTTGCAACATTACATCAACATTGCATGAGGATCATTGGTAGAAGGTGTCCCATTCCTCAATCATTTGGAGAAGATTTTTGCATAATCCATCAATCAGAATCAGAGAAAGTCTCTGGTGGCCATATTTTCCAACCAACGGGAACAAGAAAGGAACGTTTGTAGAGGGCCTCCTATAGGCCATTCCTGCGATGTTTGGTTTATGTTGGCTCAGTAGTTCCAGAGAAGAAGATGAAAATGTGATTTCCCACAGGATTTCTATAGTAACTATAAGCCGCAATTGAAGTCATGTTTGCAACCCGATCAACATTAAATGAGGATCGTTGGTAGAGGGGGCTTTCCCAGTCATCAACCAGGCAAGGTTGCAAAACATTTGGCCCTGTGGTTCCAGAGGAGAAGATTTTTCAAAATCCACCAACCAAAATCAAAGAATGCCCCTGGCGGCCATGTTTTTCAACCCACGGGAACAAAACGAGGATCGTTTGTGGAAGACCTCCCATAGACCATTCTTGCCAAGGTTGGTTCACACCGCACCGGCTCAGCGGTTACAGAGAAAAAGATGAAAATGTGAAAAGTTGGACACCGGACGACGGACGACGACGGACGCCAAGCGATGTGAAAAGCTCACATGGCCTTTTAGGCCAGGTGAGCTATAAAATTAGTTATTCAAGAATTTTGTTTGCTGATGTCGTATGCTTTTCATGTTAGGTAAAGGGTTAACTGCATACTGTATACAAAAAGTATTTTGTTATCTGGTTGCGTTACACAGTATTCATTCAAATTTTGGTATCGTTATTCGCAACCGTATTCGCAGTTTATTTCACTGTCATGCTATTGTTCATTTTCATGATTTTACACATACATTTCATTTTCTGATGAAATCTTTTTACACTACATTACCGTTTGTCGCCAGGATATAGCCTCCGCTGCTGATGAACAGAAATAAATAAATAGACAGACCCATGTGGTACACCGTCTGCGTATACATTTTTCAGGACTATCTTGTATTAGAGAATCCTTTGTCTGAGAAATACCGGACCAAAGACTTCATTTGAATGTTTTACGCATTCATATAGAGTCCCTGTGTGAAAAACGAACACTGTCGTGATGTTCTGCATCATCTAGAGCTAACATATAATTGTCCCAAGTCCCAGACTGCAAACAAATTCATTAGCTTTTGAGCTTTGCAACCAATGGAACGATCCTCAATCATCAGTTATGTTGTGTAGTTCACGAAAAGAAAACTTCCTTAACCGGTAGAATGCTCATTTATTTTTGGTCATCAAAGTTTGTTCACATGTCTTTGCCTTGTCGCAATTTATGAGAGAGTACCCGTGGGCAACAAAACAAAGCAAATCCTTCTAGACTAAATAATTTCCCTTCATAGATAATATGAAGCACATTCATTGAGCATGAAGCCTTTAAGTTGTGGTACCAGTATATCAGAATCAAGTCCAAATATGGGCTTCCAGCACTTTACCAGATAGCTGGTTGAGTGCTGGAAGCTCGTATTGGGTTTTACTCTGAGACTGAAAAAGCTCATATTCAGTGGGTGTGATTCACATTATCTTTGAAGTGAAATTATTTTAACCTTTGGGAGGGTGGTGGCTCAGTGGTAGACTGTTGGACTTCTATGCTAGAGGTCCCGAGTCCGATCCCCGTCCGGGACGACCCGCGTTTTGTCCTTGGGCAAGGCACTTTATGCCGGTTGCCTACATGGGGGCACGATGACGCTGTATACTAAGGCGTACTGCACGTCGACGGTGCACATCTCTTCGACCGTTGTAACCCTGCTTGAGCGGAGCTTGAACAGAGTAAGAATGTTGAGGAGCTGACAGTTACTCGTCGATGCTCGGTGGTTCCCTCCGGGTACTCCGGCTTCCTCCACCCGTAAAACTGTCACGGTCGCGATTAGCTATTGTGCATAAATATGTGACCTTAGACACCAATAAATAAATTTTAACCTTTGAGGGTTTGCCTTGCTACAAATTTTTCAAACTCGTCTAATCATTCTACATCTGGGGAATAAATCGAATATATCACGCACTTGGAGTGGAGAAATTCAGGAGAATTGTTTCCTTACTGGAAGTCATGTGGCCCCACCCCTGCTAATGGAAGTGTCAATGGCAGCGCATCTTGCAGTCATCTTCTGCTGCATTTATGAGATGCATGTCGTAATTACCTAACTTCTTTTACATTGAAGTAAATTATGTCAAAATTCTTTACTTTTAAAAAATATGAGCTAAGGCTTCCATTATAGGTAGTCAAGCATGACGGAAATACATATATGATATTCTCGTCGACTCATTATACTAAGACTTCCTGCTCAAGTTTCATGAACATAATCCATGAATACAACATACAGAGTTCTCTGAAGAAACTAAATATGGATGTCATGGCCGACATCGCGGGGTGCAGTCCATGACTGAAATATGGCATTCTGATTTACTCATCATACCAAGTCACCCTACCAGATGTAAATAAAATAGATGCATATACGCAACCTGTATGGTGTGCTGAAGAAATCTACTGCTGTGGCAGTCATTGTGTCCGGCAGACTGTCACCACCACAGGGCTTTCTCATCTACTAATCATACTAGTCATCCCGCTGAGTTTCATGAAAACTGATGCATAAATGCTATCAGCGGGTCTGAGGAACATCAAAATGGCTGCGGTGGAGGCTCAACCGTTACCAAAATACGGCGTCTACTGATCATACTAAGCCACCTTGCCAAATTTCAAGAAACCTTATGCATAAATGCCATCTGCAGCCTGCGTTGAAGAAATTCAAGATGATTGGTGTGGACTCCATTGTGTGACTATAATAGGGCGTTCTCATCTTGGTATGAACCAAAATGTATATAAAACTGGGTTATGATCAGAAACGAACTTCGGGCTGTAGCTAGTGTTTCACAAAATTCCTGACAGTGTTCTGAAGACATCCAAGATAGCTGTGATGGCGGCTATTAACAAAATAGAGCGTTCTGATCTACTCATCATGCTAAGTCACCCTGCCAAATTTCAAGAAAATTGCTGATAAAATCCAGCACGCGACATAGCAGTAGCTTACATTTACTCCTTCAAGGTAAGCTAAACAAGAGGCCCCAGGGGGCCTGAGGGCGCTCACATGACATGGTAGCCTAAATATTAACCCAGGGAATTGATTCCAACAAGTTGCATCTACCCCTCCTAAGAAAAGCTTATACCAAATATCCAAAGATTCTGATCAGTGGATCTAAAAACGAAAGATTTCTAAAGAATATTCCACATATTTAACTAAGTAATAATTCGGGCTCCCACAGGGAGCCCAAATATGAACCCAGGGACTTACCTTGAACAAACTTGAATCTCACCGCCCTGAGGATGCTGTATACCAAATATCAAAAGATTCTGACTACTGGATCTGAAGAAAAATATTTCTAAAGAATATTCCTCATGTTGAATTAAGTTATAATTCGGGCCCCCACAGTGAGCCCAAATATGAACCCAGGGACTTGGTTTGAACAAACTTGAATCTCATCCCCCTAAGGACGCTGCATACCAATTATCAAAAGATTCCGATTGGTGGTCGGATGAAGAAGATTTTTTAAAGAATATTCCTCATATTGCACTAATCGGAACATTTGGGCTCTCATAGAGAGCCCATGTATGGACTCAGGGATTGATTTCAACAAACATGTGAATGAATCTTCCAAAGATGTTATATGTGAAATATGAAAGCCTTTGGAGTAGTGGTATGGGAGAAGAAGATTCTTTAATGTTTTTCCCATTACTCGCAAGTATTAAAAAATGATGCCTCGGCATTTTTTCAAAGTCCTGGAAAAGTACCCTGTGATAATTTGCAGAATTAGTTGGGATTTATAGCTCGTGTGATGCATTTGCAATGACGCAATGGGCCATTCCTTTCTGCTGTTCCTAAGAAACCTTCACACAAAATAAAAATTTTCAGTGCCGTATAGTTTTGGATATACGGGTGTTTTAACATTTTTCTATTTTTAGCTCCTGCGGTTCCCATGGGCGACCCGAAAAATGTTTTTGACATAAATTAGGTACTTATGACCCAATAAGCCCTCACATCAAATTTTATTCAAAACGGCCTTTCAGTTCGGAAAATAGCAATTTTGGTATAATTCGGGCTCCCACAGAATGCCCAAATATGAACCCAGGGATTTGACTTTAACAAACTTATATCTCACCTCCGTAAGGATACTGTATACCAAATATCAAAAGATTCAGACTGGTGGGTGTGAAGAAGAAGATTTTTGAAGAATATTCCTCATATTGAACTAAGTTATAATTTGGGCACCCACAGGGAGCCCAAATATGAACCCAGGCATTTGGCTTGAACAAACTTGAATCTCGCCTCCCCCCCCCCCCCCCTAAAGATGCAGCATACCAAATATCAAAACATTCTGACTGCTGGATCTGAAGAAGATGATTTTTAAAGAAAATTCCTCATTTTGAACTAAGTTAAAATTCGGGCTTCCAAAGTGAACCCAAATATGAACCCAGGGACTTGGCTTGAACAAATTTGAATCTCACCCCCCTAAGGATGCTGCACACCAAATATCAAAACATTCTGCTTGGTGGATCTGAAGAAGAAGATTTTTAAAGAATATTCCTCATACTGCAATAAACATGTGAAACAATCTACAAAAGATGTTTTTTTGTGAAATTTGGAAGCTTTTGGAGCAGTGGCTTGGGAGAAGAAGAGTCTTAAATGTTTTCCCCATTATCCACAGTGTTAAAAAATGCTGACTCGGCAATTTTTCAAAGTCCCGAAAAGGTACCCTATGTTAAAACCGATAGCATTCTGCTGGTCCTAATGAAGCTTGACACCAAATAAGAATTCTCAGTGCAGTGTAGTTTTTGAGATTTTTTTTCTTCTATTTTTGCTCCTGCGGTTCCAATGGGGCGACGGGAAACAATTTTCTTTTGGCATAAATTAAGTACCTATGACCCAATAAGCCCTCATATCAAATTTGGTTCAAATCAGGCTCTCAGTTTGGAAAACAGAAATTTTGGGCAGGGCGAATATTCTTGCCCCCCCCCCCCCCCCCCCCCAATAACGATAACGACGGCAAATATAGCCCCACGAACTTCTCTTGAACAAATAAGAGTCTACATCTCAAAAGGAAGCTGCACACCAAATATCAAGTCTCTACTACTGCTGGTTCATGAAAAGAAGATTTTTTTAAGATTTAAGCACACTTCTTGGGCGTGGCCATACTGAGGGCTGGGGCAACTTGATTTGAACAAAATCGAAATGCGATGTCTTAACAAACAAGCATCTCAAATTTCACTTACATTGGTTCAGCGGTTTTGGAGGAGAAGATGCAAACACCATGTTCACGAACGACGGACGCCAGACGACGGATGACAGTCGACGGACGGTGAGTGATCACAATAGCTCACCCTGACTTTCAGTCAGGTGAGCTAAAAATCAACTACAACACGAGTTACATTAGCCAAATAACCATTAAAGATTTATGGAATTGGGGAATCCCAAATGCGTGGTAATGTCGAATGTTGAAGATCAAAACAATGGAGGCAAGACTTGAATTTCAATCGGAATCGCTTTCGATAATACAGATTCTCCTACGTTTTGTTGGATTTGCATCTTGAAAATAGTTGTTAATTGTCATTTTGCAATTGTTCTGCGCGGCCTTTTCAAATAGACCTCGACCGGAATGTTTGTCAACGGAGTTTAATGGGGAGAAGCTATCTATATTTGTCACTTGATAACGGGTAAATGCAATATCGACAAAGAATCGTGTACGTTCGATGTGCTGTAATAATGTAACCGATTCCCATTTCTCTTACAATCGCATGTCGTGAAACGCGCAAACTGCGTAATTGTTTTTTTATTGAGTTCTGTAATTGGTCATAGAAAAGCCGTGCTTACTCATACGGCATTAATAAACGACTCAAGATCGAACGCACGCATTACGGAATTCTCTGATGTCTTCGTGGAATTCACCGATTTATTTATAGGTCACTCATTGGTAGAAATAGTCCATTCTCGTTTGAGACAGGCGTGATAACGATCTGGAAAACTTGCAACTCTTGCTTCCGAAGAGCTGGATTTGATGAGCAAACTACAGTGATATTGAGGGACTATTTGTGGTAGTCATATAATAAAACTTATTTTAGCACTTTACCAGCATCTTGCTAACAAGTCTTTAATAGGAACTTAGCGTGTTTTGTTGCGGACAGTAGTTGGCGTACTGCAGGTCGCTCCTCACGCGAAGGAATTACATCGTTCACAGGCGCCTGGAAACTCATTATATATAGCCAAATGCTTCAAAATAGCCCTCATATATGCCATCCCCCTAATATATATAATAACAATAGAAAGGCTGGAAACTTCAAACGCTCAAAATTTCATACCACGAAATTAAGTTACTCTCGTATCAAAGTTTTGAATCGAAAGCGGGGACACGTACGTTTGTCTTCTGATGCTGAAATGACTATTCTTTCAGAATCCGGTGCCCTTTGTAAAATTAATTTGCATTAATAGCTTTTTCCAAGACGTTTTATTTGGATGTTCATGCTAAAATCTGTTTACAGCCACGCCATTGTTGGGAGTTCTCGGCAGTGAATATCAGTCAGGGATATCGAGTGTTTGACTTGTACTCTTTCTCTGGCGTCAGGTTTTTATTCTTTGTGAAAAAAATAAACGAGCGTATATGTTTTCAAAAGACTGTGTTTAATATTAATATAATATTTTTTTTTTTACATTAATGATGCAATTGAGAATTTTAGAGAGACGTTGCTAATATTCGATATCCCAAACTGATATTCACTGCCGAGAACTCCCAACAATGGCGTGGCTGTAAACAGATTTTAGCATGAAAATCCAAATAAAACGTCTTAGAAAAAGCTATTAATGCAAATTAATTTTACAAAGGGCACCGGATTCTGAAAGAATAGTCATTTCAGCATCAGAAGACACACGTATGTGTCCCCGCTTTCGATTCAAAACTTTGATACGAAAGTAACTTAATTTCGTGGTATGAAATTTTGAGCGTTTGAAGTTTCCAGCCTTTCTATTGTTATTATATATATTAGGGGGATGGCATATATGAGGGCTATTTTGAAGCATTTGGCTGTATATAATGAGTTTCCAGGCGCCTGTGCATCGTTCTCGAGAAGACAGACTTCGAAGCTGTCGCCGTCGATGCAGTGAAAACAGAGCAACCAAGCAGGCCTGATCTCTGGTGTTTTTTAGGACTGGGTTGTATTTTTAGGCAAGTACTCAGACGCTTTGCTCTTGTTGACGGCCCCTACAGACCTCCTCTGAAATAATGTCATCAGATTTCAGGGTCTGACCAGATCCACGAGCGGGCCTGGTACGTTGTCTTATAGTCTCGTTGTGTACACTTATGTGATCGTTGAAAACAAATCACGTTATTTTTTCAAAGAAAAATATTTTATAGATAGCTGAAAACACCCTTGAAGGAAAATCGCTCTACGACCACGTTCTGCCTCTAGATTTAGTTTAAACATTATTTTATTTCAATACTGCATATAAATATACAAGGTATAGAACAGCATGCTGAGATACAGTATGAGAGTACATGCCTCTAGATTTGTCGCTCGTGTGATGCATTTGCAATGACGCAACTTTGAATGCACAATACCCACGTTGACATGTATTTGTTAGATGCTACTAGTTAAATTATTACTTGTGAGCGATTGATATGAAAATAAATAATAGTTACTAACTTAGCTGGTGGTATTCATGAATTTGAATAACCTGCCAACGTGCTGTAACACCTCGCCGCTTCGCGAAGCGGCGAGGTGTTACAGCACGTTGGCAGGTTGTTTAAATACATGAATACCGACAGCGAGGTTAGTAACTTACTTACACGCCAATTCACAGAACGCACGGGCCCAGGTATGGTAAAATGGGTACAGGTGTTCTTTATTTAATGATGTTTAAGGTCACATATTTATGCACAATGGCTAATCATGACCGTGGCAGTTTTACGGGTGGAGGAAGCCGGAGTACCCGGAGAGAACCACCGAACAACGACGAGCAGCTGCCAGCTCCCCAACGTCGTAACTCCGCACTGCAGCACAGACAGGGTTAGATTGGTTGAAGACATGCGTACCATCGACGTGCAGTACACCTTAGTACACGGCGTCATCGTGCCCTTACGCGGGTAATGGAGATGAAGTGTCTTGCCCAAGGACGCAACGCGGTTGCCGCAGGTGGAATTCGACCCGAGGACCTCTCGGCTTACAGCCTGCACCTCTACCTACTGAGCCACCGCGCTCCCTACAGGTGTTCATGTGACGTTCTATCGGGTATTTCAAGTCTCTCACCAACCCGGAGAAGACAAAGGAATTGGTGTGTAAACGCTATTGCCAAAGAGCCGTCAAAGTGAAATACTCACCACAAAGTTCAACAGACATGTAAAGTCGGTCTTATGTTGTGAATTTAAAGTTCAGCGGCCAATACTATAAACCAGTTACAGTCGTATTTTCTCGAATTGCATTTTCTACAAGTGAATATATATGATGGAAATGAATCATTAGCATTTCAAAAGATATAGCAATTTGCCAGTTGGCAAATTACTATATATTTGAAAATGATAATGATTCATTTCAATTAGTTATTTCCATAAATAGAAAATACAGTTCTGAAAAATAGAACTGTAAACATGTTATAGCATTGGCCTCAGTTTGCAAACGCAAATGTAGAAGGAATGACCAAATCTACTTTCTGCTACCGATGTTCCTTATGAAACACAGTCCAAAGATACAACATTAAAAGCAAAATGTAGAAATAGAGCGTTCGCTCTATTCATAACCAAATAATAAATACTCCGTCAGTTGGTTCATCAGAAATAGATATGTTGTGAAAAACAACATTTGCTAAGTACGATGGTGTGACGATATGTGATGATATGTAAGTAAATTGCACCCTTATATCGCACCTTTATTTATTGTTTTTATTGGGGTTTAAAGACACTTTCGATAGCCAAGATCACTTCGTGTCGGAATCACTTGGGTGTAACACGGCGCCGTGAGTAATGCTTTACAAATGACAGTTTTTAGCCTTCATAGGGAGATATACAACCACAGAGGTTTAATTTTTACAATCTTTCAACTCGTCGTGTCGGTTGTAGTTCAGGTCAAACAATTATGAAACTGTTCACCCCGCTCTTTGTGAGTACATTTTTAGTGTTTCTCCACTTATCAGCAGTGCTTAAATGATGATTATTATATTTTCAGATTTTACTCCCTGCATGCTGCTGGCGGAAATTCCTGCCAGGATGTGAAATCTATGGCCACTGAAATTAGTAACATTTGGTACATTTAACCAAACTTTTTCCCTGTTAATTGAATGTACTTTTTGACCAGTTAAATTTAGATGACGTTTTTCATCAAATCTAGTCATGGCTGCTTCACAGCAGCCATGACTAGATTTGATGCAAACTATTTTGAAAATACTCAACGGGTTGAGAATTAACCTCGAAAACTTAGCTTATGGGGCCTGATTGGAATGGGTTCATGAAACTGAGTTTAAAGTGGTCTCATAAACTATTTATTTAGAAACAAATGGAAATATTCAGTTCTTTATTATTTGCAAATGTCGCCCATCCAATCATGTCAAATCAGAAGATTAAACTAACTTTTCTTGAAAAAATCTGTGTTAGCTTCTTTAGTTTCAAAAGATTTAATAATATATGTAATTGAGATTATATACCTTTAAGCGGCTGATAAGCAACCACCACTGGGCCGGTAGAGTAAAAAGAAGGCGTTTGTAAACCTCAAGCATGAAAGATTGTATTCTTGGCGTGTGACGCAAACGCATTTTGCTCTGCGGGAAGTTTTCTTGGAAATTTGTACTTGTGTGTGTATGTGTGTGTATGAAGCCAATGTTCAAAGTTGGTAGACTGACTGAATTGCGCTATTTTGATATTCCACTCAAGACTAATTTCTCCAGTAAGTAGTTTTTCTCTTTGTGAAACTAGCGCTACTCACTCACAAGATACTGCTAGAGACTTGATTATTTGCCAACTGCCTTTCATATAACAGGCTACATAGGAATTCGCTGATGTTACGTTTGGCATAGTTATCAGTGATAGATCTTTTACGTTTCGAGTGCCGCTGATGAGTATAAGAATAAAGTACAATAAAACCCGTGATGCATGTAGTTTACCTAAAGATAACACGATTTAATTTGTAGTAACAATAAAATCTTCAACGATGTGGCTAGGATTAGGGATTAGTGGATAAGTATGGTACTATGCCAAGCCTTTGGGGCACACACAATCCACGGCATCCAAAAAATATATTGATTGAGTGATTGGTTGATACAATGACTAGTTATTAAGAACGTGGCAAAAACGTAACAAAATCATTAATCTGATCTCAGTCAGCCAACAATTTCCACGTGTGCCAAGAACCTGAAAAATGTGTAACTCAAACCAAGGCTAATAACATGCGCAACTTTCTTTCTGCAGAACAGAATACTGTCGCTCCACTCTAAGACGAGAGGGAACATTTCATTGACTTTCTATTGTTTTCAGTGGAGTTGGATTTTTTTTTCTTCAGGCCTAAGGGGTTGTTTGTCCTAAATATTGTGCAGATAGTCGTCGTATGATGGATGTTAGTCTAAATCGAGTGTTTTCAGTGATGGGAAATGCAAAAAAAAAAAAAAAAAAACAAATGGCCAGCACTTTTGAGAGAAACTGAATTATGTGTAATTGAAAATACAATACCCAGTTCCCAGGAGCGGACTGGGCCAACAGAAGTTACCGGGACAACCACCAAGTGTGTGTGTGGAGGGGGCAGACTTGAAGAAAATTTTGATTTTGCGAACAAAACGAAAGCGTTTTGTTATTATACATCATCAGATATGTGATTCTAATAAATTAGGCAATATACATTTTTTTTTTGTTATCCAAGTTGTCGCAAATGTGTTTCAGACATCAGTCATACGCGTTGGAAAAGAAAAACCAGAGGCTCAAGTGAGCCTAAAACGATCACCTGGCTCAAGTTGAGTTGTCAAAAGAGATGAGTCTGTCGATAAGTGATGGGCAGCAAGAGCAATTTTTTGATTTGCCATGACTCAACGAAACTTCTGCTGGTCCAAGGAAAGCTTCCTCAGAAAAAACAAAACTCTGTTCTGTGAAGTCTCCAAAAAGTGACAGAATAAAAAAAAAATACCTCCTGTAATTCCCTCACCCCCTCCCCCCCCCCCCCCAAAAAAAAAAAAAAAATCAGGCATAAATCAAGTACTTGTGACTTAATTATACTACATGGCAAATGTGGTTCAAAATCAGAGCACTGGTTCTGTAAACAGAAATTTTGAGTGGGACCCAAATTTGTGAGCCTAAATTTTGACCTAGTGAGTTCATTTGAAAAAAAAGTGACTCGGCATCACTAAAGTAAGTACCATACCAGAAATCTAAGCATTATTGCGAGTGGCTTATGAGAAGATGCTTCTTAAAGCCTTTTAGGCTTATGGAGCATTAACCCTACTCCAAGGGGCATGGTGAAAACAAAAACAAGAATAGTAAACTCCACCAGGCCGAAGATGGCAGCAGCTTCACTTGAACAAAGTAGAAAGGGTATACTTCAAATATGGTCTGTGCCATATATGAGTGAATTTGTCCCGGTGGTTTTAAAGAAGACAAGTTTCAAATTAGTTGGAGGAGTACAAGACTGGCGGAGTACAAGAAAGATGATGACTCAGCATTCTCCCATTGCCAACAGTGTTAATATGGGCATTCCCCATACGGCGCCCCATGACAAAACCGATACCAAGTTGTTTGGTCCATCTGATTCCACTGGACCAAAGGAAACTGCATACCAAAAAAACCCAATATTCTGGACCCTGCAGTTTTTGAAATAATAATAACGCACTTAAACTTTGGGCTCCGATAGAGAGACCACATATACAGCCAGGGAGTCGATTTGAACAAACTTGAATCTGATACCCTGGAGATGTCACATACCAAATATGAAAAGAATTCTGACTGGTGGGTCTGCAGAAGATTTCTTAAGAAATTTTTTCATATTGCCCTAAGTTGAACTTTGGGTCCAATAAAGAGCCCCATCAAAATATTAACCCACGTATCCGACTTGAACAAACTTGAATCAGCCCCCCCCCCCTGCCACTCCCCTGAAGATGTATACAAATATGACAGGATTCAGACCAGTGGAGCTGAAGAACATTTTTAAAGAAATTTTATTTTCAAATATTGCACTAAGATAAAATTCGGGCTCCCATACGAAGCCCAAGTATGAACAAAAATGAATCTGTTTTGCGGGCCCCCATAGGAAGCTCAAATGTTAACTGAGGGACTTGATTTGGACAAACTTGAATCTGACCCTCGTAATAATGAGGCATATTAAAAGATTCTGACTAGTGGTTCTGAAAACGAAGATTTTTAAAGCTAATTCCCCATATTGCTCTAAGGTAAGATTCGGGCTCCTGTAATGAGCCCAAATATCAACCGCGGGGTTTAATTTGAACACACTTGTATCTGACCCCCATATGGATGTTGTATACCAAATATCAAAATATTCTGATCAGAATAATTTTTTTTTTTCATTTTAATTTTTTGCAAATATGCTGTATCAGCATTTTTAGATGCCCCCCCCCCCCACCCCGTCCCCTACAGAACAGCCTGGTACAACCGATGGCAATTGTTTTTAACGTTCAATTCTATTGGTCCTAAGGATGCTTCATACAAAATAACAGTTCTCTGTTCCATGTGGTTTGGGAAATATGCGCGTTTGATTTTTTTTTATTTTTAGCTCCAGGTGTTCCCTTGAGGCTGTAGTGAAAAAAATATTCTCGGGCATCAATCAAGTACTTGCGACACAATTATACTACATGCCAAATTTGGTTCAAATCATCTCATCTGTTCTTGAAATACAAATTATGGGTGGAGATCAAAATGGGTATGCTCCCAAAGAGAGCACAAATGGTGACCTACAAACTTCCCTTGAACAAACTTTAATCTTCAACACCAAAGGATGTTCGAAACCAAATATTAAGTCATTATCTCTTGTGGTTCATGAGAAGAAGATTTGTAAAGATTTTTAGGCGTTTGGGCATTAACCACATCCCGAAGATGCCAGCTACTTCATCTGAACAAAATAGAAAGGGCACATACTCCAAATATGGTCTGTGCAACATACGTTTTTATTATACGCAAAGCGTTAGATTATCGAAGATATTGCGGAAAGATAGAAATTGTATCCCCCACTGTGAAGATATAGAAATTTTCACTTTCACGGTATCAATCAAAATGGCGGCTTTCAAAGCATCACTTCAACGTGAATACGAGTCAAATTATCACTGGAAATGATCAATTTGTTCTAAAATCTAAAAACGTATAAAAAGTAAATCTAGTGTTTTTGTGTCGATACCGATCATTTCCAGCAATAATTCAACACGCATTCACCTCTAATGGATGCATGAAACCCGCTAGTCCAAAAGCAGTCTGAAAGTCAGTAATATAAGTTTTTGGTTTGGTACGTCCTTTTTAAGGACGTACCAAACCAAAAACCTATATTACGGACTTTCAGGCCATGTTTGGACAAAGAAACCCACCATCTGAAGCAGATTGCAAGACACTATATGTTCCGAATATCAATCAAATCACTTCCGCGTATCAATGATTCAATGCACTGTTTACTTTCATGCATCAATTCAAGGTTGAAACGAAAGGAATTATCAGATTCTTATAAAAAGCGTATAATAAAAAGAAAAGCGCTCGCGAAAAATAATAATTTGTCTCGGCCACTCATGAGATAATTTTCGGTTTCCACTCAAAAATAATAGATATCCTCTGTGAATATGGCCCAGTAGTCTCGATGAAGACAAGTGTCAAAAGTTAACGGACAACGGGCGCCGGACGCCAAGTGATGGCAATAGCTCCCACTGACATGCAGTCAAGTGAGCTAAAAAGAAGTTTGGATATTTTGGACACTGTAATTCACGTTTAATTATTTTCTTAGTCATCCAATCACTGTTAATTATAACCAGTCTGTACACAAATAGTTAGACAGCAGTTCACGAATGACTGGGAACCGCTTTTCAGTTTCAGGCAGAAAGAAATCTTTTCATGAATAGCAAGATCAAATACTCTCTCAAGGACTTATGTGTTATCGCTGTACCCAACCCGAATAACAAACGACATTTCAACATTTTGTTTAAAAAATAACCAGGAATGACTAAAACTTTTCAAAGCTCATCTAAAGCTATGTCCTAAACAAAAAATTGAAAAATAAAGAGAATTGAATAGAGATTTTTGTGAATAGTGTTTACTCTGAGAAATGGTTCGTAATCGAAATGAAACCCACAGGAGCTTTCCACTGTAATCTGATTTTCTAACAATAACAACAAAAGTGGCGCTACAGGCGCCACACTGGGCCGAATCAAAATTCCGAAACCTTTATGCACATCTACAGGACATCTACCTGGACACCTCAGCATAGTTTAAATGTTTCGAATTACATTCTCTTGGTGATATGAAGTGTGGAGTACGGACGGGACGGACGGGGATCACCACAATATCCCCGCTTTTCTTAAAAAAATGCGGGGATAAAAACAACGAAAACTCCTTTTAAACTTAGAACACTCATTTATTTTCTTAACCCTTTACCCAACGTAACGACCAAAACCGGCCAGCGCTATTCACAAAAATCGCCAATTAATTTTCATTATTTTTCCTCTTTGACCGTTTTCATTATTTTTCCTCTCGTCGAGCTCGTTCCAATGAGGGGTCATAACCTATGTTTTTGAGACAAAAAATGAAAAAAATTAGTTATTCAAGAATTTTGTTTGCAAGTGTCGTCTGCTTTTCATGTTAGGTAAAGGGTTAAACAAGTAAAAACGTCAAGACGAAATGCAGTTCCCAAAGTAAGGGTATCAACACATCACGCATATACGGACAAAAGAATATGTACAAATGTTCAGGTCACTGTTCTGAGTAAATTAATTAAATCAATAAAGCTCTATTTCAGTATCAAGCTCCTCGGTCCTAAACACGTGGCTGATTCTCGGTTCCTCACACAAATTGGCTTCACGGAAGAAGATATAGATTTCTGTATTATTTTGTTAACTGTTTACCTTTATTTATCAACACAGCCACTTGTTGTATTTTCAGATTTATCACATCCAATAAAATGTATATTTTACACTATCAACACTTATTTATTTCGTTATTTGTTTATGTATTTATTTGGGGTTTAACGACACTTTCGACACTCAGGGTCACCTCCTGTCAAACAGTTTTATGGGTGGGAGATGCCTGAGTACCTTGAGAGAATCACCAAGAAGGAGCTGCAGCTAGCAACTGGCAGCTCCCCAGTGTACTAATGTCACACAAGCAGTGTTAGCATTGGTTGAAGTCAAGTGCACCATCGACGTTTTCAATGAAATTCTGTCAGAATGCCCCTTAACATTGTTTGAAGTGACGTAAAAACGTCAAAACTGACGATAAATCGAAAAACAAAATAAAACGTACCTCCTAATTTTTAGAACTTTACAACATATAAAAATTTCAAGAAAATCGACCGACATTTAATTTTTGCTTACGTCGACCTCAATAATGTCAGCCTGAAATTCTACCACAACTATATGAATTTCCCAGGAAGTTACAACATTTTAGACATTTTAGATGTGTTGTTTTAGATTATATTCACAGAATTTCGAACGGATGAGCTTCGAAATGAGGCTGAAAATAACACTATGGAAAATAAAACGTAAAATTGAAATCGCTGGCATCAGGTATGTAAATCTGAAATGAAAAATTTAAACCACACAATTTAGAAAAACAGAAATCTGTGAAAACTTTCTCACAGCAGTGTCAGTTATAAATATGGAACAACTGGAATGACAAGGAAGAGTTTTTCATAGAAAATGTCAAAAATAGGCTACAATTTTATGTGACGTGAAAACGTCATATGGCGCCAAATCGATAAACAACAATCTAGTGTCTCTTAATCTTTTTTTTTATCTCTAAAGGATACTGAAATTAAAATTAAAAAAAAAAAATCCGACGCATTTTACATTTTGAACGTGACGCCCCTATGACGTCAACTCACAGTTCGCCCATAACGGTTAGGAATTTCTTGGGGCGGCAATATATTTTAAGTTTTTTTGTGGAACTTATATTTCCAAAATTTCGAAAGGCTGAAAATGAGGCTGAAAAATAAAAGGTACATACGAAAACTTAAAACTAGCATCGCTAGCATCGGGTGTGTAAATTTGAAATGAAGAAATATCCGCGCAATTTCAAATAACCGGAAGACAGTTAATGAAGTTTCAAAGCTGTGTCTTTTAAAAATTCGGAGCTACTGGAGTCACAAAATTAGCGTTTTTAATAAAATATGTCAGAAATACCCATAACTTTGAATTGTAAAAATGTAAACACGAGGCTCTAAAGAGCCTGTAATCACTCAGCTGGCAGAACTACATATCCCCCAGTTATTCGAATCAAAATGGCTACCATGCTCCTTCATCTGAGCGAAACAGAATGATGATTGTTTTCAGAGGATTTTCCATACATTATTTCTGCCTAGTTTGGTTCACACTGGCCAAGTAGTTGCAGATAAGAAGACGAAAATATGTTTTCCATAGGGTTTCCATGGTAACTATGAGCCGCAATTTTGGCCATGTTTGATCAACATTAAATGAGGATCATTGGTAGAGGGTCGTCCAGTCATCAGTCATGTGATGTTTCAAAACATTTGGCCTTGCAGTTTCAAAGGAGAAGATTTTTTCAAAATCGACCAATCAGAATCAAAGAATGCCTCTGGCGGCCCTGCTTCTCTTCCAGCGGGAACAAAATGAGGAACAATTGTAGAAAACCTCCCATAGACCATTCCTGCCAAGCTTGGTTCACAACGGCCCAGCTGTTCCAGAGAAGAAGATGAAAATGTAATTTCTCATAGGATTTCTATGGTAACTATAAGTCGCAATTGCGGCCATGCTTGCAAGACGATCAACATTAAATGAGGCTGGTTGGAAGAGGGTGTCGCAGTCATCAAGCATGTGAAGTTTCAAAACATTTGGCCTTGTAGTTTCAGATAAGATTTTTCAAAATCCACCAATCAGAATACAAGAAGGCCTCTGGAAGCCACGTTTTTCATCTGACGGGAACAAAATTAGGATCGTTTGTAGAAGACCTCCCATAGGCCATTCTTATCAGCTTGGTTCACATCGGCTTAGTAGTTCCAGAGAAGATGAAAATAGATGATTTCCCATAGGGTTTCTATGGTAACTATAAGCTACAATTGCGGCCATGTTTGCAACCCGATCAACATTAAAGGATCGTTGGTAGAGGGTGTCCCAGACATCATGTGAAGTTTCAAAACATTTGGCCCTGCGGTTTCAGAGAAGAAGATTTTTGAAAATCCACCAATCAAAATCAAAGAATGCCTTTGGCGGCCATGTTTTTATCCGACAGTAACAAAATGAGGATCGTTTGCAGATGATCTCCCATAGACCATTCCTGACAAGTTTGGTTCACATCAGCTCCTGAGAAGATTAAAATGTGAAAAGTTTTCGGACGACGGCGGACGCCAAGTGATGGCGTCCGCCGTCGTCTATGTTCTAATTTTCTTTCACCACAACATACTAAAATTTCAACAAAATCCGACGTGTTTTAATTTTTGACCACATGATCGCTATGACGTCACTCAGTGTTCGTCCATAATGGTTGGGAATTTCCCAGGACGACATCTGATTTATATTTTTATTTGTTTGTTTTGTGGACATTATATTCCCAAATTTTCGAAAGGCTGTGGATCAGGCTGAAACTAAAAGGTCCTGAAAAACACGTAAAAACTGCATATCGATGAAAAAACGACGTAAAATGAACAATGATCATTGAGGCTTCCGGTACTCTGCTCTTAATGACGACGAATATCGAGATGTCCCTGGGAAATTTGAATCTCTCTCTCACAAACCCTACAGATGCCTCTCCATATCCTAAAGTATTCATAATCTGAATGGGGACATTGAAACTGAAGGCCCAAAACGGACCTGCTGCCATCGGAGAGCCCCTCCGAAGGGAAAACATTCGCTGGAGAGGTTATAAATATAAACACCACATGCGTCACAACGTGTGAAACACCTAACGTCTCAAGATGGCAGCTGCATGTTGTGTGGTGGCGAAACGGGACGAGAGTAGACAAGAGAAAGAATAAATCCATCATTCACGTATATGAATAGAACCAAATATGCTCGTTTCTGTTGTCTCATTAGACCCAAAGCATTGTTAAAGTTCACGAATCTTCACGGCTCAACCAGCGGGTCCATTAGCTGAAACATTCCTCGAGCATTTTTATGCATTTCGCAGTCAGTCTATGTGAGCTGTAGCTGTCACTTTGGTTCCGTCGTCAGTCCTCCGCCGCCCTTTAGATTTGCACAGCAAACCTCTTCAAAACCACTGACTTAAATCCAAACAAATGTGGCAAAATTTAAATGGCTGGTGGGGGGGGGGGGGGGGTTGCCCTTTCAAGTTTGTTCAATATAAATTGTTGAGACCAAATGAGCTTGTGGCAATGCCCGTAAAGCTCTAGTTTTTCTCAAACTACTTCTTCTCATAAACCACTAGTCACAAGGCTTTGAGATCTGGTATGCAGTTTCTTCTAGTGATGAAGATTAAAGTTTATTCAATGTTTCTCTGGCAATACTTTAAGATCATGCCAAGCAGCAAAATTTATTACCCCCCACCAAAAGGTCTATTTTCAGAACGAAATGGTAAACGGGGTTGATCTAGATATTATTGGGTAACATGTACATGATTTTTGCAGAATTATTTTTTTCAAATGCCTGTTAAATCCCAAGAGGTTAATGAAAGTGTCAATGACACTGCAGCTTAACTTGATTGTGTGTTGTGTTTGATGAAAAGGATAATGTTCAATGTTTATGAAAGGATAATGAAATACGACAAGAAATGTGATAATTGAGAATATGTTAATTTCTGTTCCCTGTATGTTATGTTTTCAATAAAAATAATTTGAGGTGTAGACTGTACTAAAGAACTAAGGGTGGGTTAATGTGGCCCTCACAGTTAATGTATGTCAACCAATGTTACCAGGTTACAGTGAAATTATTTCAAAACGAGTCATCCTATCAAGTTACATTGAAATCCCTTCATAAATACGGCCTGTAGACTGTGCTAAAGGTTTTCGGACTTTGGCCCTGTGTAGCCATCATGGTTGACCGATCGCAACCAAAAGGGGACGTCCTCATCTAGACATTATCTTGAGTCATTCTACCAAGTTACAATGAAATACATTCATAAATACTACCTGTAGACTGTGCTAAAGGTTTTCGTGCTTCGGTGCCCTTTAGCCGTCACAGTTGACCGATTGCGACCGAAATGGGACGTTCTCATCTAGACATTGTATGGAGTCATCCTATCAAGTTACAATGAAATCCATCCATAAACACGACCTGTAGACTGTGCTAAAGGTTTTCAGGTTTTGGGCTCGTGATGGCAATAGCTTATCTTGACTTTGTTAAATTAAGCTAAAAATGGAAAAAAATTCAAGCGCACATACCTATAGAACTCCAGCATAAATTTTGACTTTTGGTATGAGACGATATCTGTGCTCCTGCCGGGAAGTGCAAAATGTATGGCCCCACCCAACATTTCTAATTTCAGAACTGATTGGCCAACTTGAACCAAATTTTGTATGCGATATTATTTGGTGACAGGTACATGGTTTATGCTGAATTACTTTTTTTCAAAACTCCCATGAGAACCCGAGGAGTGAACAATAGAAAACAGCTCAAACGCCCGTATTTAGAGAAATACATGAGAATCAATTTTGGCATTTGGTACGAGACTTCCGAAGGTGCAGAGAATCAGTTAGACTGAAAAAATACATTCGGTATCTTGAAGGGGCTCCCTATAGGAGTCCATCATTTAACACCGTTAGTAACGGAGAAACACCGAAAATCTTCCATTGAACGTCTGGCTGCAATGACTCGATAGTTGGTGTGCAGCATCCTTTAAGGAGGTCATGTTCAGGGGCGGACTTGCCGTATGGTCCACTGGGAAATTTCCTAAATTGATGCAGCCCAACACCTGTTTGTGCATGAAACTTCGTGAAAGGGCCAAAAGCGAAATGGACCTGATAGCACAGTCTGCAGGTTTATCGAAATGCCCTCTACGTGGAATGCCATTGACAGTCCACATATAAGGCATTTCGATATACCAGCAGTCTAGTCTGCCAGTGGCCCGTCAGATGTAAGGAAACAGCGTACTTTTGGTTCAAAACAACAACATTTTCTGTTATTGTGCGGAAGTATGGTCCGCCAGATGAGTCCGGGACCTCCTTTGGTGCAACCAGTTTTACCAAATAAGCGACAAAGATGATGCCATTGATCCTCAGATGCAATGAATCAGCGTTTGAAAAATTAATATTTTGTCTGGGTCTGGTCCCCTTGGTGCATTTCCCGGCAACTATTTTGGGCAGGTCCTTCCCCCATTCACTACAAAAAAACGAAACAAGAGCGCGAAACTCAAAGAGGCCAAATTTAACAAAGATTTATCTTCTTTTATCGACTGAATCATTTGAGTGGTTCAATTTCCTAGCTACGTGGCGCCAACATGATAAATCGTACGTCAGAGTCAGTGCTCTTTTACGACGAATAACAAATGAAATAATGAAGGAATGTGATCATTGTACAATGGAGCCCACTTAGCTGGATATCTCTTAATTGTATATCCATGTTAACTGAATATAATTTCCAAACACAAAACCATTTACCATCCTCCAGTACAAATTTGATCTGTTAATTGAATATAGGTTATAGAGTAAACTCCTAAATGAATAAAAAATCTTACAACCCGTCGAGAAATTTCCTGACTCTCTCCAATTGTCCTTTGTTTACAGACCTATTTGGCCTCAGCACATCCAATACAGGCATTTAATCTATTATATCTTGTTTGACAGAGCTCATAGAGCTCTGTCAAACAAGATATAATAGAATAAATGCTAAGTTTATCTCCAGAATACAGGAAAGTGGCACAATCCCTGTTAATTAAATACTCATGTTAATTGAATAATTTTCATTGGCAAAGTGGCTATTCAATTAATAGGGTTCCACTGCATTTTTATTTCTATACGAACTGATTTCCAAACAAATGTGAGGTACCCCCGCTCAATATTAATGATGTACGTCAGTTACACGTTCAAAAGTATGGGTATCATAAGCTCCCACAAAACTTTTTTTTTCAGGCAGTAATGGGGTAGAGTACTCTTTTTCACCGTGAATACGAAACGATGATCGGTTTTATTGAAAAGAAGTATTTGGTGCAAGTAAAAATATTAATGTGGCTGCAGTTGGGTAGGCAAAAACTACCGCCGTCAAGCTTCCGGGTGAAGGTACCTGCGGCGGCATTACACCCCCTCGCACGTGTAGTAGCATTTGCTGCGTTTGCAACCTGTTTGTTTTCTTTTCTTAACAAGGACAGACACCGTACAAGATAAAGGTTAGTTGGTTGGTAAACGATTCACATCGGTGGGTCGGGTAGCTGGGAACCAACCCTTTTTGTCTGGCCTTAAATAAAATCGTTATTTCCGTATACAAACACTAAAATCAGTAATCAGATTTAAGATGAAAGGTAAGGAAGATAAAACTATTTTAAGAGATTCAAAAAAAAACGTAACACGTGGAACATATTTGCTATAGTATTTCATGTTAAACAAATATCTCTCAGCAGTGGAACAAGGTTACGTGGTGCGAGGTGAACAGACACGTCCGCATAGTACCACGCACATTCCTCTTCCACGCAAGCGTAAACACAACTGCCGATGATGACAGGTGATTGACTGTTTATTGAGAGAACGAATATAAATTCTCACAGACACAAAAAGTATATAGATATATTTTGTGTTTATATTCTTCCTTACACAGTGGCAGTGCATCAGTGGTTAGATCTAGCACTGGGCCACCAGTGAGTGCCGCGCCTCAGTGGTTAGAGCACTGGCCTTCAAACCGAAAGGTCGAGGGTTCAATCTCGATCGGCAGTAAATGCATTCTGTCCTTGGGCAGGATACGTGGACTTGCTGTCAACCTCAGATACTAGCTATGATTCTGCAGTTAAGATGGGGGTTCTCTCCGGGTACTCGGCTTCTCCATCAGTAAAACTGATGTGGCATTGGCCATTGAAAGTGCCAGTAAAAACCCTAATAAACAAACAAACCTCACACAGAAAAAGAGATATTTCGGCAATCGAAATGTTACGGATACAAACGACGAGGAAGATGTGTGAAGGAAACAAAGCGGATTTGAACTGACAAACACTCGCCTGGACAGTATTCACTGCTCCAAGAGATAGAGTACAAGTCAAAATATGTTGTCGGATAATCACTATAAACTATGTATCTTTCTCTTCCAACACTGATAAGACCAGAAGGTGACATCATTTTCTGGAAAGCTCTCACTGAGAGCTTTCCAGAAAATGATGTCAGATTCTGATCTTTTAAGTGCAGGAGCAGCAGTATACTAAGTTCATTACGGTTATGCTACAACTTATTTTGACTTGTACAGTAGTCATACATTGTGGTCCCCACTGCAACCTGCATAAATTGAAATCGTATGCCAACTATTAATTCTAACCGTTTGCTTGCTACACTCAGTAAAGCCACATATGTTTTATGGACAATGGCCGCATGTTTTGACCGAATAGGTCCGCAAGGCCAGTTGTGTCCGTAAGCCACGTACCTCCGTAAAATACAATCCAATTGTGTTTGTAAGCCAATTACATTCGTAAAATACAATTCGACTGTAATTCGATTACCTCCGTAAAATACAATCCAGTTGTGTCCACAAGCCAATTACCGCAGCCAAATACAATCGGATTGCAACCGCAAGCCGATTATCTCCGTAAAATACAATCATCTGATTGTGTATGTAAGCCTCTTACAATCCGATTGTGCCAGCAAAGCCAGTTACCTCAGTAAAATACAATCAAATTGTGTCGCAAGCTAATAACCTCTGTAAAATACAAATCGATTTCGTCTGTGGGCCTATTACCTCCATAAAATACAATCCGATGTGTCCGCAAGCCAATTACCTCCGTAAAATACAATCCGATTGTAACCGGAAGCCGATTACTTCCGTAAAATATAATCGGATTGTGTCCGCAAGCCAATTGCATCCGTAATATACAATTAGTTTGTGTCCACGGGTCTGCCTGCGGACACAATCGGCTCGCGTTTGGCACTTAGCTTGCGGATACAATCGTCTTTGCTGGCTTTACTTGTTCTGAAATAAAGACGTTTTATTTAGTTTTACAATATCGGGTAAATATCTTCGTCGAAATCAACTTTCGAGAAAGTTAAATCCATTATATGTACCGGACTTGCGAGACGGAATGCAGTTGAGAAACAAGTGCAACGCCGATCGCCAGCGATCAGACAATAGTCCCACGCGGTTGGGGATGTCACCAAATTGTGGTCTTATGTCTGACGAATGTACAAAGATTGAAAGCACAGCACCAAATATCTCTGAGAAACAGGTTGTGATATAAAAATGAAAAAGATATGAAAAAAACATAGGTTACACATCAGCGGTTGTTTTCAAATCTGTAAGGCTTGTCATTATATGAAAATGTGTAGACCACTCAGAAACAGTCAGACCAGGCTGTTTTTTGCAGGCGCGTAGCCAGGATATCAAAGTTAGGGGGGGGGGGGGGGGCAAGAGTAATATCTAGGGGGGGGGGGGGGGGGGGGGGCATACAAAATATGATATTATGTGGACTAACAAGTTGTGAAATATGTCAAGAATTAGGCCAAAATGTGGCCTAATTAGTGATGCCTTTCAACTTATAAATTATGGACACAAACGCAGAATCCAGAAAACTGTTGGCTATTAAAATTTCTTGCCTAAAGTTCCCTATATGGGTTAACATAGGGGGGGGGGGGGCATGACTGAATGCTCCACTCATCCACGACCCTCCCCCCCCCCCCCCCCCCCCCGGCTACGCCACTGGTTTTTTGTAACTGACGTGTACTCCGTTCTCATTATAATTACACGCAATTTCCAACAAAAATGGCTGCCAGTCGGCCATCTTGTATTTTTTTCGAAAAAAAATTGGCGTGCATCAGTTTTACATAATGTCTGATCACTGCTGAGAATTTGAAACAAAAAGCGTCAAAGCCTCTCTGAGTGAGATACAAGTGGTAAGTGGACACACCAACACAATAAATGCAACAAAAAAGCTCAAGTTTGTCTAATTCGGAAGGGCAAAAACCTGTACGATATGTTATTTATCTTATGCTGCTACACCTCCATATAAAAAATTATTGAAATCGGGAATGCCGTTTGGAAGTGCTAGGCAGAAAACTAATCACACGCAATTTCCCACAAAAATGGCCGTCAATCGTCCATCGTGAATTTTCTTTTGTGCGTCATCTTTACATAATGTCTGATTAATGTTGAGCCAACATTCAAGTATTTCAGAGATACAGGTGCTAACAGGACACACCAACATAATATATACAAAAATGGTTGAAGAAAAGCTTAGGTTCGTCTAATTTGCATAATTTATGTGTGCCAAAAAACCCGTATGATATGTTATTTATCTTATGCTGCAACAGCTCCATGCCAAATATTGTTAAAATCGGAACGGTTTGGAAGTTCAAGGCAGAAAATTAATTACACACAATATCCAACAAAAATGGTCACCAGTCGACCATCTTGAATTTTTCTTCGAAAAAATGGCGTGCACCATCTTTCCATAATGTCTGATTAATGTTGAAAATTTGAAATGCCAACATTCAACCATCTCGGAGATACAGATGGTAACAGGTAAGAGGGACTGACAGACAGACAGACAGCCTGAGAGACTGACAGACATATGGACGGAGTGCAATCCATAAGTCCCCTTCACGGTGAAACCGTGGTGGACTAACAAGTTTGACTAGATATTAAAGCAATTTATTTATTTAATTAATTAATTTATTTCCTTATACTGCACTAAGTTAAACAGAGAGCCCAAATATTAACCCAGGGACTCGAATTGAACAAACTTGAATCTGAAACCCATAAAGATGTTGCAAACCAAATATAAAAGCATTCTGGCTGGTGGACCTGAAGAAGAAGATTTTTAAAGATCATTCCCGTATTGCCCTAAGTTAAAAATTTGGGCTCCTATATTGGGCCTAAATATGAACCAAGGAGCTTCATTTTAATATACTTGTATCTGCCCCCCCCCCCCCCCCCCCCCTATGGTGCTGTATACCAAATATCAAAAGATTCTGATCAGTGGTTCTGGAGAAATGTTGTTTTCTATTTTTGCGAATAGGCTGACTCAGCATTTTTTCGATTCCCCTTGTAGAACACCCTAACACAACCGATAGCAATTTTGTTTTGCTATTCAATTTTACTGGTCATAATGATGCTTCACACCAAATAACAGTTCTCTGAGCAGTGTGGATTGGGAAATGTGGGCATTTGAAAATATTTCTATTTTTAGGTTCTGGGGGTTCCCATGAGGACATGGGAAAATGTTGTTTGCATGAATCAAGTACCTATGGCGCAATAATACCACATATCAAATGTGGTTCAAATCGAACCACTGGTTCAGAAAATAGAAATTTCGGGTGGGGCCAATCTTGCCCTTCCCATTACAAAGGCAAATATTGATCCACGAACTTCGTTTGAACAAATTTGATTCTACACCTCAAATGGAAGCTCCATACCAAAAATCAAGTCATTGTACCCACTGGTTCATGAGAAGAAGATTTTTTTAACAATTTTGGAGCATTTTATTCCACACCCTCCCTATGTGGCTGGGCAAGCTGATTTGAACAAAAGCAAAATGCGATGTCAGAACAAGCAATCACTTCAAATTTAACTAAAATTGGTTCAGCGGTTTAGGAGGAGCAGGTGCAAACACCATGTTGACGGACGATGGACGGTGAGTGATCACTATAGCTTATGCTGACATTCGGAATGAGCTAAAATCTCAGTGGACCATGAGTGTTGCAGCCACAAAGGAAAGCATATGAAACAGCAAGTTTAATTTATTAACATAAGTCTCAAACACGTGAACAGACTTGCCAAATCGTCCCCTGAGTTCCAATGTGTTCTATGTGCCAGTAGGCACATAGAACACATTGGAACTAAAGGGACGAAATGTTTTCCATGAGCTGAGTGGTTCAGTATGTGGTGGAATGGTGAGTGGGGACTTAGATCAGAGATGGAAACATATTTCGTAGTTTTTTACAGCAATTTTGTGCTGTGCCATGGAAAACCTGTCAGCACAACTGCTGCACAGCTATACTGATAGCGATGAACAAATGCAAATTTGTTATTTTGTCTTTGTTCCAATTTTTCCTCCCAAATGTGTTCCAAAATGCTCTCTGTGTGAAGAAGTTGTGTTCTGACAGTGTTTAAGAGTATACTTTGGTTAAAACTTGCAAATATCAGTGAATGAAAGTGTAATATAGGATTTTCTGCTGTGTGCTGGTATGGTGATTTGAGTGTGGGGGTGACAGTTTAGAATCCCCCTTTATCCCCAGGACAAAAGGAGGAAACCATGGCTTACCAAAATCTGTTAACGGGGTACATTTTGCTGTTATTTAACATTTCATAGTGATTATTGTGTGTTTCTGGAAGCTAAACTTGGCCAAGATGAGAATTCGCTTGCATAAAAAGCCTTTTATTTTTGACTATATATAGCATTTATTGCTGACTGTGACAAAATATAAATTTTCAAATCAATAAACAGTATTGTCTGGTATGTGACCTCCAAAAGATCGTTTAAATATGAAGTAATCTTCAATGATGATAATTAATCAGATATGACAGCAAAAAGAAAAAGATGAATTTTTTATGGAATCCAAGTACTAAATATTTTCCTATAGGCACGGGGGTGGGGGCAGGAATAAAATTCGGACACATGGCGTAAAAGGTTTTTTACGACCCTTGGGCACCCAATCACCCCTTTTTTGAAGGAAATGTTTTTTCCCATATTGAAATTTAGTACACCCCCCGCCCCACCCCCCCACCCCCCAACAATTAGAGGAAATCGCACATAAACTGCTTTGATTGGCAATTTCCACAGGTATTTTGCTGGACAGTGGTTTGTATTGTTCCAGTAACCATTCCTAACATTTAATCTACCCACAACCAGCTAATGGAGATAAAACATAATTCTCCATAGTTTGCAACTGAAATTTGGTTCCATTTCTTGGCAACAGTATGAATGTATTCAAACTTTCTCACAGACACTGGCAGTCGGTATATACATGGGTAATCAGGAGAGTATACAGCATACATTGGCATTCTACCTGAACTGTATTAAGATAGGTGTAGCAGGAACACGTGTGAAATATGTTGAAAAGTCTTATGTTTTACCTCGTTTCACCACTGTATTTATTGCTATTTCTACTGATTTCTTTCTGTTTCTACCCATTTCTACACTCGATTTTAGTTTCATCAGTCTAATTTGAATTTATTAAGCATTATCGAATGCAGAATTCATAGAGGCAGTTAGCTCAATGTTGTATTGAACCTACCAATTATAGTCAATGTGATGGATGAGGGGTGATTCTTTCATATCGGAAATCCATACGTCATGTACTCTGCGCTGTTGCACCTTGTCCAATAAGAGTAGTGCTTCATTTGATGGAGCGGTTAGTATGCTTTGGTTAGACAGTAAGATAGAATTCTTACCATGTGGCCCATTTACTAGTACCCAGGGGGAAAACCACGGGTAATGTGTGTGACATGATATTTCAAGGCACCAACGTTACCTATGTTTTTCTCCTCGGTAGTAAATGGACCACATGGTTGTGATTTTCTCTTACTGCATGACCAAAGTCAAATGAAGCACAACTCATATCGGCCAGGGTCCACAAACAATTTAGAAGATTACAGACATATAACAAAAAAGTAATGTTAAAAGTGTGAGAGAGATAGACAGTGATAAACAATCACTGAGAGAAAAAGAAGAGAGAGAGAGAGAGAGAGAGAGAGTGCCAACTCTCTAACGATACACGTGCCTCCACCACTCTCAAACATCCCTCTAACGACAAAAGTTTAGGGTTAGGAGGCTTTGATTTTTATAGATTCGTTTTCGGTTTTGGTTCGGTTCCAGGAAAAAAATCTCGGTTTCGGTTCGTTTTCTCTATGTTTTAGAACAGATAATAAATAACACTTCAGGCTCCTTAACTTGAACAAAATTCGCAATAGTTTGTACAATATCACTAACCGCTAAAGCCCTGTCTGTATTGGGTTCAGTCTAACATCCCTGTGATCATTCTTAAGGTTCTAGGGGATCAGTTGCTAAGTCTATTCAGTCATAAAAAAACACAAATCAGGGTAACAAATGAATAATGTTCATTAATGTATACTGTCATCTCATTGTCACATTTCTCCCTTATTGACTATGGACGAGTCAATTATTTATTTAATTATTTATTTATTGGTGTTTAAGGTCACATACTAAAGCACAAGGGCTAATCACGACCGTGACAGTTTTAAGGGTGGAGGAAGCCGGAGTACCCGGAGAGAACCATCGAACAACGACGAGCAGCTGCCAGCTTCCCAACATCGCAACTCCGCACTGCAGCACAGGCAGGGTTAGATTGGTTGAAGACATGTGCACCATCGACGTGCAGTACGCCTTAGTACGCGGTGTCATCGTGCCCCCATGTGGACATCAGGGTTAAGTGCCTTGCCCAAGTACACAACGCGGGAGTCCGAATCGATCGCTCAGAGCCTCAGACAGTCACCCATCCGAGGACGAGACGAGAACCGGTTACCGCGCCCCCTGGACGAGTCAATAAGGAAGAAAATGTTACAATCAGAAAACGACGTATTCGCCCCTTTGGGCCTTGTGGTTCGATTTTCTGGTTTGGCACAAAACCTCGGAACCGAACCAGAAAATCGCAAAAACGCCCAGCCCTACAAAAGTTGCACCGTCGGCAGCACCGGGGGTCGAATCTAAGATTCGAAACCCTTATACACATTTACAGACCCTATCTGAACACCTGCGCATACCTTAACCCTTTACACAACGCAGACGATATCAAAATTCATTATTTTAAATATCATTTTTTTTAATTTTTCAAAACATTTCAACAAAACCATAACATGTGACTCCTGATTGGAAAGAGCTCAATGAGCTCGTTCCAATGAGGGGGTCACATGATATGGGTTTGTTGAAATTTTTTGAAAAATTTTATTTTTTCAACTGCTCAATTTGCATATTACACGGGCGGATGCGGGCGATTCGTTAGGTAAAGGGTTAAACTTTTCAAATGATGCGTTTTTTAAGCAAACTTCAATAACTACTCTTTCAGGTCAGAAAAGATCAAATAACACAAAAATATCGAGGGAAACTGTGCAGGACCCACAATATGTTGGTGCCCCACAACTAAGTATTAAAAATAAAAATTCCTCATATAGCTGTTCGGACGAAGCACTATATCCCGACATATGTAGGGAGGGTGTGGACGGAGGCAAAGCGATGGTAAAAACTCATCCACACTTTCAGTCCGTTGAGCTGAAAGTAAATTCTTACAATGAAATACTTCCTATGAACATGAGAAAATACTGTATTGATTTTCCTAACATTGATGTGCAATTTTAATGAAATATTAGTTAATACATTGATATTAATTGATGTACTAAAATAATAACAAATTTAATATTGGTGAAGGCGTGACGTTTCAAAAGACCCGTTCCAGAGAACTATATATTTCTTGTATGGAATCAAACTATAACAATCAACAGACCAGTTCCTTTATCTTTCCTCTCCTATCGCAGGCGAGACAAGGATGTGACTCAAGTGGTCGCTTCAGGGAGTTCTTTCTGCTCCTTTCTACCACGAAATTTCTGCCTTGATTTGGGGGACGTGACAACCGTTACTTTTTCCCAGTTCCTTATTCGACATTCATAAGCAACCGATTTTGACAACCGTTACTTATTCTCAGCTCCTTGTTCTCTTCCAAGAGTCTCCGTGTGCCACAGCACGGCTTTAAACAAAATCATGCTCACGCGCAAACAGAATCAAAACAGGGGATTAGCCAAATTAGTCAATTAATTATGACATTATTACCAAAAATAACAAATCAGCTCGAGCGAAACTGAGAAGTAAAAAAATTCACACAAGTGCAGAGAGAAAAGTGCATGAAATAATGTAGATATTGCTCCTTAGCCCAGGAATTCTATATAAACATCGCGAGAATGCGTGTAATCACGGTGCATTTCCCATATGTTCTTTACCACAGATATATAAATAATTAAAGAGAAGTATACCTAAAGAAAATTAAGTAATTTGCTTGCTTAGTTATTTTTTTACTATATGAGATAATAACAACCAGAGGCTCAAGTGAGCCTAAAACAGCCAACTGGTTCAAGTTGTCTACAGGGACAGAAAAAGTGTAAATGGGGAAAGTAAAACCATTTTGTTGATTTGCAAAGCTGGACTAAGAATCGTCTTTGGAAAGGAAAGCCTTTTTCACCCATCTTGGCCCCACAAACACTCAAAAAAATAATAAAAATCTGCCCATTACAGATATGAAACCAGAGGCCCCTTGGGGCCCAAGGCGCTCACTTGACAAAGTTGTTTGAAGGACTTAATGAGCATCTATGGCTAGTTAACATTGCAGGGGAATGAAGTCATGTAATTATTAATAACTCTGTTGTCCATATTATTTGTTTCTGGTATCGAGATGCTACCACAAAAATACTGTCCAGAATTCCAGTAAAGCAAAATAGAGAGCTCAGATATCAACAATGGGATTTAATTTGTACAAACCTGAAATGACCCCCCCCCCCCCCACACCCACCCCCACCCCCATCAGGATTGTGACTACTGGATCTGAAAAAGGAGATTTTTAAAGGTTATTCCTTATAATGGACTAAGTTAAACTTCGATCTCCAATGGAGAGCACACATATTTAACTAAGGGATTTGATTTTAACAAATTTGAACCTGATCCTTCTTTGGATGGTGTGCGTCTTATATCAAAAGAATTTGACCGAGAATTCTGGAGAAAAAGATTTTTAAAGAATATTCTTCATATAGCACCAAGTTAACATACGGGCCCCCTTAGGGGCCCAAATATTAACTTAGGGACTTGACTTAAACAAATTTGAATCTGACGCCACCACGGATGCTGTATACCAAATATTTAAAGATTCTGGCTGGTGGTTCTGGAGAAGAAAATATTTAATTATAATTCCCACTACTGCATTTCAGGGTCCCACATTGAGACCAAACATCAACTCCGGAACAAGATTTGAACCAACTTGAATCTGACCTCCTTAAGAATGCTCTATACCAAATATCAAAATATGTTGGCTGCTGGATCAGAAGAAGATTGTTAAGGAATCTTCCTTATATTGAACTGAGTTAAAATTTGGGCTCTCATAAGGGGTTTGACTTGAACACATTTGAATCTGACCCCACTAAGGGCGTTGTATATTATGAACCCAAAGATTCGGACTCGTGGTTCTGGAGAAGAAGATTTTTAATGAATATTCCCCATACTGATGTAAGTTAAAATTCAGGGGCTTCCATGGGGAGCACAAATATCAACCCCAGGGGCTTGATTTGAACAAACTTGAATCTGGCCTTCTTAGTGACGCTGTATAGCATATATCAAATTATACTGACTGGAGGAACTAAAGAAGAAGATTTTTAAAGATTATTCCTCATTTTGCACTTAGTTAAAATTTGGGCTCACATAGGTAGCGCAAATATTAACCGGGGCACTTGATTTGAGCAATGTTGACTCTGACTCCCCCAAGGATGCTATATACCAAATACCAAAAGTTTTTTACTCGTGGTTCTGGAGAAGAAGATTTTAAAGTACATACCTCATTTCGCACCAAGTTAAAATTCCGACTCATTTAGGGAGCCCAAATATCAACCCAGGGACTTGGTTTGAAGTAACCTGAATCTCACCTCTCTAAAGATGATGTTTTCCAAACACCAAACGATTCAGACTGGTGGATCAGAAGGAGAAGACTTTTATTTGCACCTATAAGTATGTCACGAATAAGATTGACCATTTTGAATATGTACATATTTGCATGAATAAGTATGTCACGAAGAAGATTGTTTTTGTACGAATACATCAAATCAATATTGGTTCAAGTCGGCTAACCAGGCTGGTATTCTTAAAAATGAAGGAGGGCTAAACATTGCTCCTCTTGCATGGCCTGGGGGGGGGGGGGGGGCGATGAGCTCTCTTCAAGTTTTCACGAGCTAAAAGTGGCAAAGTGAAGTTTTATTGTTAATGAATTCTACCGAGTCGGCTTTGTACATTTTATTTCGTGCTGCTAACAAGGTAGTCTCTGTGAGATGACGACACTGCCCCTCCCACACTTCCGGGCCTCGGCAAGACCCGGAGGCGTGGGAGGGACAGTGTGGCCGTCTTACAGAGATCACTAACATATCAGAGATCTGAAATGATGTGGGTTTTAGGGATAGGCTGTTAACATTACTTTCTAAGGCCAGGAGGGCTAGTTTTCGCCCTCCTTAATTTTTTTAAGGCGATCAGTAGGCGAGCGAATAAATCGATCTCCTGAAAATGTCAGGCTTGGCTAACCAATTCTAAATACAGGTAAAGAATGCCAACAACTGGAATGGTGTCACCTACATAGTGCGGCTGCTTCAATATCATTAAAGTGAAACACTATTCATGTTGCAACTTTGATATAGACCTAGATGTTAAAAGTGACTGAAATACCAATTGATGAAACAAAAATGGCCTAAATCGGAGATAATCCAAAACCAGGAAGTCAGTAAGAAGCATTGTTTATGTTGCATTCATGGTAGGGCCCTAGATGCTCAAAGTGACTAAAAATACCAATTAATGAAAAAAATGACCTAAACTGGTGGTAGACAGAAACCAGGAAATCAGTAAGAAGCATTCATTATGTTGTAATTATGATATAACTCTATTTATTCAAAGCAGCTTCAACCAGTAGAGCACTAAATTATTTTCCAAAGGTAATTTGTTACTTGTTCTTTTTTCAGATACATGTTACCAGCAATTAGTGTCACAAGATTTTTCGCACAAATAATTGTTTCATTACAATGTATTGGACAGTGCCAGCATTCTCTTTCCACTAAAAAATAAAAAAATTTATGCAAACATTTTCTTCATTTTTTTCCACTAGAGGGCAAAGAACAAGCTTGTAGTGTAAAGCCACTGAAATGTCTTTCACCACTTTTTAATAGAGCTCTGACAGTGGATTCTTGCGCGCGACCATTTACAAACCCAGCAAGCTATTCAAAGAGAACTCAAGTGGTATCATCAGTTCATTAATCACACCGGGACAGATTTAAGACAGAAACGATTTTTTTGAGAAAAATGCGGTTATAGGTCTCACACATCGGTATAAATATATGTGTAAAGACACGTGTTCTATATACCTATAAACAGAACTGATGAATAATGTTTCACACATCTGGCATGTATGAGTAATTAAAAGTATTCAGATGGCTGATTGATATGCCCCAATTTTCAATATAAAGTCGGAGCAATTAATACAACACCAACTTGCAGTTGTACAATTAAACGCACAGGCCTTAAATTTTGTCACGAGAATCAGTTTCGATTCTCACGAATTTCTGTTGCGAAAATGAACGTTAAGTTCTTAAATATTTAGAATTTGAGAGTACTATTATATCCCTGTGAGTGCAACGTGTACTTATGCCATAATAAAAAAGTAAATGTCATAATTATATACTTACGAAAGTTTAACCTTTTGGGACCAGTTTCAATTTGAGCGAGTTTGTTATCACGCGTGTGCGTGTAGAACACATGTTGCAACATGCAGGTTTTTTTTTTTTTTTTTGGTGGTCTTGCTGATGGAAATTGCTGTAACGTGGCAGTGGTGTCTAGTGAAGTCTTGGCTGCCTTTCAGGCAGCCAAGATTTCACTAAACACCACAGCTAAGTGAAATTTAGTTACTTTATCATGGGGGTGCAAGGAATAAGAATTCTTCTGGGTTTTTATTTATTTATTAATTGGTGCTTAACGCAACACCAGCAACTAAGGCTATATCGTGGCGAGAAAACGTTAATTCGGGGTTATTAAAGCCACTTCTAGAATGTAGAACAAGAAGCAAATGAACATATCGCACGAATCAAAGTTCTTTTTAATGTTTTTATTCAGATATAATATGAGTTTTGTGCAGTAAGCAGGTATGATATAGTATTGTGCACAGTAAGCATATATTACACGCGGACGTATATAGCTAAAACATTTCACTGTATAAATGGGTACAGAAATACAAATTCCAAAATTGATTCTCATTGTTTTTACTTCGAGAATCATTTGCGCGAATCTATTCTGATTCGCGAATTTAAGCCCTGAGGCATCTCTGGTACATTGTATGCATCAATAAAGCGCTATCGATCCTTAGAGCTAGAACCATTCAAGCTTATTTTAAATGAAACCGTCTGCTTTTTTTATTCATCAGATAATTGCATTTAAGTACTTAATTCTACGAACTACACCCCAGAAGAAATCAGAGACACTTGTCTTTTTTCAAATTTCTCGGATGCCATAGAAATAAGAAAGGACGCTGGTTTTGTTTACATTGCCATGGCGGGGGTTCGAACCCACGCCGAGAGAGTTTCCTCCGGCACCAACCGCCTAGCGAAACTATACGGAACCACGCACATCACTCGGCCACCGACAGACCCCAATAAGGGAGTGCAAGTTAACCAAGTATACACGAGGCCAGTACAGAACACACGGAATACTCAATTATGTAATTATTCATCAGATAGTTGCATCTAAGTACTTAATTCTACGAACTGCACCTCAGAAGAAATCTGGGGGTTTTTTGTCAGTGTCCAAGGATAACATACACGTGAGAGAAAAACTATTCGATGCTTTGGTGAAACCCATTCTTCTATATTGCTCGGAAGCATGGGGAGACCATGCAATCCGAAATAACGAAAAACAGATTGAATCGGTACATTTGCAGTTTTCCAAAAACATACTGCAAGTACACTGGACATCTTGTAATACTGCAGAACTAGTGGAATTAGGTAGGTACCTACTGGCTATTGACAGAAAAACTAAACTTGTGGCAAATTCGCTGAAAGCGGTAACGGTTCAGGCCAACCCATTGTTAAGTTTGGCTTACAAGGAGATGCGGGAACTTGATCATAACTGTTCATCAGAAATTGAAAGCGTCCTTTCGACTTGTGGGGTTCGAACGTGTGTCTGAACCGAAACTGTGCTCCCCCAAATTTTGAGAAACAATGAAAAAGGCGACTCCTTGACGTGTTCGGTCAGACGTGGAAAAGCGGATACACATGAAAAGGCGTTCACTCGGAGAGTATTAGATTAGAGTTCTACCATTCGGTCAAAGAGAACTACTGCAGGGAGTTTTATATTGATACACTTCCCGTGAAAGAAAGACGATTGATTTGTCACCAGATTCCGAATTAGCGCTCATGACTTGGAGATATAGCGGGATCGCTATCATAAACCGACACAAGTACCCAGGGAACAGGGGCACTGCAAACAGTGCAACACAAATTCGATCGAAGATGAATTACATGCTTTGTTTGCCTGTTCTAAATACAGCGTTTCTCGAAATGAGCTTATGAATGGCAAACGACTTCCGCACTTCCACCTTTTGCGGCAACTGGAAAGATCTGCGTTACTATTTGCCTGTGAAGATGTTGAAGTTATTCGCGAGTTGGGTCGATTTGTAACCCATATCATGACGCACAGAAATTAGTAGAGTGAATAAAGATCAATGTGGCCATGACCGTGTATGCACTTTCGAGAGCCTACACTGCAAAAAATATCGGTTCTCTTTAGAACCAAAACTGGTTCTAATTTTGTCCCTGAGATGGAACCAGTTCTGTTTAAACAGTATTTAGTTCAAATCAAATAAATTTACCAAGATTAGCATTCAATTTTAACAGAATATTACATGAACTGAAGTAGATTCAGCAGTAAACTTGGAGCTCATTCAACGCAATCGCCAAACATTTTGAAACAAAGAATATATGAACAGTTGGCATATAGAACCAGTTTTGGTTCTGAACAGAACCAAAACTGGTTCGATATGCCAACTGTTCATATCTCCTTTGCTTAATAAATGATTTGAGACAACCTCGTATCACAGGCACCCGACGTATTATCGGGTTTTATCAATTTTAATAAAATATATATTATATTATCAATACTAAAAAAGTACTTTTTTAGTATTAATTGATAATATAATATATATTTTATTAAAATTGATAAAACCCGATAATACGTCGGGTGACTGTGCCTCGTATAAGCTCTAAACTTACGGCTGAAACTCCCTCAATATATGATTAATTCTGTCAATATTTAATGTTAATCTTTATAAATTTATTTGATTTGAAACAAATACTGTTTAAACAGAACTGGTTCCATCTCAGGGACAAGATTAGAACCAGTTTTGGTTCTAACGAGAACCTATATTTTTTGTAGTGTATCGTTTAAAACCGCTAGTGAAAAGTACCTATGTTTCTTTGCCCAAGGCCATGATCATCCAATTAGTTTAGAGGGACTGAATGCATCGTATGTCCTCTCACAGGAGTGACGCAACAGATGAGATTAGTCTGTTTAGACTGTTAGACTTCTCTTACAATATGCTTCGCGTGGTTAACCCATTGCTTATTTTAATTGTTTGTGTGTTTTGTGTATGCCATACCATTTTATTTTTGGTCGTGCAATAAACTTTATCTTATCTTATCTTATCTCATCAATATTACTTGTTATATTTCATCTAGACAATCAGACATTATATGGCAGGCTTATCAATTTTTCCTACAGAACACTGATTCATCTTTGTGAAGTCTGTCCATTTTATGCTGAATTGAGGTGCCATTCTGAGAGAGGGATTATGCGCGCATTTTATTTCCACTTTTCACTTGGATACTTGTTGCACAGGTGGCTAACCCTTTTCCCGAAAGACTCCTACTACTATTTTAATTCCACTTCCACTTGGATACCTGCTGCACTGGAGGTTAACCATTTTCCCGAAAGAATCCTACTCTAATAATATCACACAAGCCAGGCAGCATAAAAATAACGACAAAAAGTGGGTTTCGCAAATAATAGTACATTGCCACCTGTTGTACTCAACAGGCGAATTATGTTGTAATTCTAACATGAAATGTATTCAGTTTTTATTCTCGTTTCGGATTATGTTGTGCCTGAAAGATCTTTACTTTCCACAATCGTTGATCAATGGGATTAAACGAAAAAAATGTATGGACATGCTTAAACTCTATTAAAAATTTCACAACATTGGGCTAAACTCGAATTCAGATACCTGAAGCATGAAAGTGACCTTAAACACCAATAATAGCATGATGTGTAGTTGATTATTCAAAGCATTATGTTAAAAAAAAACTCTATTTTTCTTGCGCGCTACACCTGTCTAAGCTATATTGAATGTTTTGGGTGAAGTGGTGAACTGCTGTTGTTTCACAAGACTTGCACTTGTGGATATGTGCGAGAGAACTGTTGTTTAGACTTGTTTAGACCTGCGGGCAATGGGACATTGTTGATCTATTGTTCATATGATAACCAGAGTTACAGCACTATCAAACCCCTTTGTGTTGCATACAGAGCAAAGGCTGTCAGATCTGTTTATGGCTGGGGCTATTTGTCGTTTAAGGTTTTGAACATGCTTTCTCGATCAATGAGTCTGTGATATATGCACACAAAACAGTTTTGCGTCATTATAGCCCCGATTCTTATATTGATTTTTATATCAGGCAATAGATTTTTCAAAAACACCTTTCATTTTTTCCAGGTGATTCAATCCTTAAACCTTTGAAACCGGCCTAGGAACATGATTCGTCATAATTTCATTAAGTATGACAGGTGCGAAATGAATATGTGAGGTAGACCAAGCAAAATTTTCAACGTGCAGCCCCAGTTGAAAATATTAATTGGTCTACCAGAAAATAATGAATATGGACTTTTCAAATTGCTGCCATTGAACTGACGCGGAAGATACCACCAGGCTTCCAAGGTTTAAAGGGAGGCGGTTGATGTTGTTCAGAAAGCTGTTTCTGAAGACATCAGCTCCATTTACGTAGGATTGGCAATGCTCTTTGCTTCCTTTAATATTTACAGTATTCTTTTCCCAGAAACAGCAGGAAAAATACTAGAGTTTATTCGGAGGTATGTTACAATGCGGTATTCAAAGACCTTTACAATTTCGGAAATCGATCGTTTAACTAACTCTGAATCGATATCATCATATCAATATCATGTAAACTTTCTCCTGCATAACAAAATCAGATAAATGTTTGCCTGAACAAAAATGTTGCCTGAAATGGGTAAAGGAAGCCCGTGTCGTAGCCACCGGATGAGGCTGAGGATGGGGGAACCCTGACCCCCTGAAATCTTCGCAGCCTCCCCCCCCCCCCAAAAAAAAAAAACGTTGGTTCAATGCAACTTTCACACAACATAGCGCCCCAAAATGGTCTTCAATATAGAGCTACACACGCCACAGATGCCTTAATTTCGCTCTAAGAGCACTAAATTTTGGGGTCGGGGGGGGGGCGGTAGTCGTAACTAGGACCCTCCGGTCGTTAGCCCCTCCTCCCACTTCAATGAAGGTAATTGGGGGGAGGGGTAACGACCGGAGGGGGCTAGTTAGGACTGGGGTCTGCCCCCGAACCCCCCATATAACGGCCTTTCACATATCATTTTTAGCCCCAAACACTGGCTAGGGCACCCCCTATTATAGAATCCTGGCTATTGGACTAAGCTAAAAATTGGGCTCTAATAAAAGCCCAAATATTAACTCAGGAAATCAAAATTAGATCTAACCTCCCTAAAGATGCTGTACACTAAATATCAAAAGATTTTGAAAGATGGATCTGAAGAAGAAGATTTGTTAAAGATTAACCCCCATATTGCACTAAGATATAATTCAGGCCCCAATAGGAAGCCCAAATATTAACTGAGGGACTTGATTTGAACAAACTTGAATCCGGGCCTTGTAACAATGATGTACACCAAACATTAAAAGATTCTTAAAGGTGGTACTGAAGAAGATTTTTAAAGATTAGTCTCCATATTGCCCTACGTTCAAATGTGGGCTCCCATATTAAGCCCAATATGAATCAAGGGGCCTCATTTTAACAAACTTGTATCTGCCCCCCTCCCCCCCCCCCCCCCTCACCATGGATGTTGTATACCAACTATCAACAGATTCTAATGAGTGGAGATTTAATTTTTGAAAATATGCCCCCACCCTTACAGAACACCTTGACACAACCGATGACACTTTTTTATCATTCAGTTCTACTGGACCTAAGGATGCTTCATACCAAATAACAGTTCTCTATTCCCTATGGTTTGAGATATATATATTTATATATTTAGCTCCTGGGGTTCTCACATGGACACAGGAATGTTTTTGCATGAATCAATTACTTTTGACCCAATAACACCACATACCAAATTTGGCTTAAATCGGAGCATCGGTTTAGAAAACAGAAATTTCGGGCGGGGCCCAAAATCTTACCCCTCCCATTACAAAGGCAAATATTGCTCCACAAACTACGTTGATTCTACACCACAAAAGGAAGCTCCATACTAAATATCAAGTCATTGTACTCAATGATTCATGTGAAAAAGATTTTTTTTTTAAATTGGGAGCATTTCCCCTCTATGAGGCGTGGCAACTTTGTTTGCCAGACTTGAACAGAATTGACATATGATAAGGAACATGCATATCAAATTTAGCTCAACACGGCTCAGTGGTTTATGAGAAGTCGAAGTCGATATAAAGTTTACGCCGGGCGGCGATCACTTAAGCCACAACCACCCCCCCCCCCCCCCAACCCGACGTTCAGTCAAGTGAGCTGAAAACGATATTCAGGTCCGTGCTGTTTTTGAAATATGGGCGTTTGATTTTTTTTCTATTTCTAGCACCTGGATGTTCCCGCAGGACTGCAAGAATTGTTTCTGGGCATCAAACAAGTACTTATGACCCAATTAAACCACATGCAAAATTAAAATTTGGTTCAAATCAGCCCATCGTTTTTTGAAATACAAATTTTGGATGGAGCCCAAAATGGGCATGCTCCCACAGAGAGCCCAAATATTGACCTACCAATTTGCCTTGAACAAACTTTAATCGTCATCATAGGAAGTTCCATACCAAATATCAAAGCATTATCTGTCGTGGATCATGAGAAGAAGAGTTTAAAAGATTTTTAGGCTTTTTATTTTCTGCAGAATAGAGAGAACTGGGTGTTAGAAATCCAGTATAATATTTTAATCATAATTTGTTGGAAACATGTTCAAATAAATATACAACAGTCAAAAAAGGTAAAATTTTCAAGTCTCATTTTTAGTGTTCAACCGATTACCAAAAATGGTCGCAGACCGATTACCAGTTATTTGAGCTCCCAATTGGCCGATTCTGATGCCGAATCCGATTGTAATACCGTGCACTACGAGACAAGTCGAGGCTTGAAAGAACTACATTACACTGAACATTTGTTCACAGTGTTAAACTTTGTTGACTGGGGTCGCAGTAAAATTATCAGTTGCGCAAACGTGGGCGGTAAACGTGGCTCACGGAGCCACGTTTACCGCCCAAGTGTGCGCGACTGGTAATTTTACTGCGACCTGCGTCAATGGAGTGCATGCAACCTTCACTTTTCCGGTATGAACTGGCCATTGCCGCAAGTACGCTCAATTGTAAGCTTTACATGTCGTTCAATTTGTATATCCCGTAAAGGGGCGTCTGGAGAGATCAAGAATACACATTGTGGTTCTTTCTCAACTTTATTGAATGGTATCATTGACATCATTTTATATTAACAATTGAACAACTGCAGAAGATAATGAAATGCGGTTAATGAATCATCACAAAATGCTTGGCAACGATCGGTTGAACCAAAGTTCCAGGAGCCGTTGCCGTTGTCATCCGATTGCCCACAATCGGCCAATTGTGGTGGCCGGTCCCGATTTTCGGTTGAACACTACTCATTATTTCACACTAATAAGCCCATTGCCGATTAGCCATCTTTGACGTTAATGATATACAAGGTCAGAGGTAGCTTCGGGTAAACAATTCGATCAGACCATCTGTCAAGACTGTCATACATGCGATAGAAACAACCAAAATGTTTCGCTTGAAACGAGAAAATGTGCATTTTCGATTCAATACTAATAAAGATAGAAAACATAACACTCTTTCAACACTTCATTTAATGGACAGGGCAAAATAATATTGCTTTTTTTTAGTGAAATGAATACCACAATGAACCCCTTCCCACAAGCGAAGGTTGACTCGGCATCATGGTTTTGTTGTGTTGACGAGTGACAAAACTGCAGATATATCACTGAAAATGCAAACCCTGGATATCCAATCAACCAACCCATACAAATATTTTCAAGCATAACACATCGATGTTCCAGCTGGAAGACGTTGGGGGTGGAGGGACGTGGTCCCTAAAAAAGTGAATGAAAATAGTCTGCTTGTTGCAGTGTCGCGTGTCTACTAATAATATTTTGTCCATATACAGTACAAGTCAAAATGAGTTGAAGAATAACCACGACCAGTGTAAACTATAGATGAATGTTTCCTATACAAATAACACAAGAATCGGACATAAAAATATATAAATTCTTCTTTTGACTATTTTCTCCTTCAACTCAAACTTACATGTCACACGGTGGTAGCTGTCTTATTACAAAAAAACACCCACGAAGTGGAAGGTCCACGCAGGGCCAGGGAAAGGAACTTTGGACCCGTGGTTAATTCTGTGACGGCTCCCCTTTAAAAAATGTCGGGATATTGCACAGATGATAAAGGCATCTGCAGCGAGTGCCGGAGGCGCGATCGATCACAGAGTGGTTGTAGGGGGCGGCGTTTCTCCCCCAACAAAATTTTTAAATCAGTTTTTAAATGGAGTCTTCTGGCGGCATCTGTGATAAAAAATTAGGTTATTCTTGGCCGTCAAAATTACGTTTTTAGCAGCATGTTTCAAATTTCCAAGTTGATCAATGAGTGTCCAATGACCTCCCCGCCCATAGCATTGACTGCACAATTCTTGAAGAGATAACTTGGTTACGTCAAGTTGATTTAATAAAGTTATTACTTCAAGAATCACGCAGTCCAGAATAACAGCCGTTGGTCAAGTGCATAGCTTCATTCATGATACAGCCCCTTTCTTAACTGTTGGCACACGAGTCGGAACCTTGGGGGCGGGGGACTAGGTCAAATATGGCCTGAAAGCCCGTATTTTGGGTTTTTTTTCGCTTTGGAACGCCCTTTGAAAGGACGTACCAAACCAAACCAATTAAAATACAGTCTTTCGGGTCATGTTTGGACTAGAGGGTGGGCAGGCGAAACCAAGATTCTTGACTCCTGCCCCCCCCCCCCCCCAAGTTCCAGGCTCTGGAAGTTACTTCCCTGGGCCCCACCCTCTCCGCGACCCCGGATGCATGCCCAAAATGTGCATACATCGATATTGTATTACAGAACACACAGGGTGGATTTTGTACTTCTCCTCTAAGTAGGTGGATATACATATATTTCCAACATATTCTTGCCAGTTTGTAGAAAGTTTGGGACTCGACAAGCTAATCTGCAATTTATGGACCACCAGATAACTAACTTATCAGTGCTCCTTAAACTGCAGATTTGCTTTGTGAGTTACAAGTTTTTACTGGCTGTCGGGTATGGTCAGTGGTTGATGCCCATGTGCATTGTTTTGTACAAGCAAAATTCCAGCCAGCGGACCTCCGAGTGGAATTCAGAAATCACTTGTTTTACAGTACAAGTCGAAATACGTCGAAGAATAACCACTGTAAACTACTAGTATGCATCATCAACTACACCAGCAACACAAGAACCTGATATCATTTTCGGGAAAGTTCTCACAGAAAGCTTTCCGGAAAATGATTTCGGGTTCTTGTGCTTTTGGTGTAATGGCAGTGGGCTACATTGTTCATTGTGGTTATGCTAGGACTTAATTTGATTCATACAGTATTTGTAGGAATAGGAAACATTACATCTATAGTTTATACCGGTAGTGGTTATTCTTCAACTAATTTTGACTTGTACTGTATATGGACAAAATATTATTAGTAGACACGCGACACTGCTACTAGCAGACGATTTTCATTCACTTTTTAGGGACCACTCCCCCCTCCACCCTCTTTCAACTGGAACATCTGTGTGTTATGCTTGAAAATATTTGTATGGGTTGGTTGTTTGGATACCCAGGGTTTGCATTTTCACTCACGCAGACATTTTTATGTCATTTCAGTGAAATATCTGCAGTTTTGTCACTCGTCAACAAAACAAAACCACGATGCCGAGTCTACCTTCGCTTGTGGGAAGGGGTTCATTGTGGTATTCATTTCACTAAAAAATCAATATTATTTTGCCCTGTCCATTAAATGAAGTGTTGAAAGTGTGTTATTTGTTCTACCTTTATCAGTATTAAATCGAAAATGCACATTTTCTCGTTTCGAGTTTACCCGAAGCTACCTCTGACCTTGCATATCATTAACGTCAAAGATGGCTAATCGGCAATGGGCTTATTTTGAAAGACACTGCAAGCCAATAGAAATGTTCAACGAGAGGGTTCAATCTCAATGAGGGATTGCCTGAGAATCAAAACGTTTTTTTTTGCCTAAATGTTTTCATTTGTGCCTCAAAAACATAGCTTATCAACCCTCATTGGAACAAGCCCATTCCAGCGAGTAGTCGTAGGCCAGCTTTTTGAGACCAAAAAAAGAAGAATTAGATTTAAATTGCGATTTTTGTATCTTTTTTACTGCCATGTTAGATAGAGGGTTAAAAAATACATTTTTGTCCAGACAACTATGTTGGAATTTCAATGGGGATAAATTTATGTGTTGTTTTAGATCAACAGAAATGTAATGATCCGCAATCGCATATTTATTGAGAGTTGACATTCAGTTTTTGTATTAATTTTATTCCCACATTTTTAACTGACACAGTTTTTCTTAATGTCAACAATCAGATCATAATTCTATTTCGACACGATCGGAATTCCATGCGCACCTTTGCGATCATATTGCTGTTGTATTATTTTTCATTGATGGAATAGTGGCAAGGTTTTCGAGTATCGTCAGAAATCGATTTTCAGTTCTTTAAAAATACTTCCCACATTTAAATGCTTCCCAAGTTCTGATTTAACCCTTCGACCTCGAGAGACTGCTTTTCCGGTCCAGGAACATGACACGTCATAATTTCGTTAAGTGGGGTGGCTGCTAAGTGAACGTGTGGGGTAGGCCAATCAATATTGGGGCTACACGTTGAAAATATTAATTCGTCTTCCTCCAGATAATGAAAATGGACTCTTTCAATTGCTGTGGTTTGTCGTTGAACTGACAGGGTAGATATCATGAATGTTCAGAGGGTTAAATATCAAAAACAGTGTGTTTTGTCTACATTTAACCCTTTACCCAACGAATCGGCCGCATCCGCCCGCGTAATATGCATATTCAACAGTTGAAAAAATATTTTAAAAAATTTCAACAAAACCATATCATGTAAAAAATTTCAACAAAACCATATCATGTGACCCCTCGTTGGAACGAGCTCGTCGAGCTCGTTCCAACGAGCGGTCACATGATATGGTTTTGTTGAAATTTTTTGAAAAATTTCAAAAAATGATATTTAAAATAATAAATTTTTATATCGTCTGCGTTGGGTAAAGGGTTAACAAGAGCTATTGCTGAAAAGCAATTTATACCCCCTGCGGTGCTGGACCAATGAAGCATAAATGAATTACAAACAACGTGAGGACCGTAACGATGTTGAAAGAATGCACGCAACGTTTTAAAATAGTATATCCGGGGAGCGGCTTGTCATAAGGATCCCTCATACCAAATTTCATTGAAATCCATCCACTCACTGGTAAGATATCGCTGCGGACGGGCGGACGGATGGAATGACGGACAGTATACCCCCCATTGGGAGTATAATAAATAAATCAATTCCCTACCTTATCAATTAGCACATTATAACCGGTACAGAAAATCGATCACTGTTCTCACCGTGTAGTTTATGGATCACAAATAGAACACTTACAGGGTAGAGTTCCCACGTAGAGATTACTGTGATTTCAGAAGTGGGTGTTCAGTTTCCATTGACAGCATTTATTATCCCATTGATAAGACCTCGGATGGCTGCAGCTATGAAACTACTTGAAAATCAATGCAAAATGGCGATTTCTGAGATGACCTGACAGTCACCAAAGATTAAATTATTATATTACCCTCAATCTAAAAAAACAAGCAATTTATCCTCGGCAAATTGACATTTTTTCTATCACACTCTAAAAAATCTGTTGGGCTAAAAATCAAACCAAATCAACTGGGTTGAGAGAATATGGGCCCACGTGGGATTCAAGTTACACTTAACCCAGTTGATTTGGGTTCATCTTTAACCCAACAGATTGTTTAGAGCGTAACAGAAGAACTGATTTTAGAGTGTACAGTACTATGGTCACAACAGGGGACCGTGACGACCATTACTTGTTCCCGGTTCCTTATTAGACATTCATTATGAACCGAAAATTGGTAGATGACGAATGTCGAAAAGGAATCTGGAATTAGAAACAGCTGTCATGTCAGTTACAAAAGCGGAAAGAAAACATCACCCAGATCGTAAAGAGAACAACGAATAGAGATGGGTGGTATACCGCAAATACCGTTCGGTATCGGTACAGAGCCAATACCGATTTACCGTGCCGAGGGAATCTCCAAAAACCAAAATTTCAGTATTGAAAAAATATTCCCGATATTAGTAAAAAATAAAGTAGCAAACAACAGAACAAAGCGGCGCAAAATTCACGAGACGAGCCCATTGACAGTGCGTTTCTAAGGGCAGTCACCACTGGTCATTTAATGTAAGCCAAAAGCTGAGAGAAAATACCGAAGGGGTATTTTCTCTCCGCGTTGTTATTACATGAAATGACCGATGGCTAGTGCCCGTGTCACTTCCAACAGCTTAACAACTCGGCGGCATTGTCTGCTGTAAAAGGAGAAACTTCAACTGGGCAGTATACCCAAAATACTATTAGATATTGGTATTAGTGTAAGTACATCTACGTTATTGACACCGAATATCGTACCGATACCGTGATGAATTATTCTAAAAATATCGATACAGAAACAGAACTTGAAATTTCAATTCCGCCCTGCTCTGGCGATCAAGTCAAAATTGGGTGCGAACAAGTCAAAATTCTGTTTCCTCTTTTTTCGAAAAAAAGAAATGTGAAAGTACTGATGTAAGAATCGCGGCTGGAGTTCTTTTCTGATTAGTATTTCCCAATATTTTATTTATGAATTTTGGCACACTGGCGTATGTGAGTCATGCAGTGTCGGCGCTACGGGGGGGGGGGGGGGGCATTTGCCCCCCCCCCCCCCCCAAACGAAGGCTTTGCCCCCAGTTGCCCCCCCCCCAACCATCTCGCATGCATTTCCATCCACCCTCACACACAAACACATTCAGTCACTCTCTTTTTTTATTCCCAATAATTTCCCATACACACTTAGCCCAAAGCCTCAGGCTAGCTGATGAACACATCCAGGCAGTAGAGATTTAAAGACTCGGATGCAGATACTTATAAGTTATAATTAAGTTATGAGCCAACAAAGGCATGTCTATCCATATCCCTTGTCTAAAAAAAATTCACGGATTTCGCATTATGACAGACGGGCATTATGAGTCTCTCTCTCTCTCTCTCTCTCTCTCTCTCTCTCTCTCTCTCTCTCTCTCTCTCTCTCTCACGCACAGACCCACCAGACGCGGATCCAGGATTTTTTGAAAGGAGGACCGCTAATTACCATTACATTTAGTCAAAACTTGGACCCAAAGACCGTAATATACTTTTTTGGTTTGGTACGTCCACAGGACGTACCAAACCAAAAAAGTATATTACGGACTTTGGGTCCAAGTTTGGACTACCTCATAACAAAGTAATGATATGATCCTTTACGTATTTGCCCCCCTCCATGGGAGTCTGCCCCCCTAGTTGCCCCCCCCCCCCCCACAAAAAAATTTCTGGCGCCGCCACTGGAGTCATGATCATAGCGAGGAGGTTATTACCTTTATGACAATAGCTCTGCAGTTACGAATAAACCAACCATTTAATGTCAATGTGAATCTTGATTTGATTGGGGATATGACAATCGTTACTTATTCCCGATTTCTCATTCGACATTCGTTATCAACTGATTTTATCGGTTGATAACAAATGTCGTATAGGGAACTGGGACTAAGTAACGGTTGTCACGTCAGTGATTTGATTTCGATTGCTTTCAGTTTTTTTCCATAAATTGCGTTTCTTAGGTGCAAATGCGCCAAATTATTTTTGATTGAATGGCAAAGAGACTACCTTGACTTTGTGATCTCAATATTGTTCAAACGACGGGTCATAAGCCATGTTTTTGAGAAAAGAAATGAAAATATTTAGCTATTCAATGTTTTTTTAAAAGTATAGTCTGCTTTTGGGTAAGGTGTGTTCGGTCAAAAAGAAATATTTTTCGATATCATTTTAATGGAGATGAATGGTTACGTGCTGATTTAAAGATTAGGGTCGAACACGAAAATTAGGGTAGTTCGGAAACCGGAACCATTTCATGTCTTTCCTCAGTCTTAGAAGCCCCAAAGGTGGCATACAAAGTCGCTCTTCCAAATTCCAAGAAAAGGGAAGCGTAAAAGCGACATGTAGGTTGTACTGAACAAAAACCAGATGGTTGTGGTGGCGGCCATTGCCGTGGCCATGATATGATTGTTTTCATCTAGGCATGAACTTGAACCTGTATATGAAACATCGTAATGATCGAAAGAGAACTGTGGGCTGTGGACTGTGCTGAATTAATGGCGTACAGTGTTCTGAAGAAATGCAAGATGGCTTCAGTGGCGGCCATTATGAACGACCAAGTGTTACCAAATTAGTACGTTCTCGTGTAGTCATCGTTCTAAGACACTCATCCAACTGTCAGAAATACTGATGCAAAAAATGCGATTTGTTGCTTAGTTGAAAACATCCAAGATGGTTACTGCGGCGACAATTGTGGGCAGTTGGCCGAAACCTGTAACCTGTAACTGGGTGATGATCGGAAAAAAAACTGAAGGCCGTATCCCGCACTGAATGAGTTGTGGTGAGACTGATAGATCTGGAGAAATTTTTTTCTGACATGACACAGAAATATGGTCTTCCGATAGGCCCAAATATTAATCCAGGGACTAAAATTGAACAAACGTGCAGCTCCGACTCCTAAGGATGTTGCTTACCAAATCTGAAGAAGAATTGCAAAGAATATTTCTCATATTCTATTTAAAACAATCAAGAATGAGTCAATTTGATTGGAGGAACACGGCACTGTTCGGTGCAAATATTTGACATTCCACAACTGTTCTTTTTTCCCAAATATGAGCTGATGTAAATAAATTTGAATCTGACTCCTCTGATGATGCTGTATACCAAATCCTAAAAGGTTCTTTCTGACAGGTGTATCTGAAGAATATTTTTTCTCATATTGCACTGAGCTCATATTCACGCTCCTGTGGGGAGTTTAAATACAAACCCAGTGTCTCGATTTGAGTAAGCTAGAATCTATCCCTCCCAAGACTGCTGTGTACTAAATATCGAAAGATTCTCACTTAGAGAACTGATTTGAACAAATTTGAATTTGAACCCCACACACACACCATATTGAAGTTATGTACCAAATACCGGGCGATTCTAACTGATGGATCTGGATAAGATGTTTAAAGAACAGTTCATATTATACTGAGTAAAAAAATAGGAAGCCCAAATATGAACCCAGATACTCGATTTTAACAAAGTTGAATCTGCCCCCACCCATTCCCACACTTTCAAGGATGCTGATTATAAATTATCAAAAGACTCTGACGACTGGGGTTTTTAAAGAACATACCTCATGGGGAACCTAAATATGAATCCAGGCACTTCATTTGAACAAACTTGAATCTGACTCTCATAAGGATGCTGTCCATTCTGACTGGTGGATCTCAAGAGAACATTTTTTAAAGAATTTTTGTCATGTTGCAAATAAGTTGAAATTCGGGCTCCCACATGGATATGAACCGAGGGTTTTGATTCGACCGCATCTGAATTTGATCCCCCTAATGATGAAGTATACCAAATATTAAAACATTCTGAATGGTGTCTTTGGAAAAGAAGATTTAAACAAAATAGGGGTACTCACAAATATATCCCCCTCCCTGTGGGGCACTCTTTGGGTATGGCAACTTTATTTGTACCAACGTAAATTGACATATGACGAGGAATATGCTTATCAAATTTAGTTGAATTCAGCGCAGTAGCTCATGAGGAGAAAACGATAATGTAAAATTCAGGTTGGAAGACGGACGGACGGGTGGACGGACGATGGATGGAAAGTGTCCACTAAAGCTCACTAAAGAAACAACAGCTGTGGAATGTCAAATATTTGCATCGAACGATCCTCGAATCCAATTAACTCATTCTTGATTTTAATTTAAACAATATTTATTCATGAAAAAGTATGATGCATACATATAATAAACAACAACATGATTGCCATACAGAGTGCGCAGCACAATGGTATGCATTAAAGTAATGAGTCAAGAACGAGACTTGTTGAAAGGATTCAGCTTTTATAAGCCGTCTCCTCAATCTTGATTTTGTTTTGAATGCTTATGCCTGTTATAAATTATCCTTTGAATAGGGAGTGCATTGCCAAACGTCCATTCATGGTTTAACTAAAAAGTACCTGCGTTGTGTCCTTGGGAAAGGTACTTAATCCCGATTGTCCACGTGGAGCACAATGCGCTGTGTACTAAGGCGTACGACGGAACTCGTTGTTTTCAACCAATGTTAAACCTGTTTGTGCAGAGTTAGTACGTTGGTCAGTTGCTCGGAGATTTTTCTGTGGTTCTATCCGGGTACTGCGGCTTCCTCCACCCGTAAAACTGACCGACATGAGATGACCCTGGCCGTCGAAAGAATCGTTAAACGCCAGTACAAGAAAAGAAAGAAAGAACTATATAACATGAAATACCTAGAACATGTTGAGAGCATTTTTACATGCTCTGACAAGTCAGCCTGTTAAGAAAGTAGAAACACGCCCAGCGTACTCAGCATTATTAAGACCTACTGCAGGACAGATTCAAGGCTCGCTGGGGGTGCAAATTTTGGAGGGGCATCGAAACGTCACATCGAGCAAAAGTGGAGATCAGTTGCGGCGTTACAGTGGAATATGAGTTTACAAATTTAAGTTAATGACTCTAAACCATTGCCCAACGAATCGGCCACATCCGCCCTCGTGATATGCAAATTTAGCAGATGAAAAAATATTATTTTTCAAAACATTTCAACAAAACCATACTATGTGACCCCTCTTTGGAACAAGCTTTTCGAGCGCGTTCCAGTGAGGGGGTCAAATGATATGGTTTGGTTGGAATTTTTTTTTTAATTTTAAAAAATGATATTTAAAATAATAAATTTTGATATCGTCTGCGTTGGGTAAAGGGTTAACTTGATGAGTGCTAAATTATTTTTGATTGTTAAACTTCCGTTAAATTTTCGTTACCAGAAATCGGTATTGTTCGATAACTGGGATATGTCCACCGTGTATTCTTAAATTATTGTTACCTATCAAGTAAAGATAATTGGATGGAAGATTAAAGAGAACAAGAGACAGAATGAAATACGTATAAATAAGAGGAACAATAAATTTTGTAATTATTCCGATTCATTCAATTGAAACTGTCAAGGTTTACTAAACGCTCGCTGACATATAAAAAAACAAGACAAAAGACACCATGTTAGCCGTAAGATTGATAAACTCTCTTTATCTGTTCCAATGGTATCTTGAAAAGCTGTTTTGTGTAACAGATTTGTCCACAGACACCAGATGTTCACACAGATACAAATACAGCATAAAAACCGTTTTGTGCAAGCACAAGCACGTTAGAAAATGCCCATGAAACCAGATGAAACACTCTTATTTTTGAGCATATATCATGCAATCTCTTCGCATTAGAACATAAACAAGAAACGTTCTGTGAACAAAATTGAATCTCTCTCACTAAAATATGGTGAATACCACATCCCAAAGCATTGTGACTGGTCACTGGCCCCAACTATCCCATCATGCATAGGTCACGGAGGATTGTTGATAAGGTCTACTCAGTGTTATCAATATTCGTGTTGTGCTATGCGACCTCGAAACTTAGAAGAGCTTTTTAAAACCATTTTTAGCTCAACTTGACAACATTAAATATGAGCTATTGCGATGGGTTGTGATTCGTCGTCCGTCCGTCCGTCCGTCCACAATTGCTTTAAGCACACTCTACAGGCCACAGCTCTCACCCGATCTGTTCAAAACTTCAATGTTGGTGCAATGTTAAGATGGGAGCCATCGATGTTTTATCGAATTTCATTAAAAAAAACATGGCCGCCAGTGGCCATCTTGGATTTGGATACAAACTGTCCGAATCCTTTGGCACACCCTACAAGTCGCAGCTCTCACCCAATAGGTCCCAAATTTCATATGTAGCTTTGGGGTAATGTCGAGATGGGAGCTATTTTTCCCAATGTCGTTAAAAAATTTGGCTGCAAGTGGTCATCTTAGGTTTGGTATATGAATTGTCAACAATTCCATTACCACACCCTGCAGGCCGCATCTCTCACCCAATCTCTTTCACATTTCATACATAGCTTTGTTGTAAAGTAGAGATGGGAGCTATTGAAGTTTTCTGAATTTTGTTGAAGAACATGGCTACCAGCAGCCATCTTGGATTTGGATATAAATTGTCCAGCAATTCCTTTAGCACGCCCTAAAGGCCGTATCTCTCAACTGATCAGTCCCAAATTTCATATATATATTTGGGGCAATGTCTTGATGGGAGCTATGGATTCTTTTCGAATTTTGTTGAAAAAAGGCCGCCAGTGGCCATCTTGGATTTGAATATAAATTGTCCAACAATTTGGCCGGCAGCGGCCATCTTAGATTTGGCATATAATTATCAACGATTTCATTAGCTCATCCTACAGGCCGCATCTCTCATCCAATCTTTTTTTTCAAATTTCATATGTAGCTTTGGTGTGATGACTGGATGGAAGCTATTGAATTTTTCTGAATTTTGTTGAAAAACATCGCTGCCAGCAGCCATCTTGGATTTGGATATAAATTGTCCAACAATTTCTTTAGCACACCCTACAGGCCACGGCTCCTTACCCGATCAGTCCTAAATTTCATATGTGGCTTTGAAACAATGTCTAGATGGGAGCTATGGAATTTTTCCATATTTTATTGAAACACATGGCCGCCAGTGTCCGTCTTAGATTTGACATATAAACTGTCAACAATTCTATTAGCACACCCTACAGGATGCATCTCTCACCCGATCTTTTTCAAATTTTATATGTAGCTTTGGTTTGATGTCTAGATGGGAGCTGTAGAGTATTTCTGAATTTTGTTGGAAAAACATGGCCGCCAACAGCCATCTTGGATTCATATATAAATTTTCAACAATTCGATTAGGACACCCTACAGGCCTCCATCTCTCATCCGATCTTTTTTTTTTTTTTTTTGAATAACATTGGTGTGACGTCTAGATGGGAGCTATCAATTTTTTTCTGAATTTCGTTAAAAAATATGGCTGCCATGTCAGCAATTCCATTAGCACACCCTGCAGGCCGCATTTCTCACCCAATCTTTTGCAAATTCCATATGTAGTTTTGGTGTTATGTCCAGATGGGAGCTATCAAACGTTTCTGAATTTTGTTGAAAAACATGGCCGGCAGTGGCCGTTTTGGATTTGGAATATAAATTATCAACAATTCGATTAGCAGACCCTACGGGCGCACCTCTCACCCGATCGTTTTCAAATTTTATATGTAACTTTGGTATGATGTCCAGATGTGTGTTATCAAATGTTTTTGCGTTCCGTTGAAAAAGATAGCCGCCACGAGCCATCTTGGATTTGACATATAAATTGTTAACAATTTCATTAGTACACCCAACAGGCCCCATCCCTCACCCGATTTTTTTCAGATTCCATTTGTAGCTTTTGTGTGACGTGTTTTCTGTAGAAACTTGAGTGAGTGACATGGCATTACTGAATCTTTCTATTTAGTTCAGTCGGTTCTTGGACAAGTTCAGCTGCAGTGTCATTGACACTTCCATTGTTATGATACATCCACCCTCGATTATATTAGACGAGATGTCTGCATGAATATTTTCCCCCGATTCGCGATATGTCTGTAGTCTACATTTAAACCTGAAAGAAACGTTGATGATAATATAGAATCTTTTTTTTTATTGTGGCCTTATCTAAATAAAATTATTTTTTCTTGCTGTAAATTTCCAGACTTGTAATTTCTGTTGCTTCAATAGCTTCTCAAATTCTCTCTTTTTACTGACAATGACTCGAAGATACTGTTGTGTGAGGGGATGTGGTGCAGATTTTTAAAAAAAAGTGAAAGCATTCTTTTACAAAATTCCAAAGTGTCCTCCATCCAGGCAGTGGTTACCGGGTAGTGTTTTACCAGTAAAACAGAGCTTGTTTACTACAATAAACAAGCACTGCTTCACTTCCCGGGGTTATAACTGAAATGCAGTCACACCCCCACTCCCTTCCCCACCCCCAGATCTAATCTACATTGAAAAATGATCACCTTGATATTTATAAAAAGCTTGTTGACCGTTTAATAGCTAAACACAAATTCCATGGTAAACTAAGGCAATGTACATGCGCATGTTTTCTGATGTTTTAACACAAACACTGAAATAACTCGATTAAACAATCTTGCACACAGTAGCCCGTTTAAATAAACATAAATAAGATATATCTTTTCTCGTTTTATTATTTATTGATGTGATTATAGTACCAGGTTACAAAATATAAATCATGATTGGCCTCAGTCGAATAATCTTCGAAGTGACTGGAATCTGCTCACGTGCGTTTATTTACAAGCGTCCGTTTGTTTACATTTTTCAGGAGGCCTCAACTATCCCACAATGCATCGGCCATGGAGGATTGTTGATAAGGTCTATACGGTGAAGGCCAGTTGAATAACGAATTCCGTGTATTAGTGAATCCAGTATATATACGGTTCCGTTTTCATTGTTTTCGAAGTCAATTGAATCGACCCGAGAATTCAGTACCGAATTATCTGGAGCAATTATTATACCAATATGCCGGTTCGAATCCTACCTGCGGCAACCGCGTTGTGTCCTTGGGCAAGACACTTCACCCCCATTGCCCATGTGGGGGCACGATGACGCCGTGTACTACGGCGTACTGCACGTCGATGGTACGCATGTCTTCAATCAATCTAACCCTGCCTGTGCTGCAGTGCGGAGTTACGATGTTGGGGAGCTGGCAGCTGCTCGTCGTTGCTCGGTGGTTCTCTCTGGGTACTCCGGCTTCCTCCACCCGTAAAACTGTCACGATCATGATTAGCCATTGTGCATACATATGTGACCTTAAACATCAATAAATAAATAAATATACCAATATGCACGCACACGCGCGCTAAATAAACGTATATTCTTTAAAGTCAGAAGCAGCGTCAAATTCTCTTCTCTCTCTCTGATGGGCGATGGCTGTTGTGGCTGCCATTGTGGCGACCGACCATGACCATAATGGTATGTTCTCATCTCAGCATGAATCTGACCATGCACATGATGTTTAGTGATGGTCGGAAAAGAACTACGGGCTGTGTAGCCCATACTGAACAAACTGTGGACAGACTAACAGACATACGCAAGTACCATGACAATAGTTTGTCTTGACTTTGTGAGGTTAAGCTGATAATACACAGTTATTGTTCTAATCAGGCACGACGCTAGTGGGGTTTCTGAGGGCCGTTCGCCACTCCTTCTCCCACGCCCCCCCCCCCCCCGATCCTATCTATAGGAATTTATTGTTGCCCGTTAGAAAAACTGTTGGTCGCCCGAACGCTAACATTTTCTCTGAAAAGTTTCCATTTGACGAAATTGCAATTTTCATTATTCAAAAATACCCCATTGTTTCATTATAGCCTTTGTATGATAGCGCCCGTTTAATATAAACAAGAGGCCCCACGGGGCCTGAAGCGCTCATCTTGTACAGAACACAATTTAAACAGAGTCCAAGAATGAGTCTACATTAAGCAAGCCATCTCCATAGGCAACACTGTCAACCCTTGAGCCCCTCAGGAGTGACAAAAATAATCTGGGCATCATGCCTTTTCTTCAGTTGATCCTAAGTAAAATGTAAAGCTCCCCTATGAAGCCCCTTGATACAACCTATGTGGGTTAATCTTAGTACCTCTAGAGGGTACTGAATACAAAATTTTTAATTCATCAGCAAAATGGCCAATTCCGGCTCCCATAGAGAGCCCAAATATTAACCCAGGCTCTTGATTTGAACATAGTTAAATCTGACTTCGCTAGAGATGTTGTGTACCGAATATGAAAGCATTCTGACTGTTGGATCTGAAGAAGAGAAATTGTAAAGAAATTTCTTCGAATAGCACTAAGTTCAAATTTGGGCTACCATAGCGAGCCCAAATATTAACCTATGGATCCGATTTGAACAAATTTGAATCTGACCCCCCTAGAGATGTTGTATACCAAATGTGAAAGCATTCTGACAAGTGAATCTGAAGAAGAAGATTTTTGAAGAAATTCCCTCATATTGTACTAAGTTAAATTTCATGTTCCCATATGGAGCCCAAATATTAACCTAGGCACTCGAATTGAACAACCTGGAACCTGACCCCCCTAGAGATGTTGTATACCAAATATAAAAGCATTACGACTGGTGAATCTGAAGAAGAAGATTTTTAAAGAAATTTCCTCATATTGCACTAAGTAAAAATGTGGGCTACCATAGCAGGCATTCCGCCGGGCAGTTTTTCGGTCCGGTAAACGGACCCATTCCCCCAAAATCAAGCAGCAATTTTTCCCCCAGAAGTTGAGTTTTTTCCTCTATACGTTTTTCTTAAATGTATTCAATAATGCCGAAAAACTGCCCAGCGGAATGCCTGAATGTGGTATCAACATATTTAAATCCCTCATATTTCGGAAGTAAATGAACAAATGTCAGGGCCAGTCTGTGACATCGACAGTTTATGTATATTGAAAACGGCGACAGATGCCTGATTCTACGCTGAAGTCCCGTCCTTTCCCCCCGACATCGCGTTTGTACCGTCCAAAGCTACAAAACGAACTTGCTCAATATCAATTTGTTTTTCAGTCAAAGCATTGCAAATTACATTCGTCAAAGTCCCAGCATCCGTTTTCTGCAATTGCTTAACAGCTATTAATCTTTCGACGACTTTGTCACCTGAAATCCAGCGATGTTTTGACCAGTAGAAAGAGGGAAATAGACAAATATTCACTTTCAAAACCCACCAGAACGTGCCATTGGAGTCTAGAATTTTAAAATTTTCCTGGGGGAGAACCCCCTCCCGACCCCCGTTTAATCCTCGTGCCTTCGGTGCTCGGAACAGAGGCCTGCGGCATCTGTTAGCTATGCCCCCATATATAACTCGCCCCCCCCCCCCCCCATTTTTTCCTGGCTATGCGCCTGCCATAACCACAGTCATACAGTGGCTACACCATCCCCACCCTACTCGAGCTGGGCTAATTTCAGTTTAGGGGGGAGGGGGGCCCAGAGAACGAGGAATTCTGCCATTTTCCCACGAACTAGTAGTTCGCGGGAAAATGGCGGAATTCCTTGTTCTCTGGGCCCCCACTAAACTGAAATTATAGATCCGCCACTGGTAAGTGAAAAACATTCCGTTTACAGTTTGGTGGATAGCCGCGGTCTCGCGGGCTACCTATAATGAGTTCTGTTCTATTCTCTCCAGTCTTTCTGTTGAAGTCATCTCCTTGCTGTTAAAGGTTACCATCACTGGGACGTTTCATGGGTGTTTAAAACTAAACTGGAGTATTTTTCTACGTTTGTCGCCCACGGGTGGGGACATACTAGCTAAATTTCTTTTGCTGGGAGCAGGCGGTCTCGCTCACTGCCCAGCGATATGATCTGTTCTCTTAGGAGTCTTTATTTTCAAACTGTTTCGATGATGTTAACTCAGTGGTGTCCATTCTCTTTTCTATCCACAAAGCTTTCAAACGTATCAACAGTGAACTGTTTACTGTTGGTATGTTTGAACGTTTTGTGGATAGAATTGAAAGGAGGAGCAGTAGATTCCGCGTTTATACAAACCAAAAGGTTCATAGATTGAAAATCGCTCTCTAGTGATATGGTTTGTCAACTCGCAATCTGAATTCCGTATGGTCCTAAGCGACATTATTAAAGGATGTCCAACAGGACAATTCGGAATTCGGGTAGCGAACTGTTTGACTGATAACACCCAAACCGTCCCCAAGCCGAACCGTCCCCACCTAAGCAACCCAAACCGTCCCCACCTATTTTACCCAAACCGTCCTCAATCCCCGAAACCCAAACCGTCCCCACGTCATTTTTTTATTATTAGTATTATTATTTTTATACAGATTTATTTTATGCAAAACCACTTACCCAAAAGAGAATTATCAAATCCAACAAATTATAATAATGAATAAAATTATATCCGATTGTGAATTACATTACATTAAATACAGTAACTTCGCCATGTATTCAACGGGTACGGGTCCAGTCGCCATTGGGCCAACTCGCCACCAGTGGCGAGTTGGCCCGATATCTGGTGGCGGCCTGGCCCACTTTGACGACCAAAATTATAGGTTTAGTACTCACGTTTTTTTTTTATAAATAATCCGAAAAAAACATTTAAAGAATGAAGAATCCGTTAAAAATCCTCAAAGCTCGAATAGCTTTACACAAAAACTCTAGATACGTCTCACCACTACCTGATCACAGACACAAATGATATTATTCTATTTGTTGTTTCTAGAATTTTAGAGTGAATGTCTTTGAAATCTTTGAAGTGTGTTTGTTTTTACTGGTTGTTTGTACTGTATATTGTCTCCTGTATAAACAATAAGAACACAAATCAACTCCGTTGTTTTTGTAACACTGTGCACAATACATCAAACAAGGTAGTGTTTTTACTGACTGATGTCTTTTTAATGAGAACGTGTTGGATGTTTAATTTTATACTTTGCTTGGCTTCATTCTTTTTTGTCAATAATATATCCCGTCCCTAATCCCGGCTAAATCGATTAGTGAAGTAATTATCACCTTGATCACTGCAAGTCATACTATTAAATTCTTGGTGCTTGGTGGCGACTGGACCCATTCCCTATTCAACTGGGGACGGTTTGGATAAAATAGTGGGGACGGTTTGGGTAAAATAATGGGGACGGTTTGGGTAAAATAATGGGGACGGTTTGGGTAAAATAGTGGGGACGGTTCGGCCATGGGGACGGTTCGGGTTACGTCGGCCAACTGGAGTAACTGACCCAGGGGGCGGTTTGGGTGAAATAGTTGGGGACGGTTTGGGTAAAATAGTGTGGGGACGGTTCGGCTTGGGGACGGTTTGGGTGCATCCCAATGATGAGATGATCATACTGGTCCGAAACGACCACCGATGCTGCAAATCCAGTACCGATGGGGCGAATAGACTGTGGTGCCATACGACCTTGTTGCCAAACGACTTTTCCCCAACAAAGTAGGGTCGATTTAGAAAAAAAAATGCTCGTTTGACTAAACTTTCAAAACGAAAACAAATTTCGTTTCGTTCTGCATTTTCAATTATATACGTTGGAGCATATTGGGTTGCGTAAAAAAAGAAGTCAAGGTCGCAGTCGCTGTGGCGCCGTCACTGTCAGAATTCGTGGATTCGTGTTGTTTTGCGTTTGTATTTTTATGAAAAATTGGACCAAATGTCGTAGTATTGTATGTTCTGTAAAAATTTTGAGTATTGCAGAGGAAAAAAATACATGTTTTCATCTTCAATTATTCAGCATTTTTGCGAGAAAAATGCTCCCAGAGGCCACCAGAGAGCACCTAGAAATCAAAATTTTCTTGGGGGGAGAACCCCCCCAAACCCCCCTATATTTGCACGTGCCTTCGGCACGTGCAACAGACGCCTTCGGCGTCTGTATTTTATTTTTTTTCCAATACCGGACCCAATAATTTTTCCCTGGCGGAACCCCTGCATAGTGAGCCCAAATATATACCTAGGGATCTGATTTGAACAAACTTGAATCTCACCCCCATAGAAATGTTGCATACCAAATATCAAAGCATTCTGACTGATGGATCTGAAGAAGAAGATTTTTTTAAATTACCCTCCATATTGAACAAAGATAAAATTTGGGCTTCCGTAGGAATATTAACCTAGGGACTTGGTTTGAACAATCTAGAATCTGACCCTCATAACAATGATGTATACCAAATATTAAAAGATTCTGACTGGTGGTTCTGAAGAAGAAGATTTTTAAAGAATATTCCCCATATTACCCTATGTTAAAACTTTGGGCTCCTGTAGAGAGCCCAAATATGAACCAATGAGCTTTATTTCAACAAACTTTTATTTGATCCCCCTATGAATGCTGTATACCAAATATCAAAAGATTCTGGTCATTGGTTCTGGAGAAAAGATTTTTTTTTAATTTTTGCTGACTCAGCATTTTTTCGATGCCCATTACAGAACACCCTAACATAACCGATGGCAATTTTTTTTACCATTCAATTCTACTGGTCATAAGGATACTTCATACCAAATAAAAGCTCTCTGTTCTGTGGGGTTTGGGAAATATGGGCGTTTGAAAATATTTCGATTTTTAGCTCCCAGGGTTCCTATGGGGATGCGTGAATTTTTTTTTTTTTTTGGCATGGGTCAAGTACTTATGACCCAATACTACCACAAACCAAATTTGGTTCATACCGGACCATCGGTTCAGAAAATATAAATTTTGGGCGGGGCCAAAAATCTTACCCCTCCTATTACAAAGCCAAATATTACTTCACGAACTTCGTTTGAACAAATTTGATTGATTCTACACCTCATATGGAAGCTCCATAGCAAATATCAAGTCATTGAACACACTGGTTCTTGAGAAAAAGATTTTAAAAATATTTTGGAGCATTCCCCCACTCCCTCCCTATGGGGCTGGACATGCTGAGTTGAACAAAAATGAAATGCCCCTTTGGGACAATCACTCACACAAACTTTCACTTGAATTGGCCCAGTGGCTTTGGAGGATAAGACCAAAACATGGTGTTGACGGACGACGGACGACGGACGGAGAGCGAGGAGAGATTCTAATTTCGGGCGTTTTTTTCTGATAATACACGTAAGCCAGAAACAGCATACAGCTGCAGTACATTGGACACGGATGCAGGAAACCACAACGAATGAGATAACATACACAATCAAACTGACCCGAGTTTTTACCCCGTTTCTTCCTAACAATCATAACTTGCTCTTTCCTTTGGTGAGTTTTCCAGAACAACAACTCGCCAATCAATCTGTTTGCATTCTCAATTTTAATCCACCCACAAATGATAAAATTATTTCATTTCATTTTTTTTCCCTTTCTTTACGTTTGTTTTTCTTCTCTTACATGTAAAGTGGGTTTTAGGTCAGTCAGCCCAAGGTATCGACCAGATAATGGTCTCGGCTAGCCCTCGACCATGTTAGGCCCAACTTCCCTCAACCTCGTTGTTGGCTTTTACATACAAACTGGCGTTCTGCCAAAACTGTTCATAACACGGAAACGATCGATATTTTCAAGCCATCTGTGCAACATAATAATGCAACAGTCAGCTTAATAATTGTTTCGATCGCACTCATTTCCGAACTATCGGTTCACACAAAATTTACAAAAGACATATCCGTAATTATACTAATAACTATTGAACTAAACGTTCGTGGAATAAATCTGCCTGTCGTTCACATCCTGGCTGAGTAATCTAATAATGCGGGAATGACAGATACATCTCGTCTTATTTATCAAAAATGATGGCATTCATGATGAGTATGTATCAGGGATTGCGGGTATGGAGCCGTCTGACCTTTCAAAGAACGTTACCATAATTATGTGTAGACTGATACACCATGTCAGCGGGAAATTCATGGTGTATAACTTTGTATTAGCATGGTTTGGATGACACAATTTTACAATCATGCCATAAATGAACTAAGTATGTTGATTTTGAGGATATGATGAAAACACTATAAGATATTGTGATGAATTGACGGTAATATGGTCTGAGGTTTGCGGCTCGGAGCGTATGTTCAACCTCTATGCGAAGCGTCGAGGTTGAACATACGCTCCGAGCCGCAAACCTCAGATCATGTTACCGTCAGTTCATCACAATAACGTATATGTTCCAAAATGACACTACCCATAGCCCAAAACCTACAACGTAAAACACAAGAGGTTTATTTACTAAACATGTAATCGTTAAAAGTTGACTGGTTCAAGGCAACTTTTAACGATCACAGATTTAGTAAATAAACCTTTCGTGTAGACTGTCCACCGACGGTACTGGATAAATAATCAATAAACCAGATAAACTCATTCCATCTCAGTTCAAATCGTAAATCGGTTTGTAATTTAAACAACACTTCATCCGGAACACCGTCTGCTGTACGAGTGGAAAATCTTGAAAAATGAAACGGTTTGCTAGGCACTCCGTTGACGAAGCAATTACAAACCGAGTGACGTCAGTTGACATATTTCTTCTTATGACGTCAGACGGTAACATTTTCCACTTGAGCCGTAAACATAGAATATACTAAGCGAGCTCTCGTCCAATCAGAGGAGGAGGATTTTAGTCTTATTGGAACATAGGTTCAGTATTTTTAGATCCTGATGTCTGGGGATCGGATAATGGACAGAATGTGGTTGCTAATGTTGAGAGGGCGGATATGAAGCGGAGAGCAGTCAAGAGGGCGGTGATATCAGACGATCTGAGGAGAATAGCAGTGGGACGAATAAATGACTACATCAGGATAGGGGAACTCTTGGACAAAAGGGTGTGGTTGCGGGCGCCTATCAGATGATGTAAGTAACAGGTAATGTGGGGGCTGAGGAGAGAAGTGGCAGGGAGACTTGATGAAAGTAAGCTGTATCAGTAGTATTGCTCGTGAGGTTGACAGCGTGGTTCGTGGTCCTGGTAGTTCCAACCAGACTGCCTTATGTTTTCCTGAAATGAAGGTGGATGACCTAAGAGAAAGGGTGGACGGCATTGTGTCGAGATCAGAATCCGATGATTGTGGTTCATGTGTGGCAAACGCCGGATGTGAAACATACTATTTGATATTTGTTCTTGCTTTTTATTATTAATGGGGAAGGGGAATACATTAGAAAGCCTTATCGCGAAGAAGTGTGCCATGTACCCCACTTCCAACACCCTATTTTAAGCACCACATTGCCAGCACCTCACGTTCAGCCCCCCACTCTTACAGCTGACAGGACCTCACCTGCCCTTTTCGACATGAGTCGGCGAGTCGTTCGATCAATTGCCCAATAGCTCATTTTCTCCATAAGATTCAAGTCGTCCATACAATGCCTATTGGCGTCACAGCGCGATTGTTAGTTTCTTTGGTAAGCTTCGAGCCGTTTGAGCAATGCCTGGTCAGTTACTGGCCTCATTGCTATCAGGGTCTTTTGACGGAACCACTTTTCTCACACACCAACACATACCCATCTTGTCTTCTTTCAGGAATGAGTCGAAGAATCGTTGGAACATTTACTCCAAGAAGCAATTACGCCCATTGCTCTTGAGCTCATTTGAGACATATAGTGAATTGGTTTCATATTCATTCAACCCAGTTGATATGGGTTATTTTTAAACCTGTGATGCTTTCCCGGGGGGACGCAGGGGAAAGCCGTTCCCCCACTTTTTTCTGAGTGAGAACGTCGTTCCCCCACAATTGTAAGACCTGGAACTGATTGACCATGACGAATACCCAACACACTATGCAGCAAGCAAGACGAAGGAGTGCTCGCTGTGTTCGCCTTTCTAGCTGAACTAAAGCCATTTTAGTTATCGGCAAGTTACTCGCCTCGCAAACTGTAATATAATATACGTAGTAGGAGATGCGGAGATCGGGCCCGATTGGTCTGGCCTGGCACTAGACATAGAAAATGACGTCATTATCACGTGACTCATATACGACGTTTGGTTATCACGATAGCCCGCGAGAGCGGCCATCTTGTGACGTCATCCGTGATACGTGGTGTCAGTGCGCATGTGCAGCGCGTTGTCAGGGTGACGCGTTTTCGTCATAAGTTTTGGATACTGGTTTCGCCATCTTGGTTTCTATGGTAGCCTATGGTTGCTATGAGACTTATAATGGCGCGGGGGTATGCTCCGAGGCGGCGTTTGGTTGAGTTAAATCTAATTACCGTAATAGAACCGACACTTTTCCTAAATCTCAAAAAACACCCAAATTCACCGAAACGGACTTTATTTTGTTTAAAATCCTCCCAAATCCTCCTTTTTTACAATAATACGTGCGTTCTATTGCATAAGAGTATATTTAATTACCACAAACAACTCGACAACTGTTTATTTAGCTCGATTGTTTCACTGAATGCCCGGGTTATTTGGTTCGGATTCCTACGCAGTACAATCGTCCTTATAAGAGTAGCATGTAGTGTTATTGGCTCGAGAGTTCTCCTGGGGATGCGTTTGATTGCAACATTTTCCCGGGGAGACCCCGGCAAATCGTCCATGATTGCTGAAATGATGAGCCCCCGTTCCCCTACTTCTTAGTTTCTGAAAGCATGACTGTTTTAATACAGCTGATTTCAGTGTGAAGCCCTGCAGATTATTTCCAAAATACTGTGAAACTCGTCAACGTGATTTTGAATGTTTTATTTTTTTAAATTTTCTCTGCAAAATGATAGCTGGAGAGGTTTTCGTTTCTCTGATTGAAATCACATCTACCTAACAGAATGACAAATAGTATGACAAATCATTTTCAGTTCATTTTCACACGATTTTTCACAAATGTTTAAATGAGGTCAACATCAGTAAGTAACGCATGTATAAAATACTCTACATGCACTGCTTCTGTTGGCTCCATGCCAATAGGTCGTCATACAACCCTGTATGAGGAGTAGATTCTATATTGTATCATTCACTTTTATTATACTAAGGTTTAACACTTTCAATAGACAGGGTCATCTTGTGTAGGATAGCTTTTACGGGTGGAGGAAGCTGGAGTACCCGGAGAGAAGCAGCGATCAGCGGCGACCAACTATCTGACTACACAACGTACTGACTCCAGGGTTAACATTCGTTGAAGACAAGTGCACCATCGACGTGCAGACATCGTAGTACGCAGCGCCACTGTGTTCTTCGTGGACATGCGGGATTAAGTGTCTTGCCCATGGACACAACGCTCTTACCCTGGTGGTGATCGAACCGTGTACCTTTCGTTTTGAAGTCCAATGCCGTAACCAATGAGCTACCGTCGTTTATTTAACGTCTATGTGTGTAAAATAAACGGTATATATAACGTATTCAGTTTGAGTTATTTCTATACAGTGTAACCGCTCATCTTTATCCAACAAGTAAAGCGGTGGCACGACGGTTTAGGTCGATGGGTGAATTTCGTATTTTGGATGATCCCAATGCCCATCTAACTACTCAACTACTCTGCCTTTTTGCAAAAACACCTTAATAGTGTTTCTGATCACTCATCTTATATTCATTCTAACTTCTCTACCTTATTGTAAACATCTTAACCCTTTACCCAACGTAACGGCCAAAACCGGCCAGCGCTATTCTCAAAAATCGCCAATTAATTTTCAAAATATTTTCATTTTTTGTCTCAAAAACATAGGTTATGACCCCTCGTTGGAACGAGCTCGTCGAGCTCGTTCCAACGAGGGGTCATAACCTATGTTTTTGAGACAAAAAATGAAAAAAATTAGTTATTCAAGAATTTGTTTTGCAAGTGTCGTCTGCTTTTCATGTTAGGTAAACATCTTAATAATGTTACTCATCACTTTAAAACAATGGTATCACAGAAAAATGATGTGAAGACAAAATTTACAGCACCCGGAAAAAAACACGTTTTGTTTTAGGCGCTGACCCACCCACCCCAGACCTGTATATGGAAACATTTGCAGATCCCCTGGCGAAACAGTTTATGAATTTCCCGTTTCGCCACAACACACATGGTGTCTTCTAATGGAATACATCCTACCTTGAGTATAACAAGTCGCCATCTGCTTAAGTATTCCATATGGTACCTTGTTACGCTCAACGGACGACATATAATTTCCTCGCCAATTTTGAAATCGAGAGAGGGAGTGAATATTATTTGAAGCAACTGCTACAGTCGTGTTCATTTCTAGACGATCAGGCTTTAAAATTCGTCCAGATTCGCGAGAATCAGTTTTGCGTCCCGTGAACTTCTTGCACGAGAATCAGTTTTCAGTTCTCAATTTACAACTTGAGAGTACGGTTATACCCTTGTTAAGTGCAACCAGTTTATAATCCACAATAAAAAACGAACCTCACATTTATATATTTGCTACAGTTTAACCCTTAACCCTTCGAACACGAGCTGCGCTTTTGCGGCCCAAGATTGATGATATCCATATTTCATTAAGTAGCATTCCTGCTAAGTGAATGTGTAGGGTCAATCAGTTCATATTTTCAGTCTTTGGGCTACACGTTGAAAATATTAATTGGTCTACACCCAAATATTTAACCCTTTACCTAACATGAAAAGCAGACGACACTTGCAAAAAAAATTCTTGAATAACTAATTTTTTTCATTTTTTGTCTCAAAAACATAGGTTATGACCCCTCGTTGGAACGAGCTCGACGAGCTCGTTCCAACGAGGGGTCATAACCTATGTTTTTGAGACAAAAAATGAAAATATTTTGAAAATTAATTGGCGATTTTTGAGAATAGCGCTGGCCGGTTTTGGCCGTTACGTTGGGTAAAGGGTTAAGAGGGATTCTTCCAACTGCTGCCACTGAACTGACATGTGATATACCACCAGGGTTCAGATGGTTCAAGGTCAAGTTCCATTTTTTTATGAATTTCTTGTCTTGTACGTACATGATGAACACATCTTTCTAGACACAGGCTTTTTGGCGCGCTTGCTGATGGAGGTTACAAAATGTTGACAGTGGTGTCTACTGGAGTCTTAGCTACCTGTAAATACGCCATTGTCCGGTGCATGTGTTACCTTATTATGATGGAGCAAAAACAAGTAGAATTCTTCAGGCCTTTGAGGATACGTTAGAATTTATAACGAGAATAAAATGCATTTTCTGCGAGAATCAAAGGTGATTCTCATTGTTTTCATTTCGAGAATCATTTGCGAGAATCGATTTTGATGCGCTCACCAATGTTAAGCCCTGACGTTGAACGTGTCATGTATCAACTTCATAACTGCATAACATGGTGAAAACGGAAAGTTTTGAACGTTATTATTCAGCTGATTTCATTCGAAAAAAAGAATCGATTCGCGAATCTGTTGACCCGACTCGATTGGAGAATCGATTCGAAGTCAAATTTCCGATTTGCAAGGCCCTTTTGCACAGAGAAGAATATTGTTTTAATTGTTGAAAAGTGCTGACACAACCAAGTGCAATTATTTCGGTCCTTTCGGTTCTACTGGTTCTAGGGAAAGGTTATACAAAATTACAATTCTCTGCAGTTTTTGAAATATGACCATTTGTTTGAAATTTGTTTCTATTGTTTTAGCGCCTGGAATTCCAGTTCAGCGATCTGAACGTAGTGGTTACCCGCCTACGTTCAGATTCCTCCCATTCAGAACTATTGCAATACTGCCTTGTAAGTTTGCGGGGACCTCAAAACACGAAAATAGGAATATATGCTTATCTTTCGCCTTACATGCTGACTGCATTCGAGAGTACACGTATGTCTTTACATTTGTGCAGGGGCCATTGATCCAAACTGCGTTTTATCCTTTACTTATCGAGATTTGAACACGAGTGAAGCGACAACTGCCGCTTCGATGTCGTCCGTGTTTTTTTTTTTTTTGCGCCATCTGGAGTTGCTGCCGAAACAAATATCGATGCGGAAACGGTAACTCCTAATGAAATGCCTCTACGCAATAACGGTAACGCCTAATAAAATGCGCCCACGCAATGATCATAATCGACCTCCTCTGCACGACTGCGATCGTATTTCCGTGTCCGCGTCGATATTTGTTTAGGCGCAACTTCGGGTTATTATTTTATAGCCAATATAGGCGTAAAGTAACATGGGCAATATCGAAGCGGTGATTGACGCTTCACCCGCATTAAAATCTTGATAAATAAAAAAAAATAGTTTGGAACAATAAGCTTTTTTCGAAACTGCCATCTTGGCTTTTAATCTATGCAAGGTCACAGGTCGCGGTGTGTATTGGGTTCGGTGTCAGCCAAGACAACTAGTTTTGTGAAATAAATAAATAGAAATATCAGTTTAAATTCGTACAACCTACGTCAAAGCCGAATTAACTGCCGTGGCAGCCCTAGGCGACGTTAAACGATGTGATACCGCAGGTTTAAAGACTGTTTTTTACGGAGGCGATGGCTTGTTTTGAGTGGCAACAAGGAAACACTCGTTGCACGAAGTTTCTCGGCTTGGGGAATCCCCGAAAATTACGAAACAGTACCCACGGCCACAGAGTCGTGACACGCCGTGCATTCAAACACCATTTAAGTCGATAGGAAATGAATTCGAAATAATGAACGTTCCCATACAATATTGCCATTGTCTTAAACAAATGGTATCCTTGGCTAAATGTTTTTAAAATTCGCACTCATGAACGAAATGGGGTTCGAAGCACTTCCCCCGCTCTATTCTCCCAGTGCTAACGACGTGTTTTCTTGAAATGTTTACACCACGCGATATGTGACCTTGCATAGATTGAAAGCCAAGATGGCAGTTTCAAAAAAGAAATGAGGCCATGAGGGCTATGAAAAAATCCCTCAATGAGGCCTCATTTACTAAATCCTTCTTTGACACATTTCGGTATTTGAGGATATCTATGGCCTGGTATTGTATTATTTGAGGATACCTATCGAGGATACTTTCTGGAGAATCCCTTTTTTGTCGTACGAGGCCATGAGGGTCATGAGAAATCCCTCATTGAGGATTCATTTCTTTTGACTATCTCGCAATACCGCACTGGCCGACCATACATGACCCCCATCCCCACAATACTGCTTGACCTAGCTATAGCAGACATAGGATAATATGAAGGTTCAAGGGCTAATAGTATACCTATATGGATATATACCACTACTACCATATCACCCACCCCTTTACGAGAAGTCCGACACCCCCTGACACTCCGAACAACGTTGTGTTAGGTTGTATAGTTGACAACAACGATGGTTAAAATCTCTATGGCGTCGCGTGAGCATCGTGATGTAATGTCAACCGTTTCGCGGAGAAAAACTTTCAAGAAAACCCAATTTCCCCCATCAATTTTCCACCACTTACCCATACTCTATACCTATAGCCCTGTGTTACGTATATCACTATACATATCATAGCATACAACATATGCAGTACGTACGCCACTTGTCGGATCTAGCTTCAAGGAGCCGAACTTTTGCACAGGAAAAAATTGCTCCGGCAAAGGGCTCTGGTTCCTACGGGAATTTAACACTAGCTTCTCCGGCAAAGCTCCGGGTAATGGGGGTCGATTCATACGTACTATACTACTGGGGTAGTCACTACGTTTCGATCGCTGAGGTTGCTGAACTACTGGAATTCCTACTGAAGTGAGAAATACTGATTTTTCCCCGGCACAAATCAAGTACAGATCCCCAAATACTATTTCATGTCTAACTAGGTCGAAGTGGCAACCGTTTCGGGAAATCGTAATATGCTGGGCGGAGTCAAAATATTTGCCCCTACCCGCAATTATTACCCGAGAAACTTTATTTGAACAAATTGGTATCTTGAGTAGATAAGGAAGTTAAATACCAAATTTCAAAGAATTGTAATTGGTGGTTTATGAAAAGAACTTTGAAGAATGTTCGGCCTTTTCGTGCAATCTGTAAGAACAGTCACCTAATAAATTATAAAAAATAGTCTCTTAATAATCTGTAAATACAGATTATTAATCTGGAAAAACAGTCTTATAATAATATTAATCTGTAAAAACTGATTACTAATCTGTAAAAACAGATTATTAAATGAAAAAGTCCTGACCCAAATACGCTTCCGTAATACTACACTTAAAGGACTAATAAACAGTGTGTACACTAAATGTATAATATGTGTCAGAAGCAACCTTGGGACATTTGGTGCAAAGAGTTTTGAAGCAAAGGGTAGAAACAACAAAACAAAGCAGTCAAACTACTCGCTCCATCTCATAGATTACTGACCTTTTTCAGCGAACTTTGTCATTGTCCGGTTTTAAATCTTATAACCTCATTGTGCTGCTAGTGATCATAAAATCATTTAATGCCCATCTGGACATAACCCGCGAACGACCGTTTAGGTTTAATACGTGCGTGTTACACAAATTGAAAAATACGTGAACGAACTACAGGTTACGACAAAATAATACAACATAACTTTATTAACCCTTTACCTAACATGAAAAGCAGACGACACTTACAAAAAAAAAAAATCTTGAATAACAATTTTTTTTTCATTTTTTGTCTCAAAAACAGGTTATGTCCCTCACTGGAACGAGCTCGTTCCAACGGGGGATCATAACCTATGTTTTTGAAACAAAAAATGAAAAAATAATGAAAATTAATTGGCAGTTTTTGAGAATAGCACTGGTCGGTTTTGACAGTTACGGTGGGTAAAGGGTTAAATTATTAATCTCGCATGTTTTAACTAAAAGACTTGACAGACTTTCGGAACTATTTCGACTCAGCGGTTGATTATTGCATCCACGTTTTGACTAGAATGGCACGGTGTTTCCATCTTAAAAGAGTCTCCGCCAAAATAAAAAAACAACAACTAACGTGCGATCTCGCTTCGGCGAGATCGCGCGTTAGTTGTTCATATTTATATAGGCGGAAATTCCGTTAAAACATAAAAAGCATGACTGGCGTATTAAAACAGAGAAGGCGGAGAATCATTATATGGGTTACCAGCATCCTGTACAGCGTAACCTGTCAACAGGACTGTTAAAGGACCAATGATATTCCTTCATTGTCCTTGAAACATATAACTTATCGTCTGTTTTTCGGAAAATTACTCGCATCAAAACTTGAAAGCTTCTAGAAAAGTGAACAAAGTAAATGGTGATGACAAATACAATAATACCTATTTTTTAACATCTTTCCACAGTCTACAAATACCTTAAGTATCACATCAGCAAAGGAAGCATGCATTTCGGCAAAGGTTATACTTGAGAGTTTGCAGGGACGTCGAAAAATGACCAATCAGCGGTGTAAACCTGATTTGTCTTGTCTGTATGGTAATGGTGGAAGACATGTAGGAAGATGGTTGCGTCTTTGGGGGACAGTTTTAAAGGGCACTCATATATGTCTACCGATTCCGGCCACAGTTACTTCATTAATTCTCAACACCACCAAAGTCCTTTCCTATCGAAGTTAAATTGTTAATTAGGGACCAAGGAACAGTTTGAACGTGTGCGCACGTGTGTGTGTGTGTGTGCCTTGGGAGTAAAATAGTCAGATAACGTGAAAGTGCAAACTATTTGAGAGTGTCCCCAGCTAACTGTGGTTCTGCTTTGTATTACTGTTATAAAGGAAGAGTATCATAATGGTGTCAACTTGGTTCACTCTGTTTGAGAATTTTTTTTAAGAATATGTTCTTTGAAATACGATTTCCATGCATCTTAGAAGAAATATTAGAAAATGTCATGTATTTTGGTCTGATCTTGGCGCTTTGTGACCTCACAATTTTACTGTTCAACTGCGCTTGTCCTTGTGGCTACCGAAGTCAAAAGGTTAGGGAATCAAATGGGCCTGCCATTGTTCATACACTTAGGCAATTTGTCTGAAAATGTTCTCGAAGAATCGATTATTTTTCTAGCATCAGACAGAATTTGGTGGTTTGTGTAATCATCTTGTAGACAGTGATGACTCAACTGCCAACTGATACATGTGCATGACGCTGAATGAAATCACCGATATATAAACGGAATCAAGCCTTGATGTTCCAGTTAGACAGTTTGGATTACCGACATTAGGGGTTATAATTAAAAACTCAAAAGATGTCGGAACTCCAGAGTAAATTAAAAACATTTACTTCTCGGCACATAGTCGGAAAGCCGCGTCGGAATCTGGGCTTGTCATGGGACTTTACACATCCAAGCATCAACTCGATTCGTGTAAAAAAAGGTATGTGACCATTCCGAAGGACACATTGATATTTAACACCCCAGTCCGACAAAGCAAACCCCACAGGAATTATTATTATTATTGGGGGGGGGGGGGGTGATCGGGTACTGACATTCCTCCCTCCTAGTTACGCCCCTCACAGTTTGATGTGCTACGACGAGTACAACTATTTTATTTGCACTGTTGCAGTTCAGTTTAACTACCTGATTCCGGCCAGATATTATAACATGATTTTCCGGTCCAGGCCGGAACTCAAATCGAGTCCGGAAGCATATTTACTCAACATTAAGTCAATTCGGAATCGGGAGCGAGGTGACTCAGTAGTTATGGCACTGGACTTCAAACCGAAAGGTTCACGGTTCGATCCCCGCCAGGGGTAACCGCGGAGAGTCCCTGGGCCAGGCACTTAATCCACATTGCCCACGTGGTGTCACGGTGGCGTTGTGTGCTAGAGCGTACTTCATCCATCTTGTGCGGAGTTAGTACGTTAGGGAGTCTGACAGTTGCTCACCGCTGCCCGGTGGTTCTTTCTGGGTATTCCGGCCTCCTACACTCGTAAAACTGTCAGACACGAGGTGCCCAGGCTGTCGAAAGTGTTGTTAAATCCCAATAAAAATCGGAATAAAGTCAATTGTACCAAGGTTATATTGTACCTAAAATTCGTAATCAAGTCAGGGTCGTTTCGTAATCAAGTTTATAAATGCATTTAGGGCCAATAAATTATTTTCTATAAGTATAACCATTTCAAGGTATTGTGTACAATAACATACATATATACTGATGTATTGAGGAGAGTATTCAATGTGTTTGATGGTTTTAACTGAATGTTCACACCTGGTCAACGACAAAAGCTTATTTTAAGAGATGGGCGGTATTGGAATTTTGAGATCGGTTTCGGTATTTTTATGAGGGTATACCGCGGTATCGGTTCGGTTTTCGGTATCTGACTTGACTGAGAGCTGCTGATAGAACCAAAGGGGAATTCACACCTGGAATATCCAGAATACGTTGTTGTCCTTATATCATTCTTCCACAGAGCCACAAATTCCAGTGGGAATGAGCTGAACACTGGCATTCTTTTGCTGACATAAATCATATTTACACTAATTTTGTGTCTTATTTCACACACAACTTAACCTTTAAAGGCCTATTTCGGGCTTTTCCAATCTCAGGGCGTGTACCATCAGTATGCCATCATTTGGAGGCACTGTCCATAATAGAGAAATCCCCAGGGCAGTGATTTCTAGACAAGTCTTGGCTGCCTCAACAGCCAACAGGCAGCCGAGACTTGACTAGAAATCGCTGTACAGGTTGTAGTCTAGTCGGACTTCATGTCAATTGCCCAAGGCCTTAAGATTAACCGGATTGGAGCGAAAATCGGTCACTTCTTTCATGAAAATGAGCCCTTCAACTGCTGTCAAGCCTCAACAAGGCCTAATAAATAGCGAATGTAGGATAATCTGAAAATTTTTATGGTATCGGCATTCAATGATTGATTGGTTCGGTTTTTCGAAATCACCATGATATCAGTATCGGTTCGGTTTTCGGTATATTGCCAGTATCTAGCTCATTTATTTTAAAAAGCAATGGGACAGTTTTTTTCTATTGATCACATAATTAACAACATCATTCTCAGATATTGCACAGTGGTTATTTATTTATTTTTTGGTGTTTAAGGTCACATATTTATGCACTATGGCTAATCATGACCGCGACAGTTTTACGGGTGGAGGAAGCCGGAGTACCCGGAGAGAACCACCGAGCAACGGCGAGCAACTGTCAGCTCCCCAACGTACGAACTCCACACAAGCAGGGTTAGCATTGGTTGAAGACAAGTTCGCCATCGACGTGCAGTACGCCTTAGTACACAACGCCACCGTGCCCCCTTGCACAGGGGTAGCTGACAACATGTCGTCCCCTGAGTTCCAATGTGTTCTATGTGCCTACTGGCACATAGAACACATTGGAACTCAGCGGACGATGTGTTGACGACTAATGAAGTGATCGACTTTGGAAGAAGCCAAGTATTTCTAAGTACAATCAATACACAGGGGCAGATTCAGCCTACCACCCGAGACGCCAGAGCGACATTCCGATTTTGAGTTATCTCAGAAATTTACATCCAATTCGTCTTAATTGAAGTCATTCATAAAATGTTACGGCCTGGGCTGACACCCCAACTGTTTCAATGAAAATTAATTGGCATTTAATAGTTTACCCAATTTCCCGGACCCACCTACACGCTTTATCACATTAGAGATTAATAAACTTGCATCTTAGCGTTCGAACCAATGGTTTGTATCAGGGATGTGGTGTTGAATTTCGTCTATACAACCAGACACGTGCGGTCTCTATAATGTCCCCCCGAGCATATCTAGCTGTATAGTGTCCAACCGATTACCAAAAATGGCCGCTGACCGATTACTGGTTATGTGAGCGCACAATCAGCCGATTCCGATTGTAATACCGTGCACTACTAGACAAGTCGAGGCTCGCAAAGAAGTACATTAAATTGAACATATTTTACAGTGTTTGCAGTCCGTTCACTACTTGACGAGTCGCGACTCGAAGGAATTGCATTAAATTGAACATATTTCACAGTGTTAAACTCCGTTGACTCAGGTCCAGTAAAATTAGAAGTCGCACACACTTGGGTGGTAAACGTGGCTCTCACAGCCACATTTACCACCCAAGTGCACGCAACTGGTAATTTTTAATTTTTTACTGCCACCTGAGTCAGCGGAGTGCAACCATCACTTTTCCGGTATGAACTGGCGATTGCCGCAAGTACGCTCAATTGTAAGCTTAACGCCGTTGCATGTCGTTTAACTTGTTTATCCCGTAAAATGGCGTCTAGAGAGATTAAGAATACACATTGTGGGTTTTTTTCTACCTTATTGAATGGTATCATTGACATCATTTTACATCAACAATTGCAGAAGATAATAAAATGCGGTTCATAAATCATCACAAAATGCTTGGCAACAATCGGTTGAACCAATGTTCCATGAGCCGTTGTCACCCGATTGCGCACAATCGGCCGATAAGCCCATTGCCGATTCACCATGTTCGACGTTCATGATATGCAAGGTCAGAGGTCGCTTCGGGTAAACATGCTTTCAACACATCATTTAACCGACTAACCGAAATAATATTGACTTTTTCGTCAAATGAATACTACAATGAACCCCTTCCCATAAGCGAAGGCAGACTCGGCATCGTGTTTTTTTTGTTTTTGTTTGCGAGTGTCAAAATATCAGATAGTTTACTGAAAGTCCTGATATTTTTAAGGTGGGGGGGGGGGCGTCACAGAGTTAACACCGAGGCCAGAATTTCCTTTCCCCGGCCCTGCATGGATCTACCACTTTGTGGGTGTTTTTTGTAATAAGACAGCTTCCCCTTTGTGACCTGTAAGTTTGAGTTGAAGAAGAACTTGGTCAAAAGAAGAATTTATATGTTTTTTTTTATGTCTGATTCTTGTGTTATTGTTATTATTATTTTTATTTATTGGTGTTTAAGGTCACATATTTATGCGCAATGGCTAATCATGACCGTGACAGTTTTACGGGTGGAGGAAGCCGGAGGAAGCCGGAGACAACCACCGAGCAACGGCGAGCAACTGTCAGCTCCCCAACATACCAACTCCACACAAGCAGGGTTAGCATTGGTTGAAGACAAGTGCACCATCGACGTGCAGTACGCCTTAGTACACGACGCCACCGTGCCCCCTTGCACAGGAGAGGGCAGTGGAGATGAAGTGTCTTGCCCAAGCACACAACGCGGTTGCCGCAGGTAGGATTCGAACCGAGGGCCTCTCGGCTTGCAGCCTGCACTTCTACCAACTGAGCCACCGCGCCCCCTTGTGTTATTAGTACAGGAAACATTCCATCTATAGTTTATACCGGTAGTGGTTATTCTTCAACTAATTTTGACATGTACTGTATATGGACAAAATATTATTTTTATTTAGACACGCGACACTGCTACTTGCAGACGATTTTCACCTATAGGGACCACGCCCCCTCCCCAGCCTCTTCCAGCTATAGAATATCTGTGTGTTATGCTTGAAAATATTTGTATTGATTTGTTGTTTGAATACCCAGGGTTTGAATTTTTCACTCACGCAGTGATGTTTGTGTCCTTTGAGTGAACTATCTTCTATTTTAAAACGCGCCAATAAAAAAACACGATGCCGAGTCTGCCTTCGCTAATGGGAAGGGGTTCATTGCGGTATTCATATGACGAAAAAAAATCAATATTATTTCGGTCTGTGGGTTAAATGATGTGTTGAAAGTATGTTATTTTTTTATCTTTATTAGTATTAAATCGAAAACGCACATTTTCGCGTTTCAAACGAAACATTCTGTTTGTTTCTGTCGCATGCTCGACAGTCTTGACGGATAGTCTGATCGAAATGTTTACCCAAAGCGACCTCTGACCTTGTATATCATTAACGTCAAACATGGCGAATCGGCAATGGGCTTATTGTCTTGGCCGGTTCCGACTTCGGATGAACACTTTCTCTTTGCAGGTGTCTTGTATCTTGTTAGAGTTTTCATCTCGGGCTGTCACTGTTGTTCTCATTGGCAATTTTATATTAGATAAGTGATGATTCTCCCCGCGCTCAAGTTCCGTTAGAACCTTCTGGATTTGTTTTGATTCCGGAAAACTGTCCCGTCTTTCTTATCATACGATTGGCACCCAACCTAGATTCTCTGCACGATTCGTTCCCTCCATGTGATATTTCCCCTAATGAAACAAAGTAACAGAATTGTCAGTGTCGTGGAAGACGGGCTTTTATGGTGGAGTACGAATTAGTGATGATTTCCCGCTGAAAATAGGCTTACAATTCGTTCTTTTGGACACCAACATTCCAAACTCCACCCCAACGTCACTCAGATTTACAGTCTGGATACAGTTATTGTGGGAGATTTCACCACTCCGGTTTGGTAATTGTATGGACAAATAAATAGGCCGGGCCCAATCCCGGGCTTGCGTTACTGCTCGGGTTTCTTCTCTCAAGTCCACCATGAGCTCATGCCCCCACCCCACATTTGTCCCGTTCAGGCGGATTCCAAATTTCCAACCGATACCCAGTCGAAACTGACTGGTGCTCCTTTGTTGACCTCCTACTGGTGCAGGAGACGTCGATCTATTGACAGCCATTTGTGTGTACCTCAAACTTTTACAATTACTTGCTGGTTGTGTTACCTGTATACAGTGAGTGTACTATAAACATTACAAGCTGCATATTGAACTTGGTCGATGATCATAAACGAAAACCATCGTACAACAATCCGCGTGGACGGACTAAATTTGTCAATGCGGGCCTAGAGTTCACACAGCTACAACAATCACAAGACTTAGTGGCAGACTTCACCGGCCAGAAAATCAACGAACAGCAACGACAGACGGGGCTGTAGACTGGGTATCGATGGCCTCTTGGAAGCATGTTGGGCTCCTTTGCTATCTTTGCTTCCGGTGTTTTAAATGTGGCTTGCACTTCAATATTTTTCTTCAAATTCGGCCGCAATGCATTGCCAAACCTCATATCGACCCAGCATGTCTTCGGTGCGCTAAAACCCTTCAGTTGTACATTCACATGAGAGCGAAGAGAAGGGACCCCTGCATGTTCTAAGACCATGTGTTGCCATATAAATTATGGCCCTGGTGACTGTTGAGAAAAAAGAACCGTGTGATATGTAAATAGGAGTATACTATATAATTATATTAAAACTGTATACACAAGGCTAAACAAAATTAATCTTTTGATTCTCAGACAGCGGCGCATTCGTTTTTTCGGCCCGCGTTCGTCATATTTATTTCGGAGGCAAAATTCAAAATGTATAAAACTATCATAGGGCGTGATTTTAGCGGCATAGCATCGCGATTTACGATGCAATATGTCGTATACATTGATACAATATTGTTATTCTCTTCGCGACATACGACACGATTCTCATATGTATGTACAAAATAAATATTTATTTAACTGGTTAAGGGCTAGATTATTTTTCGTGGTCTGAATTTGTTCAACAAAAATGGACAAACATTGTTTTATTACAAATTATTGGAGAGTGCCAACAGGCACTCTCCAATAATTTGGAATAGAACAAATTTGTATGGACGAACTATTATTTACGTTTGTTTGAATACGAAACATGGGCAACAGGGCAAGGAAAATGTTGACTTTTGCACTGGTACCCTCATTTTTTTTTTTTGAAAGGCCTGATTGTGGCTTCTAGCACGCAACCAATTAAAAAACTCATTATTTTTTATCTCCGTTTTAGTTGTTCTATATTGATTATGTGTTGTATGATTACTGTTATAAAAAAACTATCAGTAAAATCAGCATGGAAGCTCTAGTATTTAATTTTAGGCTTTCACAATTGGATTTTAGGCATCGGCGACCATTCCATCAGGAATAAAAAATAAAAATAATGAAAGTGTCAATGACACTGTAGCTCAACTTGTTTAAGACATGTACATATATAGTGTGTGACACAACAATGACAAACATCTAGGTAATGACCTGATAACAAAGGTACATGTAAAGTATTGTAACTGTCTGTACATAAATGCTGACCGTAGCCTGTAAAAAATATACAGGTATAGTATTGTAAAAGTGAGGTGACAGTTAGATGCTAAACTAGAAAAGAAATCTTTGAGTCCCCGAGTGGGTCTGACTGAACCCAAAAATGTTTGTTCTCATAGCAGAGTGATAACAAAGGCATCCAAAATCACTCGTTCTCGTCCCAAGTTCAAAACAAAGGTACCCAAAAAGTTTCGTGAAGATCGGTTCATAAATACAGCCTCTACTAGCCCAAGCCATATTGCCATGTGCACTTACTGTGTATAAGTAGCATTGAATAAATCAAAGTTCATGTAATTTGCATAAGTTCTGCACGAGAAAGAAACCTGTATTATATGTGATGTATTCCATGTTACTAAACATCCATACATAAATTTATTCAAATCAGAATTTTCATACAGAAGTTCTGTACAAAAAACTCATTGCACTACGTTTGGTACAAAATGGCTGCCGACGGCCATCTTGAATTTCGGACCGCACCCAAAAACACTCCTTCTCGTCCCATGGTGATGATAAAGGTACCCAAGAAGTTCTGTAAAGATTGGTTCATAAATACGGCCTCTAGCCTGAGCCATATAGAAGTTGTCTTCAAAAAACTGATTGGACCTAATTTCGGTACAAAATGGCCGCTGGCAGCCACCTTGAATTTTGGACCGCACCCAGAAACACTCGTTCTCATCCCAAGGTGATAACAAAGGTACCCAAGAAGTTTCGTGAAGATCGGTTCATAAATACAGCTCCCAGCCCAAGCCGTATTGACATGTGTACTTACTGTGTGTAAGTAGCACTGAAAAAATCAAAGTTCATCTAATTTGCAGAATTTCTGCACGAGAAAAAAAACCGTGTTATATGTGATGTATTCCATGTTGCTAAACATTCAGACAAAAAATTATTCGAATCAGACCTTTCGTACAGAAGTTCTGTACAAAAAACTGATGGCACTAACTAAGGTACAAAACGGCTGCTGGTGGCCATCTTGAATTTCGGACCGCACCCAAAAACACTCGTTCTCGTCCCACGGTGATAACAAAGGTACTCAAGAAGTTTCGTAAAGATCGCTTCATAAATACGGCCTCTAGCCCGAGCCGTATTGAATTGTTGACGGACAGACGGACAGACGGACGACGGGCCATGGCATAACCTCAAATTTGACTTACGTCAAAGTTGAGCTAAAAAGCATATTCTGTGACCCCTCACTGGAACGAGCTCGCCAAGCTCATTCCAAAGAGGTGTCACATGTCATGTTTTTTTTAAATTTTTTGAAAACTTTAATTTTTTTAACTGGTTAATTTGTAAATTACACAGATAGATGATACGGTTGCGCTGGGTAAAGGGTTAATTTGTTTTGAATAATCCCTGAATTTTATTTTATAATTTTGTTTAGCATTCCAGCATAAAAATCAATTTTCGACCATCATTTGAACACTTTTCCCCAATTTCCAACTAATCGTATAATAATGAACTGTTTACAAATCTACGCGACCCCAAAAAAGTACTGGTTCTTTTGACTCAAGTTCAACTGATTACGAATTGCGTTCGAACTTCCCAACGTTAAAATCTTTGTTAGGTTTCGATTTTCACTACCGGTTAACCGCTCATACGTGAGAGAAGTTTGGAAATCTTTTCTGTTAGTGAGTTCAGACAACGGGAATGTAACTTGAGCAAATCGTGCATAAAACACTCGGTACATTCTCTCAGGCCCATGAATTCTATGCAAGGTTTGCATTAGTGGAATTCTGATTTTTTTTTCTCCATGTCTGAATACACCATAATAAACTATTTCCATCTTGGTCCTCAATACGTTATCGCGGTTCTACATCCTAGCATATGCCATTTTTATGTTCAGAGGGAGCGGGTGCGCGGGCAGTAATTGAACAGGTGGAAATAAACAGTTAACCGGTTAATTAATTCACTAGCCCTTTCAAGGTAGACAAGGCAAGTCAGTAAGTTAATGTAGAGTCACTCAAGAGATGTTATAGACCTAGTAAGGGTATAAACCAAGGAGGGAATTCATCAGTTAGATAGTAATCAAAACTGGAGAGCAAGGTTGACACCAATATGGTCTTTGTGTGGGTTATAGAATAAAGTGAAACCAGAGATGGGAAATATCCAGATGATACATTTCGGAGATCAAACTGAGGTCAACTTCTGATTTCTTAAGCTTGTGTGAAATACAGGGATAAGTGCCACATGAGTAATTTGGGAGGTGTGGAGACCCTGGGACACTTTCTCTGGGGCTCCGAACGTATCAGTGTAACGGTATAGGATTCTTCGGGTTCAAAATGATGAAATGGAATTGAAGAAGTGGAATGGGAGGAGAAGGTGAGGTGGGTAAGTGAGGGACATGAGGGAGAAAGACTGTTGGATCATCAAGGAGATCGAGAGACGGAAGGATAAGTTTATCTGTGTAGAAGAGAGGAATGGCGGATGGGAGGGAAGGGGAATATTGAGGGAAATGGGAGTAATAAAGTCCTTATCTAAGACCCAGGGGTGGCCCGAAATGGGGATCGTGAGAGCGACGAATTTACACTACTAGTTCACCGTCGGGGAGGGTTAACACCCACCTGGTTCCGTCAAGGAAATCTGTCAAATTCGTTAGGCAGACACCATAAAAACAGGGATAATAATGAAGAAGACCCGATACATGCGCACAATGTGAATAACCCGATCGGCATATACTCACTGCATCAACTTATAATCAATATTTGAAGATATCTTCAGATGTTTGAGTTTATGTTAACTTGGCTACCCGCAATTACCGACTTTCTAGACATAACGTTTCATTTTGATATAAATACGACGATACTTTGCGTTTCGCTGTGACTCCAGAAAAGCCTCTAGAGTCACAGATATTGCGACTTTTCCCCAATTAAAACAAAACTTTCTTCCACCTAGGCGCTCCATGGTCGACCCAGTGAATCTATACCCCACCCCCACCCCGCCCCCTGTCAGGGATCAAAGCCAAAAACCATGCGCGTCTGGGAGATCCTGGCGCCACCCCTGATGAGAATCTTGAAAAGTAGGCGCCAGGCCAAAGAGTTGTTATCCCAAACAATTGTTAAAATGGTCTGTATTAATGAAATCCATCACCCCCACGGGGCTACTGGACTACACTATCACTGAGTCTCCCTACAAATACAAAATGGATTCTCCCAGTCACTACTAACAGTGTTGTATTTGGCAATCCCAATCAGAAACTCGGTGGAGAAATGGTTAAATTTCATGAAACAGCTCTCATCGTTCGGTTGAGAAACATGGAGGGCGGTACCGACATGTTGGTCTGGAATAGTTTGTCCATGCTGTTCAGACACTAATATATGTTCTTGCATCAGCTTTGGTTCGGTCTCATCAATGCGAAATGGCAAGAATATTGCTATTAATAACTACTGCGATTGTAAACAGGATGGTTGATGCAGCAAAGAGAATAGATGTGGCAAAAAAGATCACAGTAGCAAGTCATTTTATGAAGAGGAGTTTCTCAGAACATCTGGAGCAATCTTTTCTCTCTCCACTGCATGTACTTTATTTAGACCTTCAATTGTACAGTAGAAGCTGCAATATGTTGTGGGATAACCGTAACAGTATTTCCTGGCCTATTTTCTTCTTTTCGTGATACAAAAAGTCAGGAGCGGAGAAGCCGGGGGTGTACAGGGGGCACTTTTTTCACCAATTATGTGTAGGTACCCTAACAGGACATATTCTGACATAACGTACACAACCCCTATGGCCATATTGACTGTGGGAGATAGTAATATAGTTCTATCAAAATTAGCAACATAATACTATCGGTGTCACTGTCCATTTTACATATTGAGATATTGCACATCGCAAGTTCGCAACTAGCCCATAACAAGCACAGACTACATGTATAGTAATAGTAAAACTTGTCCAAACTTGGACCCAAAGTCTGTAATGTAATTTTGTGGTTTGGTACGTCCTTTGGACATACCAAACCAAAAAATTACATTACGGACTTTGGGTCCAAGTTTGGACTACGGTAAACCGTGCGTATGCGTACACCTCTGCAGTTACCCAGACAAAAAATTGTGCCCCCCCCCCCCCCCTCCACATTTTTGGAGTTTCCGCCGCCCCTGCAAAAAGTCGTCTTTGACATCACTGTTCAGAAAACCGCCAGATAAGGGGAAAATGTGGTGTTACATGCAGTCTACAACAGCAGACGTGTACAATAAATAGACTGGTTGTATTGACTTTATTTTATACACTATTTTACAGACAAATTCATCGATCGATACGGCACTGAACATATAAATGTATTTCGGCTGAGTAAGCTTTTTGATGATTACAATATCACACAATCGATAAAAGCGAGCACGTAGTCGTAGAATACTTTGGTAATTATCCTCGGAGTGATTCACCAAATGTTTTCCTCATTATCTGTATGATTTTAGGTTGATGGTTTTTCCTGACCAAAAAAACGTTTGGAATTAGGTCCCACTCATTTCACGCCAACGAACAGGCCTGCAATGTAAGGGTTCCAAAACACAAATAAAGAGGAAGGGGAGGCCTCAATATTTCAGACAGCACTTTTGGAAGTCTACCTGGGCATGTGACCAGTGTTCACCCGATGATCGGAACCGGCCACCACAATCGATTTGTGGGCAATCGAATGACAACGGCTCCTGGAACATCGCTTCAACTGATTGTTGACAAGCATTTTGTGATGATTCATTAACCGTATTTTATTATCTTCTGCAATTGTTCAATTGTTAATTTAAAATGATGTCAATGATACCATTCAATAAAGTTGAGAAAGAACCACAATGTGTATTCTTAATCTCCCCAGACGCCCCTTTGTGGGATATGCAAGTTAAACGACATGTGAACTTACAATTGATCGTGCTTGCGACAATCGCCAGTTCATATCCGAAAAGTGAAGGTTGCATTCCATTGACTCAGGTTGTAGCAAAATTACCAGTCGTACGCACTTGGGTGGTAAACGTGGTTTTTAGAGCCACGTTTACCGCCCAAGTGTGCGCTACTGGTAATTTTACTGCGACCCCAGTCAACGAAGTTTAGCACTGTGAAAAATGTTCAGTTTAATGTTGTTCTTTCGAGCCTCGACTTGTCTAGTAGTGTATGGTATTAGAATCGGAATCGGTCGATTGTGAGCTCAAATAACCGGTAATCGGACAGCGACCATTTTTGGTAATCGGTTGAACACTACGTGTGACGCCGAAGATATCTAACTGGACTTTGTGTTATTGGCTGAACATTTCGCCTTGCCATTCATATTTGGCAGTTATCTATTAAATAAATGTGCAAGGCTGTGATTCGGGATTCCGTGACTCAGTCCAGCTAGAAACCAAAGCTAAACCTTTGCTTATCTCCTTTCATATGCAATGTAACTAGAAATTTTTCGTCGCGCAGGTGGGCCCGCTCGTGGAATATAATTAAGTTCCGTCGCACTGGCATTAAATAACAATGGAATGGTAGATCTTTCGACAGTCTGGTCAATCCCCGAATCCTCCTCCCACGAGAACAATCGACATGGCGCTGTCGGCACCATTATCCAAGGACAAATTGGGAGGGGCGGCACGGGTGTCAGCGATTCAGCATTGTGAATCAGTGGTGTTTTCATATTTTTTGATTTGGATAAATCATATGGCATTTGTAAATAATGAAAGAAAGGGTAAAAATGTATCTCACTAGAATTGGTGTTCTTGATTTGTATCAGCTTTTCCGGATATTTATGAGGTTCTTGTGTGGTAGTTTGATCGGGGAACCATTTGATGCAGAGTATCAAGGACAAAGTCACTTTTACACTCTAAAATCAGTTGGGTTAAAAATTAACCCAAATCGGGTTCATATTCACTCAACCCAGTCGATTTGGGTTAATTTTTAACCCAACTGATTTTAGAGTGTACGTCAAACATTTAGAAACTTTCGTCCAACGAACCCATCAGTGGAGGGGAGTCATCCTTATCGAGATTTCCGTCCTTCCAGCCCTTGACAATCTTTAACGGACACTTGGCTATTGAGTTTAGGCCCAGTCAGACCTCAAGCCTCACCTATTCCTTTAGATAGGAATCTTTGCCTCTTGAAGATTAAGGAGCGCCTTAAAGAAATTCTCTTTCAGTCTATATGTATAAATATCACTTTTTTCTTTTTTTGCACTTAACTGAGAACCGTTCAACGACAAGATGTTGGAAAATATATGGAGGTGACTGAAGTGCACAAACATACGATGAAACTACATGGAAGTGTCAATGAGAGTATTGTGGCCCTGTAGCTTACCTTGACTTTATGCTGCATTTATGAGAGTAATGTCATAATAACCGAACCTATTTCTGATGTTTTGTAAGATATAAAAAAGCTGAAAAAAAGAAAAAGAACAAAATATAAGCCATTGTGGGCAGCCAACAGCGACGGAGATGTCATGAGAGTCTCATCTACTGTTCACATCATACTAAGTTACCCTGCCTAGTTTCAAGAACAGTAATCCATAACTGCAACCTGTAGAGCGTGCTGAAGAAATGAAATCCAAGATAGCATGCCATCGTGGCCACTGATGTCAGTCGAACATGACTGAAATTTGACATTCCCCTTTACACATCAATGTATGTGATCTTGTCAAATTTCAATAAAACTGATGCATAAATAAAATGCAGTCTGTTGGGTGCGCTGAAAATATGCAAGATGGCCTCCATTGCAGCAGCATTTATTTATTTATTTATTTATTTATTTATTTATTTATTTATTTATTTATTTATGTCGGACGGTGGAAGAAGCCGGAGTACCTGGAGCCACGGCGAGCAACTGTCAAGCCTCCCCAACGGATTAACTCGCAGGGTTAGCATTGTTTGTTTGTTTGTTTGTTGGTGGTTAACGTCACATATTTATGCACCATGGCTAATCGTGACACAACATGGAGATCAAGTCAAGTTTAGTTAATCGTTGATCTACATGTTGCCCATTTTAGAGGACTTTCACCCCAAGCATTGGTGACTGGGTCCTATTTTACTAGTAAAGCGGAACTGGTTTACCACAGTAAACAAGTGCTGCTTACTTCCCGGGGTTCCCACGGGGAAGGGTTAGCATTGGTTGAAGACAAGTGCACCATCGATGTGCAGCTCGCCTTAGTACAAAGCGCCACCGAGCCCCCACGTACATGTAGGCAATCGGGAGTATGTGCATTGTCCAATGACACAACGCAGTTTCCGCTGGTGGGGATCGAATCGTGGACCTTTCGGTTTGAAGTCCAATGCCGTAACCACTGAGCTACCGCGCACCCATCGACTCCAACCGACAATTCAAAACGTAGGACGTTCTCATCTACTTACTGAAGAAGTCGGCTGCTGAGTTAAAAGAAATGATGCATAAATGCGACTGCATAGTGTTCTGGGGGGGGGGGGGGGGGGTCGCGGTGGTAGACTGTTGGACTTCTATGCTAGAGGTCCCGCATACATGTCTTCAACCGCTGTAACCCTGCTTGAGAGGAGCTTGAACAGAGTTAGAATGTTGAGGAGCAGACAGTTGATCGTCGATGCTCGGTGGTTCTCTCCGGTTCTCTCCGGTTCTCTCCGGGTATTCCAGCTTCCTCCACCCGTAAAACTGTTACGGTCACGATTAGCCATTGCGCATAAGTATGTGACGTTAAAACATAAATAAATAAATAAATAAATAAATAAATAAATAAATAAATAAATAGTGTTCTGGAGAAACCCAAAATGGCTGGCACACGGACACAAATATGCTGTTCTCATCTACTTGTCAAACCAAGTCATCATTCCAAGATTCAAAACCACTGATTTATAAATGCGACCTGTAGCCTGTGCTGAAGAAATCCAAGATGTCTTGTACGGCGGCCCATTGTGGGCAACCGACTGCGATAGGATATTCTCATCTGGGTATGAATATGAAGATACATATGAAATTTGAGAAAGATCGTCAAAGAACTGCAATCTGTAGCTCGTGCTGAACGAATAGTGGGCGTTGTTCTGAAGAAAGGAGGGGGCAGGGAGGGGCAGGGAGGTGAACTGCCCCCAACGGGAACCCAAGCCTGGCAATCCAGAAAATCAAGGAGTGTAAAACAGTCGCCCTCCTCAGATTGCTTGGGAGTGCAATTGCACCTGAAATTTTCAATGCCAAAAACTTGTGTGCTATTTTGGTTATATTCACTTCAAGGTATTAAATGTGACTGAAAAATTGTACCACATTCAGTTGCATAGTGGAAAACTGGCACACACATCTCATTATTCAAAATGTTGCATTCAATTCGTATGTGACAGTCTTCTGCACTCAAAATGTATCGAAATGCAGCACAGAATGGGTCATGAATTATTGCGAATCAATGCAACATTGACAAATCGTCCTCTGAGTTCCAATGTGTTCTCTGTGCCAGCAGGCACAGAGAACACATTGGGACTCAGGGGACGAAATGATAATAGATTTTAAAGGCAGTCCAAAACAGGTCTGGCATTCCAGAAAATCAAGGGGTGCAAAAGATTGCTCTCCTCAATTTTTTCTAGGCGCGCAGTAGTCGTGCAGCACTCCCGCACTCCTGCACTCCTAAAGAATGCCAGGCCTGGGAACAAGTGCAAATAATGCCCGAGACACTTTTAGTGAACAGACTAGAACCTACATCATTAACCCTTAAATCATCAGATTAATTTGTATAATAAGTACCGTTTGTACTGTGCACAGCTGCAGATTACTTAACAGTATTCTACATCATTGTTGGCTACCTGTACGGGCAGCCAACAATGAACTAAAAATACTCTCATGATAAGGGCAGCCTAACGGCAGAGTTCTCATGAAACAAAACACTTGTGGGGAGCTTTTTCAAATCACTGTAACGGGGGCAGTTTTAGCCTTTGACTGTCTGCGACTTAGGTTTAAAGGAATCAATGCAGACAGACGTCCATGATTCCTGAGGAATTGATTGTTATGTTTCATAATTGCCAAGTAATATCAACGGTGAACAGTGTTCAATTCCTGTATGCTGCTTAATGAGGCAGCTAATAACATCTTTCTTTCCCACTTGATTCAACTTTTGAAAAACAAGCTTCAGTCAACAGTGTGTGTTGAAAAGTTAAAAAGAGACAACTGATTTTTTTTTGGTTTTCATAAGTTGGGATTCCCACGACGACGTTTCTTGTTATTACTTTGTCTTACGTTATCTCACCTAATAATAATAATAATAATAACACTTTGGCCAGCCGCTGATTTGTCGCGGTTCTCGGACGAGAAGGCCTTGGTTACCCCTGAACTCCCAACTGCCTCCCTGTTCCCACGCTTCTCCTCTCCTCCCAACATTCGGAGACGAACTGCTTGATGACATCCCTTGCCCCATTCTTCCCAATCTCTCCGATTAGCACATTAACCCTCTCCTTTGAGTTTCCCCCTAACCACATGTCCTTCATTCTCCCGTTCCACTTCCCCATTATACTCCCAGTGAATCTCATTCTTTTAGACTGATACTTTGGGCATTCTAGAAGGAAGTGTTCCAGGGTCTCCACCATGCCCAAGTTACACATCTGGCACTCCCTTTCACCGTCTTTCCCAATTTTTCCCCTCAGCTCCAGGGATCGCGACCGCAACTTGAACAGCAGTGACCCCCCCCCCCCCCAAAGGTGCCATCAAGGTACTCTTCAAAACCTGGCCTCTCTTTATCACGCAGGCCACCCAAAGACCTCTTTGATTTGACCCCCTCTCGCCAATTACGGTTACAATCCTCCATGACCCTTTCTCTGACGATTTTTTTACCCTGGTTTGCCCCAACGTCCAGGTCCGAGATCTCCAATGAGTAGTTCTCTACTAGCTCCCTCACTTGGACCATCCACCCCGTTTTGATATTTGAGGTGAAGATTCGCAGGAACATTACTTTACACCATCGGCTGTCGGGGAGATTCACCAAATAATTAAGATAACCGAGTTTCAACAGGTCTATCCTGTCCTTGATCCTCATCCACCCAAGCTCACCCCTGATTGCTTCTAGCGCTGCGGCATTGCTCGACCCCGTTATCCATCGGCCTGCATCGTTCTGTAAGATTTCCAAGCTCTTTACGGCCGTCTGGTTTAGAGGTACCACTTCCGTACCGTATGTTATACTTGGCAGCCCCACCATTTCCCAAATGGTTTTCCCCACGAAAACCTTATTGAAACTGTTTCTCCCTATAAGTTTCATTTGGTTAAGGATTCGCTTCCCCTTCAGAATCAATTTATTTGTGTGGTCTCGGTAGATGCCTCTTCCTGTAATGTTTATATTTACCCCCAAATACTCGTAATCATCTGTCTCTCCTACACTGAGAAGTTTGCTGCTCCCTTCCGGAATGCAGAACTCACCCACTCTCCACCTTCGAGTGGGGTCCACTTTGCGGCCCACAGATATAACTTTGCTCTTGCTTTCATTAAGTTCGAGTCTCCATTTGCTCCCATATTTCCCAACAATTCCCAGCATTTTCGTTAGCCCCTCTTCGCTTTCTGACACTAGAACCATATCGTCTGCAAAAAATAGCCCTGGGATCTTCAAGTCCCCAAATGCTACCCCCTCGTCGCTACGCAGGAGTTCATCTCCTAAACCTTTGATGTACAATGCAAACAGGATTGGCGAAAGGATACACCCCTGTTTTAGGCCTATCTCCATAGGCACACGTTTTGTTGTAATGTTTCGCAGACTAAGTTCACCCTGTACATCTTTATATAGTGCTTTCATAATTCCAATAAACTCGCCTCCTAAGCCCAGAGCCTCCAGCTTGCGCCACATACCCTCCCTCCATACTCTATCGTATGCCTTTTTGACATCCAAAAAGGCCATAAACATCTTTTTCTTTTTTGCTTTCCAGAAAATCAACTTCAAGGGGTGCAAAAAACGCATGCCAATTACGGTACTGGCCGATTCTAAAGTGAAATGTAGAGTGGGGTCAGCCTCTATAAATCCTTCCTTTCTCAGGTTTAGCCCATAACGTGCCCGACTTTTTTGGAACAAACTTGAATTTGTTCAAAGTTGCACAGTGGTTTTGAAAATGTAAATTTGGGCTTGGGCAATAAATTTCGCACTTCCGAAGCCCTAATGTTACCTGAGAAATTTCCTTTGAGCAAATTTGAATCTTCGACCCTTGAGGAAGTCTCAAAGCACTGCGAGTGGTAGTTTACAAAAGTATGTGAAGAGGTTTTTCAATATTTTGCCAGGCCTTGAAATGTGTGATGATTTGCGTTGATCTGGTTGGTTTCTCTGACAATTTCTCTTTCGAGAATTAATTTTCTGTTGTTAATACTATTATTAGAGCTGAAACGGTTAACCGATTAACCGATTAATCGATTAATCAATGATCAACATCTTAATCGATCCAAAAAGTAATTGATCGATTAAGCGTTCCTGCTGAACTACTGTATTATATGGGTTAACAAAGGAACAGACTTGCTCCAAAACAGGCAAACATTGTCACACTGACTCCATCAATTATATAAGACAGAGTAAAGCATGCAAGTTACTTGCTGACATACATATTTACTTGCATGATCATCATACTGTATCAGTGGCTGGAAATCGTCATTCTTAACTCTTTACCCATTGCGGGTAGCAGACGACACTTGCAAAATAAATTAATGAATTACTAAAAATTGTCAATTTTTGTCTCAAAAACATAGATTATGACCACTCATTGGAACGAGCTCAACGAGCTCGTTCCATTGAGGGGTCATAAGCTATGTTTTTGAGACAAAAATTGAAAACATAATAAATTTGAATGAAGATTTTTGTATATAGGCCTATTCGGTTTTGTTTGTTACGTTGGGTAAAGGGTTCATGCTGTAAATCATCAACGGTATGGCAGTTATTCAGATGTCTATTTGGACAAGTGACTAATCGCTTAACCAAGGTTAATCCACGTGATTAATCGATGAAGAAAATCCCTTAACCGTTTCAGCTCTAACTAGTATACATTACCGAGTGCAACTATTGTGCCTATTCCATGGTAAAAGACAAACATTGTATTTATATATTTACTGGAGGTGAACCATTGAGGGTCTAGTTCCAATTTGGGGCGTTTCTTGTCTCACGTGTACATTGCAGAAGACATGTCCCAACATACTGACCGGTGTGGTCTTGCTAATGGAAGGTTCACTACTTGGTAGTGGTGTCTAGTAAAATCTTGCCTGCCTATATTGGCAGCCAAGACTTCACAAGACACCACTGCTAAGTCGCGTTTTGTTACCTTATGGCGGGGGAGCAAAAGTCAAAAAAAAAAGAAGAAGAAGAATTATCTGTGATTTTTTAAACACACCTTCATAACCTATGACGCGAATCAAATGAACATTTTGCAAAAAAATCAAAGTTAATTCTCACTGTTTCTCTTTGCGAAAATCATTTGATTTTCTTTGCGAAAATCATTTGATTCTGATTCTCGCATGAAGTTTAAGCCCTCTTTCTGGTTTTTCAGGCACTCTCCGCACCTTCCTAGCTGAGCTTAGCAACTTCTATTGAATACACCGGAAAGTCTCCAAACTTGTCGGGGAGCTCGGTGGCACCGTGGATACGGCATTGAACTTCAAACCGAAAGGTCCACGTTTCGATCGCCGCCAGGGGTAACTGCGTTGTATCTTGGGAATGGCACGTAATCATCCCCATACACACGAGGGGAGGGGGCGGTGGCTGTGTGTACTAATTATCAGATTAGTACACACGTACTGCACATCGAAGGTGCACTTCAACCAATACTAACCCTGTCTGCGTGGAGTTAGTACGCTGGGGGAGGGGGGAGGGTCTGACAGTTGCAAACTTCTGAACTTGGCACACTATATCGTGAAGATGATTGATATTCAAACGCTAACAGACGACGGTCGCCTAGTAAGAATGCCCAAAGTACCAGTTTGACAGAATAAGATCTGGTGAGTGTATAATGGGGAAGTGGGTGGAGAATGAAAGGTATGTTGTTATTTGTATGCACAATAGAGAGAGTAATTTTTGCTGATCATCGAAATTGGAGGAGAAAGAAATTCGTGATAGCACCAAAAAGATGCGTATCCGTTGTTAGGACGAAAAAAAGAGGAGTGAGGAGAGCTGTCATTTGGGAGCACAGACTTTATCCCGCGCCGTTCTCGGAAAACTCTCGCCTCGGTCGGAATTCTACGATGGTAGTATGGCTGGAACGGCAGCTCAAATGATTACTGATAACATAACCTATTTAATGTGAACTACTTCTGGTTCTATCAAGACACAAAATATCGCCAGATAGCGCTATTTGTACAGTGGTGGTGACAGGGGGTGGAAAAGGGTGCTACATCCTCCTCTTGGCGGAGGCCTAGCCCCACCCACAACCTCCTTTTTGAGCTTTCCACTGAATACTCTACCCCCTCCCCTGCAACCCCACCACTGTCATGGAAATCCTACTGTCACCACTGTATTTGGGGGGCATTTTTCAAAAACTCTCAATGAAGCTCCCACCAATTGGATGACGACACTCGCTTCCATGCCTCTTCCCGTAAAGGTTTTTGAAAAATGCCTGCGACCTAACATACTCCCATCTCTCAAAAATGGGAACTCACTACTCCAACCACAAACATAGATTCCTGGCCCAGCAACTGTGTGATTCACAAATTGTTTGCAACTATTTTTAGCTTAGACGAACTCGGCACTTCCTTGCCCAAAATATTGGAGGGGTGTTGGGGTGTACCCGACGACAAGATGAAATTGCCTGCCAGCCATTAATATTATGGCGTGTAATTCCGGCCAACAGACAACTGTGGATTGGGGATATGCATTTTTCCAACCGCTTGGGATATTGAAAGGCATTGTTTTACGTATGCACGTCAACATGTTGTCCAAACTTGGTCGCATAATGTAGGGCGAGCAACTCGAAAAATTATGTAACACCCTGGAGTAGTCAACATGGTGAGCCCGTGGCGATCGCCTTTTGATGTGCCCTATTCTAAGCTCAATTCGGAAATCAAAGGTGCACTTAACCCTTTACCTAACGAAACGCCCGCATCCGCCCGCGTAATATGCAAATTCATCAGTTGAACAAATATTATTTTTCAGAAAATTTCAACAAAACCATATCATGTGAACCCTCGTTGGAACGAGCTCGTCGAGCTCGTTCCAACGAGGGGTCACATGATATGGTTTTGTTGATTTTTTTTAAAATTCAAAAAGAATGATATTTAAAATAATAAATTTTGATATCGTCTGCGTTGAGTAAAGAGTTAAATATAAATTAAATTTGACACAACAGTGGGATGTATCATCATGTATGTGGCATTTGCCCAACGGGGCAAGCGCAGTTCGGTGGAAAACACGATTGTCGGAAATTAACGATAACTTGTGCCGGGCAATCACACGTCATTTCCAGTCATGTTTGGGCAATTGTGTCATGTTTCCTCGTCGATTGTGGCACAGTTCAAAACAAACAATTGCCAGATGAAGACCCTCTGTGAGAAACTATTGGAGGAGTGTAACACTTTCCTACCCCTCCCACTCCTCAGGATTTACCGCCATTGTAGTCCTAAGACGGGGAACGGGGAATACCACCTCTCGACCGCCCTGGCTTCTAAGATAATCCCCCCCCCCCGCCCCCTTCCTATTATCGCTCTTACGTCACTGCATTTTGTATCCATCTATACATGCACCCATCAGTCTTCTAACTACCCTCTGACCAGAGGCACCGGTTTATGAGTAAAACATTCTTAAAATATTTTACAAAGAACTAACCTCTTTGGGCAGCAGCACGAGGGCCTTAGCCACGGGGGGGGGGGGGGGGGGGGCAACACATTGACCCAATGCAACGTACACACATTGCAGAGCCCCAAAATGGTCTCCAATATAGGGACTACACACGCAATAAATGCCTCATATTCGCCTTTAGAGCGCTAAATTTTACAAATAATGTTTTCGGGGGGGCGACCTAGTTAGGAGTAGGAGCGGCCACACAATGGCCTTTCAAATACCCCCCCCCCCCCCCCCCCACCACCACCACCAAAACAAAAAGGCTAGGGTATCCCCTATAATAGAATTCTGGCTACTCGTCTGAGCAGTACTGCGTGAAAATTACCGAACACGAGTCACCGCATGGTTGTTTGTTGCATTTTTTAATGAACGGTGCCACGCACTATTGGAAAAGACAAGAATATAGTTGAATTTCCAATCCATCAAGTGACGGGGAAAAAGACGCGCCGGACGCCAGATGGCATAAGCTCACACAGACACGTCCCGAAATAGGCCTCAAATTAGGGGCCTACAACTATTTGCTACATCGTGAAATTTTTGGTTTTCTTCAGTTTTTCTTTGTATTTTTTTTTTATCCAGTGTACAGGTGTCAGTGGGGGAATCAAAAAAGCCGGTGCATGATACGGCATAATAATTTCTGTCAGTGAAGGAAAGTCGTTTCAAGACATTGTTCATACCCATGATCGAAGGGTCATTTGCCACGCGAGTGTGACCCATAGACAGTGTGTATTAGGCATGGAACCTATAATCTTACCTGCTTTTTCTATAGTTATACGCCGTGGTAAAATGCCTTTGTATGTGCAGTCAACTTGGAATTGAACAGAGTACATCGTCGAAGAATCACTTTTATCCATAATTTTCAGAACTTTTCCATTGGCTGCATAATCCGACCAGTATATTTGTCCATCTATCGATGGTGGCCAATTGGTAGTACAGCATAAAACTGATTCAAACAAACACAACAAAGAAAGCGCTAAAACATAAACAATAAATTTGGTATCCATGATTATACACTACACGCGCGCTAACAATACACCAAATAAACCACCCAGTCGTCTACCGGTAAGTGAGAGTTGAGATAGCTATATTATTTTTAGTAGAATTAGCGAGTGAATCATATTTCATCCAAACGTAGTTCTGGCGGAGAATGATGGATTTTTCACATGGAATCGTCTTATAGGGGTTGTGCGTTCTTCACAAATGGAAAAACACGCGATATGAAAATAGGCCATTATTGATTATATTCAACATTGTATTCAACTCTCCACCATTCATGCATTTTCTCATTCATGTGGCGCGCATATGGAGTGTGGTTATTGAGGATTCGCGACAGCTGGCTTTCCCTCCAAAGAGCAAATGAGAAAATCTATAACAATGGTTCCAATGACAGTGGCAACGCCCGAAGAAAATAAATATATCAGTTTTCTAATAAAATTGATTTTCTGAACCAGTCATGATGCTAATCTTTTTCAAGTTAATAATTGATGATGACACTGATGGAGAATTTATATATACATAGGTCTGTTTAGCGAGAATTGAATCACAATTATTTCTGTGCATTCACGTTGATTGTTGTGTTGAAAACATAGCATACATTCAAACGTCTTTGTCCTCTAAAACATTTTGAGAACAAAGAACCTTGCTAAAGGACGCCTTTGAATTACAAAGCAGTGTGTCACGGATCAAGCGTTTCAATGACTCCTTATTGATGTCACTTTGCCATTAATAAACTGCTCAAATTTGTCGATTTGAGAAAATAGTTTTGTTGATACATGTCCACGCAAAATTTTGTTTTTAACACTTTTCTAGCCCGGTAAGTGACAGGGTTCACTCTTACTTTATTTCGTCGTTTTATCCCTTCACCCAACGTAACGGTCAAAGTCGACGGCGCTATTCACAAAAATCGCCAACTAATTTTTTTTATTTTTTCATTTTTTTCATTTTTTGTTTCAAAAATATAGGTTATGGCCCCTCTTTAGAACGAGCTCGTCGAGCTCGTTCCAATGATGGGTCATAGCCTATGTTTTTGAGACAAACAATGAAAAAAATTAGTTATTCAAGAATTTTGCATGCAAGTGTCGTCTGCTTTTCATGTTTGGTAAAGGGTTAACAAAATAATATTTCGAAATAACGAAATAATATATCACAAAATAACGAAATGATATTTCGTTTAAATGAAACAATATTTCGAAATAACCAAATAATTTTTCGTTTTAATGAAATAATTATTTCGATTTAACGAAATATTATTTCGTTTTAACGAAATAATTATGTCGTTAAAACCAAATAAGTATCTGTAGCGGTAAGCAGGGCCAGATTACACCACCTCCCTACTATTTGATTACAAATTCTGCTTCCTTAGTAAGTAACACGGTTACGTATTCTAGAAAAATATGAATTTGACTCATTAAAATTAATGTCTTCACTGGGAGCGCGGTGGCTCAGTGGTAGATTGTTGGACTTCTTTGCTAGAGGTCCCGAGTTCGATCCCCGTCCGAGACGCCCCCCGTTGTGTTCTTGGGCAAGGCACTTTATCCCGGTTGCCTACATGGGGGCATGATGACGCCGTGTACTAAGGCGTATTACACGTCGATGGTACACATGTCTTCAACCGCTGTAACCCTGCTTGGACGGAGCTTGAAAAGAGTTAGAATGTTGAGGAGCTGACAGTTGCTCGTCGATGCTCGGTGGTTCTCACCGGGTACCCCGGCTCCTCCACTCGTAAAAAATTGTCACGGTCACGATTAGCCCTTGTGCACAAGTATGTGAACTTATGTGACCTTAAAACAATAATAAATAATGCCTTCACTTTATTGTGGAATAAATTTAGTCGTATTCACTTGAAACACTCTCCAATCAATTGACGTTATGATCCCTCCGTTTTTCGCGATACATGTATTACCAGTGTTTTGTGGTTTTTTTTTTTTTTGGTTTTTATTGGTGTTGTTCCGTATGTCATAGCATGGTTTACCGGTACAGAAAGGAAATGAAGCTGCGGAAAGTCCAGGGGTACCCCACCCCCTACAGTATTTCTCGCCCCTCCCCTCCTCCCTTCTAAAAACCTTTTGATTGCAGGCCCGATACCAATAGACTATAAATGGCCGACAAAAGTAGTAATGGAAAGTAGAGAACGACATTATAAGATGGGGGAAAATCAATTTTTTCTGGCAGTTTTCACAATTTGGGGGGGGGGGGGGGAGTTTCACCGACCTACCTGTAGTGTCAAACATTCAATCTATTGCCTTTAAATAAGGGGTACCGCCTATGTGATCAAAGTTGGAACCAAAGTCCGTAATATAATTATTTTGGCGTGGTACGTCTCACAGGACGTGCCACACCAAAAAATTATATTACGACTTTGGGTGCTAGTTTGGACTACAGTCTTTTCAGAGTGATATCACCTGATCACTTTGGATACACAGGCCTAACAGTTTAAAAAAAACATTTCCCGAGAGAGCATGTCCCCATGCTGTTGGGAGTGCGGGGGAGGGGGGGGGGGGGGGGGGGGGGGGTACCGCCGCCTATAAACAATTATGTCGGACATTTTCACATTCTGTCGAAAATAATTGTATTGCTGAATTTGTATGAATCGAAAGCAAACAGCTTCAGCGTGAGTAGTAGGAGAGGGATGAAAAGGGGCACATTGGGGGGGCTCTTATGGGGGATCTCATATGTGACGTCATAGTCACGTGACCTGGTGACGTCATGTTGTGTTGTCATGGTAACCCGCGTGAGCGGCCATCTTGTGACGTTATCTCCATAGTGATACGTGGTCCTAGCTTGTTGTTAGGGTGATACGTGTTTCCGTCGGCCATTGTGTATACTGGAGGCCGCCATCTTGGTTTCTATGGTAGCACGTGGTGTTGCTATGTGACCCAAAACCTTCTAACAAGACAGGGGTATATTCGGAGGGTGTGTTCCTTTGTACAGGAGTAATTTCCCGATCTGAAGAATTACCACAAACATCCCGACAATCCCTCCAAATCACCGAAATTGACTTTATTTACTATGAATTCCCCATTTTATCGGTGTAGCACATAGAGCTATAGTACCAAGGGGGGGGGGGGGGGGGGGTGCGTTCCTTTGTAGAAGAGTAATTTGACTTACAATTTCCCAGAATCCTCGTTTAATTACCCAAATAAACCCGATAATTTTTACTATTTCGAATTCTTTCAGAATTCTCTGCTTCTATCTATATATACAATAGTTTTCGTCTATCTGGCCATGTTCCTTTGTTCTAGAGTATACTCTTGTAGTGTAGAATAGCCTATTAGTTGGAACAGCTTACCTTATTATTACTATATTTAGCTATTCTGGTCTATTCTTGTTACTTATGACCCTATTCCAAGTACGCTTGTTGTTTCATTTATCTAGATCATTTATACAGATTATAACTAACTAATCAGATTGCTTGATTTCCCATAACCTATACTTAATCGTACAGAGTTATCTCCTTTTATTACAACGCAGGACCACGTATCACTATGGAGATGACGTCACAAGATGGCCGCTCACGCGGGTTACCATGACAACACAACATGACGTCACCAGGTCACGTGACTATGACGTCACATATGAGATCCCCCATGAGATCCCCCCCCCCCCCCCAATGTGCCCCGTTTCATCCCTCTCCTACTACTAGCGTGTGAAATGTCAAACAATATATTGTTAACGTTATTGATTAAAATCAGCTCCTGGACAAGTCACAACTGAGGCACCCGGAGGCTCTAGAATTGTTCTCAGAGCCTCAGATTTAAAACAATTTCTCTAGGGAGGCCCCCAAACCCCACCGGCGGGAAGGGGGGCACCCCCTACCATACACTGTCGCACCTCTGTGTTGGACATCTCGAGTATGCCTTCGGCACATAAAAGTCCTTCCGTCCCCATCCCTCCCCTATGTCGGATTTTTAAATACGGCTGGCTTCAGGCGTGCCCCCATAAAGTTGGAAAAAAAAAAATCAAAACGGTTGTTTAAAAGGCGTAATTTTCCTGATTCTGATTGTTACGGCAGCGCAGAACCGCCAAATTGACTTCACTTATTATCTTCTTAAAGCAATTTAATATGCCCAAAATACCAGTCTAAAAGAATAAGATTCACTGGGAGTATAATGGGGAAGTGGGATGGGAAAATGAAGGACATGTGGTTAGTGGGAGACTCAAAGGAGAGGGTTAATATGCTAATCGAAGAGATTGGGAAGAATGGGGCAAGGGATGTCATCAAGCAGTTTGTCTCCGAGTGTTGGGAGGAGAGAAGAAGCGTGGGAATAGGGATGCAGTTGGGAGTACAGGGGTAATCAAGGCCTTCTCATCCGAGTATCACAGGGTTGTTATTTTAAGGTTATTCTAAATTTTAAAAAGAAGTAAACAATTCGAGTTATGTAGAATAAATGAAAGAAAGAAACTTTTTAATAATCAGTGTGAGTAAACTGGGTAAGCGCATTAATTTAATCAAGTTCGTATTCGGAAAGTGTTCTTTGTTCAGTCGCTGTCATGCAGGGACTGTGTAAACAATGCATTCCAAATTAGAACTTATTGAAAAGTCAGTTCATGTCACTGCAAGTCATCAAAGCCGTCTTTTCTAAATTAGCACCTTTGCCCAAATAAAGTTTTTGATTGGTGATGCGCGCGCCTATATAAGACCCCTCGAGTTAACTTCAAGACAGACAAGACAAACTATACAAATCCTTTGTGCGCCCAGTACTCGAATACGGTGCAATAATACTAACTGACCTCAACCAAACTAATATGGGGAAACTCCAAAGGGTCCAAAATCACGCGCTTAGAGTTGCCCTCCGCGCCTCATGGGACACACCCATCAAAACACTCCACGACAGGGCCGATATCCCCACCATTAAAGACCGCCTAGCCACCCTGGCCGCGAAAAATCATGATCGGTTAACCGACAGCGAACTAATCTCCGAACTGGGAGTAATTTGCGAAAGCCGACAAAAGCCCAGAAATTGCAACCAAAACTAAGACCTCTTGATTTAAAAACTAGGAATAACAAGATGCCCGGCACCTTAAAACTAAATAATAAATAGGGAACGATTGGGGGTCCCAAGCACGAGAGGATGTTACTGCCCTTACGAATGTAAAAATTCGTGCATTTCATACTCTCCCCCATAGCGACAAGCACACACACAGCACAACACCACACGAGAGTATGTTACTGCCCTCACGAATGTAAAGATTCGTGCATTCCATACTCTCCACACACACACAGCAGACACCACAAGGACACGCAACTAAAGGTGTGCTACTTCTATCTCTACAGTTTACATATTCTAATGAATACTAATTCTACTTTCTTCTTTTAAGCAGGTACACAGAAGATGTTTTTTGGACCAGCACCCCAATAACCGCTACAGACAGTCTAACCGTTATGGAAACAGTCACCCCACGCTTCCAGAACATCCTCCGCTCCATCCCTAAAAGTGGTCAACCACTTTAAGGGAGGCGAGCGTTGGTCCTGCGTCCCGCCTCTGCCCCTTTTTGTAAGCGCATTGCGCATCTTTTGGTCCCAACCCAATAGGATTATAATGCAGGCCTGCCCCCGAACCAGGGAAGTTCGGGTCTTCTTCTTGGTGGTCCCCGAAAGGGGTCGTTGTTGTTTTCCTTCAAAGAGTCCAACTATAACAGAGACAGCCTGAGGCAGATTATACTTGCCAGTGATGGCCATCACTCATTATCATCCTCGAAGCGGCAGACTATACTTGCCCGAAAACCCAGATCGACTGCACCCTCGGGGAGAGGTAGTACCTTTGTGAGAGGACCCAACCTCCCACACTGGCCCTCACCCGAGGGTCCAACCGACATCAGCCAGCGAGACCGCCTACCAACAACTGGAGACACCTGCTGAGTACCGGATCCCTTTCCTCCTTTGACACGCCTAGACATGTGACAACCATAATATACAGCTACCGAGGGTCGAAAGGGGCTTGTCCCCCATACCGTCCCTGCGCGTCTTCGGCGCGCGAAATCATTTGCTTTCTTCAAGACAGACTCGCTAGGATGGAACAATCGTTAGTTCACGCGGTGCAGTAAAGAGTTAAGGTTTTTGTGTGGTTCCGGTAAGCCGTCATTTGGACGACAGGATTCCCGATCTGATGATTTGCATCGAGGGGAGACGCCGAAGAAGAATCGATGAGTATATGTAGTATTTAGTTCATAGTATTTAGTTGTGATAACACGGCGTAGTTACATAGTTATTAGTTAACAGTTTTAAGTGTATTAGTGAATCTGTGTTGTTAGATGATCAGTTGTTATTATTGCGAGTTAGAAGCACTATTAACCGAAATTGTAGATGATAGAATATTCTAAAAGGTGAAATTTAGTATTAAAGGTAATTCCCCATAATGTGGTAGGCGCAACAGGATAAATGTGCGCATGAGCGGTTGAATGAAAGATTTCGTGATTTCTTGTCAGTAGTCGCAGCTTCGACCTTTCTCTATGAATATAAATTTGGGAAACAATTTAATTTTAGATAATATTTTAGTACTTGTTTTCGGTGGGATTCAGTGACTAGTCACAAAACTCATTTCAGTAGTGTTGAGATTATTTATCAGGATTTGTTGGCTATTTGTAAATAAGAGTATAGAAGATTTATATATAAAAATTGTTGGATTGTTAATAGTCGTTATCTTATTAATGAAGAAGCCCTGAGTACCCTAGGAATTGATGGAACCTCAGCCCCGCCAAGAAATTAGCCCATGCTAGGTCATTACCGTTGAAAGCAATTGATTAAAGCGCGGCGCTACTCTGTGGCTTGTGAATAAGCAATTGCGATCTACAAAAGTGAGCTAGTGAAAATCCCCTGTCCACGGTGAAAGAGTATCTTAGGTCCCCAGCAAAGTTGATCAACCCCAGCCTTGGCCCTCCGCTGACAAGCGCCCTCTGGCAAATAAATATTCACTCTCTCCAAGACGTTGCCACAGCGGCGTTCCTGGGGACAGTAATGTCTATTTATCCGAAAGTGCTAACACCTGTATAGACACCTGAATGAGCGATTCCCCAGTGGAAGTAACGCGTGGTTCCACTTTACAGGCGGACCGTTTGGTCATACGAGAACCGCGACAAATCAGCGGCCGGCCAAAGTGTGTTATTATCCTGTTAAAACAATTTATTTATCTTTTTAAAACAATTTAATATCTTGTTAAAACAATTTATTTATCTTGTTAAAACAATTTAACTTTAATGCTCCGTGGGCTCACTGGTGTTCATAACAATGATAATACATACCCTAGTATAGGCTAGTAAGTATATAGACAAAGTCTAAATTCCACTTTTGAATATCGGGAACTCTTAAGTGACTGGAGAGAAATATAATATTGTCGAATTGAAAGTTTTCACGAGTCACAAGGTTCATCTCCTTTATTAAGCCCTCAACCTCAGTTCCCAGTATATAGTCGAGGTCTACATCTGTCCGTCCATACAAACATTTTGTATTATAACTCTGGCATCGGTTGTCGGATTTTGATATCCTTTGCTAGGGCGATAGACCATCGGGGGGGGGGGGGGGGGGGGGGGGCATGATATCCACATATCGCGGCTTTTGTCCACACATTTTTACCAGAGTATGACCCTTGTTACACAACTCGACTGTTTTGTATTATAACTCAGTGGTATGTCAGGGTCACTTCCTGTCCATTTAGCAGTTTCTCATGCAGGTTCTCCCAATGGTAACCTGGTATGGGAGCCCTCCAGTGATCCTGTCCCAGAAGCTTTGGTCAAGAGCGACACAGGCGCCCCTTCTTCCAGAAGTCCTAGCCTCCCCTACTTGCCCAGTGACCCAGCCTTCGCTATGGGACATGGTGGTCTGCGCCAAAGAGCTTGACCAAGAGGCCCTAACATGTCCCAATCGACCCAACACCTGACCCCATCAATGACCCGACGACCCTATCCCAGAAGCCCTAGCCTTCCTACTTGTGTCAGTGACCCGGGGGCGTGGTGGCGTCGCGGTAAGTTAAGCAACGTCGAGAGCGGTTGGTAGTTGCATGGGTGCCCATTTCAGCGACTGATTCGCGCTCCCGCGTTGCGTCCTTGGGCAAGGCACTTCACCCCGATTGCCTACATGGGGGCACGATGCCGCTGTGTACTAAGGCGTATTGCACGTCGAAGATGCGCATGTCTTCAACTACTCTAACCCTGCCTGTTCCGCAGTGCAGAGTTCAGAGTTACGATGTTGGAGAGCTGACAGCTGCTCGCCGTTGCTCTGTGGTTCTCTCCGGGTATTCCGGCTTCCTCCACCCGTAAAACTGTCACCGACATGATTTGACCCTGGCTGTTAATGTGTCGTTAAACCCTAATAAAACAAAAACAAAGACTCGGGAACCCTATGCCCTGCGGCCCGACCAAGAACGACACAGTTGCTCTTCCCCTTCTTCCATAAACCCTAGCCTCCCCACCTCAAGTTCGAATATTCATTCGACGGATCAGTCTTTGATGATCGGTGGGATTGGTGTTGATCACTGATCATTAGTGGCGCGGTGACCAGTGATCAGGGGACACTTAGTAATCACCTAGTGGTCACTAAAACCCAGATGAGTAGAAGAGTCGTTCGAGGGGTGACTCCCTTGTGCAGCTCCTCGATGGCTAATTTGCTCGGTAGGTAAGAGTCCTTCGAGGAGTACCCCCCCCCCTCAAAGGACTGCTCCTTCGCTCCTGTCGTTCGAGTCGACAGAGTATCACAGAGTCGATTAGGGAGAAGAAGGGTCGTAAGCCTGCAAACGGGCATAAATTGCTCCAAAAGATACGCTCTTCTGCTCTACCGAAGCACTTCCACTAAATCGAACAACTCCCCGGTCACGTGATCTACCCACAGGGGAATATTGCTTCTTTGGTAAAAAAGAAACGGACTGGAATCTCTCGAAAAACCTTCAAAAGTGGGAATTCAGCTCTACGGGAGAAAAGTCTGCTCTTGTTGTGTTCCTGAATATTCAACATACTCCCGCTCAATCCAACACACCCTCAGAACACGCCCATACCCACAAGAAGTCCATCCGGTATCATATGAACCACGTGCCTCCCCTAGCAGCCACGATGACGGCGCTAATAGAACTAGAGCACTATACTACAGTGCGTAACCCTAGAAACAGGTGATGCGCATGCGCAGTGAGACCATGTGTCACCATGGGAATGACGTAACAAGATGGCCACTCACGCGTGCTACCATGGCAACCCCCACAAGGCACCTTCCGGTCACGTGACTGGTGAATTCAGATGAGAACCTGCACGAGTAGTATGTAAGTGACTCTGACATACTACTTAACACAGTCATGTTTGTGCAGACTTTAATATCCATTGGTATGGCGAGAGACTAGCACGGGGGAGAAGACATTCACATTGTGCTGGTTCTGTCCATGCATAAAGGCCAGAGTTATTGCCCTTGTAATGTTGCACGTATAACACTCTCCATGTGAAGATTTTGTATTATCACTGTGGCATTGGGTGTTGGTTTTTGGTGTCCTTTGGTGTGGTGATAGATCAGTTTGGGGGAAAGGTTATTCGCATGTTGTGGAAGGGGGCATATGCATTCCTTCGCGTTGCACCATTTTCTTGATATCTTGCATTTAACAGTTATTACTCGGACTCGTAGGCACCATCACATAAGTAGTAAAGTAGTATGGTATGTGGTTTTAAGCCCCCTTGTAAGGATCTCATCAGTGGATCTCATGTGACGTCATATTCAAATCACCCAGCTACGTCATGTGTGGTTGTCAACGTAACCCTGGGTACGGCCATGCTGTGACATTATTATTGTGATACGGGTGTCAGTGCACATGCGCACAGCGTGTTTGTAGTGTTTCCATGGTCCATTTTGTATACTGCAGGCAGCCATCTTGGTTTCTATGGTGGCAAGTGGTTGGTATGTCAAACAAAGCCATCTAATAGGGCGAGATGTGTTCAGTTTAATAGGAGTAAGCTTATACCACCTTTCAGTTGTTTTGATAAGATATTAATTTGTTTTAACAAGATCAATAAATTGTTTTAACAAGATCATTAAATTGTTTTAACAAGATATTGAATTGTTTTAACAAGATCAATAAATTGTTGTTACTAGATAAATAAATTGTTTTAACGAGATAAATAAATTGTTTTAACGAGATAAATAAATTGTTTTAACAAGATAACAATTTTGTGTGTCGAAGTCATACCCGAGATGTCCATCACAGAGGTGGGGGAGTGTATGGTAGGGCGTGTCACCCTCCAGTTGGTAGGGATAGGGAACCTCCCTAGAGAAATTGTTTTAATTCTGAAGCTCTGAGAACTATTTTAGAGCCTCCGGGTGCCTCAGTTGTGACCTGTCCAGCTGCTGATTTCAGTCAAAAACGTTAACAATATAAAGTTTGACATTTCAAAACCTGATGCTGTTTGCTTTCGATTCATACAAATTCAACAATTATTTTTCGACAGAATCTGAAATTTCCAACAGAAATGTCTATAGGCGGCGACGGCGGTTCGCCCCCTCCCCCTGGCCCCCCCCCCCCCCCCTTCCGCACCACAAACAGCATGGGCATGCTCCCTCGGGAAATGTTTTTAAATAAAATGTTACGCGCGTGTATCCAAAGCCATAAGACGCTTTTACACTCTGATAAGACTGTAGTCCAAACTAGCACCCAAAGTCCGTAATACAAGTTTTTGGTGTGGCACGTCCTGTGTGAAATTATATTACGGACTTTGGTCTTATAGGGCGGTATCCCTTATATGAAGACAATAGTCTGGGTGTTTGACACTACAGGAAGGTCAATGAAGTCTGGCTCAAACAATTATGAAAACTGCCAAAAAAAAAAGATTTTCCCCGACTTTGCAGCCCCCCCCCCCCCCCCCACACACACACACACCCAGGACCCATGGCCGTACACCTATGCATCTTATAATGTCGTTCTCTGCTTTCCATTTCTACTTTTGTCGACCATTTATTGTCGAAATCGGGCCTGCAATCAGAATGTTTTTATAGGAGGGGATGGAGGACAAGCTATGTCGGGGGGGGGGGGGACCCCTGGACATTCCACCAGTTCAGTTTTTTTTCTGTACCGATAAACCACTCTATCATATACGGAATTCATTTGAATACTACTCACGAAGAGAAGAAGAAAATTTTCTACACGGAACTGTTTATAAGTATTTTTTTAATATTAGTTTTATTTCAGGGAAGTTTTTATATATTTAGTTTTGCAATTGTGTTTGGGGAGGACCGTAGGGTGTAATAAGGAGGTTTAGTTGATAGGTTTTTCCAATTTTGCTGTTTGTTTACCTTAGCTACCTTTTTTCGTGTGTGTTTGTTGCCCTGGTGTTTTTGTCGTTTTCGGTCATTGGATTCTGTTTAATATTTGTAATCATGAATGGTAAGTGCACGACGGGTGTTCAGACGGAAGTATGTATGGGTGTCAAGGGAGGTCTGAGGGAGGTGAGTCGAGGGGTGCAGGTGGGGGAGAGTGAGGATCCGGAGGCATGCAGACAGTGTAATATGAGGTATGGTGGTGGTCGGTCAATGGAGAGTAGTGGGGTATGCGCGAATTGCAGGGATATTTTACAGTTGTTAGAGAAGTGTGTTGGATTCGAGCGGGAGATTGCAGAGCTGAGAAGGAGGTTGGGGAGGGCCGGTGTATCTGGAGTTACTCCGCTGAAGGTTACCTATGATGGTGAGGTGGAAGGTGGGTGGAAGGTCGTTGTGGACTCAAGGAGGAAACTGGCTGGGAAGCAGGAAACGTGGGGGAAGAATGCTTGATGTGGGGGGTGTAACTGAGGAGGGGGTTCTAGTAGGAAAATTCGTAAGGTGGCGTCAGGACAGGGCTGCGTCGAGTCCGGAAACCAGAGTCGACGTAAGGCTGCTAAGGTTGCTAGGCGGTGTTTAGAAAACAGGTATAGCGTTTTAGATCCTGATACCCCTGGGGACGAGAGTGAGGGGGAAATTGTGGGAGGTGAGATGGTTATCGATGTTGATAGGCCAGGCGGGGTTAGGAGGGCGGTGAAGAGAAAGAGGGGGCCAGGGGCATGCAAAATGAGAGGAGGTTCAGATGAAAAAGGAACTGGGGCCAGAAGAAGAAAATTAGTTGCAGCGGGGAGCAGCATTGTACGTGGGATAGACAATGTGGTTTGTGGTCCTGTTAGTTCCAATCGAACAGTCTTGTGCTTTCCGGGGGCGAAGGTGGAGGATCTCAGGGCCCGGGTAGATGGCATTGTGGCAGGGTCAGGACCGGAACCGGTAATGGTGGTCCATGTGGGAACCAACAATATCAGGGAGAGAAGGTCAGTAAGTTTGGTGGAGTCGTATGGAGGCTTAGTCGGCAAACTGCTAAGTAGGAATGCAAGGGTAGTCGTATCCGGGGTCCTTCCTGTCCTTGGAGGTGGGGACGAACGGAACTCAAGGATTTTGGCGCTAAATGAAGAGTTGGAGGACTACTGCGTTGATCTTGGAATATCCTTTATCGACCATTGGGACACGTTTTGGGGCAATGGAAACATGTACGGGCGTGACGGGCTGCACCTTAGCAGGGTGGGGAAACGGGTATTGGGGGATAAAATTCTACGGGTAGCAGAGCCTTTTTTGGAGAGGAGCGGGGTGGGAGGCCAGAGGCAAGTATAACAAAAGTGGACATAGGTGGGGTGAATAAGAGTGAGGGGGACAGAATAAGTTTACCAAGGCTAGTGCCAGAAAACAATGGGCCCAGTAGGCGGAAGCCAATGAACCTCGGTACACTGAAAGTGGGTTATAGCAACATCCAGGGTCTCCACCAGAAAGTAAGTGAAATTGCTACATTGATCGAGGCAGAGGAGTTTGATGTCATGGGCTTAAGCGAGACGTGGGTAAGACACGAGGAACGGGTAGACCAAGTAAGCGGGTGTGTGTGGATAGGTGTAGGGCGAACGGAAGGCCAGAAAAAGGGGGGAAGGGTAGGCATGTACATTAAAGAGGATTTAAAACCGTCGCTGATCACAGATCTGGAAGATATCATCACCTCGGCTGAGGTGTCAAAAGAAATTGGATGGGTAAAGATCAGTCTGAGAAACAAAAGTATTGCACTTGGGCTTGTGTACTGCGCGGTGGAGGGAAGTAAACCCGAGTGGAATGACTCGATATACTCAACACTAAGGTCCAATATCACTGAACTAGAAAACAGGGGTCTCGGTATAATACTGATGGGCGACTTTAATGGACACATAGGTGATAAGGAAGAAGGCAAAGAGGGTGGGGACAAGAAAGTCAACAGGAATGGAAGGAAGCTGTTGAACTTCACAAATGAGCTCGGTCTGAAGGTTCTGAACAGGGACGTGAGGTGTAAGGGGAAATGGACATGGGAGAGAAACGTCAGAAAATCAATAATTGACTACATTCTCACAGATATTAATTTATGGAGGGAGGTGATAGGGGTAGAAGTGGAAGATGAGGGCAAAATGGAGTTGGATAGTGATCACAACTTGATTACAGTGACGATCAGGGCCAAAAACCTAGATAAAAGCAAAGGAAGCTTCAAGGAGGTTTGGGAACTCAAAAAGGATGTCGACTGGGCGAAGTTCGAAGAAACACTGAAACCAAAGCTTGCTACCGTACACAAGGGGGGCAGTGTCCAGAAGATGGCCGACGCCATAGTTGCGAGCCTTGTGGAGGCAGGGAAGGAAAGTGTAGGAAAGATTAGGGTGCCAACACGGGAACTTGGGTACAGAGTGAACGAAGAACTGAAAAGGGCCATAAAAGGTAGAAAAGCAAAATGTGCTGCATACAGGAGAAGTAGAAAACTTAAGGCGGTGGAAAGCAATGAGGCCATGGTAGCAAAGGAAGAATACCAACAAGCACGAAATAAAGTAAATAAGATTAAAGACGACAACCGGAGAGTGCGAAATAGCAGTCTTATTAGGACGATAAGAAGGACAGGGTGGTCGAGTTCGAACGTATTTTGGAAATGGGTGAACAAACATAACAAAGGGAGTAACCCACAGAGTATTAAAGTAGATGGCAGAGTTACAGAAGAGCGAGACCAAATCGCATTAGAACTAGTCAAGCACAGGGAAAAGGTGAACGATAAGCGATGGGGCATGGGGAACCCACCAGAGTGTCCGAACCAAGTCGAGGAAAATCTATCGAACTTCGTGTGCAGCGAAATCAAAACCGAGGAGGTGCGAAGGGTGATCTCAAAATTAAGGAATGGAAAAGCGAGAGGGGTGGACGAAATTCCTAACGAGTTTATCACAAAAAAGGGGAGAGGAACTCTTGGAAAGCCTAACTGCCCCATTCAATTTAACCATAGAAAAACAAGAAGTCCCAAAGGAGTGGAGAGAAAGTAAAGTGACATTTATTCACAAAAAGGGGGAAAAAGACGTCTTGGATAACTATCGAGGGATCTCTGTCAGCAGCAACATTGGAAAATTCTTTTGTAAAGTCCTGTATGGGAGATTAGAGGAGGTGATTGAAGAGAAGGGTTTTGGGGAGAAATCCAGAATGGCTTCAGGAAGGGAAGGAGAGTCACTGATCATCTTTTCACGCTATCCCAAATGATAGAATCCGCGAAAGTATGGAGGGAGGGTATGTGGCGCAAGCTGGAGGCTCTGGGCTTGGGAGGCGAGTTTGTTGGGATTATGAAAGCATTATATAAAGATGTACAGAGTGAACTTAGCCTGGGTAACATTACAACAAAACGTGTGCCTATGGAGATAGGCCTAAAACAGGGGTGTATCCTTTCGCCAATTCTTTTTGCATTGTACATCAAAGGCTTAGGAGATGAACTCCTGCATAGCGACGAGGGGGTTGCAGTTGGTGACTTGAAGATCCCAGGGCTATTTTTTGCAGACGATATGGTGCTAGTGGCAGAAAGCGAAGAGGGGCTAGCAAAGATATGCTGGGAATTGTTGGGAAATATGGGAGCAAATGGAGACTCGAACTTAATGAAAGCAAGAGCAAAAGTTATACCTGTGGGTCGCAAAGTGGACCCCACTCGAAGGTGGAGAGTGGGGGTCTGTATTCCAGAAGGTAGCAGCAGACTTCTTAGTGTAGGAGAGACTAGTGACTATGAGTACCTGGGGGTAAATATAAACATCACAGGAAGAGGCATCTACTGAAACCACACAAATAAATTGATTCTGAAGGGGAAGCGAATCCTTAACCAAGTGAAACTTGTCAGGACACCCGAGGCCCCGTAAGGCCTGGGCTGACGCGGGGTTATTTAGTCCCGCTGATGAAATTGCGGGAAAATTAGACCAAAGTGGAGGGTCGGAATCCCAGTGTCGCGAACTCGGCACTGGGAGCTGAGTTAGACCGACGCCGTGATTCCTTCTCTGCCAAATTGGCCTGAAATAGGTTCGATTTCCGTTAGGTGTGATTCCTAATCACTTCAGGCTGTGTAATGGAAAGAATGACTTAAAGTAACAACTATTCTTTCATTTACACATAAAAATAAAGCAGTTTCAATATTTCAACAATCCACAATTCGATTCTTTTCACAGAAAATGGGTTGCTAGAGTTAAATAATTCTCAACAATTATATAGTCATTCTGTAGCCCTGTACTGGCACTATGGTCTACACACTGCAAATGTTACTGCCGTGAGCTCGCCATAAGAGCTTCACAAATCTGAAATGTTATTATCGTGAGCTCGCCATAAGAGCTTCACCCTCTTGGGCTCAAATGTCAACGTCTGCGCGTAACTGTACCTCTGGCTGTCGGAGGGTTCCGACCAGCAATGTTTGTCATCTATAAAGCCACCGTACTTCTGATTTGGGTCAGATATTGTCTACTCATACCCTATGTGCCTTTTGAAAGTCCTCCGTGAAAGTTCTATTGAAATGTTCACTGTTCCTGTTTGAATTCACGATTCACAAATGCCCATTTTTGTGCTAGGGCGAAATTGTCACTCACACCGATCTCCAGTCGGTATTACGATGCTTCGACAGCAAAACAAACTACTCAGAACGCAATCAGTCTGACGCTTCAAAGGGTTAATACGCACAATACAATTAACCTACACTTCTGTCTATTGCAGGCTGATACGTGCTACTCGACAATCTAAACTTTAACGTTTCACCATGGGTTTTCCTTCTCAACGAATTTGGCACTGTATCCGCCTATCAACCTTAAGCTGAATCAATCGTGGAATGCCCTGTCTGGCGATTCCAGCCGTTTCAGGGTCCTGTGATCGAAGGTACCCCTATGCCAGGAAACAGAGTCCGCCTGCACTGGACTTCACCAACGTGTGTGTGACCCCAAGTGTGTGTCTAATGCTCTGCTCTTCAAGGTATATATACTTTTTACCCTAAACTGTCAGGAGGACAGACGCTCATCTGTCCATCTGTCAAAACGGTGGGAGATGATGTATATCGAGGCAGAATCAATACAAGTCATCTCGCGCGTGACTTAACGGTGATTTCACTTGTCGAGAGAACCGATTCGTTCCTGCCACTCATTGCTTTTTTTCTAATGATCAGGTGACGACACGACAGACATTTCTATCTTTTAGAATCTCGTTTCTCAATTGGCCGTGACGATATCCTGCCACCAACCGATTACGTCTCGTAAGACTCGCGACTACTGTATAACTTAAATGAGATTAGACCTTATCTAACATACCGTTTCTCCCCTGGGTCCCTGCGCTGAAGCTGGATATACACCACGTGTGTTTTTTTTCCATGTCCAGCTTCACAGAGAAGTGAAATTTACGTAGGGTTTTCGCCTTGGTGCGGAATATCTTTTGAACTTACAATATCTTTATATATGAGGCCCCTTGCCCCTATATTTAGACTGGCTTTGCTCTGACAAAACTTATAGGAAGAAATAGTTTCAATAAGGTTTTCGTAGGGAAAACCATTTATTTGGGAAATGGTGGGTCTGCCAAGTATAGCATACGGTGCGGAAGTTGTACCCCTAAACCAGACGGCTATAAAGAGCTTGGAAACCCTGCAGAACGATGCAGGCCGATGGCTAACAGGGTCGAGTAATGCCGCAGCGCTAGAAGCAATCAGGGGTGAGCTTGGATGGATGAGGATCAAGGACAGGATAGACCTATTGAAACTCGGTTATCTTAATTATTTGGTAAATCTCCCCGACAGCCGATGGTGTAAAGTAATGTTCCTGAGAACTTTCAACTCAAATATCAAGACGTGGTGGATGGTCCAAGTGAGGGAGCTAGTAGAAGATTACTCATTGAAGATCTCGGACCTTGACGTTGGGGCAAACCAGGGTAAAAAGATCGTCAGTGAAAGGGTCATGGGGGATTGTAACCGTAATTGGCGAGAGGGGGTCAAATCAAAGAGATCTTTGTGTGGCTTACGTGATAAAGAGAAGCCTGGTTTTGAAGAGTACCTTTATGGCACCTTTGGGGGCTCACTGCTGTTCAAGCTGAGGTCGCGGTCCCTGAAGCTGAGGGGAAAAATTGGGAAAAACAGTGAAAAGGAGTGCCAGATGTGTAATTTGGGTGAGGTGGAGACCCTGGAACACTTTATTATAGAATGCCCAAAATACCAGTCTAAAAGAACAAGATTCACGGGGAGCATAATGGGGAAATGGGATGGGAGAATGAAGGACATGTGGTTAGGGGGCGACTCAAAGGAGGGGGTTAATATGCTAATCGGAGAGATTGGGAAGAATGGGGCAAGGGATGTCATCAAGCAGTTCGTCTTCGTGTGTTGGGAGGAGAGAAGAAGCATAGGAATAGGGAGGCAGCTGGTAGAACAGGCGTAACCAAGGCCTTCTCATACGAGAACCGCGACAAATCAGCGGCCGGCCAAAGTGTTATGATTGTTATTACGAAAGAAACACTGGGAATATTCTTTCAAACACATACCGCGAAAAACTGAAAGATCATAAAGTTAATTGATTGGCGAGTGTATCAAGTGAATACGCCTAAATTTATTCAACTATAAAGTGAAGTCATTTGGGGGCGCGGTGGCGTTGCGGTGACCGGTCCTCGTCAGATCACCGAAGTTAAGCAACGTCGAGCCCGGTTAGTCCTCGGATGAGTGAACGTCTGAGCGATCGATTCGGACGCCCGCGTTGTGTCCTTGGGCAAGGCACTTCACCCCGATTGTCCACATGGGGGCACGAAGACGCCGTGTCCTAAGGCGTACTGCACACCGATGGTGCGCATGTCTTCAACCAATCTAACCCTGTCTGTGCTACAGTGTGGAGTAACGATGTTGGGGAGCTGCCAGCTGCTCGTCGTTGCTCGGTGGCTCTCTCCGGGTACTCCGGCTTCCTCCACCCGTAAAACTGTCATGGTCATGATTAGCCATTGTACATAAGTATATGACTTAAACACCAATAAATAAATAAATAGTGAAGTCATTAATTTTAATGAGTAAAATTCATATTTCCCTAGAATACGTAACCGTGTTACCAGCTAAGAAATCAGAATTTGTAATCAAAAAGTGGCGAGGCGATGTAATCTGGCCCTGCTTATCGCTTCAGATACTTATTTCGTTAAAACGAAATATTTATTTCGTTAAAACGAATTAATTATTTCGTTAAAACGAAATATTATTTCGTTAAAACGAAATAATCATTACCTTAAACTGAAATATTATTTCATTAAAACGAAATATTATTTCGTTATTTTGTCCATAGTCGTCACGGTAGAGGTATGACCAAAGTCCCAAACAAACCAAAAAATTAGTGAATATTAGGTGACCACCACTCGAAATGGTTGACAGGGGAGTCTGTTTAACATCACGGACATCTAATTCACACGTAACATTCAGCGTCCTTCACCGCTGAATTCCCCCTTCTATTATTTTTTTTTTGTTTGGGGGGGGGGGGGGGGTGGGCAGGGGGGGGGGGGGGCGTTTTTCCTGAAATGAAAAAGACGTGTTATTCTTCTCGAAAAGAATTATTTCTTTCTTTTTTTTTCTTAAAAGGAAAACACGTTTGTTATTGTGCGGGAAAAAAATATTTGGCTTTTTCTGAAGGCACCGAGACTCACCCGTCCAGGAGACAAAGTGGGGAAGGGGAGGAAGAAGAAGGACGGTCACAGCCAGCAGACGACGTCAGGGGTTTGTCGTGGGGCACTAAGGCTATGATTGTCCTAACCAAGTCCCTATAGTGAGATTGGGGGCGAGGTGGCAATGAGGCTTACTGCAACTGTTTTTCTCGGGCCCAGACGGACTGAAACGTAAATGAAACCTTAACCTACAGGGGCGGCACTACCAGTGATTTAGCAGGCCTGAGCGTGCCGGACCTGCAATTTGCGTATTGCTCACTTTTACTAATGACATCCAACCTCCAGTCCTTTGCTGAGTGCTATGTGGACGGCACGCAACCTTCAGAAATACTCACTTTCAACAAATGAACTGCATTGTGTCCTAGGGCAAGGTACTCAATCCTGATTGCCTACGTGGGGGCAAGGTGGCACCGAGTACTAAGGCGTATCGCACGTCGATGGTGCACCTGTCTTCCACCAATGCCCACCCTGATCGTGTGAAGTTAGTTCGTTGGGGAGTCAGACAGATGCTTGCCACTGTTCAGTGGTTCTCTCCGAGTACTCCGACTTCCTTCACACGTCAAACTGACGACACGAGGTGACCCTGGCTGTTGAAAGTGTAATTAAGCTCCAATAAATGAATGAATAAATAAATAAATTGGAGGACAAATCGTCCCTGTCCCAATTAAGTTTGGCCCAGACAATTGCTCTTCTCACAGGAAGAACATTCGCAACATTGGCCCGAGCCGATGCATATTAACGGAATTCACCTGCTGGAATTTATATTGCGGGAGACATAGATTACCACTAAACCACCACAGAAGGGTGTTTTCCACCCCGCAATTAGTTTCGGTTGAAGGGATTTGCAGAAGGCAGCGCTAAGGAGATTTCAAAGATTGCCCGCGATGTCTAAATGTTTACTCATAAATATGTTAGTAGCAGTTGGGTGTGGAATTCAGCAACGAAAATTCTTAAACCGTCCTGTGATTTGCAACCTTCACTCACCTCCGCGATGCATGCATGGCCCAACCCAGTGCCCGTATGTCTTCCTGCCTCACAAACTTACGAGTTTTACTGCCACCCTCCCCCTGTTTAATTTTAATCTAAAGTTCCAGAGAGAGAGAGAGCATTTGGTGGTGGTGGTGTGGGGGGGGGGGGGTGTTTCGGGGGTGCAAACGAACCTCCTTTTACATTTTTATAAGAATGCAAATGAATCCCCCAAAAGTCACCAGAGAGCTATGTTTGATAGTAAATTTCAAAATCCCCCAAACCCCATGTATGCGTGCCTTTGCCACCTGCCTGGCATACCCCGGTATGCCTTTTCATCGAAGTAGAACCACCAGATTGTGGAAGGTCTATTTTAATGACGTTTTTCTGCTTTGAATGACAATTGAAGGATTTCGAGGGATTTTATGCAAAAAAGGGAAGTTCAGCATGCGGAATAACCCTTTTGCCCCAGTTAGGGTGAGGGTCAGATTTAGTGTTGAAACAATTAGTCGACTAGTCATTGTCGTCGCCAATGCTGATATTGCCTACGTCGACACTGGATTCGGGGGTTCGGTCGCTCAGTAGGTAGAGGTGCAGGCTGCAAGACGAGAAATCCTCCGTTCGAACCCCAGCTGCGGCAACCGTGTTGTGTCATTGGGCAAGACACTTCACCCCATTGCCGTCGTGGGGACACGGTGGTGCTGTGTACTAAAACGTACTGCCCGTCGATGGTGCACCTGTCTTCAACCAATGCTTGAAGACAAGTGTACCATCGACGTGCAGAACGCCTTAGTACACAACGTTACCATGCCCCCACGTGGGCAATGGGGGGGGGGGGGGGTGAAGTGTCTTGCCCAAAGACACAACGCTGTTGCCGCAGGTGGGATTCGAACCGAGGACCTCACGGCTTGCGGCCTGCACCTCTACCTACTGAGCCACAGGTCTGAGAACTGACAAATCATGGGTTAACATATGTTACACTGTACCGGGACAGCATGAAACAACCAGAATATAGTGGTGGCTCACCAACCATAGTAGTAGCTGGTGTGCGATCAGCGAAGTTTGAGTGTATGACTCTGTGACATTGAATCCCAAGGCAGCTGAGGACGTTGGGCATGTTCACGAATACTACGCAATCATCACCGTACCTAGGTGTAAAATTGAAACCCGCTGAGGCACCTGAATTGCGTGCTCGTCCGTGGACCAAAAGCGGTATTCTCCTTGGAGTTGAGATGAGAATGCCATGAAATGATCAAAGGGTGTGTACTCCTATGATACTGGGTAATAATGTAAATCTGAGAGCACTGTGGCGTATTATATACCTGACCAAACATTGCTTTAAACTATTATAACCCAATAACTACTGCCCTGGTAGCAGTGGCGGAGCCAGGAGTTAGACTTGGGGGAGCCTAAGTAAGATATGGGAGGGGGGGGGGGGTCCCAAGGTTCAAGGTCGAGATGCCGAAGGCATCCCTGAAGCGCCTAAAATAATTTCAACCAATGCAATCTGCGTAATTTGTTGGTGTGCAGTTTGGCTACACCTCACTGAATGGAAGTTACTGCCAAACCACCTATACGATGACGGATGTACCAATTATTTATGTGGTAATCCCAGAGAATATTATTACAATATCTATTGCTAACATCGGAAAAATGTAAGCAAACAAATTCATAGTGTTAATTCCGATTTCTCGGATTACGTCAAGTTTAATAACGTCGAGTAATTTTTTATCTCGCCTACAAATATACAGGAAGTCGTGCTATGTGTAAGTGGTCTACGGCCAAAAATGAGTAAGGACTGTGACAACATCCCTACCAGACTGTTAAAAAATATAATATCAGAAATAGCAGAACCATTAACCCATATAATTAATCTTTCATTCTCGACTGGAGAAGTCCCTGATAAAATGAAAGTAGCAAAAATCATACCAATTTTTAAGTCTGGCGATCATAAACTCTTTAACAACTACAGACCAGTCAGCATCCTTCCTGTTCTCTCCAAAGTTCTCGAAAAGATTATGCACCGAGGACTGACCAATTTCCTAAACGAAAACAATCTAATATACCGATATCAATTTGGATTCCGCAAGGGACATACACGTTTCATCCAATACTGCATCATATAAATAACTTTACAGAAACAAATGACAGACCAACCAACGAGTGCACATTTTCACTTTTCCTTGACTTCTCCAAGGCCTTCGACACGATAAATCACTCAATTCTGATACAGAAACTGCAGTCATATGGGATAAGGGGTGTTGCCAATTCCTGGTTTAAAGACTACTTGTCTGGTCGCTCACAATTCGTCTCATACAGGAGTTAGTCCTAGGATTTCCATCCTGTTGTCATGGGTGTCCCTCAAGGTCCTGTTCTCGAGCCCATTCTATTTCTCTTGTACATATATGACTTTAGTGAATCGACGCTTCTAAAGGTACTGTCATTCGCCGATGATACAACTGCATTCACCTCTGGTAACATCCTGGACACCTTAATTGACACTACGAATAATGAAGTGTCAAAAATAAGTGATTGGTGTGCCGCTAACAAACTCAAATACCACGTCTCAGCCGTTTGTTCTAAAATATCCAGGGTCATGTATGCAATAAATAGAGCGAAAAAACTACTTCCCCTCAATGCCATGAAAACCCCGTATTTTAACCTGATACATAGCCACTTATTGTACGGGATTCAGGTCTGGGGGCATATACCGGCCACTAAGAGGATCTTCAAACTCCAAAAATGGCAGTTCGTATTAGGTACGTAAAAGGTACAATGCACACACCGACCCACTATTTAAAGAACTTCAAATTCTAAAATTTGAAGATCTGTACACAGTGCAAGTTCTCCTCTTTAAGCATGACTGGTACATCAGCAGATTATCGGATTGTTTCAATGAGACCTCCAAAATATATACAAATCCATCCATGGATGCATGTAGGTAGAAGTGCAGGCTGCAAGCCGAGAGGTCCTCGTTTTGAATCCCACCTGCGGCAACCGTGTTGTGTCCTTGGGCAAAACACTTCACCCCCACCCCCACTGCCCACGTTGGGGCACGGTGGTGTTGTGTAAAAGGACGTACTGCACGTCGACGGTGCAGTTGTCTTCAACCAATGCTAACCCTGCTTGTGGGTAGTTAGTATGTTGGGGAGCCAGACAGTTGCTCGTCGTTGCTCAGTGGTTCTCCCCGGGTACTCGGGCTTTCTCCACCTGTAAAACTTTCCAACACGAGGTGACCCTGGCTGTTGAAAGTGTCATTAAACCCCAATAAATAAATAAATTTCCACCTGCGTGTTCAGAGATATGGGGGCTGAAATTTTGTACAATTTGTTCAAAGGGCTTAATGTTTTTGTACTCCGGGAAAAGCCTGTGATTCTGCAGAATCTAGTTTTTTTCTCTCTTTTCTTTCTTTCTTTCTTTTTTCCAATTCTCGTGAACTCTCTTATAGATTTCGTTAAAACTTCGCAATGTTGTAGATGGCTATACTTTGTCTTGACAGTAAGCTTTTCAATTGGGCGTTAACTTTCTTCTGCCAAAACCCGCCCAAAACGACCAAATTTCCATTGACCAATATCTCCTGGTCCGAATGGGCTAATGACAGATTTGTCACAAATATACTTTTCCACGAAGAACCGGTAACAAAAGTTTACCAAAATTATATTTTCTGCCACAATTTTCCAAAATATCAAAAATAGGCCTGAAAATCGAACACTTTGGTCTACAATCTTGGCACTGTGAATTAGCAGAATACCAGTAATGAACTGAATAGTAAGAATGTGATGTACCATTATCATAAATGCAAAAGAAATTTCAATTTTATCCACAATGTGTTCAAAATGGCCGCCAAACTGTCAAAAAACGCCAAAATTTTCACTGACCAATATCTTCTGATCCAAATGGCCTAATGACATGATATTTTTACAGACTCGTCATAAATACACTTTTCCATAAGGGACTGGTAACATAAGTTTACTAAAATTATTTTTTCTGCCAAAATGTTTCAAAAACATGAAAAATAGGCCTGGAAATCGGATATTTTGGCCTGCCATCTTAGCACGGTGAATTAGTAGAACACCAGTAATAGACTGAATAGTAAGAATGTAATGTTTCATTATCATGAATGCAAAAGAAATTTCGATTCTATCTAAAATGGGTCCAAAATGGGTGCCAAACATGGAAATAAAATGCCCAAATTTTCATTGACCAATATCTTCTGGTCCGAATGGCCTAATGATCTAAAATGTTCACATACTCCTCAGAAATACACTTTCCATAAGCAGCTCATAACAAAAATTTACAAAAATAATTTTTTTCTGCCAAATCTTTTCTAAACATCAAAACTAGGCCTGAAAATCGGACATTGTGGCCTACAATGTCGTCACTGTGAATTAGAAGAACACCAGTAATGCACTGAATAATAAGAATGTACTGTACCATTTCATAAATGCAAAAGAAACTCCAGTTTTATCCACAATGAGCCAAAAATGGCCGCCAAGCGTGAAATTTTTTAAAATCCTAGATCTCATAACTGACAAATGATGGGTTAACATTTCTTACATCACAGTACTCCATGATCTTAGTGGATTGACCTATATCCAAAGATGCTGGGTGAGCAACTGTCAGACTCTCCAACGTACTAACTCAAGCAGGGTTTGCAGTGGTTGAAGACATCGACGTGCCGTATGCCTTAGTACACAGTGCCACCATAACCCCACACGGGCAATCGGGATTAAATGGCTTGCCCAAGAACACAACACGGTTGCCGCAGGTGAAATTCTCTCCCCCCACCCATCCCCACCGAAAAATGCCACCACCATGTCAACCCACATTGGAAACATCAGTAAAGTAATTTAAAATAACAAGGAAAAATGGAAATCTTGCGATGGGCTTAGAGAGGAAGTGGGTCAAGATTCAGCATTAGAGCTGGGGAGGGGGTCAAGGCTCAATATGACCGCAGAAGCAGTGGCGTGGGAACCAGGGGGTAAGAAGGTATTTAACCACCCCCCCCCCCCCCCCCTCAAAAAAAATAGTTCCTGAGCACTATCGCCCGACGCCCGCTTGATTTTATGCTCGACAATCGTCACAAACAGCGACACTACTAGCTTGTGCAAAAGTCATGGTTGTACAATATATTGTACTAACCAGCGGCGCCAGTGATGTTTAACAATAATGATATCCCAAACTCAGATTTTGGGTAATAGGAAAAGTTTTCGTTAAGCTCTCCGAGGGACATTTAAGTTGGAACTCAAACCAGCCCAATGCAGCTCTTGAAACAGCAGAACATGCACTCCTTCACTCTAGAAAGCTAACCAACTTTTTCTCTTAATAAGAAAGTTCCTTCTGTTTTTTTATATAAATTTTATTTATCCGAGTTTATATGTGCACCGGCTATCAAAACAAATATATCGCAGATGCCGATGCATAGTAATATAAACCAAAATAAAACAATTTAAGGTTAAAGACAACACCAAAATAATGCATACCCATAGAAAAATGTTTCACAGTTGCCAATAGACACAGTAAACAAGCGCCCCCATACATCGCAAAATACCCACCACAGCTGATGCAAACAAAAGAGGTGAAGATGATGTGAGAGGAGCTAAAAAGACAGAACTAAATGGTCATGAGGAACAGCACACATTGTCAAGTCAGGAGGTTGGAGCCAATGTGATGAAAAAAGATCGCGAGGAAGACGCGTGAAATCAATCCGAATACGAGAACGCAAACGACTAAAAAAAGAAGGTAATAACGCTGGAGGAGCGGTGTCACGATTAAAACCTACCTCAGTAAGCATTCTCCAAATAGCAGATACAGCTTCGATGACAAGACAGAGACAAGAAGCAGTAGTAAAAGGGTCACAGCCGGAAAGGAGGACAAGAAACAAAATAGTAGCTTATTTTGGCAAAACAATAGACTTTACGAGACCTGTGATCCAGCGGAAAACCAGATCACATAATGGCGGAACCAAAGGGCAGCTACAAAATAAGTGATGATAAGTCTCAGTAGCGTTAGGAAGACGGCAAAACTGACACCTATCATTACCAGAAAGACCCAATCGAACAAGACGCGAACCCACAGGAAGAATTTCATGGAGAATTTTCCAAAAATGGACACGACAGAAAGGGTCAACAAAGGAATGATGAAGATGACGCCAAGCAAGGGAATAATCGACAGAACGATTCTTCACCATTACCCGAGGGGTGGCAGTGTAAACAGAAACCATTATTGAAGAATATTGCCTTGTAGACAAGGTACTAAAAATATCAAGACTAGCTGTACTACGAAACGTCTGAAAGCCCAACCAGGAATCCGAATAAAAACGAGGTTTACAAAAAGTATGTGGAACTAAATTAGAATCTAGAGAAGGATCCAAAGATAGTAAATAGAACCATCCAAAATTTTGCAAACGGCTTCCACTTAGCGACGCATTCGGGATTAAGAAGGGTTCGAAGACGAGAGACCCTACGAGCCCTACTTTTGGCAAGTATATTAACAGCACCGGTGCCGCCATCACATTTGTGCAGATACATAGCAGAACGGGCAAGGGGCTAACACTGTTTTAGTAAGGTTAGTTCAGAACCAGAGGCACGACCGAAATGGCGACTCCAGTACAGGAATCGATCGATCGAGCGCTCGGAAGTCAATATACCTGTACTATCATCGGCATAAATAGAAATCTTAGACCCATCAAAGGTACCAGGGAAAGTCACGCCCTTGATATCCGGGTCCTTCCGTACCCGAATAGCAAAGGGCTCCAGGCATAGAACATATAACAAGGGAGATAAACTGTAACAGTGACGGACCGATCAAGTCACAGAAAAAGGCTCGGAAGGTGAGCCATTCACAAGTACACGAGATGATATATCACGATATAACAGTTGTATCCATTGGAGAATACGATCTCCAAACCAGAATGCCTTTAAAGTTTGGAACAAATATTGATGACTAACCCGATCAAAAGCTTTGGCCTAATCTAAACAAACGAAGGAACAGGCCAAGTTCTTACGCTCAGCATAGTCAAAAACATTTCGTAATAAATGTACATTATCAAAAATGGTAAGACACGGAACACCACACGTTTGATCCCGGTGTACAAGGGAACTCATCACATTCTTTAACCTATTAGTAAGAATTTTGCTGAGAATTTCGTAGTCGCAATTAAGAAGACTAATAGGGCGGTAATTGGAAACTAGCTCATGATGAGCAGCATCCTTCAGCAGCAAAGTAATAAAAGACAACCGTTGCGAAGAGGTCAAATGATGAACCTCAAGGCAAGATGTATAAAGCCGCAAAAGCCACGGTGCTAAAACAGCTGAGAAGGTTTTATAAAATTCAGCAGACAGTCCGTTTGATCCTGGTGCTTTATTTCTGGAAAGATCGGTGATAGCCTTTTCAATCTCACCCACCGTAATATCACCCTCCAAGGCGTCAGCATCGGCGGAAGACAATTGCGGTAGATCAGTAAAAATTCATCGACGACCACAGGGTCAATAGGCTCTTCCGAGAATAAATCCGATAAAAAAAGAAACAAAAGCCTGGGAAATTTCGATAGGAGATTCAGTAAGAGAATCATCCACCTTATTTTTTTAAAATAAATTTAGATTTGCCCTCGTGTACTTCCAACTGAGAAAAATACCTAGATAGTTTTTCCTGGTTATCAATATACTGAGCTCGAGAACGAATGATAGTGCCACGAGCTCGCTTGGAAAGTAATTCTTGAATAAAAGCTCTAACCGTCACTGTATCCTCAGAACATGAACCGGGATTAGAAGATTCGACCAAAAATAATTTCAGATAAAAAAATTCCAGTTCACGTAAACAATTTCGAGAGGCTTCTGCCTTATTTTTACAATAATTTTGAAAAAAAAAATTAAATTTCAGTTTAGATTCCTCCCACCAAGCCAAAACATCAGTGACAGTAGGCTTAGTTAAGGACTCCCAAAAAACTAAAAATATGTCTCAAAAATCAGAGTCGGAAAAAATAGAAGAATTACATTTGCAGTAACCAGACCCTAAAGAGGGTGGGAATGATCACCATCACAGGAAAAATATATAGCATCGTGATCAGACAGGTCAACAGACTGATCAAACGAACGACAAGCCGGCAAAAGGTTACGCGACACGTAAAACTGGTCAAGGCGTGTCGCCACCACCAGGCGTGTCCACGTAACATTTACACAAGACGGGTGGAAATGACGGTAAAGGTTGCAAAGATGAAACTCACCTAATGTACTTCTCCACTCCGGAACAAAGGGGCAGGAACGAGTATCGCCACCTACTTTGTCCAAGGAAATATCTTCAATAAAGTTAAAATCACCACCAAGAATAATGGGCAGGGGAGTTGTTAAAAATGGCAATAATCCGTTAAAGAACGGCTTACGATCTTTATATAAATTGGGACCGTAAACATTAATGAGACGATAAGTAGACTCATCAATAGAGATATCCAAAACAATGTACCGGCCGAATGAATCTAAATGAAAGTGCTGAACGATGAAGGGCAAGGCTTGAGAAATCAAAACCCCAAACCCCCAACTGTCGTCAGTACCAAAAGACCAAAAAGCCTTATATTTGGACAAGAAAAACTCAACTTTCCTGCCCATAGACAGGCAATTAACATGCGTCTCTTGGAAAAAACCACATCAGACATGTGATGATCAAGGAAATCTCGAAGAGATGACAGTCTGCTGGACGAACACAGACCATTCAAATTAACCCTTTACCTAGCGTAACGGCCAATACCGGCCAGCGCTATTCTCAAAAATAGCCAATTAATTTTCATTATTTTTTAATTTTTTGTCTCTAAAACATAGGTTATGACCCCTCATTGGGACGAGCTCGTCGAGCTCGTTCCAATGAGGGGTCATAACCTATGTTTTTGAGACAAAAAATGAAAATAATAGATATTCAAGAATTTTTTTTGCAAGAGTCGTCTGCTTTTCATGTTAGGTAAAGGGTTAAGGGAAAGACACCGCATAAAGGATAAAAAATAAATAAATACAAGAACAGGACTCAAAGAAATAGATCATTGTAAATGTAGTCCCCAAAGGAGGTACAAGGCGCAAAGAAAACAATGAACGATGACATAATCAAACCAAGAGCCAAGAAGCTTAGTAAATAAGTGTTACGAATAGGGTTACAAGTGCGCCAGAGCGACACGACTAAAGGAAAGAAATGGCATAGATCATGTTGTAAAACAAGGACAATACGTAAGGAGGGTAAAAAGGTCGGAATCATAATAATCGAAAAGAAACAGGAAGGAAGGCGGTGACAACACCATTCGGATAACCTCAAAAAGAAAAACACACAAAATTAGCCAATATTTCCCAACAAGAAGGGGAAAAGGAAATAAAAGGGGAAAATGAAAAAAGATCACAATGAACGTTGTCGAAAGCAAACAGATAGCGGAGAACAATGGTGGACAAATGCCCCTAAAAGGGTTACAAGTACACAAAAAAATTACAACTAAACAAGAGAAACGACACAGGACATGTGTCGAAACGAATATGAGCAACAAAACCTGAACCAGAATAATAGAAGGGGAATAAAGGAAGGGGGTGGGGGTAACACCCGCCATATGACCCTGGGATGAAGGACATACCAGAAAAGGCACGAAATACGAACATTAAAGGAAAAACGAGATATAAAGGACTCAAACCGGGAATTGAGCAAATCAGTGGAAAAGTGCCCCCAAAAGGGCTAAAAGACACGAACAATTCTCAACTAAAGAGAGGAGACGATACAGAACATGTGTCAAAACGAAGGCAATAGGGAATGTGGGCAACAGGACATGAACCATAATAATAGAGAGGAAATATAGGAAAGGGGGTGGGAGTAACGCCCACCATATAACCCCATAATAAAGGACACACCAGAAAGGGCACGAATTCTCAACACAAAAGCGAAAGGAAGATATAAAGAAAATGGCAAAAAAGACAACGACGAACGATGTCGTCCTTAACTCAAGAATAGAAAAAATCAGTGGACAAGTCGTCCCCTGAGTTCCAATGTGTTCTATGTGCCTACTGGCACATAGAACACATTGGAACTCAGGGGACGAAGTGCCCCTAGAAGGGTTACGAGCACACCAAAAATTCGCAACTAAAGGGAACAGACGACACTGAACATCAGGCAAAACAAAGCCAACAGATAATGCAGGCAACAGAGCATGAACTATAATAATAGGAAGAGACCATAGAAAAGGGGGTGTGGGTAACACCTTCCAGATAACCCGATAATGTAAAACAAAACGAAAAGGGGGAAAAAAGAACACAAAAGGGAAATGTATATTGAACAAGATAAGCGCAAAAAAAAGACATGAAGGAACTGTGACACAAGCAAACCCAGAACTAAGAAACACAGTGGACGAGTGTCCCTGAAAGGGTTACACGTACACTAAAGAATCAAAGTTAAAGAAAAGAAGCAACACAGAACACATATGGAAACAAAAAATAAGAAAGAAAAACAATCAAAAACTAAGGAAAAAATATCAAAAACAAAAAAGGGGGTGGGGATAACACCCACAAAATGGGGTTATAAGAAGAAGCGGCAGGACAAACATCCCAAGAAGAGTTGTAAACATCACCGATAATTCCACAACAAAAGACAAAAGAAAATATCAAAAAAGAAATAATCAAAAACAGAATAAAAAGACAGCAAAAAGAAAAAAGGGGTGGGGGTAAAAATCTACAAAAATGGTGATGAGAAAAATCAGCAGAGCAAACGTCTCGGAAGGAGTTGTATGTACCGCTGATATTTCCATGACAATAAAAATAATAAAACGAAATGCAAGACTGAGCACACTCGATAAAAGGGACCGAAGAAATTGTCAAGAAAGCGTGCAAAGTAAAACAAACTTGATACCAGACGAACAAAGAAAAACCTGTCGATGAGTGATCCAATAAAAATTCTGAAAAACAAGAAATGTCTTGCAACACAAATCAAGACGAAGAAAGGTATACAATTAACCCACAACACACAGCCACCCATAATGCGACAGCACGCATGTGGACAACGCCCAAGGAGAGCAATTCACACAGAGGTATGCAGTTTACGGGCAAAACTGAGCGAAGAAATAAACCAACACCCGAAGGTGAAACTTTTAGGCAATAGGTTGAAAATCGACGGGCAGTCTCGTGGTCCGGGGACGGAAGGAGGGTCAGTAAACAAGTTGAAACAAATATGAAAAACAACTTAGCCATTAGGCGTACAATCCTGCGCAACAGGAGGGGCTGACGCTGCAGGGGTGTGGGCTATACCCAAAATACCTTCAACATCTTGGCTAGCCAAATCTTCAGCCGTAAATTTTACAACAGAACGCCCAGAATGGGGATTGAACTGACGCGGGAGAGTACGAGCCTCAGGTTTCTGATTGCGTTTAGAACGCCTAAGTATTGGGGGAAGGGGAGAAACACCCCCAACCCCATCTTTAGAAGTAACTACCGGAACCGTTTCAAGCGTCTGATTCAGCGGAAACAACATTCCCATCAATACTCTCGTCAATACACTCTCCATCGGAAGATAGGACCAAATCCGCTGCAAAATGGTCAACAAACATAATGGTCTCAGTCTGATTTTCAGAAGCAGGCAAATCCCCGCCAGGCAGGGAGAAGGGTTGTGTCGTGGAGACAATGCCATCACTTGTTGCGGCCTCCAACGAACCATCCCCACCCCTTCCCCGACCAAGAACGGCCTCCTCACCCACTGCCACAAAATCTGAAGCTATCACGTCCCCTTGAGAAGAGGAAGAAAGACGAGATCGCGAATGGACATCAGCAATCACTTTTTGCTGAACCATAGCATCATCACAGTCTGATTGAGCTCCAAGAGCTGCAGTTTGAAGAGAAGAAAGTGTGTCATTTGTTGGCAAAACAGGATCTGTAGAAAACTGTGTCTCATCAATCGTCGCCGGTAGACGTAGAAATAACACCAGAAGGCAAGGCTACATGTTGTTTAGGAAGTTCAGTCTCTCTATTAGGCCTCAAGCGAGCTTTGATCTCACGGATGGCCAGATCCATAGCAGGTGTTGGAACATGGTCTTTTGAACGTTTAGAAGCAGAACTAGCGGAGTCATCAACGACATCGGAGCGCCTGGCATCAACGGTATCGCCAACAGAATCTCGATCAACTGCTGTATCGCCACTTTCAATGATTATATTGGACTGAGGAGGCTCACCTCTTAAGGAACGAGCAAATGTCCGGTTGGACCCCAAATCCAAATTACATTCCCGTCTCAAATGTCATTCGTTCCCACAACGCAAACACAGCGGTGGTCGGCCAGGCAATGTAAGCAAAGCTGTCCATCCTCCAATGCGATAGAGGCGGGGGGGGGGGGGGGGGTGGGGGGGGGCGTCGCATCCTCGATACTGGTAATAATGTGTACTGTACGTAACCCGTTATAAACAGTTCTATGAAAGTTAGTTTTATTATTGTCAATGGAAACCACCTTGCCAAACGCCGAAAACAGACTCGTGCACGTGGAAAGGCAGCCAATCAACACGTATGGCCACTTTTTGCGCCACCCACGGTGAAATTTTACAAATTCAACGCCTATCAATAGTTGTTATGGTCTCCATTTTAGCAAGTTGTTCACTATCAGTAAACGGTTAACGATCACAAACCATTCAAAAATGGGCCAAAGTCTGTAGAATTGCTATTATACTGCCATCTGGCTCATGTGGGGTTAAAGTATTATAGAGCTCATTATCGGTGACTTGAAGTGGATTGCCACCTTGCACAGTAAACTTTACGGTGAATAGTTTATAGAAGAAAGAGGAATGACAGGGTTCCATGTTTATGTTTATATTACATGTCACTGCACAAAAATGTAAACCGAAAAATAAGGCAAAACAGCATATCACAACCATAGAAATCCTAGCGGTAGACGCTGGTGTAAAATATTTTTTAACAAATCAGAAATGGGTTTTTCGTAAACAGTATTTACAGATATTCATACAGGAATCACAACAATTTTTATAAGAAACCAGAAAAGGCATATATGTGACCAGCATTTAAAGGGTTCGATACACGAATCAGAAATGGACAATTTTGGCTCTGCCCACTAATTTGAGTGATGAAATACATTCATAAACTTTAGAAATACATTAAGGAGTAAATGCATTTCCCAGTCTTTCTGAATAGTATGCACTTGATGACCTCATTCAGGTGGACCATATATTGAATCTCCAGCAATGTTTAACTCAGTCGGTGTAGTCCCATGTCCACATCTACAATGAAGAATGAGCGCAACCCACTTTGAAATAATGGCTCCACCAACTTCAGATCTGTCATCTGACATTCAGATCGAACGGGTGAAAAAAACATAGATGAGTGCAAACTGGTTATTGTTAACCAGCATGCCAAAATGCATAGAGATAGGACGGTCCGTATTTGAGTTGTCCCGCTGACAAAGGGTGCATAGACTCTATGTCGGAGATATTGTCATAAAAACCTTAAAAAAACCCAAGAGCTCATTTGAAAGCCTGCTCTTAAAAGAGCATCTAGTGACCTAAACAAGGCATACATAAAACTAGAACTTCTCTAATAAATTAATTTTAAACAGTCATAGCACTAACACAGTTAACAGAACATTCAACTATGTCAGTATTGCATCTTTTACCGGCATCCTGACAGTATTGTGATAGGTTTCAATAACAAATCTAGAGTGTAGTTTTACAATTACATGTACACTGGAATTCTTCATTATCAAGTTGTTTGTTTTTATATTAACTTGGTTTGGGAATTAATTCTGTACAATTAGATTAAATAAATAGATCGTGTTATTGTATTTGACAGTCACAGCTTTCTCCCCACTGCTTTTTGTGAAATTCTTTCATGGAGAAAATATTCATACAGGAATCAGAACAATTTTTCTAAGAAACCCGAAAAGGCATATATGTGCACACCATTTATAGGGTTCGATCAAGGAATCAGAAATGGACATTACTGCCGCTACCATTTATTTGAATGATGAGATACATGTATAATCTTCAGAACTGCATTAATTGGTATAAAATTAAATTCCCAATAGGTCGAAAAAGTATGCATTTAATGATCTCTCTTGACCGCATAGAGGTGGACCACATTTTGAACCTCCAGCAAGTTTCAACTCATTTGGTGTAGGTACCATTACTATAGGTCATACTAAACCTGAAGTATGAGCACAAACTACTTTATAAATATTGGCTCCACCAACTCCGGATCTGCCATATTTGTAGATGATGGCAAATGTCCATATTAGCAAGGCAATGATGAAGTGCATGCATGGTACATCTGGAAAATATATTGCAAGTGAAAAGGTTCAGTAATGTTGGAATGTAGACGTTGAAAGGCCTTGAAGACCCCTAAGAGCCTGTCTGAAGACTTATTGGCATTGTCAAAATACCGAGGTCCATCTATATCCATGTGTGTTTAGAACAACACTGTGAGAATGGAAATGGTTTTCATTATTCTCAATGATTTTTTCGAAGAGAGGTGCACCATCGAAGTGCAGTACGTTTTAGTACACAGCGCCACCGTGCCCCCATATTAAGATTTTCAGAGGATTAAAATATTCGCTTTACATATTCCATTTTAATCATTTAACCCTTTACCCATATGGTGGAGGTGCAGGCTGCAAGCCGAGAGGTCCTCGGTTCGAATCCCACCTGCGGCAACCGCGTTGTGTCCTTGGGCAAGACACTTCACCCCCATTGCACACGTGGGGGCACGGTGACGATGTGTACTAAGGCGTACTGTACGTCGATGGTGCACCTGTCTTCAACCAATGCTAACCCTGCTTGTGTGGAGTTGGTACGTTGGGGAGCTGACAGTTGCTCGCCGTTGCTCGGTGGTTCTCTCCGGGTACTCCGGCTTCCTCCACCCGTAAAACTGTCACGGTCATGGTTAGCCATTGTGCAGAAATATGTGACCTTAAAACACCAATAAAAATAAAAAAAAACCTTTACCCAACGAATCGGCCGCATCCGCCCGCGTAATATGCAAATTGAGAAGTTGAAAAAATATTAGTTCCAACAAGGGGTCCCATGATATGGTTTTGTTGAAATTGTTTGGAAAATTTGAAAAAAAATGATATTTGAAATAATAAATTTTGCTATCGTCTCCGTTGGGTAAAGGGTTAAATGGGGGCGCAGTGGCTGAGTTGGCAGAGGTGCAGGCTGCAAGTTGAGCGGTCCTCACTCTGTCCTTGGGCAAGACACTTCACCCCATTGCCCACGTGGGTGCATGGTGGCGATGTGTACTAAAGCGTACTGCACATCGATGGTGCACCTGTATTCAACCAATGCTAACCCTGCTTGTGTGGAGTTAGTATGTGGGGAATCTGATAGTTGCTCGCTGTTGCCCGGAGGTTCTCACCAGGTACTCTGGCTTTCTCCGCCCGTAAAACTGTCCTGGTCATAGTAAACCACTGTGCAGAAATATGTGACATTAAACACCAATAAATAAATAATCCTTTAAAAAATGAGCTCATTCCAATGAAGGGTCATAAGCTATGTTTTTCAAGCAAAAATGAAAAAGTAATTAAAACTGAATAGACATTTCTGTGTATAAAGCTGACCGGTTTTTGCCGTTATGTTGGCAAAAGGGTTAAGAATCCCTTGGTTTGGAAAGCACACTGAAAAGGTGTCCCATTCCACATAGAATTAAATGTTTCAGAAAAGAGAGTGAAAAACATTCTGTAGCCATGAGTTATATTAAAGATATTTTTACTCACATCGAAGTATTAAGAGGGTTAAAACCTGACCATTCAAATATTCCATTTTATTACTTTATAACTGTGATAGGTGTTTCGAGAAAGCCACACACCACTCCATCCCAAAACCTCTCAATCTTGAGTTATGATTGAGAATAAATAGATTTTTAAAAAAATGCTTTGAAAAGTGAAGGTTTCTCTCTCTCTTCAATGACTGAGACTGAAGTTTTGTAACATGATACAACATAAATATACAGTGCTGTTCAATGTAACAAAGAATTCTATCTCAGCTTTCTCTCTGGAGATTTCTGTTTTAGATAATGGTTACTACTTCAGCTAACTCATTTCCCAGTAAATGTTGTAAACATATTTTTAACATCTAGAGCCCGAAGGCCCCACATGCCTCCAAATCATAGATGACCAAGTACCAATGGCAGGCACTCTATCAGTATACCAAAAACATTGAGATAGGATTGATTGTATTTGGGTTATCATGTTGACAAACAGTGCATAGAAGACATTCTATGAATGTTATTAATTTATTGGGGTTTAACGACACTTCAACAGCTATGCCCGCCTCGTGTCGTACAGTTTTTACGGATGGAGGAAACCAGAGAACACAGAGAACCACCAAACAACAATAAGAAGCAACTGGCTGGATCCCCAACATGCTAACTCCACACAAGCAGGGTTAGTGCAAGTGTATCATCGGCATGCAGTATGTCTTAGTACACAACATCACTATGCCATTATGTGGGCAATGGGGGTGAAGTGTTTTTGCCCAAAGACACAAGACAGTTGCCGCAGAGAGGATTCGAACTGAGAACCTCTCGGCTTGCAGCCTGCACCTCTAACTGCTTAGCCACCGTGCCCCTCTATGAATGTAATGGGAATACTTTAGAGGCTTATTTTGGGGATAAAATAGTTTTAAAGAAATAAAAAATAGGTTTTCAATGACAGTATTTATAGATATTCATTCAAAAATCAGTTATTTTTTTCCAAGAAACCAGATAAGGTATATATCTTCTCAGTATTCAAAGGGACCATTCAAGGGAATGCACAAGGAGATTCAAAAATATGATTTCCAGCAATTCTGGTAATAGCCCTCGTGACTCCTGTTCGACCTTGGCCCAAATTTTGAATCTCCATCGAGTGTCGACTCGTTTGGTATTGGTCCCAGGTCCATACATCATACCATGCTTGAAATATGAGCATGACCCACTTTCACAAATTTTGGCCACACCAACTTTTTACGTAAAAATGGATGTATGGACTTCAGGAATGCTTTAGAGAGTCAAAAAATGTGATTTCCAGCAATTCTGAAAAAATGCACTCAATGACCACAAGTGACCTCCGTAATCTTGACCCACATTTTTGAACCTCCATCAAGTGTCAACTTATTTAGTGTTGGCTCCAGGTCCATGCATCACACCATGCTTGTGATATGAGCGTGACCCACTTTCAAAAAATTTGGCCACGCCCACTTTTTTCATGAAAAAATGCACATCTGAATTTTTGGGGAAGCATTTGGAGGTCAAAAAATGTGATTTCCAGCAATTATGAAAAATGCACTCATTGACCCCTTAGTGACCTCGGTGACCTTGACCCATATTTTGAATCTCCATCGAGTGTCGACTCATTTGGTGTTGGTCCCAGGTCCATACGTCATACCATGCTTGAGATATAAGCGTGACCCACATTCAAAAATTTTGGCCACAACCACTTTTTTACGTCAAAATGCATGTGTGTATGTCAGGAATGCTTTAGGGGGTCAAAATGTGATTTCTAGCAATTATGAAAAATGCACTTAATGACCCCTAGGTGACCTCCGTGACCTTGACCCATATTTTGAATCTCCATCGAGTGTCAACTCATTTGGTGTTGGTCCCAGGTCCATACGTCATACCATGCTTGAGTTATGAGCGTGACCCACTTTAAAAAATTTTGGCCACGCCCACTTTTTTGCGTCAAAATGGATGTGTGCATGTCAGGAATGTTATAGGGGTCAAAAAATGTGATTTTTAGCAATTATGAAAAATGCACTTAATGACCCCTAGGTGACCTCCGTGACCTTGACCCATATTTTGAATCTCCATTGAGTGTCGACTCATTTGGTGTTGGTCCCAGGTCCATACGTCATACCATGCTTGAGATATGAGCATGACGCACATTCAAAAATTTTGGCCTCGCCCACTTTTTTTACTTCAAAATACATGTGTGTACGTCTGGAATGCTTTAGAGGGTCAAAAAATGTGATTTCTAGCAATTATGAAAAATGCACTTAATGACCCCAAGTGACTTCCGTGACCTTGACCCATATTTTTAATCTCCATCGAATGTCGACTCATTTGGTGTTGGTCCCAGGTCCATACGTCATACCATGCTTGAGATATGAGCATGACCCACATTCAAAAATTTGTGCCACGCCCACTTTTTTTTACGTCAAAATGCATGTGTGTATGTCAGGAATGCTTTAGGGGTCAGAAATGTGATTTCTAGCAATTATGAAAAATGCACTTAATGACCCCTAGGTGACCTCCGTGACCTTGACCCATATTTTGAATCTCCATCGAGTGTCGACTCATTTGGTGTTGGTCCCAGGTCCATACGTCATACCATGCTTGAGTTATGAGCGTGACCCACTTTAAAAAAATTTGGCCACGCCCACTTTTTTACGTCAAAATGCATGAGTGCATGTCAGGAATGTTATAGGGGGTCAAAAAATGTGATTTCTAGCAATTATGAAAAATGCACTTAATGACCCCTAGGTGACTTCCGTGACCTTGACCTATATTTTGAATCTCCATCGAAGGTTGACTCATTTGGTGTTGGTCCCAGGTCCATACGTCATACCATGCTTGAGATATGAGCGTAACCCACTTTCAAAAATTTTGGCCACGCCCACTTTTTTACGTCAAAATGCATGTGTGTATGTCAGGAATGCTTTAGGGGGTCAAAAATGTGATTTCTAGCAATTATGAAAAAAATGCACTTAACGACCCCTAGGTGACCTCCGTGACCTTGCCCCATATTTTGAATCTCCATCGAGTGTCGACTCATTTGGTGTTGGTCCCAGGTCCATACGTCATACCATGCTTGAGATATGAGCGTGACCCACTTTCAAAGATTTTGGCCACGCCCACTTTTTTTACATCAAAATGCATGTGTGTATGTCAGGAATGCTTTAGGGGGTCAAAAAATGTGATTTCTAGCAATTATGAAAAATGCACTTAATGACCCCTAGGTGACCTCCGTGACCTTGATCCATATTTTGAATCTCAATTGAGTGTCGACTCATTTGGTGTTGGTCCCAGGTCCATACATCATACCATGCTTGAGATATGAGCGTGACCCACTTTCAAAAATTGTGGCCACGCCCACTTTTTTTACGTCAAAATGCATGTGTGTACGTCAGGAATGTTATAGGGGGTCAAAAAATGTGATTTCTAGCAATTATGAAAAATGCACTTAATGACCCCTAAGTGACCTCCGTGACCTTGACCCATATTTTGAATCTCCATCGAGTGTCGACTCATTTGGTGTTGGTCCCAAGTCCATACGTCATACCATGCTTGAGATAGAGCGTGACCCACTTTCAAAAATTTTGGCCACGCCCACTTTTTTTACGTCAAAATGCATGTGTGTACGTCAGGAATACTTTAGGGGTAAAAAAAATGTGATTTCCAGCAATTCTGAAAAATGCACTCAATGACCCCTAGATGACCTCCATGACCTTGACCCATATTTTGAATCTCCGTCGAATGTCGACTAATTTGGTGTTGGTCCCAGGTCTGTAGGTCATACTACGCCTGAGATCTGGGCGTGACCCACTTTCAAAACATCCCTACAGACACCCCTGATATCCCAGGAATCTGAAAAACATAGGTGGCCGAGAACTTGTAGCTGTCTATCAGCATGCCAAAAATCAACGAGATAGGGCAATTCGTTTTCGAGTTATCTTGCGGACAAAAAAGTGATGAGAAGACAGAAGACAGGAGAAGAAGAAAAAGAAGAAGAAGAAAAAAAAGAAAAAAAAAGAAAAAAAAAGAAAAAGAAACCGTGCAAAAACAATAGTCTGTGTGTTTCACACAGACAAAATAAGGCAAAACAGCATATCACAACCATAGAAATCCTAGCGGTAGACGATGAAACATTCTTTAACAAACGAAAAAATCTGGTTGCTCCAGTTGTTAACATGAGGAAAATAAGGCAACATTTCAAGGTGAAAACTCCAATACTGTCTTCTGGTGTAATCCAGACATGATTGTGCAGTAAGTTTTTAGCACAAACAGACAGCGCGCTAGTTTCGATTGTTACCTATTCCTATAAAAGACAGCCTTACTGTACCTGATGGAATATCATTCAGCAGCGGTGTTCAAAAGTGTGAATTGTCTTTTCAGAAGGAATTAAAGGAAAAGTTACGGTAATGCAATGAAAAATTCCATCTATGTATCAAATGCAGTTTCCTTTGCTGAACTGCAACTTACCACTTGTTCCACATTTATGCTGTCTGATATGTTTATTTCTACAAGTAATTTTTAAAGCTCAAACTCCAAAATCGGTGTGAATTTCACAATTAAGTCCAATGGAAATTTTGGGTTACAGTGAACTAAATGAGCAATTTTTACTGATAAAATGTTTAGGGTCGGCAAATATCGGTATGCGTATCCACGGGGGCACGGTGGCTCAGTAGATAAAGGTGCAGGTTCGAATCCCATCTGCGGCAACCGTGTTGTGTCCTTGAGCAAGACACTTCACCTCCATTGCCCACGTGGCGGCACGGTGCCGTTGTGTTATAGGGAATACCGAAAGTCGATGGCGCACTTGTCTTCAACCAATACTAACACTGCTTGTGTGGAGTTAGTATGTTGGGAGGCCCGACATTGCTCGCCATTGCTCTGTGGTCCTCTCCCGGTTTCTAGGCTTTCTCCACCCATAAAACTGTCTGACACGAAGTGACCCTGGCGGTCGAAAATGTCAATAAACCCAAATAAATAAATAAATGCATACCTGCATGTTCAGAGATATGGGGACTGAAATTTTGTACAATTTCTAGAAAGGACTGAAGGAAAAGCCTGTGGTTCTACAGAATCACTCGTCCAGTTAGGCTTTTCCCTCTGGAAAAGACTCTTGTTATTCTACGGATTATTATTTTTGTTTTTTTTTTTTTGTTTTTTTTTTTTTGTTTTTTAGGCTTTTCCCTCTGGAAAAGACTATTGTTTTTCTACGGATTATTATTATTATTTTTTTTTTTTAGGGGGGGGGGGGGGGAAGGGTTCCACACATTCGTCCGTACGATTCAGAAGCCATTTTCGAACCGATTTTCACAAAAATTTGCACACGCATAGAAGGGCAGAAAATCTAAAAATGTACCGAAGCCGAATTTTCGATTTAACCCTTATTTGACCAGAATTGGCAAAAAAAACTGTCAAAATTAGAGTTTATAGGCACTTGCTGGAAACAAGTCTTGTAGATTTTTTCCAAACATTCATCATTGTTAGACATGTCTGTGACAGGACCATTCATATACAGGGGATTTTCAGCCATGCATATGGTAACCCTCCACGGGCTGCCAAACATCGAAATTGTGATTAAATGGGCTGTTTTCGGGCCCCCACAGAACCCAAACGATACATGAGAGATAAACATAACTTCATTTATTGGAAGTGAGATTGATCGTGGATTATTTCTGCAAGTAATGAGGGTATTAAAAAAACAAGTGTTAGCCCGTTTTGGGCTGGTTAAACTGCAATACCCCTCAAAAGCTAAAAAAATTCATGTTTTCTGTGTATTTCTCTAAACGTTTCTCGTAGATTTTCAAGAAAAATTGGCCACGCGCAGGTCTTGGTGTGACAAAACAAGTTGCTTGGACAAAATACTCCGGTGAGCATTTGTTAACCCTCCACGGGCTGCTAAAAGTCAAAATTTTGATAAAATGTTCTGTTTTTGGACAGCAACAGCACCCAATGGGTACCCCACAAAGAAAAGTACCTCCTTTTATCGAGCGCAAAATTTATACAGAAACATTTTTGCAAGTAGTAAGGGTATTCAAAAGTCGAAGTCGTCTTAACCCCTTCTGGGCAAGCTAAAGAGAGATACCCCTTAAAAGCTTAAAATTACCATTTTCTGTGGATTTCTCTAAAAGCAACTTGCAGGTTTTCAAGAAAAAATGGCTATTCGCAGGTCTTTGTGTGACATTACAAGTTGCATGGATAAAATATTCCGGTGAGTGTTTATTAACCCTCTAAAGATGCCAAGCATCGTAATTTTGTTGATATGGGCTGTTTTCGGACACACACAGAACCCAATGCATACCCGAGAGATAAACATAATCTCCTTTGTTGGAAGTGGAATTCAATGAGGACCATTTTTGTAAGTAATAAGGGTATTCTAAAAACCAAGCGTTAACCCCTTTTGGGGTGGTTAACAGTGATACCCATCAAAAGCTTAAAAAATTATGTTTTCCCTGGATTTCTTTACAAATATCTTAAAGGTTTTCAAGAGAAAATGGCCATTGATATTTTTTGCTAAATGTCAACATTTTGAAAAAATAGTCTGTTTTTGGACACCAACAACAACAAAAGGGAATACCACAGAGAAACATAACTTATTTTACCGGATGCAAAACTGATAGAGAAAAGTTTTATTAAGTAGTAAGGGTATTCAAAAATCGAGGTCTTAACCCATTTTCGCCTGGTTAAGGAGATGTACCCCTTAAAAGCTTAAAATTCCCATTTTCTGTGGATTTCCCCCAAAATTCTGGTAAGTATTCAAGACAAATTGACCATTTGCAGGTCTTGGAGTGACATTACAAGTTGCGTGGACAAAATATTCCGGTAAGCGTTTGTTAACCCTCCAGAGGCCGCAAAGCATAGAATTTTGAGAGAATGGGCTCTTCTTGGGCACCCATTTCACCCAATGTGTACTTGCGAGATAAACACAAGCTCCTTCATTGAAATGGAATTCCCCGAGGGTCATTTTTGTAAGTAATGAAGGTATTCATAAAACGACGCATTTACCCGTTTTGAGCTGGTTACAGAGAGATACCCTTCAAAAGGTTAAAACTTCATGTTATCCGAGGATTTCTCTAAACACTTCGCGCAGATTTTCAAGAAAAATCGGCCATTCTCAGATCTTAGTGTGACATTACAAACTGCAGGTACAAAATATTCCAGTAAGCATTTGTTAACCCTTTTCAGGTTCTCAAACATCAAAATTGTGATAAAATGGGCTGTGTTTGCGTACCTGCAGCAACCAATGTTAAGAGGAGAAATCAACACAAGTGGAAGTAGAATTCACTAAGAATTATTTTTGTAAGTAATAAGCGTATTCAAAAAACAAACCTTAACCCGTTTTGGGCTGGATAAACAATGATACCCATCAAAAGCTTACAATTCACGTTCTCTCTGGATTTCTCTGAAAACATCCCGTAGATTTTAAGTAAAAATGGCCATTCGTAGTTTTTGGTGTGAAATTACAAGTTGCATGAATAAATATTCTTGTTAGCACTTGCTAACCCTCTACAGGCTGTCAGACATCAATATTTTGGATACATTTGAGATAAAAATAGACACAGCACTCAATGTGTATGTGTCAAACAAACATAACTCCTTTTGTCGGTCATTAACTTGACGGACGACGATATTGGTATTAACCCTCTCCACCGTTAATGATGGTTTTCACCTAAACAATTTTTTTATCAAACTGAGTCATTTAAGGCTACTATACTCACCTTTCTCATAACATCAATGAAGGAACTTCAGTGAGACAGTTAAAAACAATTCATCAGACACTGTGAGGTCATGACAAATCATGGAATCTCATCGGGAAAAGCCATGATTTTCCAGAATCATAAAGTCTAGTTTTTCTTTTTGACAATCTCTCGAAGGCTCGATTACAGATTTTTCTGAAATTTTGCTAAGTCATAGACAGATATAAGTTGTAGTTCTGTTCGCATTGGCGTCTCCATCTAAGGGCTCTGAATGTCCCAACACGCCCCAAAACACCCAAATTGTCATTGACAAATATCTCCTGGTTCATTTGAGCTAATGGCCTCCAATTTTCACAGATTTGTTGAAAATATACTTTTCCATAACCAACTGGTAACAAAAGTTTACCAATATTATTTTTTTTTGCCAAAATTTTCCAAAACATCAAAAATGGCCCTGAAGGTCGAACATTTTGATCTACAATCTCTACACTGGGAATTAGCAGAACACTAGTAATGGACTGAATAGTACGACTGTAATGTATCATTATCATAAATGCAAAAGAAATTTCGATTTTATCCACAATGTGTGCAAAATGGCCCCCCAAAAGTGGAAAAAAAACATCAAAATTTTCATTGATCAGTATCTCCTGCTCCTGATGGGTTAATGGCCTGAAATTTTCACAGATATGTCATAAATGCACATTTCCATAACCAAGTGGTGACAAAAGTTCACCAAAATTATTTTCTGTCAAAATTGTCTAAAATATCAAAAATAGGCCTAGCAATCGGATATTTTGGCCAACAATCTCGGTACTGTGAAATAAAAGAACACCAGTTATAGACTGAATAGTAATGATGTAATGTATCATTATCATAAATGCAAAAGAAATTTCGATTCTATCTGCAATGAGTCCAAAATGGCCGCCAGGCGCGATCATTTTTAATTTCCTAGATCTTATAACTGACAAATGCTGGGTTAACCCTTTACCCAACGTAACGGCCAAAACCGGCCAGCGCTATTCTCAAAAATCGCCTATTAATTTTAATTATTTTTTCATTTTTTGTCTCAAAAACATAGGTTATGACCCCTCATTGGAACGAGCTCGTCGAGCTCGTTCCAATGAGGGGTCATGACCTATGTTTTTGAGACAAAAAATGAAAAAAAATAGTTATTCAAGAATTCTTTTTGCAAGTGTCGTCTGCTTTTCATGTTAGGTAAAGGGTTAACATACGTTACATCACTGTACTCCGTGATCAAGTGGAGTCACATACAGTACAGCCTACATGTGTACAACTAAGTATACCGTTAGGCGATATTTTTTTGTTAATGACGCCATATTAGCGCCTTATTATGGCGATATTCCTATTACATTAACGCGATATTTTCAACGTGTTGTGGCGAATATCGCAAGACAAACATGCACGTGGCACGATATTTTCATAACTATTTCATAACTATCGTTCGTACTTTTGTTGATGAAAAGAAGAGGAGTGAATACTTATAATAATAATGGACGGTTAGAGCCATGCAAAGTTTTTTTATGTTAAACGAACTGACGTAGTCGATGTATTTGTTAAAATATTAAAGATTGGATTTTCCTTGGCCTACCGTTTTCACGAGAGTTCTCGAGTGTATGCTTACATAATTGCAATTTAAACTTTCATAAGTATAAAGCTCTCAATTTTTTAAAGTCAAAGGAAGAGAGGGTTGGGCGAGTCTTCCTTTCGCGCGATATAAAGCACGAATTGGGGGTGATGTAAACTGAAACAAAACTAGAGAAACAGAATTTACTGCCATCAGTAAATTCAAGTCTGTGTGAAAGGGGTTAAAGTATCAGGAATAAACTATAAAGAAAGAGAATTCATGGAGGCTTATTTTTCGGGAGTAAAATATTTTTTAACAAATCAGAAATGGGTTTTCGTTAGCAGTATTTACAGATATTCATACAGGAATCAGAACATTTTTATAGGAAACCAGAAATGGCATATATGTGACCAGCATTCAAAGGGTTTGATGCACGAATCAGAAATGGACATTATTGGCTCTGCCCACTAATTTGAGCGATGGAATACATTCATAAACTTTAGAAATGCATTAAGGTGTAATAAAAAAAAATGCATTTCCCAGTCATTCTGAATAATGCCCCCATATTAAGATCTTCCGACGGTTAAATATTCCCTTTGAATACTCCATTTTAATCCTTTAAATGGGGGCGCAGTGGCTCAGTTGGGAGAGGTGCAGGCTGCAAGGCATGAGGTCCTCACTCTGTCCCTGGGCAAGACACTTCACCCCCATTGCCCACGTGGGTGCATGGTGGCGCTGTGTACTAAAGCGTACTGCACATCGTTGGTGCACCCGTCTTCAACCAATGCTAATCCTGCTTGTGTGGAGTTAGTATGTGGGAGATCTGACAGTTACTCGTTGTTGCCCGGTGGTTCTTCCCGGGTACTCCGACTTCCTCCGCCTGAAAAACTGTCGTGGTCATGATTAGCCACCACTGTGCAGAAATATGTGACATTAAACACCAATAAATAGATAATCCTTTAAAAAATGAGCTCAGTCCAATAAAGGGTGATAAGTTCTGTTTTTCAAGTAAAAATGAAAAGGTAATTAAACCTGAATAGACGTCTCTGTGAATAATGTTGACCGGTTTTCACCGTTCTGTTGGCTAAAGGGTTAAGAATCCCTTACTTTGGAAGGCACACCGAAAGGGTGTCCCATTCCACATAAAATTAAATGTTAAGAAAATAAAGCGAAAAACATTAAGTTTCTCAGCTGACAGTACCTGCTTTTGCACTCCAGAGGGATGGAACGGCACAAATCAGAGACATACTCTTAATGGCACTTTGGCACCAAAGGTTTCTGCACTCTTGGTGAGACCGAGCCGAGCGCAGTGAAAGACTATAGAACACCTCTAACAAATGAGTTTTAAACAGTCATAGCACTAACACAGTTAACAGTACAGTCGACCATGTCAGTGTTGCATTATTACCGGCGCCCTGACAGTTTTGTGATAGGTTTCAACAATTATTCAGTGCAGTTTTATGGAAAGGGTTAACTTTATTCTGCCTGAAATAAAATATGTGCAATCCATATTGAAGTCTTGAGAGGGTTAAAAGCATTGAACTGAGTAAGATAGGTTTCAACAATTTTTTACAATTATTCAGTGCAGTTTTATGGAAAGGGTTAACTTTATTCTGCCTGAAATAAAATATGTGCAATCCACATTGAAGTCTTGAGAGGGTTAAAAGCATTGAACTGAATAATTTATAATTTATTTCCTTGCAAGGCAAAGGGTTTCTCTCAACTTAGTTCCAGGAACTTACTTCCAATTATCATAACAAGGTTAGTAGATTACATTTCATTTTTTGACAGCTACTCCACTGATGTTTACATTATCTCCAGTGTGAATAACATAGCATCCTATTGCTTGGGGAGAATTTACTGTATCAGGGAATTGGAGGCTGTTCATTTCATTTCATTTATTCACTTTTAATCATTTACATGGCGTAAAGTGAAGGGTACCATGGAGTGTTGTCAACAGTACTCTCCCACAACCTCTTGAGGTTATGTGACCGTACTGTTGACAAAACCCCCCTGCCTTGGACGAAAAGGTTCTTAATTTTCAGTGGAGAAGGCTGGAGGGGCCACACGAATGAGGTCTGCCGGAGAAGGTATGTAAACTCTAGTCGTCTGATATATCGGGCTATGATATTTTATGTGTTCGGTGTGTGGGTTCGGGCAGTATTGCCTTGTGGTCAAGAACTTCGGTCGGCCGTATCATGCACGACGGGACTCAATGAGCTCCCCCGTACATGATACAATCGATTGCGTTCCAGTCCTACTAATAATTTTTAATTTCATTTATGGGTGTTATCGGAGATGGGCTGTTACGATGAGTAAAACAGGCATAATGATGCATGCAGGGCCGGGCCTCAAAATAAAATTTATTTGCTATTTTCTGACATTTCAGCATACAAAATATGTCCAATGTAAATTGTAGACACATAACATTTACCCGAGATCTCACCCTCGTGCACTACACACTTTTTACGAAATATGACCTGGAGAATTCTCCTGGTCGCGAAAGGTTGGGTGTGTGCACGCATGCAGGAGGGTGAGCTCAGGGATGTTAGGTGTTTGATAATTAAGATTGATCTTTAGCCATACATGGCGCACACGAAAAGCAAACACGTATAAATATCTCAACATACATGTACACACGCGCGAACGTACACATGTATGCACGTGCACCCGCGCATGCGCATACGAGCACATCAGAGACATATATGTGTGCATGATAGTATACTTCCGTATACACCCATGTCACGCAGGTACCATACACTCACCTATACATAATCTAGGGTCACATTGAAATTGCTCTAGACCTTTGCGTGCGGATTTGCTCGTACTGGAGGGGGCGGGGGGGGGGGGGGTCTGTTATTACTCTTAAGTAGGCGTTAAAAATGATTTCAGGTTTTTTACAAATTTGGAGAGGTTACAGATTTGTTTGATGTTTGTACTTGCAAATAGAGATTGGGCTTTATACATACTCGGGTGTCGTCTATAATATGGTTTAATATATTTATTCCTCAGTTCCGTTAACTCGTCACAGACAAGGATATAATGATATTCGTCACCAATATCGGACTGACACAGATTACATTTTCTTTGTGACATTTTAACTGCTGTCCAACTCCCTATTTCAATCGGGAGTCTGTGGTTTTTGGTTCTAAACTGGGCGAGAGGGATAGCCAAGATAGTGGTTATTTTCGGAGGTAATCTTCAAGGCCGAAGTTAATTTTTATCACCTTATAAAACATATACTTGTTTGACTTACACATGCTTGCTCGCCACTCCTGTAAGAAAATAACTTGTGATTTTTCTTTAACGATATAATTAAATAATTTCCTGTTACTTATGCTCGGACTGATCCATATGTGGGTCATTCCTAACTTGTCTAGAAGGGAGGAGATATATCGTATCTAGGGGCTCGTGTAAAACCCGTGCAAGTGGTTTAGGTACAGGATTGAATAAAGGGAGGTGGAAAATTTGTTTTCTTTTCCGGACACTAATTGGGCCCAGAAATTCAGTATCCGAATTTTAGTCTTCACGTCGATGGGTATCAACCCCAGTTCGCCATATATAAAATTATTTCCAGTTGATTTTTTCAGTTTTAAAATAAATTTAAAGAACCATAGTTCGAGTTTCTGTAACGGTGCAATATTTTCACAGCCCCAAATTTCACAACCGTAAGTTAAGATCGGAAGTATTGATTTTTCATACATTTCACAGACAATGTCGACAGTCAGTTGATTTTGTCGGACTTTACTTATTAAAGAGAACATTGCCCTTTTCGCTTCAGCGCATCTAATTTTTATTTCATCAGAAAATTTGCCTGTTTTAGAAAAAAGTTACCCCTAAGTATTTGAAATTTTTAACCATTTCGATTGCAGCTCCTCCTAAATAAAATTTATCATTTTTCCGAGCCCGAGCCCCGAATTTTATTATTTTATTTATTATTTTTGTTTTGCTTAGGTTAACCTCAAGTTTCCATTTTCAAACAGTATTCGTAAAATATATCCAATGTATATTGTAGATCCTTACTATTTGTGGATAAAAGAACAGTGTCGTCAGCATATAATAGCACGAGGAGCTCTAGGTGAAATTGGGCACTGTCATGGGGGGTGGGGTGTACAATTTGTAACCCATTACAGCTTTTGTCGTACAGGAATTTTTCCAAGTCATTTAGGAACAGGGCAAAAAGTATCGGCGATAAATTTTCGCCTTGCCTTACCCCTACGAGGCTTGGAATATATTCACTTATTTGTACACCAATCATAACAGTAGACTTAATATCGCTGTACATGTTTTTAATTATTCGTAGTATTTTTCCTTCTATGTGTGAGTCGGTTAGTTTTTTCCATAGTGCCGCACGCCAGACCATATCGAAAGCCTTTGAGAAGTCTATAAAAGCACAGTAAAGTTTTTTTTTTATTCAGGCGTAGTAGCTCCCGTATAGCTCTCAGTGAAAATATGTGATCAATTGTGGAGTATTCTTTTCTGAATCCTGCTTGTGATTCGCTTAAAATATTGTTTTCTTCAAGGAAAATATTTACTCGTGTAGTTAGAATACTTGTGAATAACTTTGATATGTTGCTCAGTAACGTAATTTTACGGTAATTTTCAGGGTGAAGGGGGTGCCTTTCTTTTTGTATACTGGTTTAATAATCCCAATTGTCCAGTCAAATGGAAGAATTCCTGTGTTCAAAATTAAGTTGAAAAACCTCACATAAATTTTCCTAAATTTAGAGAACGTTGATTTAATGTACTCGTTACTTACTCCATCATACCCAGGGGCTTCTCCATTTTTAAGTCTGTTGACTGCATTTTCGATCTCTTCCTCTGTGAAAGCCCTGTGGCCGCCTGGGCCATACTCAGTGGCTCTAGCGACCTGACAAACATAGGTGGCCGAGAACGTTTGACTGTCTACCAGTATGCCAAAAATCAGCGAGATAGGACGATTCGTTTTCGAGTTATCGTGAGGACAAGGAAGTGCATAGAAGACAGAAGACAGGAGATTAAGAAAAAGAAGAAGAAGAAGAAGAAGAAGAAGAGGAAGAAGAAGAAGAAGAAGAAGAAGAAGAAGAAAAATAATAAAAAAAGGAAAAGAAAAAGAAACCGTACAAAAACAATAGTCTGTGTGTTTCAGACAGACTAAATATTCGTGAAAGCAACGAAATGGCCTACTTAAATGTATAAAATATGCCTATTACAATTTATATAAAAAAGGGATATAGAAACTCTGTTTGGAGTTGCAAAGGACCATATTTCCAAATCGCAGGTTAAACGAACCCGCAAAAACTCGTGCCCCTCTCGTTGTAACCTTTATCCAATATCCAGATGGACCGTTTTGAGAGAGAGAGAGAGGGTGCACTATGGCGGGGGGGGGGGGGGGGGGGCAAGGTTTTAGCGTGTCGCGAGTCCGCTGGATAGCACATGTATTTTGGGGCATGAAACCTATTACACCCATCCTTTACGTGGTATTTACTGAATTGGTAGGCCATGGTCCAGGCCGAACAAGAACAAGCCAATGAAAAGCGCCACCAAATCGTCGGAAGCAGAGACGCCAGACGGGCCACAAAGGCACAGAGACCCACCCGCTCAGGAGACAAATGGGGAAGGGTCGGAAGAGGAAGGACAGCCACATCCAGCAGACTACCTCAGGGGTCCGCCGTGGGGCGCTAGGGCCACGATTGTCCCAACCCAGTCCCATTCGCGAGATTCGGGGTGGGGTGGCAGTGAGGCCTACTGCAACCATGTTTCTCGGGCCCAGGCGACCTGAAACTTAAATAAAATCTTGACCTACAGGGGTGGCACTACCAGTGATTTAGCAGGTCTGGACATGCCGGCCCTGCAATATGCGTAGAGCAAAAATATATTGCTCACTTTTACTAATGACATCCGACATCCAGTCCTTTGCTGAATGCTATGTGGACGACACGCAGCCTTCAGAAACACATACTTTCAACAAATGAAATGCCATTGGGCAAGGTACTTAATTCCAATAGCCCACGTGGGGGCAAGGTGGCCCAGTGTACTAATGCGTACCGCACGTCGATAGTGCGCCTGTCTTCAACCAATGCTCACCCTGCGTGTGTGGCTTTAGTACGTTGCGGAGTCGGATAGTTGAGCGCCGTTGTTTGGTGGTTCTCTCCGGTTACCCTCCAAACATCAAACTGCCGACATGAGGGGTGGCGTCTAGTTTCGCTTACAGTGCAATTTCGCATACAAAATAGTTTTTTTTTTATGAAAGTGTAGGCGAATTTGAACTGCATTGCCCTGGGGGATTAGCAGTAATTACCTGTTGTACCTACAGAAAATGGATTTACCCACTAATATTTTTTGTTCAACACTTCTTGGGGATGAAATTCGATTAATATCGGAACTGCATAGGCATAATATACATCATATAATAGTTTTGACTAAACAATATTAGTATTACTTGGATACAGCCTTAATAATCAGGCCTAGTAATCTAGAAAATCAAGGTGTTCAAAACAGGTGCCCTCCTCAGATTGCTTGGGAGTGCAATTGCACATGAAATTTTCAATGCAAAAACTTGTATGCTATTTTGGTTATATTCACTTTAAGGTATTAATATTGTGACTGAAAAATTGTACAGTATTCAGCTACATATTGGAAAAATTGGCACACACATCCCATTATTCAAAATGTTGCATTCAATCAAAATTTATCGAAATGCGACACAGAATGGGTCATGAATTATTGCCAATCAATGCAACATTGACAAATCGTCCCCTGAGTTCCAATGTGTTCTCTGTGCCAGTTGGCACAGAGAACACATTGGAACTCAGGGACGAAATGATAATAGATTTTAAAGGCAGTCCCAGAGGGTATGGCATTCCAGAAAATCAAGGAGTGCAAAAAAATTGCCCTCCTCAATTTTTTATAGGCGTGCAGTAGGTGTGCAATACTCCTAAAGAATGCCAGGCCTGAATAATATAAGAATACTAATAACTAGAGAAACAGAATTTACTGCCACCAGTAAATTCAAGTCTGTGTGAAAAAGGGTTAAAGTATCAGGAATAAACAATTAAGAAAGAAAATTCATGGAGGCTTATTTTCGGGAGTAAAATATTTTTTAACAAATCAGAAATGGGTTTTCGTTAGCAGTATTTGCAGATATTCATACAGGAATCAGAACATTTTTATAAGAAACCAGAAATGGCATATATGTGACCAGCATTCAATGGGTTTGATACACGAATCAGAAATGGATATTTTTGGCTCTGCCCACTAAACTGAGTGTTGAAATACATTCATAAACTTTAGCAATGCATTAAGGTGTAATAAAATGCATTTCCCAGTCTTTCTGAATAATACCCCCATATTAAGATCTTCAGAGGGTTAAAATATTCCCTTTAAATACTCCATTTTAATCCTTTAAAATGGGGGCGCAGTGGCTCAGTTGGCAGAGGCGCAGGCTGCAAGGCGTGAGGTCCTCACTCTGTCCTTGAATAATCCTTTAAAAAATGAGCTCAATCCAATAAAGGGTGATAAGCTATGCTTTTCAAGCAAAAATGAAAAGGTAATTAAAACTGAATAGACGTTTCTGTGAATAATGTTAACCGGTTTTCGCCGTTATGTTGGCTAAAGGGTTAAGAATCCCTTACTTTGGAAGGCACACTGAAAAGGTGTCCCATTCCACATAGAATTAAATGTTAAGAAAATAAAGAGAAAAACATTAAGTTTCTCAGCTGACAGTACCCGCTTTTGCACTCCGGAGGGATGGAACGGCACAAATCAGAGACATTCTCTTAATGGCACTTTGGCACCAAAGGTTTCTGCACTCTCGGTGAGACCGAGCTGAGCGCAGTGAAAGACTATAGAACTCCTCTAACAAATGAGTTTTAAACAGTCATAGCACTGACACAGTTAACAGTACAGTCGACCATGCCAGTATTGCATTGTTACCAGCACCCTGACAGTTTTGTGATAGGTTTCAACAATTATTCAGTGCAGTTTTATGGAAAGGGTTCACTTTATTCTGCCTGAAATAAAATATGTGCAATCCACATTGAAGTCTTGAGAGGGTTAAAATCATTGAACTGAATAAGATAGGTTTCAACAATTATTCAGTGCAGTTTTATACAAAGGGTTAATTGTATTCTGTCTGAAATAAAATATGTGCAATCCACATAGAAGTCTGGAGAGGGTTAAAAGCAGTGAACTGAATAATTTATAATTTATTTCCTTGCAAGGCAAAGGGTTTCTCTCAACTTAGTTTCAGGAACTTACATCCCATTATAATGGCAAGGTCAGATTTCATTTTGACAGCTGAATCCACTGGTGTTTACATAGTCTCCAGTGTGAACATAACATTGTATTGCTTGGGGAGAATTTACTGTATCAGGAAATTGGAGGCTGTGAAAACCCTGTGGCCTACTGGGCCATACTCAATGGCTCTAGCGACCTGAAAAACATAGGCGGCCGAGAAGTTGTGAATGTCTACCAGTATGCCAAAAATCAGCGAGATAGGACAATTCGTTTTCGAGTTATCGTGAGGACAAGGAAGTGCATAGAAGACAGAAGACAGGAGAATAAGAAGAAGAAGAAGAAGAAGAAGAAGAAGAAAAAAAAAAAAGAAAAGAAAAAGAAACCGTACAAAAACACACAGACTAATAATTTCATTAAACAAGTTTCACTAAATGTGCTGCTGAATCAAGAAACTCTATAGGAGATTTTTGACCGACAGCTAACTGATTAGCTAACTTTTCTTAACTTTCTCTTTGATTTATTAATTAATAATTTGATTATTGTTCATTGTTTTCGTAACTTCTAAACAAATGCTGATTATCAATCGAACATTTAATTTATTTTGGACCAGAGAGTGTTTTTTACGGAAGCGTTGAGGCGCCAGTTGAGTATTATTTCTATCTTGCACGTGCAAGTTAGCTATCTTGCACCTGCAAGTTACTATCTTGCACGTGCAGGTTAGCTACCTTGCACGTGCAAGTTACTATCTTGCACGTGCAGGTTAGCTATCTTGCACGTGCAAGTTACTATCTTGCACGTGCAGGTTAGCTATCTTGCACCTGCAGGATAGCTATCTTGCACCTGCAAGTTAGCTATCTTGCACGTGCAGGTTAGCTATCTTGCACCTGCAAGTTACTATCTTGCACCTGCAAGTTAGCTATCTTGCACGTGCAGGTTAGCTATCTTGCACGTGCAGGTTAGCTATCTTGCACGTGCAGGTAGGCTATCTTGCACGTGCAAGTTACTATCTTGCACGTGCAGGATAGCTATCTTGCACGTGCAGGATAGCTATCTTGCACCTGCAAGTTACTATCTTGCACGTGCAGTTAGCTATCTTGCAATTGCAAGTCACTATCTTGCACATGCAGGTTAGCTATCTTGCACCTGCAAGTCTATACTATATTTTAGAATGTCTGTATGTCTGTCTCACTCTCTGCCTGTCTGTCTCTCTGTCTGACCGCTATAGAAATGAATACTGGGCAATCCAGAGTGCCCAAAATGGGTCTACTAGGAGTACTTTTTTATGGCGGAGGGCCTCGTCAGGTTTAAAAAAGTGTGCGGGGTGAGGTGGGGGCAGGGAGGGGCACCGAAAGTTATGACCAAATATTTTTTCACCGATATAGGTCTTCAAAGGGGTCTACTTGGGGTAATTTTTTATCAGGAATCTCATGGTGGTGTTTAAAAAAGTGGCGGGGTGGGGAGGGGCAAAATTGATGGATTTCACCGATATAGGACCTCAATGGGTCTACTAGGGGTGACTTTTTACCAGGAATCTAATGGTGGGAGATTAAAAGGTGATAGGATGGACGGTCTGGGTCAAAAAATACGCGGCCCCTATTTTTTGTTTTTTGGGGGGTACTTTTCATATGACCCCTAAATTTTCCAGTGCAGCGCAGGGTAACCCTGCTAGTTAGTTATATTTGAGGAACATCATTTTAGTCATATTTGAAGTCGAGTTCATCAAAATTAGTATATAAGGGTCCAACCTATCCCCAATTTGCCTGATGTAGGTTCGAATTTGCCGGACCCCCTCCAGGACTACGGAAATTCCTATCGCGGAGACAACCACTATAGACTCATTGGCCATGTCTAGTCGCCTGACTATGTACGTTTCGCATCGCTTGCGTCGCAGGCTAGGTGTGGATGCTTTATGTTGGGGGTGTGAATGGGAAACGTCAGGCATAAAGAGTAAAAATGGTTAGAATTGCAATGACGTCGGTGACGTCATGGTGAACTCGCGATGTCATGACAACGTTGACCGCCGTCGATGTCCACAGAGATGAGTGACTGGCACCTGCAAGTTGCTATATTCCACCTGCAAGTTGCGATCTTGCACGTGAAAGTTACTATCTCGCACCTGCAAGTTACTATCTTGCACGTGCAGGTTAGTTATCTTGCATTTGCAAGTTAGTTATCTTGCGACAGCCACCCCAGCCACCCTATCTCAGAAGCCCCTGCTCTCCATACTTTTCCCGTTGGCTTACATTCCCATATTTGACAGTCACCCTATCTCAGGACCCGGCTCCCCATACTTGCCCCAGTGGCTTACATTCCCGTATTTGACACGGTGACCTTACCTCTGCCGCTTGACCAAGAACGACACAGTCGCCCTTCCCCTTCTTCCAGAAGCCCTTCACGCCACGATTCCCTAATCCTACCTTCTCGACCGAATACCCCTTATCACGCCAGAGACCCGTCGACCTTATTCCAAGAGCCCAGGCCTCCACGACCTGCGCTAGTGAACCAGGGACCCTACACCGAGCGTTCCGATTAAGAGCGGCACAGTCACTCTCCCCCTTCTTCCAGTACCCCTACCTCAACAAGTTCGAACAGTCGCCTGACAGGTTAGTCATTGCTGGTGGTCTCTATAATCCAGATGTAGAAGAATCGTTCGAAGAGTCATTGGGACTAACTCTTTGATTACTAATTTTCTCCTCGAAGGCTCATTTCAGGGTGTCGTTTGAAAAGCTGCTTCGAGCAGCTCCCCAGTTACACATCTGTATGAGTCGTTCGAGGTGTCAATTTTCGACGGGCTGCTCTAGTGGCTCCTTGTTTCGAGCCGAGAGAGTAGGACAGAGTCGATCAGGGAGAAGAAGGGTCGAAAGCCTGAAAAGGAACAACCCTTTTCCTATTAAGGGGTATTGAGACCCGGCCAAGCAAGGTCTACCCAACGGCATGGCCACCTATAGGGAGACATCGGCTATTCAAAGACCCTACGGACGTACAGTCACTCACCTCTGTGAACTCGACTGTGGTCAAAGTCGTCATGACGTCGCGAGCTCACTGTGACGTCACTGACGTCATTGCAACTCTAACCGTCTTTCACTGTCTATGCCTGACTTTTCCCATTCACACACTCACACCCCCATCATAGAGCATCCACACCTAACCTGCGATGCAATCGATGCGAAGCGTACATATCCAGGCGGATAGACATGGCCAATGAGCCTATAGTGGTTGTCTCAGCGACAGGAATTTCCGTAGTCCGGGAGGGGGTCCGGCAAATCCAAACCTAGGTCCGGCAAACTGGGGCTAGGTTGGACCCTTATATACTACTTTTGATGGACTCGCCTTCAAATATGACTATAATGATGTTCATCAAATATAACTAACTTGCAGGTGCAAGATAGGTAACCTGCAGGTGCAAGATAGTAACTTGCAGGTGCAAGATAGCTAACCTGCACGTGCAAGATAGCTAACTTGCAGGTGCAAGATAGCTATCCTGCACCTGCAAGATAGCTAACCTGCACGTGCAAGATAGTAACTTGCAGGTGCAAGATAGCTAACCTGCACGTGCAAGATAGCTAACTTGCAGGTGCAAGATAGCTATCCTGCACGTGCAAGATAGCTAACCTGCACGTGCAAGATAGTAACTTGCACGTGCAAGATAGCTAAGATGCACGTGCAAGATAGTAACTTGCAGGTGCAAGATAGTTAACCTGCACGTGCAAGATAGTAACTTGCAGGTGCAAGATAGCTAATCTGCACGTGCAAGATAGTAACTTGCAGGTGCAGGATAGCTAACTTGCACGTGCAAGATAGAAATAATACTCAACTGGCGCCTCAACGCTTCCGTAGTTTTTTGTAAAAATTTTAAATAAAAATATTGTGAGTGAGCAATGTAAAAACAGGACAACTCTGTAGGTACATCAGGTAATTACCGCTAATCCCCCTACCCAATTTAGTTCACTTTCGCCTACACTTTTACAAAAACTATTTTGTAGGAGAAATTGCACTGTAGGCGAAACACGGCCTAACCTCACGAGGTATCCTGGCTGTTGAAAGTGTCGTTAAACTCCAATAAATGAATGAATAAATAAATAAATCGTCCCTATTATGTTTAGTCTAGAAAATCGCTGTGCTAACGGGAAGGACGTTCATATCATTGGCTCGTGCCAATGTGTATTAATAGAATTTACCTTTTTGGAGTTCATATTACGGGAGACATAGATTACCACTAAACCATCGCGGAAGGGTGTTTTCCACCCAGCAATTATTTTCAGGTTTAAGGGATTTGCAGAAGGCCGCGCCAGCGAGATTTGAAAGATTGCCAGCGGTGCCTTAACTTGTACTTATAAATGTCAGTATTTGTCGGGTGTGAAATGCACCACAAAACAGATGGCGTATAAATCGCTTGAGGGGGTTAACCCCCACCCCCCCCCCAAAAAAAAAAAACCCAAACAAACAAAACATTCTTATGCATGGATGTCCCAGCCCCTTTGTCTTCGTCTCACAACCTTACGAGTTCGAGAGTCACCTCCTCCCCACTGTCTATTTTTAATCTCAAGGGGGGGGGGGGGGCGCTCTGGGGGGGGGGGGCAAATGAACCCCCTTTTACATTTTGTTCAAGAACGAAGAATGCAAATGAATCCCCAAAAAGCCACCAGGGCGCTCTGTTTGATAGTCAATTTAAAAATGCCCCTCCCTCCCCCGAACCCCTGGTATGCTGAACATGTAGTATTTCCTATCAAAACATTACAACGTAACAAAATTCCGACGTGAGGTCTCTTGGGGAAGATTGTCAGTTCATCTGTTCAGAGTGTGATTGATATCAACAACAGACTTTGAAAGTTGACTGTGCTGCATCGGCTCCTTTGAACTCACTGACAGTGGCCACACTGCACGTGCCTCAATACTGTTAACGGCATATTGTTATTTGGACCATTCAATAAATGGGTTTTTTTTAGAGAGAGATTGCCATGCCATTTAATTTATTACTTATCAACCGGCATCAATAAAGTCCGCATTAAACATTTTGTGTACACTTGAACCAAAACAATCTCCGTATGCACACTTAATGTTCAAAGATGTAGAGCTGAAATTTGGTAATTTGGGTGGTATTTTATTAGGACTAACTTGGCGGTCGAATTTTAGGTACCGTGTGCACAGTCATTTTAACCCTACAATTAATCAACCTTTCATACAACGTCAGGCTACATTTAAGATATCGAGTTGAAATTTGTCACCAGAAAGGTACATGTGCTGGGACCCGTTTTTGCGTTTGATGTTGACTTAACCCTTTATCCGACGTAACGGCCAAAACCGGCCAGCACTATTTACAAAAATCAAAATTCAATTTTCATTTTCTGTCTCAAAACATAGCTATGACCACTCATTTGAACGAGCTCTTTGAGCCCGTTTCCATGAGGCGTCATAAGCTTTGTTTTTGAGACAAAAAATGAAAATATTTAGTTATTCAAGAATTTTGTTTGCAAGTGTCGTCTGCTTTTCGTGTTAGGTAAAGGGTTAATGGTAAAACCTCCAACCACAATAAATCTGGGAGCCCGAAGAGCTAGTAGAATAATAGTAAACAGCAAAGATACCTCGGGTTGTTGTAAATAAGTGTGAGTTTGTCCTAAGTTTTGTTCGCATTGTTTGGAGACTTTCACACCAATTTCTCTAGAAAATCGATTTTAATCTGAATACATGTGCAATTGGATTATAGCCAAAAGTTACTGATAGACGCCCTCCAAATTCTGAGTCAGGGCGTTTACTTGTCAGGTAAGGCTCAGCGCAATCAATATTAGGCTCTGCCGTATAAACCTCGCACGACGCCATACCTGGCAAGTAAATGTCGAGTAACTCATGACCTGTCAACATCAACGGTGGGGAGCGCGGTGGCTCAGTAGGTAGAGGTGCAGGCTGTAAGCCGAGAGGTCCTCGGTTCGAATCCCACCTGCGGCAACCGCGTTGTGTCCTTGGGCAAGACACTTCATCTCCATTGCCCGCGTGGGGGCACGATGACGCCGTGTACTAAGGCGTACTGCACGTCGATGGTACGCATGTCTTCAACCAATCTAACCCTGCCTGTGCTGCAGTGCGGAGTTACGATGTTGGGGAGCTGGCAGCTGCTCGTCGTTGCTCGGTGGTTCTCTCTGGGTACTCCGGCTTCCTCCACCCGTAAAACTGCCACGGTCATGATTAGCCATTGTGCATAAATATGTGACCTTAAACATAAATAAATAAATAACATCAACGGTGAAGCATTGTAGCATTTCACCTATTCATCAAATGCAGTTTCCTTTGCTGAACTGTAACTTGCCACTTGTTCCACATTTATGCTGTCTGATATATTTATTTCTGCAAGTAATTTTGAAAGCTTGAACTCCAAAATCGGTTTCAAATTCACAGTTGAAGTCCGATGGAAATTTAGGGTTACAATGAACTAAATGAGGAGCGTCTTCTCCTAATAAATTTTGCAGGGTCGGCATAATTGTTTTCCTGCAATATAGTGATTTTTGAAGGATTTCAAGTGATTTTATGCATGGGTTGGATGCATTTTTCATTTAACGTTTTGTTAACCCTCAACCAGGACAATATTGGTATGCAGATCTACAAGTTCAGAGATATGGGGCTGAAATTTTGTACAATTCCTTCAAAGGGCTTAATGTTTTTGTAAAAAAAAAAGCATGTGATTCTACAGAATCACTCGTCTTTTTTTTAATTATGTTTATTAAAAACATGCGGCAACGTCGAAGCGCCACGTGTTGTGATAGTAATCTGTCTAAACAGATTAGTAATCCGTTTAAACAGACTGGTCTATCCGTTTAAATAGACCAGTAATCCCTTTAAACAGATTAGTAATCCGTTTAAACAGATTAGCAATCCGTTTAAACAGATTACTTAATACGCTTAAACAGATTAGTAATCGTTTAAACAGATTACTTTAGTTAATCCGTTTAAACAAATTAATAACCCGTTCAAACAGAGTATCCTTAAGAATCTGATTGGTTGTTTGTCACATGGTCTGTTCTGACGATATTGCGTAGGTCGTGGTCCTTCTTTCAAACTGACTATGGAGATTACATACGGCTTTGAGTTGAGGCATCCACTCATTACCCATATAGTCCTAATAGTTCTCAAAGCCATGAGGGCTGTGTGCTGAGGACTCATTTAGGTTTCTTCTGATGGGTCTCATATACTCAAATGGGGCCTTGTGACGCCAGCGATCCGATCTCAGAAGCCATTGCTTCCCCTCTCCCACCATCCATTCTAAGTGTGCGTGTGTGTGTGTGTGGGGGGGGGGGGGGGGGGTAGCCAAGCCTCCAATATTTGATCCCAGGACGCTTCCCAAACGGCCTGATCAAGACGAGTGACTCTTCGAACGACTCTCTGGCTCATCTGGGTTATAATATGACTAAGCGATCACTGGGTGTCCTGCGGTCCCGGATCACTGATCATCAACTACCTAACGATCAGTGATTCTCAACGACCCCCCCCCCCCCCCCCCCACAACGAATCATCAGTGGCTGACTGTCGAGCTTGGGGATTCAATGGCTTCTATTTATTCATTTATTGGTGTTTAAAGTCACACATTTCTGCACAATGGCTAATCATGACCACGACAGTTTTACGGGTGGAGGAAGTCGGTGTACCTGGAGAGAACCACCGAGCAACGACGAGCAACTGTCAGCTCCCCAACATACTAACTTCACACAAGCAGGGTTGGCATTGGTTGAAGACAGGTGAACCATCGACGTGCAATAAGCCTTTAGTACACAGCGCCACCGTGCCCCCACGTGGGCAATGGGTCAAGAGTTTCTGGAAGAAGTAGGTTGACTCTGTCGCCCTTGATCAGGAAGCGGGAGAAGGGTTAGTGGGTCACTAGCGCAAATAGGGGATGCTAAAGCTTCTGGAATACGATCGTCGGGACACTGATCGGGTGAGGAAGTTGGGTAGAGTGGGGACGATTAGGGCCGGAGAGAGGTTCTGGAAGAAGGGTAGTGGCGACTGTGTCTGTCGCACTTGATCAGGCCGTTGGGGAAGGTCCCAGGGTCAAATACGGAAGGTTAGGCCATCCAGTCCCATTTAGAATGGATGGTTGGAGAGGGAATGACAGGGCTTCTGAGATAGGTTTGCCGCCATCGAAGGACCCCATATGTGTATAAGAGGCCCTTCACAAAGGAGAGGCCTAAAGTCGCCCGTTCACTAGCGCATGTAGGGGAGGCTAGGGCTTCCGGGATAAGGTCGCCGGGTCACCGATGGGATGAGGGGGCTGGATGGCGTTGGGAAGAATAGGGCTGTGAAGGGCTTCTGGAAGAAGAAGAGGAAGAAGGGCGACTTTGTCGTTCTAGTCTGGCTGCTGAGGCAGGGTCCCCGGGTCAAATACTGGACATCGGCTCCCCCTTAGAGTGGAGGGTGAGAGAGGGAACGCAAGGGCTTCAAAGATGGGGTTGCCGGCATCGCAAGACCCCATATGAGTATAAAGGTCCATCAAAAGAGGCCCCAATGGGGTCTCCACTCACCGCCCTGGCGATTGGTCATCAATGATCCGTGATAGTGGGACACCCTGTGATCGCTAAGCCATCATTAAAAGTTGTAGAGCAATCCCTCGGGGAGAGACTCCTCGGACGACTCTTGCAGATGAGTCAGCGGGCAGCTGATGCCATCGAGCTGATGAGTAATCGAGAAGTGACCCTAGCGATTGACTCCCTGAACGACTCTTTGATTCATCTGAGTTATAATGCTCACCAAGTGATCACTGGGTGCCCCGCAATAACGGATCACTGATAACCGATCATCGTTAGAGTGGGGGAAGATTAGGACCGGTGAGGGGTTCTGTAAGAAAGGGAAGTGCGACTGAGTAAGTATAGGACACCCATCAGGAGATGCCTCAGTGAGGTCTCAACTCACAGTCTTCGTGGCTATGAGGCTTCAACGCATAGCCGCGATGTCCACATCTGGGGGAAGTGATCAATAGTGATCGCCTCAGTCAATTATCGGGCCACTATCAGTGATCAATTTTCCTACATGACGACATGAGGGCTATGTGCTGAGGCCTCATCTCATAGCCCATAGCCCTCAAAGCCACGTTGACTGTGCGGTGAGACCTCACTTCATCACTTACGATATCGTCATAACAGACCACGTGATGATCAACCAATCAAATCCGTGCAGTTAATCTGCTCAAATTAGATTACTAATTCGTTTAATCGGATTACTGATCTGTTTAACCTTCATCCTTCCAGGTGGGGTCTGAATGGACGCCACTTGTATTTTTTGTTTGTTTGCAGCCTCAAAATTAGGAACATACCAGCGCTTGGCTTTTGTGACTTCGTTTGTGAATCTTTACGTATGTTGTAGCGGGTTTGTCACCACCTACCGATATGTTTGGCGCAGTTGTGAGATACATTTTATTTGGGGGTCCAAATTGTCCCCAGTTAGGAGACTGAACTTTGTGTTAACAGTTTTTGGGTAATCCTTTACAAAAGCGGGTTTTCATTTTTTGCGAAATTAGGCAATTTTTTCTCGCTTCTTTGGGTTTTCTTTCCGTTTTAAAACACTTTTCCAACAAATTAATAGAAAAATATGTGATTCCGGGGCAAGAAATTTAATTAATTTCTTTGTTTATTGAACACTGGACTTCATCGCTATGTTCGTAAGCTGCCAAAAATTTCCGAAAATGTAGAGTTTCAAGTGGAAAAGACAGCATAAGGTGCAGGAGCTTGCAGCGATTGACGTTGCTGCAATTTATGAATCCATTCATGGAGCCTGGGGCGAGTATTTCAGATTCAGTCAGCATTTCAGGGAGTCCAGCTTCGTCGATTAGCTTTGCCGTTGCGCGGAACAGACACATCATCAGGTGAAAACTCCCAAATAAGATGAAGATATTATCGAACATTGGTTTTTCTGTAACTTGTATACGAATGACGGTTTTTGCAACGTCAAGATCATAAGTCACTACACCACACCTTTGCCCACATTTCGTCGCACAGGCTCTTGTGTTAATTTGAGAGTCTCCATAATGACCTCGTTGGAAGTGAGTGGACTCTCCATGTTGGGCATGTAATGCACAACTTGTTTAGGCAACTGATCAATATAGAGACGAGACACGAATCCTACCCACATAGGAATGTTTTCCATATTAAAAGCCTGTGCTGCTAAAAACAGAAGGTCCCTCTTTTTTGGCAATAATCGATGAAGCTGCTTGAGTTCTTGCGTCCAAATTTTTGTACGAAAATACGATCATTGGAGGTTTTAGCGATATGGCTAAAGAGTCTTAGTTGGAACACCCAGAGATCTCCTCATTCTTCTTTTCATTGCACAAGATTTTTCGGATTGAACGCTGTCGGGCGTGGTTTTGTCAGCAGTATGCTCTGCTTGATTTATTTATTTATTGGGGTTTAAGGTCACATACCCATGCACAATGGCTAATCGTGACCGTGACAGTTTTACGGATGGAGGAAGCCGGAGTACCCGGAGAGAACCACCGAGCAAGTGTCAGCTCCTCAACATTCTAACTCTGTTCAAGCTCCGCTCAAGCGGGGTTACAGCGACTGAAGACACTTGCACCATCGACGTCCAGTGTGCCTTAGTACACAGCGTCATCGTGCCCCCATGTCGGCAACCGGGATAAAGTGCCTTGCCCAAGGGCACAACGCGGGTCGTCCAGGACGGGGATCGAACTCGGTACTTCTAGCACAGAAGTCCAACAGTCTACCAGTGAGCTACCGCGCCCCAGCTCTGCTTGATAGAATATGCCGTGTGTGTCTTGTAATGTGTTTGCTCTAGAGAGTGTGTGCGTGAGTTCATCGTAGTTGTCAAAAGCCAATCCACATGTAAGCTCCGAACTGGACCCAAACGGACAAAGGAGTTGCTTTTCTAAAATACTATAAGCTAGCTCAGTTTCTAACTCTTCTGTTGCGTTGTAGTTAATACAGTGACCTAGCTTGTTGAGCATTTTAATAACCTTCATTGAAGGACTTTATTACCATTGCTGTTAAAATATGCTTTTGGGGTTTCAAATTACCTCCCATCACCGAGAAGAGCACATCCTGACTCACTGAATCTATCCTTCTAGCAGTAGAGGGAGAAACTTCCTTGCAAACGGGTTCTGCAAGAAGAGCACGGAAAAATGTTGTTACTAAATCAGGCGGATCCCTTTCACCTGTTTTCAGTGACCCAATTGTCAATGGCTCATTCAGGGGCTCTTTAGTTGTGCATTTGATTGCCTGTCGCACAAGCAGTGCCAATTGAATCAGTTGCCCTTCAGGAGAGGATTTGAAGTCATAGACAGTTCGCAAAGATGAATAGTCAAGTTCTTTACTATGAACAATAATTCCAGATTTCCTACTATCTGGAGACCGCAAAATGTTGAACCTTTGTGATTGGGGAAGTTATTTCCAACTATTGGCAGATTACAGAATGCCCCTCATATATTGAAAGTAGATGTTCTGGGTATTTTCTGTCTAAAATGTGTTCTTTGACGAATGAACATCCGCTGTCAAATGAGTATGGAGAGTCACACTCCTCTGGAATAGCGTCATGGGCATTTTTCGTCCGGTTTGCGCGCAAGCTATACTCTGATATGCAAATATTATGAACCTTAGACTCTTTGGCTATGAGATCTACCCGCTTATTTTCACAAGAACCTTTGTCAAATGGAGAACCCGCACTATTTTAACAATAGTTTCTTTTGCCTGCTGAGTCAGTATTTGACTCAGGTGTTCCTTCGTACCGTCCGTGCAACTTTTCACTTTCTTATCACAAAACAAACAACTTTCGGGGAAAATGCCAGCGGGCCGACTTCCGTTTGAATTGGTTGAATCATTTGACAAACGTTCACTACGCAGAGTTTTGTCCACGTTAGGTGTCATTGTGTCAATCTGCATCTCAGGAATAGCAACGAATTTTTTGTAACAACATCTGTGGTAGCCGTCTGTCTCACTCGGCTGTTGTTGTAGAGATGTTGAGAACAGTTTGTTAGACTTCTGGATCTCTGCACATTTTCGAACCATCGACCATGTGCCACCTGTCCATCTCATCAACTTAGTTTGTCCAATGATGGAATTCGCGATGTTAAATGTGTATCGTATTGGTCGTGCGGGTTCCGCGTCAGTCTTATAGTCACGAGGATTGACATCAAATTCTGAAATGAGAAATTGGGGGATTATTTAAATCAGCGATAGAAATCAATAATGTGAAGTGGGATTTGGTTTTATTGAGAAAAAGTTGTGCACGCGGCACTAGTACTCGTCTCGATTTGCCTCTGACACACGCCACAAAAAATGTCAGTAAAACGCAGACGTATCGCATTTCTTTCTTTTTCTAATTTTCTGGGTTTATCACCCAAAATATCGGGACAGATAAACATTTCATTTTATTAGCTGAACAACTGCGGCAAAGTTCACATAATTCTGAACTTAACCGAAGAAACTAAAATGGAAAAAAAAGGCAGAAGGCAATAGCTAAAATAGTGGACTTACAAACTCTGAACAAGAAATGATTTATTGCTTGCAAGGATCAATTTCAAATCTTTCAGAAATGGGCAATGAGCATTATTTGCACAGTGCTCCATTAATTTTTGGGAGTACACGTTCTGACTTTCATAAACATTTTAAAGTGATCTCGCAAAAGAAAGCTGTGCAAAAGAATATATTGGCATATCTAATATGTGTTGGCATATCTAATATATAAATGCGAATGTCTCTCTCTCTCTCTCTCTCTCTCTCTCTCTCTCTCTCTCTCTGTTCCGGGAGAACTCCTCCGTTTCTCGACCGATCGATCTCAACTGGGGTAATTCGTCCCTGTGAGTAACATGGGATGGGTGCCGTGCCCGTGCGGGGTGACCTTGACCTTGAAATTGATGACCTTGACCTTTTATTTCGAAAACGGCTGGGCCGATCGGGTTAAAATTTCATATGTGCGGGTATAGACCCATCGATCATTTTGACTTTATCGGGGTGCCCGTGCGGGGTGACATTCACCTTGAAATTGTGATCTTGACATTTATTTCGAAAACAGGTGGGCCGATCGGGCTAAAATTTCATATGTGCGGGTATATTGACCTGTCGATCATTTTGACTTTATCGGGGTGCCCGCGCGGGGTGACCTTGAAATTGGTGACCTTGACCTTCTATTTCGAAAACGGCTGATATAACCATCTTCTCCCGTGCATCGCCGGGTATCACCCGCTAGTCTAATATATAAATGCGAATGTCTGTATCTATATCTCTATCTCTCTATCTTTGTTCCGGTTGAACTCCTCCGTTTCTTGATCGATCCATCTCAAATTTTGTACACGGGGGTAAGTCGTCCTGTGAGTAACATGGGATGGGTGCCGTGCCCGTGCAGGATAACCTTGACCTTGAAATTGATGACCTTGACCTTTTATTTCGAAAACGGCTAGGCCGATCGGGCTAAAATTTCATATGTGCGGGTATATTGACCCATCGATCATTTTGACTTTATCGGGGTGCTCGTGCGGGATGACCTTGACCTTGAAATTGGTGACCTTGATCACCTATTTCGAAAACGGCTGAGCCGATCATATCTGAGGGTATATTGATTTGACTTTATCGGGGTACCCGTGCGGGTGACCTTGACCTTGAAATTGGTGACCTTGACCTCCTATTTCGAAAACAGCTGAGCAGATCATATCTGAGGGTATATTGCTATAACCATCTTCTCTCGTGCAACGCCGGGTAACACCCGCTAGTTACTTATAATTAAGAATCGCAGCATAGATACGCATCAATTAGCGTGTATTAACCATCTTTGAAATTAATTAAAATTAATTTAAAACTTTACTTCGGGGTGGTACAACTCGAAACTATGTATTACTATTTATTAATTCTTTATACTGGTATCTTATGCGCAATTTGTGGCGCCCATTGCACTGTTTCGTATTAATTTACAGTTATTGCTTAATAAACGATTAATAGAATATATATCACAGCTTTGTAGTTGATGAGACAAGTGTCGAGTCCTCAAGTCTACATGCAGTCTCTAATATGTTCTGACAGTCATTGAGACCTGATTTCGAAACTATATCTATAAAACATGAGGAATATTTTAGGGGAACAGAAGACATGTATACACTGAGACCCGCCCGTTGATTCAACTTCGTCGCTCCAGCGCCACGGGTAGGCAAATCACGTGGAGAAAATGATTGGCCTGAACACTGTATCCCATCAATCATTCGACTGAGTTGTTTCAAAACGAAAATATTGCCCCCAAATAGACCATATGAATCATATCAACAGGACTAGTGTGTGGGAATCAAGGGAGAATAGTGAAAATAAATGGAAATTTCCGACTTTATTGAATAAACACAATTTATATAGTTGTTGTGTCGGCGTTCCGTAGATTCTCTGCTCAGCGTCATCCATCTCGATTCGAATTTGCTTCTGAAGTTATGAAAAACACACATAATCTGATAATTTCCTATTATTCCACCAAAGTCTCGGACATCGATTTATACAAGCTTGCATCTTATTGTGCAAACATAATTACTTTAAATAATGTTTTGAGACATTTTAAGTAAAGCAGACGCGTTGATGAGTGTCGAATCGTCAAGTCTACAAGCGAACCGGAAATGTTTCATTCGTTACGTTGTGTCTACGGTGCGCTGTCCGCGTGTTATTAATCCGACGAATCTGAGAAATGTACGGACACTCAAACCAGAACTATCTTACCTGAAATCCTGATGAAATTCTTCTCTCTTTGTAATAAGAACCGATTTTCTCCATTGGGATCATCCGCCATAAAAACAAATGCACTCTGATTACGCTACAGCGTTATTAAATGTTGAAATTTGGATGATTGCGGGTCTTTCCAAAATTCCACTTCTTATCCGAAAACGCCAGGAAATTTCCTTTCTTAAGTTGTGTTTCCATAATCAGAAAACGCGAATGAACTATCAGGCTGAAAAACGGGCACATACGCGATAGTGTAAATAAAAGTGGAAAGCTTGAGTGAATGGGGTCCGGGAGGAAGACTCCTTCTTACATGAAAATGCCAGGAAAATCCATTTCTTAAGTTGTGTTTTCGTGATCGGTAAACATCGGAGAATCTTCGGTATGAAAACCGTGCACGTACGCGAAAGTGTATTTAAAAGTTATTTTGGGGGTTTTCGCGTGTCCCACGCCCCTAAACGCTAAGAAAGCATTTCTTAAGAAATGGCTTTTCTTCTACTGTTCAGAGACCTAAACAATTCGAGGTGGTCAAACCTTTCGTACGTGATAGTCATGGGCGCAGATCATGGGGGGGACGGGGGGGGGGGGACGTGTCCCCCCCCCCAGATCTCATCAAGGGGGGGGGGACATGGTATGTCATGTCCCCCCACCACTGGGGGGACATGGTATGACATGTCCCCCACTATGCTCCCCCACTGCTGCACCCTCTCATCAATTTTAATGCGAGATTCACTTCTGATACACGTTCAACTAGTCCAAACTTGGACCCACAGTTCGTAATATAATTTTGGGGTTGGTACGGCCTGTACTGTAGCCGTATCAACCACAAAAATTATATTACGGACTATGTCTGTGGGTCCATGTTTGGACTGACGTAACGTTCAACGAACAGTTGTTCAACACTGCGCCTTCAAATAAGTTGTTACTCAGCCAGACACAGCTGTGGGTTGCACGAATGCATAAACAGCATAACTATTTGATATCGGAATATCAATGTTGCAGACAGAATTCTGATGCAGAGAGAGTAATAGGCCGGTACTGAGCTCGTGAAAATGTACAAGACAGTATCGTCTGCTTTGTTTACATTTTGAAAACGAAATTTATCGATCGAATTCATTCAATTCACGCGACTTGTTGATGACGTATGTGTCGGGCTGTTATTGGATCTGTTAATCCATTAACGGGCCCGACACATACGTCGTCGCTCCATCTGTTGGGCCCTTATGCTAATCCACCGCACAGTTGAATTGTGTTAATCTAATAGGGAACGCTCGGTAAAGCGGGAACAATTATGGTTAAGCATTTTGACAAAATTACTACAGGCTGTTGAAAAACATATTTTTTTATACTAAATAATTAAGAGAAATTATACCCCAGAGGCCACCAGAATGCACCATTTGAAAGCGCAATTTAAAAATTTTCTTGGGGGGAGAACCCCCCAAAACCCCCCTCTGCCAGCTCGTGCCTGCGGCACTCGCTGCAGATGCCTTCGGCATCTGCCCGTCCCCCCCACTTTTTGGAAGAGATCTGCGCCCATGGTGACAGTGTAATTAAAACCTTCTTGGCTCTTGAACTAAAATGGACCCCAGTCAGTAGGATTCGTAGGTAAAATATGGTGGTAGGATGAGAGTTAAACAGATTACTGATCTGTTTAACCCTTTACCTAACGTAACGTCCAAAACCGGCCAGCGCTATTCTCAAAAATCGCCAATTAATTTTCATTATATTTTTCATTTTTTGTCTCAAAAACATAGGTTATGACCCCTCGTTGGAACGAGCTCGTTCCAACGAGGGGTCATAACCTATGTTTTTGAGACAAAAAAAATGAAAAAAATTAGTTATTCAAGAATTTTTGTTGCAAGTGTCGTCTGCTTTTCAGGTTAGGTAAAGGGTTAAACGGATTACTAATCTATTTAAACGCATAAAATAATCTGTTTAAACGGATTACTAATCCATTTAAACGGACTATTAATCCGTTTAAACGGATTACTAATCTGTTTAAACATATTACTATCACAGGAACACGTCGCGCTTCAGCGTTGGCATAGAAACATCACAAATGTATGTTTTTATTGAAAATAAATAGGGTTTCCAATTTCTCGATTATTTTTTTTTTTCTGAAAAGGAACCGAGAATTCTTCAGACCCAAAATCTGGAAAGCGGGAAATTTCCCGATTTTTTTCCTTCCCGTAACACCCTACTGCAATTGAGACTAAAAGACCCAGTGAGGGTGATCATTTTTCGGCAAAATTTTAGCGAAGCTTAGAGGAAATAAACGGGGTTTTATTAAACGAATATGAGAGAATAAGAAGATGAATTTGGGATATTTGTGGTAATCTTCATCACATTTTTTGACTTCAGTACCAGTATTTTGTCTGGCAAACGTTTTACATAACAGTCATTGGCTCTGACAATCAGAAATAGATATTCTGGTTCGCGAATCGCGAGACACGTCACACATCGTGAAATGTTACACAGCTCAATTAGGTTATCAAAAGTGTGCGTACATAATTCATAGAATTCATACAAAAGTTCATAGAATTCAGACAGAGGCTAGAACCCACTGAGTCTTTGACAAGTTTGCTGCTGAGTGGGATCTTGTCTCTGTCTGAATTCTATGAATTATGCTGTTGGATGATTATGAGAAAAGTGTTGAGCTGATGCATGTTGTAGAATTTGTTTTAACTGCTTAAAAGTATAAGTAAATAGGAATTAATAGATTAAAACCTCAGACTCATCTGACAATAAATGTAGTATCAAAGTAACCAGAATTACGAGACTGATATTCACGGTCCCCGATGGGAAAAATCCGGATATTGGGTCTGCCAAAAACACAATTGACAAACGGGAATCCCAGGTCCCGGTGGAAACCCTAAAAATAAACGATATGTAAGAACTCCAGAGTTGTGTATCCAGGATTAAGTAGAAAATAACAAATTCGAAATGTTTTAGCAGAAAGATAGCAATTGACTTTGGTTTTTACACAGTTTTTATACACGACTTGCTAGAAAGTAAAGGTGAGGTTATGCCATCGTCGCTGCATCTTCTGCGTTCGTGGGTAATATTGAAAGCGTTTTCATTATACGCTAAACGATAGATTATCGAAGAAATTGCGGAAAGATATAAATCGTATCCCCCACTGTGAAGATATAGATATTTTCACTTTCACGGTATCACTCAAAATGGCGGCTTTCAAAGCATCACTTCATGGTGAATACGAGTCAAATTATCACTGGAAATGATCAATGTGTTCTAACAACGTATAATGAAAAGTAAATCTAGTGTTTTTGAGTGGATACCGATCATTTCCAGTAATAATTCAACACATATTCACCTTGAATTGATGCCTGAAACCCGTTAGTGTAAACATGTCCTGAAAGACCGTAATATAAGATTTTGGTTTGGTACGTCCTTTCAAAAAGGGCGAAAAACTTATATTATGGGCTTTCAGGCCATGTTTGGACTAGAAAGCCACCAACTGAATCAGATTGCAGACTGCAAGACGCTATCTGTTCCGAGTATCGATCAAATCACTTCCGCGTATCAATGATTCAATGCGCTGTTTACTTCCATGCATCAATTCAAGGTTGAAACGAGAGGAATTATCAGATTCTTATAAAAAGCGTATAATAAAACGAAAATCTCGTGTTTTTGAGTGGATACCGAAAATTATCTCACTTGTGACCAGATAAATGGCTATTTTCGCTCGCGCAAGTGCTCTCGAAATATAAACATTTATCTCGGTCACTCATGAGATAATTTTCGGTATCCACTCAAAAACACTAGATATCCACTTGAGTTAGTTTTAAGGGTTTTCATACTTTTGCAGTTATTGGGTTATCCGTAACAGTATAGTGATTATAACTTTCGGACCTTTTTTGGGGTGAGGTAATGTTGGGTACACGCGAGCCCGTTACGGAATGCGAGTCTGTGATGGTAGTCCGTGTGGCGGATATGTTGTGACATTTTGTCTTGGTGATACGTAGTGTCAGTGCATTTGCGCAGCTCCCGTTGTCAGGATGACACGTGTGTCCGTCGTCCAGCAGTTTGTATCGTAGAGGCCGCCGTTTTGCTTATTATGGTGGTATGTTACCATGAACTTGGAAGACTTCTAAGAGTACAAGGGGGGAGGGGGTGTTCTGGGGCATGTTCCATTGAACGGGAGTATATCTAATTTCCTAAATGGATCCGACAAATACCTGAAATACCACAAACGTCAAAAAATTAGTGCAACAAAAGTTTACCAATCACGCCGCTTACAGCACCCCAATTTCGGCACCCTAATATATCCTAGAACTGACTTGACGTCGACACCTCTTTTATTAAAGGTGAGTCAAAGACGCCCTCTTTTTTCGAGATGAGTTGTAGAATCGTAAGAGCATTTTTTTCCAATAAGCAATTGCCCTCGTTGCTCTTTAGCTCATCTGATGAAATCATTATCCATTACCACCCCATCCTCGACACCCCATCACACACCTAGCTTGCTTTCGGTGCCCCTCTATTCCGAGATGAGTCAGAGAATCGTAAGAGTGTTGACTCCAAAGAGCAATTGCTCTCGTTGCTCTTTAGCTAATTTGATGAAATCATGATCCACGTTAGTAGGGGAGAAACGAGAGTGCCAGCACAATTCCATCACACTTCAATCATGCAGTGCTGGAAAGTTAGATGTGCTGAAAAGTTTAGTTATTTTTAGAAAAATCTTAATTTTTCTGGTAAAAAAGTTGATTTTCTTGGAAAAATAGTGGGTTTTCCAAAAAATAATTCAATTTTGGCCAGAAAACCCTGGGTTTTTACGGAAAATGTTAAAAATTTGAACATTTCTGGCTCACTTTCGGCGGAATTTGTTAAAAATGTCTAAAAATTCACCAGTTTGACAAATTCACTTTTTTTTATAAATTTGACACAAACCTCGGTGAAAAATTCACTTTTTCATAATGTAACATCGACTTCGCCATTTGAGATGCATTTTTTCGAATTTCCGGAAGGGGCTTTTGCGCGATTGTGACCGGAAGTATGATTAGCACTGAGATTCCCATTGACAAAATTTTTAAAGAAACATGGCTTTTTTGCGGTCGTAGATACAATCTACTTGTTCTTTCTGGATGTTTCACCGGGTTACGAGATCGTGGAGGGACCTCGAAATCGTGTCTATCTACCTGTGATTCTGGACACGTTGTATAACATCGAAACCACATTGACAGATCAGAACGGCGATCTGTTAGATCTTTGCGGAGAGTGAGTGACTATATGATTTCACATCAGAGAGATATGAAAAAAAAAATAATAATAAATAATTTGAAAAATATCTTAAAAAAATATATATTTTTTTTTATTTAAAGAAGTTTTAGGTTTTATTTTATATATTATATAAGAAATTAAAAAAATTAAAAAAAGAAAGGTATAATATTAATAATTTAAAAAAAAAATATATAAAAAAATAAAATATGAGTCAATACATAATTAAAAACGTGAACATATCCGAAGGTCAGAAAGCTAAACTTCGCAGAGCATTGAGAAATTGAGGCGAGGCCATTAGATTTCAATTCAGTCTTCAAGATCTGGAGAGTGGCGGTCGCGATCAGATCACCTGGACTAAAACTCAAATCAAAAGGATGGAGAAAGCGATTTGTAATTGAATGGGAACGACGGTGAGACTGAGTCCTGCTCAATTGAGATATAATCTGAGAATGAAAGGCGGTTTCTTACCGCTATTGGTGGGACTCACCACCAAAGTATTACCCATTCTCACGAAGACGGTGTTGCCAGCTCTGATCGTGGGAGCTCTCTGAGGACTCACTAGTTTGGGAGTTCACAAATTAATGGGTAGACGACTGTTTTAGAAGAAGAGGGGAAACGGATCGTTTTTGAAGCAGGGAGGAGCCGTGTGTCACATAGACGTTGAAGGTAAAGTATTGTATCTAGGAACAGTGAGAAAGGGTGGTGGCAATGCTTTCCACGGAGATGGCCTCTATCTGAAGACTGGAGAGAATGTGGAAACAATCGGTGAAGGTTTGTTGTTGGGTCGGAATTTGCCGTTCAAGAACCATACCCCTTTTAGGGTATGTTATTATAAAAAAAATAACAATTAAAAAAAAAAAATGACGTGAAAGGAGAGAAAAAAAGAAAAACAACTTCCAACAGACGTGTTAACAAGACGTTTGTATTACGAAATGCTTTTAGCTTTTTCTAAACATTTACATGTGTATGCATTAGAAAGAATTCAATTGGAACAAACCGTACACAACACGTGTTTAAACATGTACGGAATGTTGTTTTTGTTAATATTGTTATTCATATTCCTAAATCAAAGCTATTTCGAAAACATCGAAATGATGAAGTGTTCGAATGAAAAAAGTGTGTCTTACCAAGATTATCGCATGATTATAGATGTCCTAGATCTTTTCAAGTACGAAGTGAAACTTGTAGAATGTTACAATTACGGGAAATATCATTACATTATTTATTGCACGAAAAACGTAGTTAATGTATTCGATCGTGGTGGTGGTGATGAAAATATTGAAAAATCCATTCGTGTGTGTTTCGAATTTCTTCGCAGATTACACTCATTCACGTCAAATAGATCATGCATCGAATTTGCTGAAAGGTTAAAAATCATTATGGATTATTACTCATATCATTCTTACGACAACGACGATGACGATAAAAAAATGGTTCTATCAAAATACGTAAAGCATAAAATCCTTCTTTCGAAAAAAATCTCATCTCTTTCCTGTAATATGACACGCAATTGTAATAGATGAGAAGTATTCGTTCATTCAGTTGATGATGTGATGAATAGAATGTGTTGTTATAAAAAAAATGTAATATATATAAAAAGAAAATTAAAAAAAAAATAATAGAGAAAAAAAACTAATAGAAAAAAAAATAATAATAATATTAAAAAATTATAAAGAGTTATTTTTTAGGACTTAGAAATTTTTTTTTTTGTATATATATATATAATAATTATGAGTAAAATGAACAATTCCATGGAATTGAGAGCTTGGTTTCTTCAAAGGGCGCTGTGCAGAGCTTACACAATCTGCGTGAATGAACAACTTCCTCATGTCTAGCTTGAAAGATGTCTTGGCTGTCAGAAGGAGATTTAACGACATTAATCATTCGTGTCTTACAATGGAATGGGAAGACACTGTCACCGCGTATTTTGTGCCCGCATTGGAATACGTCCGATGCGATGACGTGATCGAATGTTGGAAGCAATTTGTGTCTTGCACTGGAGAACCCAAACCCACTAATTCGTTAGAGTTGAAGTTAGCACATCAAGGTCTCACCACCAAAGACAGGGGGATGCATTTTGGAATTATTGTTAAGTTGGAGACCACTAAATTTTTTTCCGTTACATAATAAGGGATGAAAATAAATAAAATGCAAATACATAAAAAAAATAGATAAAAATAAATAAATAAAAAAATGAAACGGAAACTCGAAGTAACAAAATCTGTCCATCGTTAGAGAAGTTGAGCGTTGAGCCCACAGCACCTTTTCTACCACCACCACCGCTAGAACGAGGAGAAAGTGATGAAGTGGGGCAGAGATATTGAATCAAACAAATCAATAGAATTCAGTCGTATTTGATGCAAGAGAGAGATTCTCATCGTTCGCTCAAAAAGAAATATTCGAGATTAGATAAATTTGTGAATGGTGTGCATTTGACTCTCATCGTGGCCCGTATGGGGTTTGAATGTTGCTGGAATCAGTCTATTATCGGCTGCCATCGTTGCTCTTCCGGTCGTGTTGGCCGTAGAAGGATTGGCTTTGACTGTCGGATTCATTAGTACGATCGGAAATTTAATTGCTAAGAAATTATCTGTAAAGGCCAGGAAGCACAAAAACATCAGCGTTTTAGCCGATGCAAAGATCGACACCGTGTCGGATAAGATCTCCTTAGCATTGAAAGATGGTTAGGATTTTAGACGGCGAATACATCGACATATTGAACGAAACATATTGAACGAAAAACAAAAATACAAAGTCATGAAAGTGAATATAAGAGTCAGATCATCAAGGAACAATTGAAGGATTCTCTCATGGAAAAAAGTAGCGAAGAAGCGAGACGATTGTTTCGTAAATTACTGGATCCCAAAAAGATTCCGAAAGCAATCGATTGAAAGAAATATATATATATATAAAAGAAGAAAAAAAAAGAAAATTATATATATAAATTAAAAAAAATACGAAAATAAATAATTAAATGTATACGAAAAAACCCAAACAAATGTATTGGCTCAAATGCAAGAGAGTTACCAATACAGTTAACGTTAAAAAGTACTGACAAAACAGACCCATGCTCTGCGAAATGTGTAAAGTGTGCAGTTTGACCAACACACAATCCGTCAAGTGCAGTGCCGGCCTGACGAATAAAATGATTAATAATCTACCCTTTGAAATGCATCTGCCAGGACATCAATTCACGGGACCAGGCACAAAATTAAATAGGAAATTGAATCGAGATCTGACTCCTAAATCGTGGAACAAACCCATTAATAGGAAGGATTCAGCCACTTACGCTCACGATCTGTGTTGTGCTAAACATCCTGATGTCGAGGCTCTCGAATCTGTGATAAAAGCATGTTGGCACAATTAAAAAATATACCGAATCCCACTAGGAGAGACAGACTCAAATGTTCGCTGGTTGGTAAAGTGATCAGTACCAAACATCGTTTCGGATGGGGTGATAGAAAAAAAGTGTCCAGAAAAAATTATTAATGAATACATTGGCGAACGAACTACACAAGCCCGTCACACGTAAATTTCGAAGGAGAAGGGTGTTCATGAAGGGTTTGGATCAGATCTGGTCGACATGAAATCGGATTTGAGACAGAACAAGGGCGTTAAATACTTACTGATGGTCATCAACTTGTTTTCGAAATATGGATGGATGAGACCTCTGAAGAATAAATCAGAAGCTTGCGTGGCCGAGGATCTGAAGAGCATATTTGCATCGTATTCTCGAAAACTGAATAAATGGTGGGTGGATAAGGGGAAGGAATTTTACAATGATCAAGTTCGTCCGTTGGTCGACCTCTATTCCGTCGAAAATGAAGGGAAAGCTAACGTGATCAAACGTTGGAATAGAACTATGAAGGAAAAAATGAACAAGTATTTCCAATTCGACCAAGAAATATATTGATGTCCTGGACGAACTGGTCAAAGAATACAACAACACAAGACACAGATTGATCAAGATGATGCCTGTGAAAGCTAGCGATCCTCAAAACGAAAGACCCATCTTCGCAAATCTCTATCCCAAAAGGATTAAGATCAGGAAGGTGTCTAGACCACCAAAATTTGCAGTTGGCGATCGAGTGAGAATCACTTCTTATAAGTCACCCTTCACGAAAGGTTACACTCCTCAATGGACTGAGGAAATCTTTATGATCATTAGAATATTTCACACAGATCCAGTGACTTACAAAATAGAAGCATTAAAGGATGATGAAGATGGCAGCAGAGAAATCATTGGAACATTTTACAAACAAGAATTGCAGAAGACAGCATTTTAAAAACCCTTCACTTTTTTTTACACATATATAGTAAGGAAAAAAAAATAAAATGAAATAATAATTTAAAAAAAACAATTTATAATAAAAAAGCAAACGAATTAACAAAAAAAAACAAAAAAACATGAAGAATATATTAGATATAACCGGAGGTCTTTTGAAAGACGAAAGCATTCAAGAATACGAAGTTCACGAGTACGAACCCATGACTGGAAACAGTCTGAACAATGCTGGAGAGATAAGAATCAATGTCGAGACTCCAGATCTGTTTGTCCACCCCAGCAAAAGTTACATAATGATACAGGGACATCTCACTGAGAAAGATGGAAGCGATTACACCGATGAGGACGTAGTCACTCTAGTCAATAATGGCATGATGTATCTGTTCAGTAATATAAAATACATCCTCTCGGGACAAGAGATAGAATCCGTGTTTCATCTTGGGCAAGCCAGCATGATCTATGCACCCTTGATGTATCCGAACATTTTTTTGAAATCTAAAGGACTCAATCAATTGTGGGTGAAAGACACCATCGCAGACATGAGTGCAACTAAAGCCGGTGCCGCCGTGAGATTCGACTACATCGTCAAGACATCGAGACCCAGAGAAACGTTTTCGTTCAGGATACCTCTGAAACACATATTCAGATTCGCAGAAGATTACAATAAGATTCTCTATGGATTCAAACACAATCTGACATTGATTCGAAAAGGAAACGACGAAGCCATCATGAGACTCCCTGCAACCGATGCGGGTAAGATACATCTGAACAGGAAATCTTGGTTCGTTCCACACGTGCTGCCTTCAGTCGCGGAGAAAGTACGTCTCTACAAGATCATAGAATCGAAGAGTAAATCACTGGTGGGATTTAGAATGAGACAGTGTGACACGGCTAGTATTCCATCATCCACCAATCACTTCGATTGGAGACTGACCATGAAATCTGCTTCAGAAAGACCGCAATTCATCGTAGTGGCATTTCAGACTGATAGGGATGGGTCTCAAGAGAAAAGAGAAAAATCCTTCCCTTGTCGATCATTGTCACTTGAGAAACATGCAGGTATTTCTAAATGCCACGAGATATCCAGCTGTCGATTATAACACCTCTTTCGATAAGAACGATTTCTGCAGGCTATACCGCAATCCACAACGCCACCGATTTCAGAAAAAAATATCATCGACTGGATGAATTGATGAGTAATCCTAACTTCACTCCCACTGAATACGAATCAATGTATTCCCTGTTCGTATTCGACGTTAGTAAACAGAGTGAGCGCCTCAAGAATAGCATCTTAGACATTCAGATCAAGATGCAATTTGACAGGAACGTGCCAAAGAGAACCAAGGCTTTTGCCTTAGTCCTGTCAGATAGAGAGTTAGAATTCGAATGAAAATGTCCATCGTTCAATGAAAATATAATAGTTAAAAAAAAAATAATTAAAATACTAAAAAAAGGAATAAATAAAATAATAATAAAAAAAAATAAAAAATGTAAGTGGATTTTGAGAAATTGAATATTCAATCTCTCAAAATCCAATTACATTGTTTTTTGAGTTGTCTCCCCTGCATCTCAAAAGTGATTATATATATTTCAATTTTTTTTTTCACTGTTTGTTCAGAGGATCGAGTTCGATCAACAGATAGACCACAGAAGTGGCGGCTTTGGGATTATTGGTTTTCATCTTGAAATTGATCCTATCCCCCATCTGCACCTTGAGAGGCCTACTGAAGACGCTGGTGTTCGAGTGTTGATCCTTCATCTTTTCGACTCTGTACCTCTTATCAGTTTCCACACCATTCACCACGAGATTTACGACCGCACTGTTGCTCAGGTCCGTAGATGTCAGACTCATTCGAATAATCTCACCTCCCACCAGCATGGGATATCCTATCAGACCGTTCAGCGGTCCGTTACCTCCGTTTCTGAAGGACCATTCGGCCTTTTTACTTCTAATGCACCGCTCTCCTTGGCCCAAATGGTGATCAGTTGTCTGGCGTATTTTATCTTCTCCACGATGGAGATCAGAGTGCAGGCATCCGACATGTGCACGGGATCCGGCAGATTCGTGAGTGCGTGTTTTCCCATGTCCAGTTTACCCTCCATGATATCACCCTTTCTCCAGACCATATGTTTGTCCAAGTACTGTTTGCTGACCATTCTCAAAGCGAATTCTGGTTCATCGTCGAGATTGAACAGATTGCAACCACCCTTGTTGATGCTGGCCCCCATGGTTCCTATGGATTTTTTGTTCAGATACAACTCGTCGACTTGTGATTCCAGATAGGACTGAGAATCCTGTAGGGCAGAATCCATGTAGCCTTTGTTGACAACCGTCGAGTCTTTGTCCACACCGTCGATCTGGGACAGATTCAATATCTTATTGAATCCTGCATCCAGATCTGATTTCATTTCTAGCTCGTCAACATTATTCTTTTTCAGTTCCAAGTCTACATATTGTTTGGTCGCCGCATCGTTGGGATTCGTGGGAATGGGCACATTAATTATCTTGTTAGAATTCGCATTCAATTCGGACTGCATCACTTTAAGAATGTAGCGATCTCTCAGATGTTTATTGAATCTCACGTGAGCATCATCTGCATATCTTTTAGTGGCGGCATTGGTTGAATTTCTAGGATCCGCTAGATTCACCACTCGTTTAGATTTCAAGTCAAGATCATCTGTCATGTCTTTATTCACGTAATTATCTCTCATGTTCTGTCGGAAATTTTCGTGTCCTCTATCAACGTATTTTTTAGTTGTGTCATCTGACAGATCGATTGGTTCGAGAAGATTGTAGATTTTCTTATTGTTTAAGTTTAAAGGTTCTTCTCGAGGTCTGTATATCCAGACGTATTGTTCGTCCAAGTTGGCAATGTCACCACCGCCAACAACTTCAACTATTTTTCTTTTCTTCCTAGAGGGACCTTCATTATCGTCAGCATGACCAAATTTATTGACTGTCATGTTTTGTTTTGTTTTGTTATTATCATTTAATTTTTTTTGTTTTTATTTTAATTATAACTTTATATTTTTTTATATATATTTTCTTTATTTATATATCTATCTATATCATTTTTTTCTCTTCCTTTAATGTAAATCGTTGAGAATATCCTGAAAGAGATCTCCTTCCAACCATCTCTTGAGAACGCAGAGACACAGGTGACCGCAAAACACTCAATCCGGCACTCTCACTCGTTTGGTATTGCAAATAACTGATGTTAAATAGTTTCTTATTTCTATCGGCGGAGAGATTATGTAACTATCGAAATAATAATTTTTAATCTGGTTCAAAAACCGCATGACCCAATGTGTGCCCTCACCTTCGATCTCGTCCAGATTTAAAATTCCACATTCTGAATCGTCTTTTTTCCTCGGTAAGGCATCTCTAGAAAACACACCTCAAAAATGTTTGATTTTTAAATCTTTTCCCGCCTTTGACAGATCAGGGTTGGATGATAGGGGTTCATTGGGTAAGAAGACACCTTCTATGGATATGTGTTTTATTTTCTTATTCATAAATGTTTTTTTTATTTGATTTTTTTTTATTCCTTTTTTTTTAATTTATAACTCACAAGTTTTTTTTTAAACTTACAAGATTTCGATGTCTTCAGTCGAACTGCATTCATCCTCTCGATTTTGTTGAATTATCTTGGAATAATGTCCGAGTGCAAAAGTGTGTATTTTATCCTCACATATAATTCTCTTATCATCATCAGCCATCAATGCAATCTTGATTTCTTTGGCATAGATCTCATGCTTTTCGCTTCAAATTGCATTCATATTTTTACACACCATCGAACCCTCGAACAGAAATCTTTATACTCTTTGAAAGCGATGTTTTTATTCATCACACACGCTTGAATGCCTTTACATCTCTTGATCTCTTCACCGTCGAGGAGATAAGCGTACAATTTTGGTCTCAAACCCACGAATTTCGTGATCTGTCGTCCACTGCTCTCCTCTTTGAATTTGCCCAACACCCTTTCATTGACACCTGTTGGAATCTTAGATGGGTGATCATCGGGATAATTACTTGTGTTGAACCATTCGTTCACATCTAGCGCTATGTCCTCCTAGACATCTCTAGTCTCTATCTCATAAGCCAGACTGTCCATGTTGGTGAACAATAGTTTGGCTTTCAAATAGAATTTGGATTTGATGTAATTGTAGCAAAATTCGTACATCAACTGCTCGCTGATGTCTAAGATGACCGTTCCGAGATAACAGGGTTTGTCGAACTTCAAATGCATCTTTTGCATGTGTACGGCCACTAGATTTTCGTTGAATATGATTCTATGTTTATAATTGGTTTTGATATTAATTGTCTAGACCTCTCTTTGGACGTGACGAGTTGAATGTTGGTTCTATTCCTAATATTTTCCATACATTTCCCGTACACGCAATTGTTCATGAGTTTGAAGAAATCTTTTTCGAAGTTGCTCTCAGCCTCCATTCTTAAATTCATGTTGAGATCGATGTATTTTTTTTCATCCAAGGCTCCTCATTGAATCGAATGATTCGATGCACTTCAATTAATCTCGATGATCGATGTAACATTTCAGATTTTTGCTATAGACCACGTACTTGCATTTCTGATTTAAATTGGGAATGAGTTTTTCGATGCCGTTCACTTCCATTCATTCGGGAGCCAGTGGATAATCATTGTGTAGATCATGTAACATTTCCGGATAGCCCAAATCGACCTCTAGAATACAAGGATAGTGTCTCCATTTTTGTTTTTCTCCCAACGTTTCGACCCATTTGAAATTTCGGATCGGTAAAGGATGACTCATGGCCCAACGATACAAATTATTAGCATCCCAATACTGTATGTATTTTCCCGTTTTTTCTGAATCGAAGTCTTGTCCCCTGTGAGAATTATTAGCTTTAGCATATCTGGTGGAAATCATATAGACGCCACCCCTCATGGCCTTTTCAAACATGAGCAACATGTCGATGTCCATTAATAATTCCAATCGGACTTCACTCATCTTCGAGAGAGCATCCCAGGCAAGTCCGGGTGCCGTTAAATACCAAGCTGGATCTAGTTCCTAATATTGATGACACACTCGTCGAAAATTTTCGAACACGTCGGCCAAGAGAAGCACGTCGGTTTTCAGATAGAGGTCATGATATTCTCTCATGGATTTCATGTCGAATAATCTCCACACTTTTTGCGCATGTAATCATCTTCGGAAATGTCGGACTGGTATAATTTGGAACAAAAATCTTCTTTGGGAGGTAGAGCAACGTCGTCAAATTTCTCGAGATCACTCATGTAATCATAAGGATAGATGCCTTTCCTCAACATGACGTCCACCAATTGTCATCGATGATCAAAATGTTTACTTGTGATTTTAAATTTCTCCCTATTCGAACTGTCGACTAATTTTTCCAGACTGGCCGACATGAATTTATAACTGTTGATGAAACGTATCTCTCTACGGATGGGAATCATTTTCTCACTCGATCCATCGACGACTATCTTTTTATCAACAACCTTCCATTTAGCGAAGGTAATGTATTTTTCTTCACTTTGTGCAATGCAGCTCAACTCCCCTTCGTTGACACCCATATTTTTCACGAACAGGTGACTGTCGTAGCCCGAGAGATTGTGAAATATCACTGGATAGACTTGAGCATCTGGAAATCTTAAATTACATTTGTTGTGAGCCGCACCACAAAACAGACGCGTGTAGTGATTGTGATCTCTAACTTTTTTATTATTGTCAGACTGATTATCGAATAATTGTCTACAGATGTGACATTTGGTGGTTTTATTATATTCTTCCCGTTGCTCTGGCGTGATGATCTTGTCTTCGGATTTTTTAAATTTGTCATATAATTTTTGAATTTTCGATTCTAACTCTTCCACGAATCTTTGAGCCACGTCATCACATTCCAAACGTTTAGTATAGATGAATGGACCAACGATTCTCAATCGTTGAAAGAACATTTCACGTAATAACAATAGCTTGAAGGTACGTGCTTCTGCTATTTTTTGACGTAACTCCTATGCTCGTCGGTCTGGCAAGAATTCATTTTTGTGATGAAACATTCAAAATCGACATAGATGACAAATGGTGGTTCTAATCTTCTATTGTGGTTGCGAAAGTGAAAGTCCACGTAAGTGTTAGGTTTGGGCATTTCGAAGGTGATGCTTAGCTTTTCCTTGCAATATTCCTGATGACTCATCAATGATTCTTGACAATGGAACGAATTCATGCAGTTGAAACAGAAAAATCTCTCGCCATTATGTTTACTAATCTGCTTCGACAGCAATTGACTCATATTTTTAATCCAGCAATAATGTTGATTGTCACACTCAGAACTTAATAACAAATTAATCTTTTCTCTTTCTTTGTGTGAAGTCAGTCTGAGAGGATAGACTATTCGTTTTTTATCGTCGTATCTCCAGACGTTCACTGCCATGGTGGGATTTAGCTTTTCAAAATGCTCAATGTCTTTCAACCCCATCGGGAAAGGCACTCCCGTCCAATAGAGATTTTTACAAGTCTCCGCATACTTGGAAACTCTCTGAGCATTCTTCTTTTCTACGGGATATAAGGCCAATGTGATTGCCCATTTGAAACACTCGCTATCATCTTCATTTTTCACATTAATCACAGCATTTTTATTAGATACGAAATCAGGCAATTTTATATAAGAAGACGCTTTCAAAGGGTATTGTCTGTCCACGTGAATCTCGAGATTCAATACCTTCTCGAACGTCCAACCACTTCCCTTGAGATGATAATGAGCCATAGATTCCAATATCTTGTCTTTCATCACTTTGTAAACATCGACTAATTCGTCGTCTCTAAACACAGTCTCGATTTTAGATTGGAAATAGGCATTTTCCACCGCGCTCTCACCCGTGTTCACATCGACCCTTTTCATCAGACAATGCAAGATCATTTTTCTTTTTAGGCCCACAACAACTACATGTTTTAGAAATACATCCAACACTCCACCCTTTGCCCGTTCCATGAATGATTCGGGATCGAGATTTGTGAGACCGGAAATCGCGTCAAAAGTTTTAAAATATCCTTTAATAGTGACATCTTGTTCTATCGAGTCAACAATTTCTCTAATGCTTTGAATAAGATTCCCTCTATCACATCATGTTCCTTGTTTTCTTTCAGCGCTCTGAAGACATTTTTTCTAACGAATCATCAACCGCATCAATTTTCTTTTTTTCAGTCTCTTTCAAAAACCTGCCAATCCACTTTTTGTTTAACAGTCTTCTTCTTAGTTTCCACAGTCGTTTGTCGACGTTGTTTTGTCGCTGTTGCCTTCTAATTTTTTTTCACGATTCAAGTTTTTTTTGTTGCTGCCATAGATCTTTCGCCCATTCCCTTTCCGTCGAGGAAATGACAAATGCATTCATCTTTTTTCATGTATTTAACACCTTTCAAATTCAATGACTGATGTACTTTGGCTTGTAATTTCACCAGTGTTAGATCACAGGTCTCTCCATGCACGGCTTCAATCAATTGTCCTTTGGTTCCGTGATGGCTGTAATTTTTAATTCCTAGATTTCTACAGTACTTTTTCAACTCAGGTACGGTAGAGGAATATAACTTTTCCATGATATAGGTTTTTGCTTTTGGCATTTTTTTGTGTTAAACATTTTATTTAATATACATATATAATATTTTAGGTTTTTTTTAACATCAAGATGATTGGGTACATTGCATCCGAAGTAATCGTTTATAACTGCACCCCTCCCCCCCCCCCCCAAAAAAAAAAAATATAAAAAAAACAAAAAAAAAAACATTTGACGACTGAGTCCCATCGGTGAAGCAAAAAAAAAATGTATACCTTAGAAAACCAGTGCTACCTCGCTTTCTCAATTCATTCATGTCAGAGGTGAATAGTCACATGCATCGATAAACACACTCGCCCTAGATTGTATATATTAAAATAGAATCCATCGACTTAACATTTTTCACTTTGTTCAGTAATGAATGCAGGCGTTTTGAAAACCAGTTTTCAAATAAAAACAACACAATAAAAATATCTGGATGTCCACACAGCGATATATGCGTGGTTATACATAACAGTGCACACTTCAAAGCAATTATCATTTTGATTCACACCTCTAGAATCACGCTCGATCGAAATATTAATTGAGTTTGAAAACATACACGCATTCCTCAACTGAAAGAAATAAAAGAAATGAACATACACTTTTAATGGTTTTTTTTCGAGTCGTGATTTAAAAATCTATCTGTGATGGAGATCATAATTTCATGTCCATAACAAGTATGTTCACTTTAAAATTATCGTCTCCTCGCTGATAAATCCATTGAAAAACAAAATTCACAATCTCAAACGTCCGTTCTTCACCAGTGATTAGATTCAATCTGTGAACTAGTTCTTTGGAAATATTTGGATATATATTACTTCCATAGAACAGTGATAAATTGGGTGGGTCGAAATTTTCTATCTTCTCTAAGAGGATGGCTAACAGATCGTCTTGACATCCGTACATTAAATCCAGGGTGGCCACGTTCAATTTCAAAGGTAAGACATATTTGTCATATTCCTCTGTCAACCCACTCGTCTCCATATGCTTCAATTCGATGGCCTCGTGCAACTGCAATCTATAAATTTTAGTATCTAACTTTGAATATCTCTCGACTCTTTTCAATTTTAATGCGGATTGTTTAGGTATTGTCAATTTCATGATTGATTATTTTGTTGTTATTGTCGTTTTGTTGTATTTTTTATAAAATATTAAATTTTTGTGTTTTTTTTTTAAAAATTATAATAATTATTAATTGTAAAGATATTTTTATTTTGTTTTTTTTTCTTCCTATTATATATGCAAAAAAATAAAATAATTTTTTTTACAGTTTTTTAACAATTTTTATCATTCATCTCACAACTCATAATATACATACATTTTTTCAATCACGATCCATCCCTCCATTCCAGATCGTGCCATCAAGCTAATCTAATTTGTTTTTACTCGGACACACGATCTCTCCATATATATATCAACCCAATTTGCCACCTAACGTTCCAGCCCACTTTATAAATTCACCGGTCGAATCGGACTCTTTTTTCCTATGGGAATCAACTTTCAATTGCGTTTTTGTTAATCTTCGACCGCAAAAAAGCCGTGTTTTTTCGGAATTTTTGCCAATGGGAATCTCAGTGCTAAGCATACTTCTGGTCATGCAAAAACCCCTTCCGGAAATTCGAAAAAAATCACCTCAAATGGCGAAGTCGATGAACCACTATGAAAAAGTGAATTTTTCACTGAGGTTTGTGTCAAATTTATAAAAAAAAAAAGTGAATTTGTCAAACCGGTGAATTTTTAGACATTTTTAACGAAAGTGAGCCAGAAATGTTCAAATTTTTAACATTTTCTGGAAAAACCCAGGGTTTTCATGCAAAAATTTAATTATTTTTTGGAAAACCCAATATTTTGTCAAGAAAATCAACTTTTTTACCAGAAAAATTAAGATTTTTCTAAAAATAACTCAACTTTCCAGCACATCTAACTTTCCAGCACAGCATGATTGAAGTGTGATGGAATTGTGCTGGCACTCTCGTTTTCCCCCTACTCACGTTTCACGGCACCTCATTTTCGGCACCCCATCAAATACCTGGCTTGTCATCGGCGTCCTGTTTTTTCCGAAATGAGTCGAAGAGTCGAAAGATTATTTACTACATGTCTGCTCTTTGAAATCCCCATCTTCAGCAACACTGAATGATTTGGAAAATGAAAACCTGTTCCGCACACACGTGTCAAATGGGAATTGTTGACTGACTATTTTTAAATAGAAGTGAAATTTCACTGGAATTTTCTACAAATTCTGACACCTCAATTACAATTCGAATAGCTAGCGATAGCTAAAATAGTAACACGGGTTCCCCTCGCAAATTTGGTTGGCGTTAAAATGTGTTCTTTTTCTTGATAGTTCATTCGCTGAGTTCCAATGTGTTCTGTGTGCCAATTGGCAAACAAAACACATTGGAACTCGGGGGACCAGTTATCAATTGAACTGCTGAGTGTTCTTTTAATAATTGCTTTTATAGACGCGAAGGCGTGTAAAAAGCACAGAGTGACACACGCGCATGAATGGATTAATCACGGACTCTCGTTTCATCCTTCCACGCTGGCACTCGTGCCATATCGATTAACTTATTCACACGCGTGTGTCGTTCTGTGTATTTATTCCAACGAGGATTTGCTATCGTTGCTCTTTGGATCACTGGATGAAATTATCATCCACATTTCTCACCCACTTACATCACCCCTTTGCTGGACTTTGGCACCATTTTGCGAGTCACCAGAGCAAACAGCCTGTATTAGACAGCTAGTAGGAGTCGACAGTACTGCAGGGATAACGAGCAAATCACGAAACTGATACGGTAGTAGAAAACGGAACGTAGAATCCATCGGCTATGTGGAAGCCTCAATAATACTGCTGGCAGAACATTTCACGTAATACCCGTCTAGATGCTGGCTGTAGGATTCCCAATTTCGAAATATGCTGAAGAGTCATAAGAGTAATTTACTCCAAGAAGCAATTGCTCTCATTGCTCTTACGCTCAATCGAGTAGTTATAAACCACACGTGTCACCAAAGGGAGTACTTCATATGAATAGAGAGGAGGCGGTTTAGATAAATAAAGCGACCGGATTGGTCTGAACCAGAGGTAGCTGGGACGAGAGAGCTTGTTGTGGTGAGAGCAATAGACGACAGAAGAGTATTCCGAGCTAGATAAATAGATCGAACATTGCCAGGAATAGAGGAATAGGCCACATAATGGCCTGGATACGCAGAAACTGAGGATACTGGAAGAATTCGAGCTAGCGGGGATACTCAGGTTAATAGAGGGATACCACCACAGACCTATAGCATAGCGTTCAATCCATGTATACTATTAAAAAAAGTAGAGGATATCCAAACTGATGTTGATATTTTTGGAAAATGGTATTGAATACGCGAGATTGGACGCATCAGTATGTTACCAAGTTTAGTATGGATCATGAATGTCACCGGCCCACGAAATCTTCGTGCAAGCTTCTGCAGGAGCGCCGCGTCAACGTCTGTGGGGTACGTGCCGTTGGAATGTTGGAAGATGGCAACAGACAGGCTACAGTGGCTCAACGTTATTCAATCGGTGATTAGCAGGTTGTGGTCACGCTACTCTCAGGCAGGCAATTGATGACAGACGTCTGTCAGGTCGTCCAAGGGCGACAACTGCTGACCAGGATCGTTTCATCCGAACCACAGCATTACGTAACTGCCATGAAAGTACCTCAGAAATTCGACAGCATCTAGCGATAGATGTGCGATTCAGTGCTCAGACTATCCGAAATCGCCTACACAGCTGGAATTTGTGCGCTCGGCCACCTGGAATAATTCCACGTTTGACTGAACGTCACATCGCAGCATGGCGTAATTGGTGTGGAGCACGACAGCGCTGGGACAATCGTCGGTGGAGCAACGTCATGTTTTCCGATGAATGGAGGGTCACTCTCGACTTCCACGACAGGCGAAACAGAGTGTTTCGGCGGCGGTACGAGCGATACCATGGCGTAACCGTTAGGCAGAACTATCGCTTTGGTGGTGAATCGGTATGTTGTGGGCAGGCATAACCATGACAAACAGAACAGCATTACATGTCATCCGAGGGCGTGTCGCAGGGCAGTACTACCATGACAACATGTTAGCAGCTCATGTGGTGTAATTTGCGCGACGTCATGGCCGTCGATTCATTTTCCAAGATGGCAATGCAAGAGCACACAGGGCCCGTGTCGCTACATAGTTCCTCCAGGAGCAGAACACCACTACACTGTCTTGGCCAGCACTAAATTCCAGACCTTTCACCAATCGAGCACGTCTGGGATATGCTTGGCAAGCGTCTACGACAACGCTAACAGCCCCCTACCAATGTCCAGGAACTCCCCGCTGCACTGATGGAAGAATGGAATAACATCAGTCAAGCTGATAAAAATTGGACGTTTGGTGAGGAGTATGCCACGTACTATCCGCGCTACTCTCGCGAACCGAGGAGGATTTACAAGGTATTGAGGTCTTGGACTGATTGTGGTAAATTCTCTGACTGACCGTCCATGTCTTCTACAGCAAAGTGCGTGGAATGTGTGCTTGTCAGACACTCAACTATCGCTGAAATCATTCTCAATATGTCTCAGTACAATTCCTAAACTGTCTTTTGATGATGATGATGATCTTTTATTCAACAGTTTACATTTTACAAATACAGAACGCACAGAATAAACAGTAATAATAGAAAACAATGTACAAAGTCACAAGGCGTTGCTACAATTTCAATGTAAACTGTTAGGAAATGACATAGCCAGATTGGCTGTCTACCTGCCAATTCCTTGAGGAAAGAAAAGAAAAAGGAAAAAGAAAAGAGTAGAAAAAAGAAAGAAGAAATGAAATTGAAAAAGAAAAAGTAAAAAATAAAATAAATACGGCTGTATATGACGTCAAACTGACTGAGTCAGGTGTTTCAGTAATTGATTATAGGGTTAGTTGTTAAAAGCTGCCATGGAATTGTTTTTACCCCACTCCACTTGCCTGCTAGGAGACGATAAACTTACTATAGAAGTAATGTCGGTGTCGTTTCCAATTCATCAGGGCACTTCTCATTACTACCCAACAATGCAGACTTGTGGGTTCCTCGTCACGGAAGGGGTCATGTGCCGATAGTTTAACTAGCATGCTCACTTACTTTGCAGCTTTTCTTAACCTTTATGCAGAAAAGATTAATTTTAGGGGATATTAGTCAGTGAGATATTTCAAGACAACTTCGGTGCTGCGAGTGTTTTATTGGACTGAGCCAATTGCCTTATGCACCCAATAAAATTACTAGTGTTGTGGATAATGCAATTGACTCATCCAAGACGGATGAGAAATTCAGACGTTTTACGTATACAAGCTCATTCTAATTTGTGTTATTTGAACACCTATAGAAGAAAGGTCAAAACTAAGAATTGAGAATCTAGATGGATCCGCAGTCAGGACAATAGGGGTTATTGCACTCGATATTTGACTCCGTCATGTATCTACTTATTAGTTTAAGTGCTAGAGTGTTCTTAAAAACTTTCCTATTACCTATGTTTCTAAGGTCCCGATCTAAACCATTCCAAACTCGAGGGAACACATATGTAGGCAATTTGTCCAAGGACTTAGTACGTGATTTTTTTAGGGTCAAAAGCCCTGTCTGTCTTGTCGTGGTACCACGTGGGTTGTTGACACAACTAAAGAATGTTCTAAAAGAACTCGGTAACATATCATGGTACCAGTCAAAAATAAACAAGGACACGTTCAGGGTATAAAGATCGGATACTTTGAGTATTTTGTCGTGAAAGAAAAGAGGGTCTGTGTGAGCGTTGTGTTTTTTGTTATTTATTATTCTGATTGAGCGCTTTTGCATTTTTTGAAGTTCGTTAATTCGTCTTGAATTGCCCCAAATATGTATACCATACATGAGATGGCCATGTATGAGTGAATAGTACAGAGTTTTCATAGCGCTATGTGGTAGACTGTTTTTAACTTTATTCAATGCAAAGTTGGCCCTCGCCACTTTTGAGCATATTTGGCTAATATGTGCTTCATATGTTAGTTTTTCGTCCATGGCTATCCCAAGAAATTTAGCACTTTGTGTTGCCTGATTATTACCTATTCTTTCTATTTTTTCGTTATTGATCGTTATATCATTGTTGCTATGAACCCCCGACCTCGCAGAAGGATTAAAAATAACATATTTTGTTTTTTTGGCGTTAATTGCAAGTTTGTTAACTGAACACCATTCAAATATTTTTGAGAGTTCTTCATTAAAATTTTCAACTAGTGTGTCTGTGTCAGGATTTGAAGAATGAGTCGTAGTGTCGTCTGCGAATGACAGAAGGTTACTTGCAGTTGCCCGATGAATGTCATTTATATATATTAGAAAATGTAAGGGTCCCAGTACAGAGCCTTGTGGCACTCCGCATATTACTTTTTGCAGGTCCGATTTGGATTCCCCGAATACAACGTACTGGGTTCTTTCCGCTAGGTAACTACGAAACCAATCATTGCATATGCCTCTAATACCATACTTCTCCAGTTTCTTTAGCAAAATCTCGTGGTTTATTGTATCGAAAGCTTTCGAGAAATCCAGGAATAGGGTAAGAGTAGATTCTCGCGTTGGTTTGTTGTTGTGATCCGCTATTTCTTTCAATAAATGTAGTATTGGGTGAATGGTTGAATGTTTTTTTCGAAATCCGTATTGATGGTGATATAGAATATCGAATTTTTCAAGGAATTTTGTTAACCTGTAAGACATGGCTTTTTCAAGCACTTTAGAGAAAACTGACAGGATGCTAATAGGTCGGTAATTTGAGAAGTTATGTTCATCTCCTGTCTTGAAAATAGGGACAACTTTAGCAATCTTCATTCGATCTGGAACAATACCCTGAATGAAGGATTTGTTTATGATATCTGAAAGTGGGGACCCTATGATATCGATGGAACGTTTTAGGAGATATGTGGATATGTTATCTGGATCTTTTGTAGTTTTAGGCTTTAAAGACTTTACTATATCAATATCATGATGAAAATATAAACATATTTCTTCATATATCTCACTTTTATCAAATATCCCTTACTTGTTTTGAATAGTATACGAATGGAAAAAGATAATTCGATTTAAATAAAGTCCGTTTTGGGGATATTTGGTCGTTTGGCCGATTTCCGGTATTTGTCGGGTTCATTTGTGTAATTCGATGGACATACTCCCAGTTCAATCAAACATAGCCTCAGAACACCCCCGTACTGGTTGGAGGCGTCGTTGCTCATAGTAACCACGTTTCATCATAGAAACAAAGATGGCAACCTCCAATATACAAAAATTGTCACCACGCATCACTATTACATTGACGTCACAACACGGCCGCTCAAGCGGGATACCATGACCACTTATTTATTGGTGTTTGAGATTGTTTTTGGCGGCATCTTTGGCGACATCATGACCGCAGCTTAGGTACGAAGTCATATTTAGCCAATCGATTATACCTATGTTGACCACTTTAGAGGAGTTCCATCCCAGGTCCTACTTTACCAGTAAAGCAGATGTTCAGTAAACAATCACTGCTCCACTTCCCAATCATCCCATCCCATATGGCGTATTTTGGTCAGGTGACTATGATGTAACTTCCCCCGCCCATTCGCTATCCAAAAAATGCCCGAAAAGAGGAAGTACTATTAATTATGGTCATTGCCTCACCTATTAACCCTTACTCTGTATTTGTGTAGGCGCATTTTTTTCAGTTAAAATTTATGCAATTTCTTGTTAACTCTGTTGTACATTGTGGTGAATGATATTGCCATGGGAGTGTTTTTGGTCCTTTACAGCTTTCATTAACCCGTGTATGGTGTATATAGGCTGCAATTATTTGATTTTCATTCTTCCAAAAGCAGTTAATTTCTGCTCGCGTCCAATGTTGTGACAAATTTTGTGCCACTTAATTTCTGTTAACTTTTTTAATGCCGGGCCTTTTATATTGCTCCTCTGGTTTTTGGGACCACTACAATAGTCATTAACCTCATGTGCATAATTTATGTTGGCCATTTTTCTGTCAAAACCTAGGCAATGTCTTGCTACAAGAGGTTTTGATCAAATCAGTTCTGTGGCATTTTATGGTGATTGGCATTGCCTGCCCATGGGTGCGCTTTTGGTCGTTGTCAGCTTTCAATAACCCTTTTGTTGTGTATGTTGTCTGCATCTTTTTAGTTTTGAGGTTTTTTTTCGGACAAACAAAATCATCAATTAATTAATTATGTGTAAGGTTTTCTCTCTACAACCCATAATATAAGAGTTTTTGACTAATCTAGTTCGTTCCTTTATACTCATTGTGTCCTGAGTTTTTGTCTTGCCATTCTGCATTCAGGACTATTATACTGCCGAAAACTCGTTTACTGTGTAAGTGTTGCCAAAGACTTTTTTCATTCAAAGCACTTTGTTGATGTAAGAAGTTTTGTTTAAGATAACTCGGTTGCACATAATGATGACTGATATTGCCGATATATCTAGGTTTGCTTTTAGACTTTGCGAGCTTTCATAAACACCTCTATAGTGCCTTTTATGGAACGGTTTGTGACTGAGTGCCGAACTGTTGTCTTTGCTAACTTAATAATAACTTAGAGTTACCTCCCTTGATATGCTCATAGAAAAATATAGCCATTCTTAGGTTACAATATACTAAATGAATTGCATTGGCGACAGTGTTAACATTTCCCTTTCTCATAAGCTCATCGGGCTCATTGGGTGTGTGTGGGGGGGGGGGCAATCTTATATCCACTTAGTATATCATCTCATTAAAAACGAACAGGAAAAAAACATATGTTGCCGTGTGTTTTTGTGTTCAAATTTTGAGATTCCCCAACTGCCGGCCAGTTTCTCATTCTTTTAAAGTCATGTTTTACTTGTCCGCCTCACCTTATTTTTCAACTTCAACAATTTTTGAAACTTTTCTAAAATAGACAGTGACATTTCTATTGAGGGTTTCAAAATCAGTATAAATATTGCCCCAATCATCTGATAACCTTCAATTTATACTCTATTAAATGTTGATGTGAAAACGGCTAGATGGCGTTTTAGATCACATATAGGCGTAACCAAAATTTTTTTCCGAAATTGATAAGATTATATGTAATTTTTGGTTCAAATTAAAAAAACACTTATTTCTAATTGATTTTAAAAACTCATTTTAATGCTCAGTACCCCTTGCGTTGTCTATTAACGTTACAATTCACCAACCCTGATTGTTTGAGTTAAAAAATGTGTCATTTTTACCATTTCTTTTTATAGAATGTCTCCAAACAAAAACATTTATTGAAAAATATTTTCCAAACTGCCATCTTCTTGTTTTAATATATTAACAGATTGACTGCATGAGCTCCTGACGGAAAAAGGTATTCACATGAAAGTGAGAAGCAAAAAAATTTACCCTTTCATTTTTATCCCCCGAAATATTTTCGGGAGATAAAGCCGTTGCGCTGTGCGTCCGTCTGCAGACGGAGCTGGTTTCCGCTCTTTAACTAAAATTTCGCTTGGTGGACTGAAACCAAACTTGGCATGTGGGTTGGGTGTTATGAGAAGAAGGTCCCTATTCATTTTGGGATCATTGTGCCAAAGGTCAAGGTCACAGTGACCTTGAACTTAAATTTTTTATCAGAGTTGTTTTCCGTTCTGTAATTAAAATTGCACTTGGTCGACTGAAACCAAACTCGGCATGTGGGTTAGGCACGATGAGAGGGAGAACACTATTTATTTTGAGATCATTGTGTTGAAGGTCAGGGCCACAGTGACCTTGATCTTAAATATTTATCAGAGTTGGCTTCTCTGATTGAAATTTTACCTGCCCGAGCGAAACTAAACTTGGCTTATGGGTTGAGCATGATGAAAGGAAGAACCTTATTTATGTTGGGGTTACTGTGTCAAAGGCAAGGGATACAGTGACCTTGAATTTAAAGTTTTATCGGTCAGAATTGGTTTCCGGTCTCTAATTAAAATGTTGTTTGTTTGATCGCAACCAAACTTGGCATGTGGATCGGGCATAATGAGAGGAAGAACCCTATGTATTTAGGTCATTGTGCCAAAGGTCAAGGTCACGGTGACCTTGAAATTAAAATTGTATTGGTCGGAGCTGGTTTTGGCTCTCTTAATTATTAAAATTATACATTCCCGATCAAAACTAACTTGGCATGTGGACTAAACATGATGAGGGGAAGAACCCTACGTAATTTTAGGTCAGTGTGCCAAAGGTCAAGGTCACAGTGACTAGTGTTCAGTCTATTACCAAAAATGGCCGCTGACTGATTACTGGTTATTTGAGTTCACAATCGGCCAATTCCGATTGTAATACCGTGCACTACTAGACAAGCCGAGGCTCGTAAAGAGCGACATTAAATTGAACATATTTTACAATGTTTACAGTCCACTCAGCACCAGATAAGTCGAGACTCGGAAGAATTACTTTAAATTGAACATATTTCACAGTGTTGAACTCCGTTGACTCAGGTCCAGTATAATTAGCAGTTGCGCACACTTGGGCGGTAAACGTGGCAACCTTCACTTTTCCGGTATGCGCTGGCGATTGCCACAAGTACGCTCAATTGTAAGCTTTACGTGTCGATTAACTTGTATATCCCGCAAAGGGGCGTCTAGAATGATTAATAATACACATTGTGGTGTTTTTTCAACTTTATTGAATGCATCATTGACATCATTTTACATTAACAATTGAACAATTGCAGAAGATAATTCAATTTGGTTTATGAATCATCACCAAATGCTTGGCAACAATCGGTTGAACCGATGTTCCAGAAGCCGTCCCCGTTGCCATCCGATTGCCCATAATCGGCCGGATGTGGAGGTCGATTCCGATCATCGGTTGAACATAACAGTGACCTTGAACTAAAAATACTATCGGTCCCAATCGAAACCAAACTTAGCATGTGGATCGGGCATGGTGAGAACAAGGTTGCTGTATCAGGGTGATATGTCGTGGGGGACTGGTCACCCTCGATGTCTACCTCAAGTTATCAGGATAAAGGTGAAAGAAAGATTACTTTTGTTTCAAAGGCCGTTGGAATAAAGTATTATGTGTAGTAGAATAGCAGAATGGAGGAGAGTAGTAAACTGCCATGAGATAACCATATGAATGCAATGAAAAAGAAGCAGCCGAACAAGCAATGCTGGCTATATGAACCCAACCCCTGCCACCAATTTAGGGAAAATGACTACACTTTCGGTCCTTCCACTTTCGTATGAATGACAGAGGCTCAAAGTGTTTTCTACATGTACAGTGCACAGAGATAGCAAACAAATTGAAAATCAATAAATCACACTGACTGGATGAGATAAATATGGAAAATTTCCGTGCTTGTATACCGAGACCACATTATGGATTGATGTGTATTCCGCTCCAAGAAGTGTTCTTTACTGCCAATACTTCTCACTGTTGCAAAGTTACCATGATGGACTTTCACAAAAGAATCCACGATTCTTTTGTGTGTAACGTCGTAGTGATTCCTTTAACCAACATTCACAAATATCAAGCCCATATAGTACTTTCAACCCTGTATCCAAATCACCCTCTCTCCAGTTGTGCCACCTTTTCAACAAAAAAAAATGTTGAACTTTACTGGAATCAGCATAGTGGCCTGATTCCAAAGAGTTCCATCAATTTATTTTAACTGACATATACTCAACTGACTGGTCTTAAAACTCTTAGGTTTCCTAGTTGCTGTTTTATTACAAAAGGTAGCATATCACCTTTTACATACACATGATGATAATTCTTGTGAGAGTACTTTGTAAGAACAAAAACAAATGGATGACTCTAGACATAGAGAGCAAACAAAATGCAATTGTATGGCATATTTCCATATTTTATTGAACGTTCCTCATTGTGAGGACCACACTCTCTGCGGTGGACCAGACAATGGCTGTTTGACATCAGTGACGCTGAATCTGTGGTTGTGAAAGAGAAAAAAATATTAACTATGTTGAATGCAGATTTATGCAGGCACTAGAAAGCCAGAAGTTACACTGTAATGTGTTTTGCATCTAGAATATGCCTAAACAGTTGTTGAAGAAATCTTGTGTGCAATCAACTTCAGAGCAGGCTGTCTTCCACCAACATAAAATAAAATAAAACTGCCCTCAAGTGTTCTCCAAGCAAGGGTATATAATGTAACTACAGTTATGTTCAAAATGAAGGAAAAACAGCTATTTCTACCTGGAGAATTCAAGTATCAGAATCCAAATTACCTTCATGGAGTTCCAACCTCCTGTATATCTCACCAAAAGAACATTTTATTCAAATTACAGGCTTAAACAGGATATTACACATTAATTTCACCATCACACCCGCAAAAATAAAGAAAACTTCCCGTTCTATACCTGTTTCTAGTACCAGTATGTTTAAAGCCACACTTTCAGCAAATGTATTTGAAAGGAGGGGCTAAACTCTGAAAGTAGACGACAGGAGACTTGAATCGACTATATGTGGGCTGGGGTAAGTTGGCAAGTGGAAATCAAGTTCAAATTTGATTTATTGTGTTTCAAAGTGGCTATAGGCTTCATTCAAGTTCATGCCGGAGGGGCTAAACAGACTTAGCTTTTACAAATATCACCAATTGGCATACCTATTATTGTCATTTCATACAGGTGGAACTCTGATTGACTGGGAATATATCAAATAATCAAATGATACAATCGTTCCTTCCACCTGGGAGCGTCTGTTTATATGCAAGTTATGCATACTGACACTCCAAATAAGGCACTGTTTGATGACAACTGGGCACCCTACGTCCCCAAAATAACATTTTCTCCAAAATATCAACCCATACACAACCGACGCGGCCTAGTTTTTAAAATTATTCATACCGGTAGATCGAATATTAACCCTTTACCTAACATGAAAAGCAGACGACACTTGCAAACAAAATTCTTGAATAACTAATTTTTTTCATTTTTTGTCTCAAAAACATAGGTTATGACCCCCATTGGAACGAGCTCGACGAGCTCGTTCCAAAGAGGGGTCATAACCTATGTTTTTGAGACAAAAAATGAAAATATAATGAAAATTAATTGTGGATTTTTTAGAATAACGCTGGCCGGTTTTGGCCGTTACGTTGGATAAAGGTTTAAACAGCTATCAAAAACATGTCACTCGATATGAATCACATAAATACTATGTTATTCCCGGCCTACTTAGCTTTGAAATCATTGCTAAACTATACAACTAAATGTCCTTCTGCTTGTGGTAGTGAGAAGTAAAATGTGGAAAGAATTGGTCCAAAAGTACATACTAAACCCTGCAAAACAACAATACCAACTAAGAACCACATAACGGATTGCTGCCTTGACCCTTTCGACACTGTCGCCCTGGACGGTAAGGTATCATATCAGTCAATACTGTCAACGGTGAAATGCGCGAAACCATCCTAGTTTGTTGGGAATTTCAGTAATAATCTTAATCCAACAGCCCTGAAGAGCTCAGTAGACCTGTTGGATTAAATTCTTACCGAGTCCTTCAGATTTTTGCTCTTTATGTCGTCTACTCGTCAACTACCAATTTTGTCTTCACGCAAAAAATTATGCTCAGCCGGTTAAAAGGGCTAAATTACTTGCCACCTGGTGTGAAGATGGTAGTATGGGAGGAAGTACTTGCTTAACTGCTCTTGCTTGAGTCTCAAGTTATTTATACTGATAATTCTTGGAAATTTGTTTAAATATTCATTGCCCATCACCCTCCACTGTAATAATTTAGATACATTACTTTCTGAACAGTGCAGTCAGTATGGAGATATTAGGCCAGTCATTTTTTTTCTGATTTCCTTGACCTTCCTAAAAAAATATGACTCCATCTGAAAATCTTAACTAGCAGGATGAGCTACTAATTGGGTTGATCAGAACGAGTGTAATGTCAAACAAATCGCTCCTTTTAAACCGCAAAAATAGATGGCACTCTCTACAGTTTATGTTAGATTATGTTATCAGCGTTCCCTTCTATAGAAACCTTGGGAAGTGGAGCAGTGCTCATTTACTGTGGTAAACACGTTCAAAAGTAAAACAGGATCCGATAACATAAGCCTAGGGTGAAAGTCCTCTGAAGTGGGCAGAATAGATTTAAATAACTGTAGGCATGATATAGGCATAGATGCTGACTAAAATCTTAAATACCAGTAAAAAAATCGGCATTGTCAACTAGGGGTGTGACTGTCCCAGAGGGGCCTGTCCATAACCTCGCCGCCATTATTCTAAGACGAAAAGTGGCACGACACTGGTAAAAAAAGTCCGATCGAAACTATAATGACAGGTGCACAGGTTCCCGTGGTAGTGAATATCCATACACAGTTTCAAAGAAATCGGCCCATAATCATTTGAGAAAATCTCCGGACAAAATTCAGACATTCTAAGATGAAAAGGGGCATAACTCTGGAAAAAAGTCCGATCAAAACTATAGTCTCAAGTGCACAGGTTCCCATGATAGTAAACATCTCCACCGAGTTTCCAAGGAATCAACGCATCAACACCTGCAAAAATTTCCGGACAAAATTCAGGCATTCTAAGAAGAAAAGGGGCATGACTCTGGCCAGAAACATCCGACCGAAACTATAATCACAGAAGCACATGACCTCATGGTAGTGAACATATATACCAAGTTTCAAAGAAATCGACACATAAACATTTAAGAAAATCTCCGTACAAGATTCAAGCATTCTAAGATGAAAAGGGACACAACTCTGGGGAAAAAGTCCGATCAAAACTATAATCGCAGGTGCACAGGTTCCTATGGTAGTGAACAACCGTACCAAGTTTCAACGAAATCGACTCAAGCATCTGAGGACTCGTTTCCTATTCAAAGGTCATTCCGAGGTTATTGGACATCCTCGGCTAAATGGCTGTTTTGAGCCATAGTTTTAGTTTGTGGTGGTGTGGATTTAGTAAATAATTCTCATTAATGATGATATGGCCAAAATAATCTGTTGATGGTCTTGATTCAAACTGTGTACTGTCAAGTGCATTTCAATTGGGGGTCAAGGTCACGCGGGTCACTGTGTCATTCATCAGAGTGCATTTGAGTGATATTGTAAGATTTTTGTTGTATGCCGTTGTCTCCAGAAAAGGCCATATTCAGAGCTTCCAGAAACTATATACACTGTGAGTATTGTGAATAGGGGAGGTAATTTAAATGCGAAATATCCTCGGCCGTGTTAATGAGAAGCCGGGCATTTCTTGAAAAGCCATCGTTTTCACCTGAATAACTGTAACGAGACCTGAAAAAAGCTCGGTACAAAATTCTAGGCAATTGAGGCATTCTAAGAAGGAAAGGGGCATAACTCTGGGAAAAAAGACCGATCAAAACTATAATCACAGGTGCGCAGGATCCCATGTTAGTAAACATGCATACCAAGTTTCAAAGGAATCGACCCATAAACATCTGAGAAAATCTCCGGACAAAATTCAGACCTTCTAAGACGAAAAGGGGCATTACTCTGGCAAGAAAAGTCCGACCGAAACTATAATCGCAGGTGCACAGGTTCCCATGGTGGTGAACATCCATAACAAGTTTCAAAGAACGCGACCCATAAACATTTGAGAAAATCTCGGGACAAAATTCAGGCATTCTAATATGAAAAGGGGCATAACTATGGGAAAAAAGTCCGATCAAAACTATAATCACAGGTGCGCAGGATCTCTTGTTAGTAAACATGCATACCAAGTTTCAAAGGAATCGACCCATAAACATCTGAGAAAATCTCCGGACAAAATTCAGATTTTCTAAGACGAAAAGGAGCATTACTCTGGCAAGAAACGTCCAACCGAAACTATAATCGCAAGTGCACAGATTCCCATGGTGGTGACCATCCATACCAAGTTTCAAAGAACGCGACCCATAAACATTTGAGAAAATCTCGGGATAAAATTCAGGCATTCTAAGATGAAAAGGGACATAACTCTGGGGAAAAAGTCCGATCCAAACTATAATCGCAGGTGCACAGGTGGTAGTGAACAACCATATCATGTTTCAACAAAATCGACCCATAAACATCTGAGAAAATCTCGGGACAAAATTCAGACATTCTAAGATAAAAGGGGGCATAACTGTGCCAAAACAATTCCGATCGAAACTATAATCGCAGGTTCACAGATTCCCATGGTAGTAAACATCCATACCAAGTTTCAAAGGAGTCGGCAAATAAACATCTGAGAAAATCTCCGGAAAAATGGTGATAAACATTCATACCAAGTTTTGAGCAGATTGGTCAATAAAAATTTGAGAAAATCTCCGGATAAAATTATGTCTACGGACGCACGGACGGCGGACCGACAGACGGCAAGACAGACAGACGGACGGACGGACGAGGTGATTCCAAACTGTGTGGGTAGGGGGTTGATTGACGTTTTGTCTTTGCATTCATTCGATTTAATGTAAGTCACAAATTACCATATTCATTTATATATATATACTATTCAAAGTTTGTTAAGCGCCAAGTGTATCCAACTCCAACTCCCAGTTTTACGTTTTAGTTGAAATATTGTAATGAAAAGTGTATATATTTTTTTATTTAATAATATCTCTAATGATTTAAGTACAGAAATTAAGATTTTATTTGTGTTTGACATTATTTTTTAGCCTTTGAATAAGATAACCATGGAAAATGGATATTATTGGTAAAAGAGGAAATTTTAAAGATTTGCCAAAAAGTTGACGGAGCGAACCGATATCGGTTCAGTATAGAGTATGAGACCCATTATTGTTAATTACAGCTTGACAACCAGCATGGCACCAAGCTCCTGGACACTTTTTGGTTGGACTGGACGGACTGAAATTGCAAGCTGCAACTCATTCCAGACATGTTCAATTGGATTGAGATCACGGGATCTTGCTGGCCCGTCCATACGCTCAATCCCCTCCCTCTTTCGGTACTCCCGGACAGCATAGGCAACATGAGGACAGGCATTATCGTCCATCAGAATGAATCTATCACCCACTGCCCCTGCATACAATCTGAAGTGGGCATCCAGGATCTCATCAATAAACCGCTGTGCAGTCAATGTACCACGGTCAAGGACACAGAGCTCTGAACGTCCATCCCAGCTGATGCCGCCCTGACCATTTTTGACCCTCCACCATAGCGGTCATTCTCAGCAATGTTGGCTGCGTGGAATCGCTCTCCTGGTCTGCATACCCTAGAACGCCTATATGTGTTGTCTAGTCAGTACCTTGACTCATCTGTAAAAAGGACAGGTCGCCAATCTGTTCTGGTCCATCCAACGTGATCCATGACCCATTCATATCGTGCCTGGTGGTGGTTCTGGGACAGCTGAATGCGAATACATGGTCTTCTCGATCGGAGACCACCTTCGTGCAACCTTGCATGGATAGTCTGCGTCGAAACATTTATCCCGGATGCATTCTGAAGGTCAGTGCGAAGCTGGGTTTCTGTGGCAAAGCGGTTCCTACGTACCTGAATGATCAAAAACAGGTTTTCAGCTGCAGAAGTTGCCCTGCTTCCGCCACCACCATGCCGTCTTAGTGGTATCCCAAACTGCTTAAATCTTGCCCAGACTCGATCGGTGACCACCTTCGTGCAAACTTGCTCGGATAGTCTGCGTCGAAACATTTACACCGGATGCATTCTGAAGGTCACTGCGAAGCTGGTTTGCTGTGTCAAAGCGGATCCTGTGGGCCTGAATGATCAAAAACCGGTCTTCAGCTGCAGATGTTGCCCTGTCTCTGCCATGACCATGTCGTCTGACTGGTGTGCCATACTGCTGAAATCTTGCCCAGGCTCTGGTGATCACGTATGGTGCACACCAAGGGCTTCACCAACCTGACGATGGGTAGTCCCTTGTTCCCCCATCTCTACAGCCCGCCACATTTCTGCTTCAGACAAATGTCTTCTTACATTTGCATTCGCCATATTCAATCATTAAATCACAAGGGTGTGTGTTGAAATGAAGACTGAATACTCTACACACCTCAGATACATATCGACAGTACACGGAAACATCATGAAAATCAAGAGGTACTTGCTTTCCATGACTGTCACGAAAAGTCTGCCTGTCAAGAGAGGTAATGTAAACACTGGGGACCATCTCAATACATTCCTCAATCATATCCACCAAACATATTGCAAATATGTCACAAGACAATTTCACAATGATGTGTCAAATATGTGGTGCTTAGCAAACTTTGAGTAGTATATATATATATATGTATTAACATGGTTGTGTTTGGTGAACCCCTGTTGATTCATGCTTTTTGACGAAGAAGTCACAGACCCCTTCAGGATAAGAAACACCCCATCAAAAGTGAAACGGGCGGCTTTGTCACAGTCACACATACGTTCGCGCACGGTTTCAGGCGACACTCCTTGAGTTTTGGCTGAATACGCGGCGTTAATCTATTTCTTCCAGCAGCGACAAAGCTGCCGGTGTCCAACACACAGCCACATACTATTACATATAAAAATACAACGAAATCATAATGCTCAGACACTCTGTGACCTTGACTTTTGAAAGTGTCGTTAAAACCCAATAAGTAAAACTACAGTAAGGCATGGAATTTCCGACTGATTCTGGTTTGAGACTTAACTCCTTGCATGCTGCTGACAGATATTCATGCCCAGGATACGAAACCACGTTACAGAAAAAATAGTATAATTTGAGTACATTTCATCAAATTCAACACCTACAAATTGTATGGACTTTTTGACCAATGATTTCTCTATTTAAATTTAGATGAATGTTTCATCAAGTCTGCACTGTAAAACATTACCGTAATTCTACGGTTATCTACTGTCAGACGACTGTCAAATACAACGGTCTCGAGGCCGTAAATTAATTTTAACGGTGTTGCCGTAGAAAAACTCGCGAATTCGATCCAATGAACGTATTTCTCCCGTCACGATGTCCAATTACGTCGCCCGGCCGTAAAATTGGTGAATTATGGGATCGGCCTTGCCATATTCCACTCTGGAAGTCGCCATTTCCAAGAAGGACGTCTGATGCTTTTGAAGACGAACAACAACATATTACTTACTATCAATTTGTAAGTTTGTGGCCAAGTGAATCATGGTCATTGCAGTCTTGGACATGAAAATCAAATAACGTCAATTTTTATGCATATAATTGTTTCGGTAATCATGCAGAATAGCAGACTGTTCGTACTGCGTCACCGATATTCGATGGATCTTATGGCTTGTGGACACGGATCTCCGCTAAGGCCGGCATACCCAGGGATTTGTTTACGCTTTTTAAATTATAGTTTCCAGTTGATTAAGGGCCATATGGCTGGAACTCTGTCTCCGGCCATTTTGACCGTAATTATTACGGGAAAATAAGGCAAATGATGGTTGAAATATTTTACGGCCATATGACCGGCAGCTAGTTTTCCAAGCATATGACCGTACAAATAACGGCAAACCGTGAAAAAAAATTACGGGAATACACGGCAAATGACAGCAATTTTTTTTTTTTACAGTTTACTGTAATGTTACGGTCATATGCTTGGAAACTAGCTGTAATTTTTTACAGTGTAGTCATTTCAAATTAAAGAAATCATTGTGATATTAACTGAGGGAAATGATGCCCAAACTATTCAGCAATTGCAGATAAATAAACACACTAACTGAAATAGTCGTCATTGTGTTCACGTTGTTCTTTATTGACCACCATTAAATTGGGATCAGTCAACAGATCGGCTGTTATAATTTCATTTGAATACATTATGAAACCAGGAATATAACAAAATCAATCTGTCGTCTGAAAACTAACAGAATTGAACACATTCCCCTTACAATAAACAAAGGGAACAAGCGATGTGTGACACGTTACAATAGACTGTTTTCGTACAAAAAGCACCTATAGCGGATTGCACCCCAACCTTTAATGGGGGATAAAAGTTCCCTGGTTTATCCAATTGGTGGGAAATGAACTGAGTTTGTAAGTGTGAATAAAATGTTAAAGTCCATGGCTTTAAAAAATTATAAAATATTGGTGATAACTGCGTTCTGAAAAGTGTGGGAGAATAAAAATGATGAGAAGATAAACCATTGGGTGAGTGGTAGCTGTAAAGTATGTCTATTTTATTTGGTGCGAAACGGACGGAGGTATTGGAAACACAAAATTTACAGGCTAAAGTGACGTGGGCACCTATATTTCTATTCGGTATATTTCTTTCAATAGGTGATAAACAAAAATGGACAGAAGGTTGTTTTTGCCAAAACGGTTTGAGGAGAGGAGGATACGTACTGTCAACAATGGAAGAAGAAAAACATGGCGTTGCAACCACAAAGACAGGTCAATTAAAGCTTATCGAAAACAGCGAATAACAATGCATTGATTGCAACAAGTGATAATTTGTGGCACACAATTAAATTTCAATAAAGGTGTTTTATATTATCCACATACAAATTAGAAAGAGATGTTACCTTAGAAAAGGAAGATTGCATTACAAAAGCCATCAGCCTCTGTCTGCAGCCTTCGAAACATTAAGACTTTCTCACCCCTCCACCGTTTCTCACGTTCAGAAAGCGGACAGTGGGGTCAGATCGTAGACTATGTACAATTTACGATCCCGACAATACACAACAGAAACATACGAATTGTCTCCCCTGATATGTGTTGCACAATCCCAGTGACTTCCAACATAATGTAGATATCAATTGGAAATGTCGGGTGAGCCATGGCTAAGTGGATTCGGTTACTTACCTTTCATGTGAGCCAACAGCATATGGAACCATCCAATTCCCAGGGTTCGCTCTGTGGGGTTGGGACCACTGGGCTAATTCGATACTCACCTTTTAACTGTCTTAGTAGAAAATGTTTCAGTGCGAATTTTATTAATATGACCCGAGATTTTACAGGAGAGCGTCGTTTGTGGGGAAAGGAGAAACTTACATCAGGGTACATATCCAAAATCTAACCAAGATGTGCTTTTGTAAAAGCAAGTTGAAAAGAAATCATTTTAACAGAACCACCAAGAGAAAATAAGGCGATGTGAAAAGTGGCAATCCGATACGAATTCTCCATTGATTCAAACCCGACAGGCCATTTGACCGATGGATATCAATAGGTCTATGGAATTTGCATTTCAAATGAAAGCCGTCATGTCCCCACATTCTTCTCCAAATATTACCTGTAGCCCCGTGGTAGATAATGATCTATCTAGATAGCTTCGATATTTTGCATTAAAAAGAACCGAGTTAATAGCAACAAAGGAAAGGGCGGTGGCTCCGAGGTTATACCTTTGGACTTCAAACCGAAAGGTCCACAGTTTGATCCCCACCAGGAGTAACTCCGTCATATCCTTGGACAAGGCACTTAATCCCGATTGCCACGAGGAAGCACGGTGTCCCTCTGTATTAAGGCGCACTGCGCATCGATGGTGGACATGTCTTCAACCAATTCTAACACTGTCAGTGCGGGGTTAGTACGTTGACAAGGGAATCTGACATTTTCTCACAGTTTCAGGGTGGTTCTCCCCGGATATTCAGACTCGCCCCACCCGCAAAACTGTCCGACACCCGTTGACCCTGGCTGTCGAAAGTGTTGTAAACACCAGTAGATAAACAGTGACGAAGAATGAGTATATATAGGTTTGAGAAGCAATCATCAACATCGATCGAACCCATGGAAGAATTCAGGAATAGGCCTATATATCCAGCCTTCACCATGTCATCAAAAGCTCACGGGATCATCAATACTGAACCACACGATAGATCCCTCAAAATGGAAATTTTTCGTCCAAGATTTTTTCGAAATTGAGGGAGTGATGGACGGAGCTGACGACAATCTGTTAGAAAATAAAAAGACGAGCTACATTCAAACCAACAGACAAAGTAGATAGAAGAGGATACCGGCTTCAAAATCATGTCCAGTAATTGGCAATTCCCCTTAAACGTTACTCAGTCGTGACTAAAAATACCGCTAAGAGGCTGAAAGCTCATACGCACTTAGCGTGGGTCATAGGCCAATTCCAAAAGTTTCATTGATCACCACTTGCGTTGGAAAAGATCCAGAAACGATGCTTTGGACACGAAACAAAGAATGGGAACGTGGAGAGGTGCAAAATAAATTCGTAAATGTCCTCTTCTGTCCCTACGCAATACGTTTTGCATCACGCAGCTCCTTTAAAATATCGAATGATTGGGCGGACGGAATTGTAATGGTTATAACCACGGGGATGGGGGGGGGGGGGGGGGGGGGGGGGTAGGGAGCTAAAAAGTGCAAGAAGGTATGCCTGTTTGGAAATATCAGCTAAAATGTAAAACTAATTTATTTTATGGTGTAATCTTTTTTGATTACGATTATAAGTTAAAATAATACACACCATTCAGGAACCTTTGGAACTTTATTTTTCCAGGAAGAGAATTTCAGTGTTCTGGGAGGTGGGCGTGTCCAAAAATTGGGCGTATTTTTTTTTTTTTTTTTTTTTTTTTTGCATAACAGGGTGAGGGTAGGTCCCGTTAATGGGCCTGTGAAAATGTTTTGTGGCATGCCTCCCAGAATTTGTTACTCCCCTCCCCTTACAAGTAATACATATTATTCATAACATCGAAAGCGAAGGCCAACTAAATCAGATAGTAGGGCCTATATGAGGCGGTTACAGGTGCAATGGGTATATCGTTCGCGGGCCCGGGAATCCGATGGAGTCCGAGAGCCAAAAGGGGTCGGGAATTTCCTGGGATCTCAGATAGTGGTGACAGGTGTTCCATCCATCCAAAACTGCATTTTTCCACTTCCGTGAGTCTTTTTTATACTCAGTTCATGTGTGCATTTGAGAAACGAAGTTTGTTAATATTGAGATAAAATAGGGACAATTGGGTGTGCAGCTTTCCTGTTTACGAGTGTAATGTAGCCCTCTGGCCTAGTGATGATTACTCAGAGTCTGAATGATTATTTTCCTTCGACCACAATTTACTGGCTCTTTTATTGGATAACCGTTAACCAATATTTCAACTGTGCAATGGTTATTTTCATAATATTACGACGACTGTTACTACTAATACTACTACTTACTACTACACTTACTACTACTACCACCACCACCACTACCACTACTACTACCACTACTGGTACTCTTTCAACTATTATACTACTACTACTACTAATACTACTACTACTACTACGTTTACTACTGCTAAAACCAGTACTTCTACTGCTACTACTACTACTATTAGTCTACTACCACTGTTTCCAAACACAGGTATACAAATGTGTATTCTTCTCTCTGATCCTCTTTTATTTTAATTATATTTATCTATATGTATAATGGATGTGTATAGGAGCGTAAGGCCTCAAATTTAGAAAATCAACAGATCGCTCCATTCCGCACCTCTCTCATCCTCCATACACTTTTTGGTCGTACAGATCATGGCACAAAACCGTAATGGATATCGACAGAATGATTAATGGAGAAGGGAAGGGGACCCGAAAGAAACTTTGTACACCCTGATAAAAATTTCTTTCAGAGGCCCTATCAGATAGGCTTCGGCAAACATAAGGTCGTTGAGCTAGACTGTCTAAATCGGCTCTCGTAATTCACGTAATCCAAGGGATGTAGGTTTACGACAGTTACATCTATATTCTACAACCGGAGTGTCTACATGTACATATAGTAGTAGAACACACGAGGCTTACTATGTACAAAAACAGTGCAAGAGCATTATATTGAGAGTTTATGACTGAAAACACAAGGCATATCTGTAAACTTTCAGCTTTCGGACGTTTATAAACTGAAGGATTGCAACGGCCTTTGCTCACACATTGTCAAGAATTCGTGGGCAGAATATCAATGTTGAGGTGTTTTATCAATAATCCACTTTCTGTGTAGTGTAAGGTAGAAAAGGAGATGACTGTATACCTCTCCCCCATGTGTGTCATTCCTCCAAACATTAACGTTGTCTTTGACTAACAGAGTGACGGTGCCCCTATACCCCGCAATTACAGGTCATATATTTTGCATTCCCCACCTTTTGATGAATACAAAATTACCGGTGGATATTTTTCATCAACATTTAATTATGTTAATTTGTCCCTAAAACGAATAGCAGACGGCACTATCCAATGAATTTTAAAATAAGTAAAAGTTCTTAACGTGTCGCTTAAAATCGTAGCTTTCAATTTCTCGTACAGTGAGTGAGTTCTAATGAGGGGTCATGTACTACGTATCCCGCCCCTAACACGTTCTTTATTCCTTGAGATTCAAATTTCACTTTGCGATCCACTGAGGTATTTAAAATTCATGGTATCGATAACCACATAAAACATGTGCCTTTATGTTCTTCTTAATCTCAGGTGATGGTCTGGTGAACGGTTGGATTTGGCCTGGTGTGCGTAGAAATGGTATCTCAAGAAACGGGGGAATACATGTATCTTAATTGGAAGGACTGGTCGACTTATCCAACTTAATGATTTCACGCTTCAGTTTGGGGACACAAGTCTTACTCGGATATATAAACATATCTTCTCACATGGAAGATTGATGGAAGTTTACTAGCAGGGGCATTTGCTAGAGGGTCTTGGGGCCAGGGAGCGTGGCTTCTATGAAATCCAGCTGTGCCTCCCTCCCAGGCTGCCGAATATCAAACTGTTGAGAAAACCAAGTATATACTCTTCATGAGTGAACATTTTCCAACTGCTACCCCTGAATTTCCAACAGATGAAGAAATTCAAATGCACCCCCTCCCCGTGTATTCGAAATTTATGATCTTTGGATTCTAAATAGGTAAATCGTCTCTTGAGTGCAACAAGGCGCCATCTGCAATGCTTTAGCATTGCAGATAGCGACTTATTACACTCCAGGGACGCAATGTTGGCTACTGTGGGATAATCTCATAAATGTGGTTCAAGCATCATTAATTAGAAACGATCACAGCCACATATCATCACATATAAAAATACAACGAAATCTACTATCATAATGCTGCGACACTCCGTCATCTTGACTGTTCAAAGCGTCGTTAAAACACAATAAAGAAAACTACCCTAAGGCATGCAATTTCCGACTGGTTCTGGTTTGAGACTTAACTCCTTACATGCTGCTGACAGATATTTCTGCCCAAAACAAATATAGTATAATTTGAGCACATTTCATCAAATTCAGCACCTACGAAATCTATGGACTTTTTGACCAATGATTTCTCAATTTAAATTTAGATGAATTTTTCATCAAATCTAGTCATTTCAAACTAAAGAAATCATTGTGATGTTAATATACGGAAATAATGCCCAAACTTTTCAGCAATTAGAGATAAATAAACTCCCTAACTGAAATAGTCGTGATTTTGTTCACGTTGTTCTTCATGGACCATCTATTAAACTGGAATCAGTCAACAGATCGGCTGTTATAATTTCATTTGAATACATTATGAAACCAGGAGTATAACAAAATCAATCTGTCGTCTGAAAACTAACAGAATTGAACACATTCCCCTTACAATAAACAAAGGGAACAAGCGATGTGTGACACGTTACAATAGACTGTTTTCGTACAAAAAGCACCTTTTGCGGATTGCACCGCAACCTTTAATGGAGGATAAAAGTTCCCTGGTTTATCCTATTGGTGGGAAATGAACTGAGTTTGTAAGTGTGAATACAATGTTAAAGTCCATGGTTTTAAAAAATTATAAAATATTGGTGATAACTGTCTTCTGAAAAGTGCGGGAGAATAAAAAAGATGAGAAGATAAAATATTGGGTGTGTGGTGGCTGTAAAGTATGTCTATTTTATTTAGTGCGAAACGGACGGAAGTATTGGAAACACAAAATGTACAGGCTAAAGTGACGTGGGCACCTATATTTCTATTCGGTATATTCCTTTCAGCAAGTGATAAACAAAATGGATAGTAAGTTGTTTTTGCCAAAACGGCTTGAGGAGAGGAGGATACATACTATCAACAAAGAAAAATGAAAAACAAGGCGTTGCAACCACAAAGACAAGTCAATTAAAGCTTATCGAAAACGGCGTATAACAAGTGTATTGAACGCAACAAGTGTGAATTTGAGGCACACAATTAATTTTTAACAAAGGTGTTTTATATTATCCACATATAAATTAGAAAGAGATGTTACCTTAGAAAAAGAAGATGGCATTACAAAAGCCATGAGCCTCTGTCTGCAGCCTTCGAAACATTAAGACTTTCTCACCCCTCCATCGTTTCTCACGTTCAGAAAGCGGGCAGTGGGGTCAGAATCGTAGACTATGTACAACTTACGATCCCGACGATACACAACAGAAACATACGAATTGTCTCCCCTGATATGTGTTGCTCAATCCCAGAAACTTCCAACATAATGCAGAAATCAATTGGAAATGTCGGGTGAGCCGTGGCTAAGTGGATTCGGTTACTTACCTTTCATGTGAGCCAACAGCATATGGAACCATCCAATTCCCAGGGTTCTCTCTGTGGGGTTGGGACCATTGGGCTAATTCGATACTCACCTTTTAACTGACTTAGCAGAAAATGTTTCAGAGCGAATTGTATTAATATGACCCGAGATTTTACAGGAGAGCATCGTTCAGGGGCGGATCCAGGGGGGTGCTCTGAGTGCTCGAGCACCCCCCCCCCCCCCACACACACACACACAAACGCGCACGCCTACTCACTACTCACAGTCATCCAAGAAAACTTGAATTTGCAGACATTCTGAAAGAGTGAGAACTTCATCCCAATCACAAGTGTTACTGTAATAAGCATACGCGATTACTGTATTTCCGATCCAGCCTCCAATAATCTATCTTGAAGATTTAATTTCAATAAAATGTAATTGTTATAAGAATGTATGTGCCTGGAATTTAACCAGTTACCAATCACAGCTTTTCCCAAAATTGTGAACTTCTTAAAAAAAAATTTAAAATATGCCAATATCCATACAGATATGGAAGGCATTTGAATCAGTTGACGAGCTGATTCCAATGTCATCCATATATTACGGTCTTATGGACAAAGTTTCCACGTATATCAGCTCAGTTCGTAAATATATCTTTGTTCAGCTGAATCAGTGATGCTATCTATAGTGACGTTCGCCTTCAGCAATAGTTTTACACTATGACAGATGATTGAATGGGACAATTTAATATTTAACAAAGAGCATTTAACATTGGTGAATGATTCACCAATGTTAAATGCTCTTTGTTAAATATTAAATTGTCGCAACAGTTGAACTTGCTGGATAATGCCTACAGGCATTCTCTAGTAAACTGAAACAATTTAATCTTTCAGAGCAACAGGACATCTTGTATCCAGACTTATTTCTTCGATAACATGAATAAAATAATTAAGCTACTTACCAGTTAAGATCAGTTGATGGAACAATGTATTTACACAGTGTACAAGTTTGTGCGTTCCCATAGCACGGTAGAAGCGCACAAACTGAGACAGGACTTGGGTGTTTCAGAAGCGGATCCAGGATTTTGAAATAGAGGGACGTCGCCCTCTATATTTATATGGTCACAAACTGTTGTGATGCAAGTGTGCACATGCTATTAATTTATAGTACGCACTGGCTTTAATTATTTTATTAGAATTGTCTGGGGCGTGCCTTTGCCTTTGGCACGCTCCAGTCAATTCTAACAAAATAATTTTCAACGACATATACTTTTTATATCTGATTAATAGACGGGGACGCACACGGCGTGCGCCCCTCTAGTTTCTCAGAAATGATTTCTGAGAAAATAGAGGGGCGCACGCCATGTGCGCCCCCGCCTAAATCTGCCTTTGGGGTGTTTAACATTTAAATAGTATATGCATCTCAAAGTTGACCAGAAGAAATGGGCCCCCCCCCCCCTCGGTCACTCACCCAGTGGCACCCACCCATCCACACATTCACCCACCTACACACACTCATACTTCTTGGAACTTCTGTCGCCCCTGCGTACAACAGGTATGTCATGGTGAAAATTATTATGTTTCTTCCAGGCAATCCCCGCATTTCAGTCAATTCGATGCAAAATCCAGGGGTGATTATATTTGCTTCTAGGTAGGTAACAATTTCGAATGATTATTTTGTTTTTCATTGGGCAGTGTCAGTACTATAACTGTTTTTACCAAATTTCAAGCCAAATCGGCAGAAAATAGGTTTAAGAGAAAAGACAAATATATGACCAGGATACGTCTCAGATAGCATCTGATGGGTTCCTAATTCAAAATTTTTTCGGGGGGAGGACCCCCAGACCCCCGCTAATTGCTTCGCGCCTTCGGCCCTCGCAAGGACGGCGCAAAGCGCCGTCACGCTGCGCGCCTTCGGCGCTTGCCCACCAACAAAAGCACCCCCCCCCCCCTTATATTTATTACTTATTTATTTATTTGGGTTTAACGACACATTAACAGCCAGGGTCATATCATGTCGATGACAGTTTTACGGGTGGAGGAAGCCGGAGTACCCGGAGAGAACCACCGAGCAACGACGAGCAGCTGTCAGCTCCCCAACATCGTAACTCTGCACCGCGGCACAGGCAGGGTTAGATTGGTTGAAGACATGCGCACCATCGACGTGCAGTACGCCTTAGTACACAGCGTCATCGTGCCCCCATGTAGGCAAACAGGGTGAAGTGTCTTGCCCAAGGACACAACGCGGTTGCCGCAGGTGGGATTCGAACCAAGGACCTCTCGGCTTGCAGCCTGCACCTCTACCTACTGAGCCACCGCCCCCCCCCCCCCCCCCCCCCCTTATAAAATCCTGAATCCGCCCATGGTCGTTTGTGGGAAAAGGAGAAACTTACATCAGGGGACATATCCAAAATCTAACCAAGATGTGCTTTTGTAAAGGCAAGTTGAAAAGAAATCATTTTAACAGAACCCTCAAGAGAAACTAAGGCGATGTGAAAAGTGGCAATTCGATACGAATTCTCCATTGATCCAAACCCGACAGGCCATTTGACCGATGGATATCAAGAGGTCTATGGAATTTACATTTCAAATGAAAGTCGTCATGTCCTCACATTCTTCAAATATTACCTGTCGCCCCGTGATAGATAATGATCTATATAGAGAGCTTCGATATTTCGCATTAAAAAGAACCGAGTTAATAGCAACAAAGGAAAGGGCGGTGGATCCGAGGTTATAGCATTGGACTTCAAACCGAAAGGTCCACAGTTTGATCCCCACCAGGAGTAACTCCGCTATATCCTTGGACAAGACACTTAATCCCAAATGCTAACACTGTCAGTGCGGGGTTAGTACGCTGACAAGAGAATCTGACATTTTCTCGCCGTTTCTCGGTGGTTCTCCCCGGACATTCTGACTCTCCCCACCGGTAAAACTGTCCGACACGCGTTGACCCTGGTTGTCGAAAGTATCGTAAACACCAGTAGATAAACAGTGACGAAGAATGAGTAGGTTTGAGAAGCAATCATCAACATCGATCGACCCCATGGAAGAATTCAGGAATAGGTCTATATATCCAGGCTTCACCATGTCATCAAAAGCTCACGGGATCATCAAGACTGAACCACACGATAGATCCCTCAAAATGGAAATTTTTCGTCCAAGATTTTTTCGAAATGGAGGGAATGGTGGACGGAGCTGACGACAATCTGTTAGAAAATAAAAAGACGAGATACCTTCAAACCAACAGACAAAGAAGATAGAAGAGGACACCGGCTTCAAAATCATGCCCAGTAATTGGCAATTCCCCTTAAACGTTTCTCAATCGTGACTAAAAGTACCGCTAAGAGGCTGAAAGCTCATATGCACTTAGCGTGGGTCATAGGCCAATTCCTAAAGTTTCATTGATCACCACTTACGTTGGAAAAGATGCAGAAACGATGCTTTGGACACGAAACAAAGAATGGGAACGTGGAGAGGTGCAAAATAAATTCGTAAATGTCCTCTTCTGTCCCTACGCAATACGTTTTGCATCACGCAGCTCCTCAAAAATATCGAATGATTGGGCGGACGGAATTTTAATGGTTATAACCAAGGGGATGGGCGGGGGGGGGGGGGGGTTAGGAAACTAAAACGTGCAAGAAGGTATGCCTGTTTGGAAATATCAGCTAAAATGTAAAACTAATTTATTTTATGGTGTAATCTGTTTTGATTACGATTATAAATTAAAATAATACATACCATTCAGGAACCTTTGGAACTTTATTTTCCCAGGAAGAGAAGCTTTAGTGTTCTGGGAGGTGGGCGTGTCCAAAAATTGGGCGTTTTTTTTTTATTTGCATAACAGGGTGAGGGTAGGTCCTGTTAATGGGCCTTTGGAATTTTTTTGTGGCATACCTCCCAGAATTTGTTACTCCCCTCCCCTTACAACTAATACATATTATTCATAACATCGAAAGCGAAGGCCAACTAAATCAGATAGAAGGGCCTATAAGAGGCGGTTACAGGTGCAATGGGTATATCGTACGCGGGCCCGGGGATCCGATGGGGTCCGGGAACCAAAAGGGGACGGGAATTTCCTGGGATCTCAGATAGTGGTGACAGGTGTTCCATCCATCCAAAACTGCTTTTTTCCACTTCCGTGAGTGTTTTTTTGTACTCTGGTCATGTGTGCATTTGAGAAACGAAGTTTGTTAATATTGAGATAATATAGGGACAATTGCGTGCGCAGCTTTCCTGTTTGCTAGTGTAATGTAGCCCTCTGGCCGAGTGATGATTACTCAGAGTCTGAATGATTATTTTCCTTCGACCACAATTTACTGGCCCTTTTAGTGGATAACCGTCAACCAATATTTCAACTGTGCAATGGTTATTTTCATAATATTACGACGACTGTTACTACTAGTTCTACGACTTACTACTACACTTACTACTACTACTACCACTACCACCACTACCACTACTACTACTACTACTACTACTACTACTACTACTACTACTACCATTACTACTACCACTACCGGTACTCGTTCAACTATTATACTACTACTACTGCTGCTACTACTGCTGCTACTACTACTACTACTACGTTTACTACTGCTACAACTAGTACTACTACTACAACTAGTACTTCTACTGCTACTACTACTACTATTAGTCTACTACCACAGTTTCCAAACACAGGTATACAAATGTGCATTCTTCTCTCTGATCCTCTTTTATTTTAATTATATTTATCTATATGTATAATGGATGTGTATAGGAGCGTAAGGCCTCAAATTTAGAAAATAAACAGATCGCTCCATTCCGCACCTCTCTCATCCTCCATACACTTTTTGGGCGTACAGATCATGGCTCAAAACCGTAATGGATATCGACAGAATGACTAATGGAGAAGGGAAGGGGATCCGAAAGAAACTTTGTACACCCTGATAAAATTTCTTTGAGAGGCCCTATCAGATAGGCTTCGGCAAACATAAGGTCGTTGAGCTAGACTGACTAAATCGGCTCTCTTAATTCACGTAAACCAAGGGATGTAGGTTTACGACAGTTACACATATATTCTACAACGGAGTGTCTACATGTACATAGAGTAGTGAAACACACGAGGTTTACTATGTACAAAAACAGTGCAAGAGAGTTTATGACTGAAAACACAAGGCATATCTGTAACCTTTCAGCTTTCGGACGTTTATAAACTGAAGGGTTGCAACGGCCTTTGCTCACAAATTGTCAAGAATTCGTGGGCACAATATCAATGTTGAGGTGTTTTATCAATAATCCACTTTCTGTGTAATGTAAAGTAGAAAAGGAGATGATTGTATACATCGCTCCCATGTGTGTCATTCCTCCAAACATTAACGTTGTATTTGACTAACAGAGTGGCGGTGCCCCTATACCCCGCAATTGCAGGTCATACGTTTTGCGTTCCCCGCCTTTTGATGAATACAAAATTACCAGTGGATATTTTTCATCAACATTTAATTATGTTAATTTGTCCCTAAAACGAATAGCAGACGGCACTATCCAATGAATTTTAAAATAACTAAAATTTCTTAACGTGTCGCTTAAAATCGTAGCTTTCAATTTCTCGTACAGTGAGTTCTAATGAGGGGCCATGTACTACGTATCCTGCCCCTAACACGTGCTTTATTCCTTGAGACTCAAATTTCATTTTGAGATCCACCGAGGTATTTTAAATTCATGGTATCGATAACCACATAAAACATGTGCCTTTATGTTCTTCTTAATCTCAGGTGATGGTTTGCTGAACGGTTGGATTTAGCCTGGTGTGCTTTAAAATGGTATCTCAAGAATTGGGGGAATACATGTATCTTAATTGGAAGGACTGGTCGACCTTTTCAACTTAATGATTTCACGCTTCAGTTTGGGGACACAAGCCTTACTCGGATATATGAACATATCTTTTTACATGGAAGATTGATGGGAGTTTACTAGCAGGGACGTTTGCTAGAGGGTCTTGGGCCAGGGAGCGTGGCTTCTATGAAATCCAACTGTGCCTCCCTCCCCGGCTGCCGAATATCAAACTGTTGAGAAAACCAAGTATACACTCTTCTTGAGTGAACATTTTCCGACTGCTACCCCTGAATTTCCAACAGATGAAGAAATTCAAATGCAACCTCTCCCCATGTATTCGAAATTTATGATCTTTGGATTCTAAATAGGTAAATCGTCTCTTGAGTGCAACAAGGCGCCATCTGCAATGCTTTAGCATTGCGGATAGCGACTTATTACACTCCAGGGACGCAATGTGGGCTCCTGTGGGATAATCTCATAAATGTGGTTCAAGAATCATTAATTAGAAACGATCACAGCCACATATTATCACATATAAAAATACAACGAAATCTACTATCATAATGCTGCGACACTCCCTCACCTTGACTGTTCAAAGTGTCGTTAAAACCCAATAAAGAAAACTACCATAAGGCATGCAATTTCCGACTGGTTCTGGTTTGAGACTTAACTCCGTGCATGCTGATGACAGATATTTCTGCCCAAGACACGAAATCTCTTAAGACAAAAATAGTATAATTTGAGCACATTTCATCAAATTCAGCACCTACAAATTCTATGGACTTTTTGACCAATGATTTCTCAATTTAAATTTAGATGAATTTTTCATCAGATCTAGTCATTTCAAACTAAAGAAATCATTGTGATGTTAATTTACGGAAATAATGCCCAAACGTTTCAGCAATTAGAGATAAATAAACTCCCTAACTGAAATAGTAGTGATTTTGTTCACGTTGTTCTTCATGGACCATCTATTAAATTGGAATCAGTCAACAGATCGGCTGTTATAATTTCATTTGAATACATTATGAAACCAGGAGTATAACAAAATCAATCTGTCGTCTGAAAACTAACAGAATTGAACACATTCCCCTTACAATAAACAAAGGGAACAAGCGATGTGTGGCACGTTACAATAGACTGTTTTCGTACAAAAAGCACCTATAGCGGATTGCTCCCCAACCTTTAATGGAGGATAAAAGTTCCCTGGTTTATCCAATTGGTGGGAAATGAACTGAGTTTGTAAGTGTGAATAAAATGTTAAAGTCCATGGCTTTAAAAAATTATAAAATATTGGTGATAACTGTCTTCTGAAAAGTGTGGGAGAATAAAAAAGATAAAACATTGGGTGTGTGGTGGCTGTAAAGTATGTCAATTTTATTTAGTGCGAAACTGGACGGAAGTATTGGAAACACAAAATTTAAAGGCTAAAGTGACGCGGGCACCTATATTTCTAATAATAATAATATACATTTATATAGCGCAAACATCTCACAATATTAAAAAAGTTCCATGGCGCTTTACAACACTGCTCATAAACAAAATGATGACCAACGTAGGATTTAAAAATATTTGTTAAATAAATGGGATTTCAATCTAGATTTAAATGCTGTCAAAGAAGGGGCTGTTTTAACAAATTCTGGTAGCATGTTAAACAGTCTACGAGCATTATAGCTAAAAGAACGTCCACCGTAGCTAGCGAGAACAAAGGATTTCTCTTCCAAAAGATTTTGGTTTGTGGAACGGAGGGTGCGTTTCGGTATATATGGTTTTACTAGATTAGCAATGTAAGCTGGGGATTGCTTCATGGGTACTTTATATGTGAAGAGGAGAATTTTGAACTCAACTCTGGCCATAATAAGAAGCCAATGCAAACTTTTCAACTTAGGTGTTATGTGATCTCTCTTTTCTAGTATCTTTGTATTCGGTATATTCCTTTCAGTAGGTGATGAACATAACGGATAGAAGGTTGTTTTTGCCAAAACGACTTAAGGAGAGGAGGATACGTAATAACAACAATGGAAGAAGAAAAACAGGGCGTTGCAACCACAAAAACAACTTATCGAAAACAGCGAATAACAAATGCATTGATTGCAACAAGTGACAATTTTTGGCACACAATTAATTTTCAACAACGGTGTTTTATATATCCACATACAAATTAGAAAGAGATGTTACCTTAGAAAAGGAAGATGGCATTACAAAAGCCACGAGCCTCTATCTGCAGCCTTCGAAACATTAGGACTTTCTCACCCCTCCACCGTTTCTCACGTTCAGAAAGCGGGCAGTGGGTTCAGTATCGTAGACTTTGTACAATTTACGATCCCGACAAAACACAACAGAAACATACGAATTGTCTCCCCTGATATGTGTTGCACAATCTCAGTAACTTCCAACATAACGCAGAAATCAATTGGAAATGCCGGGTGAGCCATGGCTAAGTGGATTCGGTTACTTACCTTTCATGTGAGCCAACAGCATATGGAACCATCCAATTCCCAGGGTTCGCTCTGTGGGGTTGGGCCCACTGGGCTAATTCGATACTCACCTTTTAACTGTCTTTGTAGAATATGTTTCAGTGCGAATTTTATAAATATGACCCGAGATTTTACAAGAGAGCGTCGTTTGTGGGGAAAGGAGAAACTTACATCAGGGGACATATCCAAAATCTAACCAAGATGTGCTTTTGTAAAGGCAAGTTGAAAATAAATCATTTTAACAGAACCCTCAAGAGAAACTAAGGCGATGTGAAAAGTGGCAATCCGATACGAATTCTCCATTGATCCAAATCCGACAGGCCATTTGACCGATGGATCCATGTCAATAGGTCTATGGGATTTGAATTTGAAATGAGAGTCGTCATGTCCCCACATTCTTCTCCAAATATTACCTGTCGCCCCGCGGTAGATAATGATCTATCTAGATAGCTTCGATATTTTGCATTAAAAAGAACAGAGTTAATAGCAACAAAGGAAAGGGCGGTGGCTCCGAGGTTATAGCATTGGACTTCAAACCGAAAGGTCCACAGTTTGATCCCCACCAGGAATAACTCCATTATATTCTTGGACAAGGCACTTAATCCCGATTGCCACGAGGAAGCACGGTGTCGCTCTGTATTAAGGCGTACGGCGCATCGATGGTGGGCATGTCTTCAACCAATGCTAACACTGTCAGTGCGGGGTTAGTACGCTGACAAGGGAATGACATTTTCTCGCCGTTTCTCGCTGGTTCTCCCCGGATATTCTGACTCTCCCCACCCGTAAAACTGTCCGACACGCGTTGACCCTGGCTGTCGAAAGTGTCGTAAACACCAGTAGATAAACAGTGACGAAGAATGAGTAGGTTTGAGAAGCAATCATCAACATCGATCGACCGCATGGAAGAATTCAGGAATAGGCCTATATATCCAGGCTTCGCCATGTCATCAAAAGCTCACGGGATCATCAAGACTGAACCACACAATAGATCCCTCAAAATGGAAATTTTTCGTCCAAGATTTTTTTCGAAATTGAGGGAGTGGTGGACGGAGCTGACGACAATCTGTTAGAAAATAAAAAGACGAGATACATTCAAACCAACAGACAAAGTAGATAGAAGAGGATACCGGCTTCAAAATCATGTCCAGTAATTCGTCGCCTGAGTGCTAGAATGTTCTATGTCTTCTATGGGACATAGAACATTCTAGCACTCAGCCGACGAATTGGCAATTCCCCTTAAACGTTTCTCAATCGTGACTAAAAATACCGCTAAAAGGCTGAAAGCTCATACGCACTTAGCGTGGGTCATAGGCCAATTCCTAAAGTTTCATTGATCACCACTTACGTTGGAAAAGATCCAGAGACGATGCTTTGGACACGAAACAAAGAATGGGAACGTGGAGAGGTGCAAAATAAATTCGTAAATGTCCTCTTCTGTCCCTACGCAATATGTTTTGCAACACGCAGCTCCTTTAAAATATCGAATGATTGGGCGGACGGAATTTTAATGGTTATCACCACGGGGATGGGGGAGGGGGGGGGGGGGGGTAGGGAACTAAAAAGTGCAAGAAGGTATGCCCGTTTGGAAATATCAGCTAAAATGTAAAACTAATTTTTTTATGGTGTAATCTTTTTTGATTACGATTATAATTTAAAAGAATACACATCATTCAGGAACCTTTGGAACTTTATTTTCCTAGGAAGAGAAGCTTTAATGTTCTGTGAGGGGGGCGTATCCAAAAATTGGGCGTATTTTTTTTTTTTTTTTGCATAACAGGGTGAGGGTAGGTCCCGTTAATGGGCCTGTGGAAATGTTTTGTGGCATGCCTCCCAGAATTTGATACTCCCCTCCCCTTACAACTAATACGTATTATTCATAACATCGAAAGCGAAGGCCAACTAAATCAGATAGTAGGGCCTATAAGAGGCGGTTACAGGTGCAATGGGTATATCGTTCGCGGGCCCGGTGATCCGATGGGGTCCGGGAACCAAACGGGGTCGGGAATATCCTGGGATCTCAGATAGTGGTGACAGGTGTTCCGTCCATCCAAAACTGCATTTTTCCACTTCCGTGAGTCTTTTTTATACTCAGTTCATGTGTGCATTTGAGAAACGAAGTTTGTTAATATTGAGACAATATAGGGACAATTGGGTGTGCAGCTTTCCTGTTTACGAGTGCAATGTAGCCCTCTGGCCTAGTGATGATTACTCAGAGTCTGAATGATTATTTTCCTTCGACCACAACTTACTGGCTCTTTTATTGGATAACCGTTAACCAATATTTCAACTGTGCAATGGTTATTTTCATAATATTACGACGACTGTTACTACTAGTACTACGACTTACTACTACACTTACTACTACTACCACCACCACCACTACCACTACTACTACCACTACCGGCACTCGTTCAACTATAATACTAGTACTACTGCTACTTCTACTACTACTACTACTATACTACTACGTTTACTACTGCTACAACTAGTACTTCTACTGCAGCTACTACTACTATTAGTCTACTACTGTCAGGGCAAAGCCAGCCTAAATATAGGGGCAAGGGGCCTCATATTTAAAGATATTGTAAGTTCAAAATATATTCCGCATCAAGGCGAAAAACCCACGTGAATTTCACTTCTCTGTAAAGCTGGACATAGAAAAAACACACGTGGTGTATATCCAGCTTTAGCGCAGGGACCCAGGGGAGAAACGGTATGTTAGATAAGGTCTAATCATCTCGTTTAATTTATACAGTAGTCGGAGTCTTACGAGACGTAATCGGTTGATGTCAAGATGTCGTCACGGTAAATTGAGAAACGAGATTCTAAAAGATAGAAATGTCGTGTCATCATAAGTTATAACAATCATGGCAAGAACGAATCGGTTTTCTAGACAAGTGAAGTCAGCGTTAAGTCACGCGTGAGATAACTTGTATTGATTCTGCCTCGATACACGTCATCTCCCACCGTTTTGACAGGTGGACAGATGAGCGTCGGTCCACCTGACAGTTTAGGGTAAAAAGTATATATATACCTGGAAGAGCAGAGCATTAGACACACACTTGGGGTCACACACGCGTTGGTGAAGTCCAGGACAGGCGGACTCTGTTTCCTGGCATAAGGGTACCTTCGATCACAGGACCCTGAAACGGCTGGAATCGCCAGAGAGGGCATTCCATGATTGATTTAGCTTAACGTTGATAGGCGGCTACGGGGCCGAATTCGTGAGAAGGAACATCCCAGGTGGAACGTTAAAGTTTAGATTGCCGAGTAGCAGGTATCGTCCTGCAATAGTCAGAAGTGTAGGTTAATTGTATTGTGCGTATTAACCCTTTGAAGCGTCAGCCTGATTGCGTTCTGAGTAGTTTATTTTGCTGTCGGAACATCGTAATACCGACTGGAGATCGGTGTGAGTGACAATTTCGCCCTAGCACAAAAAGGGGCATCTGTGAATCGTGAATTCAACCAGGAACGGTGGATATTTCAATAGGACTTTCACGGAGGACTTTCAAAAGGCACATAAGGTATGAGTAGACAATATCTGACCCAAATCAGAAGTACGGTGGTTTATAGATGACGAACATTGCTGGTCGGAACCCTCCGACAGCCAGAGGCACAGTTACGCGCAGACGTTGACATTTGAGCCTAAGCGGGTGAAGCTCTTATGGCGAGCTCACAGTAATAACATTTCAGATTTGTGAAGCTCTTATGGCGAGCTCACGGTAGTAACATTTCCAGTGTGTATACTATAGTGCCAGTACAGGGCTATAGAATGACTATATGATTTTTTAGAATTATTTAACCGTAGTGACCCATTTTCTGTGAAAAGAATTGAATTGTTGATTGTTGAAATATTGAAACGGATTTATTTTTATGTGTAAATAAAAGAATCGTTGTTACTTTAAATCATTCTTTCCATTATACAGCCTGAAGTGATTAGGAATCACACCTAACGGAAATCGAACCTATTTCAGGACAATTTGGCAGAGAAGGAATCACGGCGTCGGTCTAACTCAGCTCTCTGCGCCGAGTTCGCGACACTTGGATTCCGACCCTCCACGTTGGTCTAATTTTCCCGCAACTTCATCAGCGGGACTAAATAACCCCACGTCAGCCCAGGCCTTACGGGGCCTTAGGTGTTCCCTGACATTGATTGGCGAGCGCTACCAGGATATTTCTAAAAGGTAAAAAATGGCTATATGGAAATTTTGTTTTATTTTAACGGCGGTTCTGTTTAGGTTTTGACGCGTTCGGTCAGTTGATGCCGTTCAAGGGTTTAATATCGCAATACAGTAGTCCCCAAGAGGATACTTAATAGCCATTATAACTGCGGTAGGTTTCAGAGTATTGGGGCGTTTAACTACGTTAAATTACAGAGGTAAATTAGGATCAATTGCCATATTTTTTTTTTCTTTCTTTCTTTTCCTTCTTCATTCTTTCTGACGAGTGTTGAAGATAGAAAGAAAAAATCAAAATGGATGTTGTTACACCCCTCGCCCAAGTGGTATCATTAGGCAAGGAAATGGGCCTTGAGGGAGCTGAACTTCAGAAGTTCGTTAAAGATGAGCAGAAACGTGAGGCCAAGGAGATTGCCTTACGCAATGACGCAAGGGAGAGAGAGGCCCAAGCAGTAAGAGAGGCGAAAGAGAGAGAGATTCAATTAACAAACGAGGCGAGGGAGAGAGAAGCCCAATTAGAGCGAGAGCGTGAGAAAGACGCAAGAGAGGCGAAAGAGAGAGAGATTCAATTAGCAAATGAGGCGAGAGAGAGGGAAGCCCAATTAGCAAGGGAGGCAAGGGAGGCAGAACGGGAGCTCGAACAACAGAGGCACGAGAGAGAATTAGAGCTCCTCAGAGCAAGGGCCGATGTGGAAAATGAAAGTCGGCGCTCAGGGGATGGGAGTGCAGGGGTAGCAATTCATGCCCCACGCCCCCATCTCGCTCATTTCAATGAAAACACAGATGACTTGGACTCGTACTTGGAGAGGTTCGAGCGTTTTGCCTCCAGTCAAATGTGGCCAGAAGACACATGGGCTATGTGCTTGAGCCCTTTGTTGTCAGGTAAAGCCCTCGAGCTTATACCAGTATGCCTCCTGCACTTCTTAATGACTACGGTGAGCTGAAGAATGCCATCCTTCGGAGATACCAGCTCACTGAAGAAGGATTCCGGACCAAGTTCCGAGAAATTAAGCAGGAGAAGGGAGAAACAGTACCTCAGTATTTTGCCCGAGCTAGGCGGTACTTTGACCGCTGGACTGATCTCGCAGAAGTGAATGAGTCATATGGAGCCCTGCGAGATCTATTTCTCCGGGAGCAGTTTTTAACTACATGCTCCAAGGAGTTGGGCCTGTTCATCAAGGAAAGGGGTCCGCCCACCTATGATGAGATGGCAACTGTGGCAGAACGCTACATCGAGGCCCACGGTGGGAGTGTAAACGCACCCAAATCGGCTAGGGGTGGGGCAAACGGGTTGGCAATGGCACCCGTCAGGCAACACCACCCCGACCCTCCTGCGTCGCAGACCAGCCGGAAGGGGAGCGCTCCCAAGGACACCACTTGTTTTATCTGCAACAAGCGGGGTCATATTGCCAGGGACTGCTGGCAGAAGCAGGTAAGGACCACTGGGAACATTAGACCACCTCAGCAGGGGGTCGGGAACGCAGCACCAAGGGGTTGGAAGCAAGGTGACCGCGTAGATCCAGGGCCCAGCAGACAGACGGCAGCGTTCTGTCAAACTATCGGTCCAGAACACAGTCCCCTCCGGGAATGTATACAAGAGGGAGAATTAAGGCTGGAAGACGGGAAGGTTGTCCCGATAATAAGTGGCATGTGTGAGAGGCTCACAACTTCGCAGGAGAAGGTTGATATGCCAGTGTACCCAGGGTATGTGGGACAAAGGGAGATCCGTCTGCTCCGGGATTCTGGGTGCTCCTCTGCAGCGGTTAGAAGGCAACTGGTTGACGACAAGCAATTGTTGGGTCGCGACCATTTGTGTATTTTGATAGATGGGACTGTTAGAAGGTTCCCCATCGCGAGGATAACTGTTGATACCCCATTTTATTGTGGCGAATTGGAAGCCATGTGCATTGAATCGCCTGTCTATGACCTGGTCATAGGTAATATCCCAGGGGTGAGGGCAAGCCCTGATGAGTTATGGTCCAGGGATAGGGGGCCAAGTGAAGGCCCAACGAGTAAGGAAGGGAAGGTTCCCAGGGGGAACCAATCCGATGGTCCGGGGGATGGCCCCTACACGACGAAATGTCGGGAAGTTTCAGGAGGGACGACTCCTGTCCTATTAGGGAGAAGGGGCCGCAGGCGGTCCAGGCGAAACGCCAAACAGCGAGGGAACCCAAGGGGATCATTGGGGAAAGACCCTCAAGCAAATTTATGTGGGGGAGTTGAGCGCCCCAAGAAGTCGGTGTCACCCGTGTGGAGAGGGGAGGCCAGACCCACGCAAATGGCTGGGCAAACTTCCCCAGAATTGAGAGGGCACGGGTGAACACAAGTTGAGTATGTTAAAGTGGATGGGACCGCTAAGGTGGGCGCCCAGGGGACCGAGAAAAGGGTCCACAAATCAAAGGAGAAGCATCCTAGGTCGCGGAGACCACGTAGAGAGTGCCGGGGGCGCACAGCGCCCAATGTGCGCAAGAAGTCGTCGCAATGGACCGGGGGGTCGGCGGCACAAGGGCCAAGGACGGCCAGTGTCGTTCGAACGACGGTAATCGCCGGGACGAGTGAGCCTGGGGGATATAGCGCCAAGGGAAGCTCTTGGGAATGCGATAATGACAGGGTATGGGGACCCTGGTGGAATACCCGTAGAAATAACGGGGCGAGAAGTAGGGGTGTGTCAAGGGTTACCCAAGGGGATACTGGGAACCGGACCCCTACCAATGGTCGGTGGTTATAAAGAAGCAATAGTTGGGTGGCTGTGGGCCTGGTGTCTGGGACGGGGGCTCCAGTCGCAAATATTTTTGTGGGTGAGGTGATGAGTTTCGTAAACCCGGTGTTAAGGCCCGGAAGAAATTTTCTTATTTTTTTAGTATTTTTATTGCTCTGACTGCTGACTAGAGTTGGTTGTGAGTACGAATGTGAGATACACTGCCCTGTCTGTCGCGTGTGCGTGGATGGGGAGCATGTGTGTCGAGTTTTGTAAGTGTGGGATACACTAACCCCGTCTGTCGCAAAGGCGCGGTCGGGAAATCTGTGTGCTGAATGTGTGAGTGTGTGAGGCACAATTTTAATCCCCTGGTTGAGCTTTGCGAGGGTGAGGCTCAACATAATGCAGGGGTCGTTTGCCCCTTCACAAGACATAGGGGAATGGGAGACGAAGTTACACTCCGTTGGAATTAACCCATCTGACGCAAAGGCGCGGACGGTGTTACTCGTCGGAGTGAGTGCCAAGTGAACTGTTTGCAAAATGGGCGAACGTGTATAAAAATGTGTGTGTTTAGGTGTAAATATATAGTATTACAGAGAGAGAGAGAGAGTGCTGCAAATCTGAGGATAAGGCTACTCCCCATATCATATGTAAACCCGCAAGACGGGAGCATGTGGTAGCGTGTGTGTCGTGGGAATCGGTATGGCCGACGCATGAGCCCGGTCATGAACCCCACGACCACTAGGGTACAGTTTTGTAGTCTTGAACATGATGGTAGATTGTAAAAGGGTGTGAGAGGCGAGCGTGCGTGGCTTTGTCCCTTGCGTTTTAAGAGATACACAGGGTGTTTCTCTCGGGAAGGGAGTTGTCAGGGCAAAGCCAGCCTAAATATAGGGGCAAGGGGCCTCATATTTAAAGATATTGTAAGTTCAAAATATATTCCGCATCAAGGCGAAAAACCCACGTGAATTTCACTTCTCTGTAAAGCTGGACATAGAAAAAACACACGTGGTGTATATCCAGCTTTAGCGCAGGGACCCAGGGGAGAAACGGTATGTTAGATAAGGTCTAATCATCTCGTTTAATTTATACAGTAGTCGGAGTCTTACGAGACGTAATCGGTTGATGTCAAGATGTCGTCACGGTAAATTGAGAAACGAGATTCTAAAAGATAGAAATGTCGTGTCATCATAAGTTATAACAATCATGGCAAGAACGAATCGGTTTTCTAGACAAGTGAAGTCAGCGTTAAGTCACGCGTGAGATAACTTGTATTGATTCTGCCTCGATACACGTCATCTCCCACCGTTTTGACAGGTGGACAGATGAGCGTCGGTCCACCTGACAGTTTAGGGTAAAAAGTATATATATACCTGGAAGAGCAGAGCATTAGACACACACTTGGGGTCACACACGCGTTGGTGAAGTCCAGGACAGGCGGACTCTGTTTCCTGGCATAAGGGTACCTTCGATCACAGGACCCTGAAACGGCTGGAATCGCCAGAGAGGGCATTCCATGATTGATTTAGCTTAACGTTGATAGGCGGCTACGGGGCCGAATTCGTGAGAAGGAACATCCCAGGTGGAACGTTAAAGTTTAGATTGCCGAGTAGCAGGTATCGTCCTGCAATAGTCAGAAGTGTAGGTTAATTGTATTGTGCGTATTAACCCTTTGAAGCGTCAGCCTGATTGCGTTCTGAGTAGTTTATTTTGCTGTCGGAACATCGTAATACCGACTGGAGATCGGTGTGAGTGACAATTTCGCCCTAGCACAAAAAGGGGCATCTGTGAATCGTGATTTCAACCAGGAACGGTGGATATTTCAATAGGACTTTCACGGAGGACTTTCAAAAGGCACATAAGGTATGAGTAGACAATATCTGACCCAAATCAGAAGTACGGTGGTTTATAGATGACGAACATTGCTGGTCGGAACCCTCCGACAGCCAGAGGCACAGTTACGCGCAGACGTTGACATTTGAGCCTAAGCGGGTGAAGCTCTTATGGCGAGCTCACAGTAATAACATTTCAGATTTGTGAAGCTCTTATGGCGAGCTCACGGTAGTAACATTTCCAGTGTGTATACTATAGTGCCAGTACAGGGCTATAGAATGACTATATGATTTTTTAGAATTATTTAACCGTAGTGACCCATTTTCTGTGAAAAGAATTGAATTGTTGATTGTTGAAATATTGAAACGGATTTATTTTTATGTGTAAATAAAAGAATCGTTGTTACTTTAAATCATTCTTTCCATTATACAGCCTGAAGTGATTAGGAATCACACCTAACGGAAATCGAACCTATTTCAGGACAATTTGGCAGAGAAGGAATCACGGCGTCGGTCTAACTCAGCTCTCTGCGCCGAGTTCGCGACACTTGGATTCCGACCCTCCACGTTGGTCTAATTTTCCCGCAACTTCATCAGCGGGACTAAATAACCCCACGTCAGCCCAGGCCTTACGGGGCCTTAGGTGTTCCCTGACATTGATTGGCGAGCGCTACCAGGATATTTCTAAAAGGTAAAAAATGGCTATATGGAAATTTTGTTTTATTTTAACGGCGGTTCTGTTTAGGTTTTGACGCGTTCGGTCAGTTGATGCCGTTCAAGGGTTTAATATCGCAATACATTAGTCCCCAAGAGGATACTTAATAGCCATTATAACTGCGGTAGGTTTCAGAGTATTGGGGCGTTTAACTACGTTAAATTACAGAGGTAAATTAGGATCAATTGCCATATTTTTTTTTCTTTCTTTCTTTTCCTTCTTTATTCTTTCTGACGAGTGTTGAAGATAGAAAGAAAAAATCAAAATGGATGTTGTTACACCCCTCGCCCAAGTGGTATCATTAGGCAAGGAAATGGGCCTTGAGGGAGCTGAACTTCAGAAGTTCGTTAAAGATGAGCAGAAACGTGAGGCCAAGGAGATTGCCTTACGCAATGACGCAAGGGAGAGAGAGGCCCAAGCAGTAAGAGAGGCGAAAGAGAGAGAGATTCAATTAACAAACGAGGCGAGGGAGAGAGAAGCCCAATTAGAGCGAGAGCGTGAGAAAGACGCAAGAGAGGCGAAAGAGAGAGAGATTCAATTAGCAAATGAGGCGAGAGAGAGGGAAGCCCAATTAGCAAGGGAGGCAAGGGAGGCAGAACGGGAGCTCGAACAACAGAGGCACGAGAGAGAATTAGAGCTCCTCAGAGCAAGGGCCGATGTGGAAAATGAAAGTCGGCGCTCAGGGGATGGGAGTGCAGGGGTAGCAATTCATGCCCCACGCCCCCATCTCGCTCATTTCAATGAAAACACAGATGACTTGGACTCGTACTTGGAGAGGTTCGAGCGTTTTGCCTCCAGTCAAATGTGGCCAGAAGACACATGGGCTATGTGCTTGAGCCCTTTGATGTCAGGTAAAGCCCTCGAGCTTATACCAGTATGCCTCCTGCACTTCTTAATGACTATGGTGAGCTGAAGAATGCCATCCTTCGGAGATACCAGCTCACTGAAGAAGGATTCCGGACCAAGTTCCGAGAAATTAAGCAGGAGAAGGGAGAAACAGTACCTCAGTATTTTGCCCGAGCTAGGCGGTACTTTGACCGCTGGACTGATCTCGCAGAAGTGAATGAGTCATATGGAGCCCTGCGAGATCTATTTCTCCGGGAGCAGTTTTTAACTACATGCTCCAAGGAGTTGGGCCTGTTCATCAAGGAAAGGGGTCCGCCCACCTATGATGAGATGGCAACTGTGGCAGAACGCTACATCGAGGCCCACGGTGGGAGTGTAAACGCACCCAAATCGGCTAGGGGTGGGGCAAACGGGTTGGCAATGGCACCCGTCAGGCAACACCACCCCGACCCTCCTGCGTCGCAGACCAACCGGAAGGGGAGCGCTCCCAAGGACACCACTTGTTTTATCTGCAACAAGCGGGGTCATATTGCCAGGGACTGCTGGCAGAAGCAGGTAAGGACCACTGGGAACATTAGACCACCTCAGCAGGGGGTCGGGAACGCAGCACCAAGGGGTTGGAAGCAAGGTGACCGCGTAGATCCAGGGCCCAGCAGACAGACGGCAGCGTTCTGTCAAACTATCGGTCCAGAACACAGTCCCCTCCGGGAATGTATACAAGAGGGAGAATTAAGGCTGGAAGACGGGAAGGTTGTCCCGATAATAAGTGGCATGTGTGAGAGGCTCACAACTTCGCAGGAGAAGGTTGATATGCCAGTGTACCCAGGGTATGTGGGACAAAGGGAGATCCGTCTGCTCCGGGATTCTGGGTGCTCCTCTGCAGCGGTTAGAAGGCAACTGGTTGACGACAAGCAATTGTTGGGTCGCGACCATTTGTGTATTTTGATAGATGGGACTGTTAGAAGGTTCCCCATCGCGAGGATAACTGTTGATACCCCATTTTATTGTGGCGGATTGGAAGCCATGTGCATTGAATCGCCTGTCTATGACCTGGTCATAGGTAATATCCCAGGGGTGAGGGCAAGCCCTGATGAGTTATGGTCCAGGGATAGGGGGCCAAGTGAAGGCCCAACGAGTAAGGAAGGGAAGGTTCCCAGGGGGAACCAATCCGATGGTCCGGGGGATGGCCCCTATACGACGAAATGTCGGGAAGTTTCAGGAGGGACGACTCCTGTCCTATTAGGGAGAAGGGGCCGCAGGCGGTCCAGGCGAAACGCCAAACAGCGAGGGAACCCAAGGGGATTATTGGGGAAAGACCCTCAAGCAAATTTATGTGGGGGAGTTGAGCGCCCCAAGAAGTCGGTGTCACCCGTGTGGAGAGGGGAGGCCAGACCCACGCAAATGGCTGGGCAAACTTCCCCAGAATTGAGAGGGCACGGGTGAACACAAGTTGAGTATGTTAAAGTGGATGGGACCGCTAAGGTGGGCGCCCAGGGGACCGAGAAAAGGGTCCACAAATCAAAGGAGAAGCATCCTAGGTCGCGGAGACCACGTAGAGAGTGCCGGGGGCGCACAGCGCCCAATGTGCGCAAGAAGTCGTCGCAATGGACCGGGGGGTCGGCGGCACAAGGGCCAAGGACGGCCAGTGTCGTTCGAACGACGGTAATCGCCGGGACGAGTGAGCCTGGGGGATATAGCGCCAAGGGAAGCTCTTGGGAATGCGATAATGACAGGGTATGGGGACCCTGGTGGAATACCCGTAGAAATAACGGGGCGAGAAGTAGGGGTGTGTCAAGGGTTACCCAAGGGGATACTGGGAACCGGACCCCTACCAATGGTCGGTGGTTATAAAGAAGCAATAGTTTGGTGGCTGTGGGCCTGGTGTCTGGGACGGGGGCTCCAGTCGCAAATATTTTTGTGGGTGAGGTGATGAGTTTCGTAAACCCGGTGTTAAGGCCCGGAAGAAATTTTCTTATTTTTTTAGTATTTTTATTGCTCTGACTGCTGACTAGAGTTGGTTGTGAGTACGAATGTGAGATACACTGCCCTGTCTGTCGCGTGTGCGTGGATGGGGAGCATGTGTGTCGAGTTTTGTAAGTGTGGGATACACTAACCCCGTCTGTCGCAAAGGCGCGGTCGGGAAATCTGTGTGCTGAATGTGTGAGTGTGTGAGGCACAATTTTAATCCCCTGGTTGAGCTTTGCGAGGGTGAGGCTCAACATAATGCAGGGGTCGTTTGCCCCTTCACAAGACATAGGGGAATGGGAGACGAAGTTACACTCCGTTGGAATTAACCCATCTGACGCAAAGGCGCGGACGGTGTTACTCGTCGGAGTGAGTGCCAAGTGAACTGTTTGCAAAATGGGCGAACGTGTATAAAAATGTGTGTGTTTAGGTGTAAATATATAGTATTACAGAGAGAGAGAGAGAGTGCTGCAAATCTGAGGATAAGGCTACTCCCCATATCATATGTAAACCCGCAAGACGGGAGCATGTGGTAGCGTGTGTGTCGTGGGAATCGGTATGGCCGACGCATGAGCCCGGTCATGAACCCCACGACCACTAGGGTACAGTTTTGTAGTCTTGAACATGATGGTAGATTGTAAAAGGGTGTGAGAGGCGAGCGTGCGTGGCTTTGTCCCTTGCGTTTTAAGAGATACACAGGGTGTTTCTCTCGGGAAGGGAGTTGTCAGGGCAAAGCCAGCCTAAATATAGGGGCAAGGGGCCTCATATTTAAAGATATTGTAAGTTCAAAATATATTCCGCATCAAGGCGAAAAACCCACGTGAATTTCACTTCTCTGTAAAGCTGGACATAGAAAAAACACACGTGGTGTATATCCAGCTTTAGCGCAGGGACCCAGGGGAGAAACGGTATGTTAGATAAGGTCTAATCATCTCGTTTAATTTATACAGTAGTCGGAGTCTTACGAGACGTAATCGGTTGATGTCAAGATGTCGTCACGGTAAATTGAGAAACGAGATTCTAAAAGATAGAAATGTCGTGTCATCATAAGTTATAACAATCATGGCAAGAACGAATCGGTTTTCTAGACAAGTGAAGTCAGCGTTAAGTCACGCGTGAGATAACTTGTATTGATTCTGCCTCGATACACGTCATCTCCCACCGTTTTGACAGGTGGACAGATGAGCGTCGGTCCACCTGACAGTTTAGGGTAAAAAGTATATATATACCTGGAAGAGCAGAGCATTAGACACACACTTGGGGTCACACACGCGTTGGTGAAGTCCAGGACAGGCGGACTCTGTTTCCTGGCATAAGGGTACCTTCGATCACAGGACCCTGAAACGGCTGGAATCGCCAGAGAGGGCATTCCGTGATTGATTTAGCTTAACGTTGATAGGCGGCTACGGGGCCGAATTCGTGAGAAGGAACATCCCAGGTGGAACGTTAAAGTTTAGATTGCCGAGTAGCAGGTATCGTCCTGCAATAGTCAGAAGTGTAGGTTAATTGTATTGTGCGTATTAACCCTTTGAAGCGTCAGCCTGATTGCGTTCTGAGTAGTTTATTTTGCTGTCGGAACATCGTAATACCGACTGGAGATCGGTGTGAGTGACAATTTCGCCCTAGCACAAAAAGGGGCATCTGTGAATCGTGAATTCAACCAGGAACGGTGGATATTTCAATAGGACTTTCACGGAGGACTTTCAAAAGGCACATAAGGTATGAGTAGACAATATCTGACCCAAATCAGAAGTACGGTGGTTTATAGATGACGAACATTGCTGGTCGGAACCCTCCGACAGCCAGAGGCACAGTTACGCGCAGACGTTGACATTTGAGCCTAAGCGGGTGAAGCTCTTATGGCGAGCTCACAGTAATAACATTTCAGATTTGTGAAGCTCTTATGGCGAGCTCACGGTAGTAACATTTCCAGTGTGTATACTATAGTGCCAGTACAGGGCTATAGAATGACTATATGATTTTTTAGAATTATTTAACCGTAGTGACCCATTTTCTGTGAAAAGAATTGAATTGTTGATTGTTGAAATATTGAAACGGATTTATTTTTATGTGTAAATAAAAGAATCGTTGTTACTTTAAATCATTCTTTCCATTATACAGCCTGAAGTGATTAGGAATCACACCTAACGGAAATCGAACCTATTTCAGGACAATTTGGCAGAGAAGGAATCACGGCGTCGGTCTAACTCAGCTCTCTGCGCCGAGTTCGCGACACTTGGATTCCGACCCTCCACGTTGGTCTAATTTTCCCGCAACTTCATCAGCGGGACTAAATAACCCCACGTCAGCCCAGGCCTTACGGGGCCTTAGGTGTTCCCTGACATTGATTGGCGAGCGCTACCAGGATATTTCTAAAAGGTAAAAAATGGCTATATGGAAATTTTGTTTTATTTTAACGGCGGTTCTGTTTAGGTTTTGACGCGTTCGGTCAGTTGATGCCGTTCAAGGGTTTAATATCGCAATACAGTAGTCCCCAAGAGGATACTTAATAGCCATTATAACTGCGGTAGGTTTCAGAGTATTGGGGCGTTTAACTACGTTAAATTACAGAGGTAAATTAGGATCAATTGCCATATTTTTTTTTCTTTCTTTCTTTTCCTTCTTCATTCTTTCTGACGAGTGTTGAAGATAGAAAGAAAAAATCAAAATGGATGTTGTTACACCCCTCGCCCAAGTGGTATCATTAGGCAAGGAAATGGGCCTTGAGGGAGCTGAACTTCAGAAGTTCGTTAAAGATGAGCAGAAACGTGAGGCCAAGGAGATTGCCTTACGCAATGACGCAAGGGAGAGAGAGGCCCAAGCAGTAAGAGAGGCGAAAGAGAGAGAGATTCAATTAACAAACGAGGGGAGGGAGAGAGAAGCCCAATTAGAGCGAGAGCGTGAGAAAGACGCAAGAGAGGCGAAAGAGAGAGAGATTCAATTAGCAAATGAGGCGAGAGAGAGGGAAGCCCAATTAGCAAGGGAGGCAAGGGAGGCAGAACGGGAGCTCGAACAACAGAGGCACGAGAGAGAATTAGAGCTCCTCAGAGCAAGGGCCGATGTGGAAAATGAAAGTCGGCGCTCAGGGGATGGGAGTGCAGGGGTAGCAATTCATGCCCCACGCCCCCATCTCGCTCATTTCAATGAAAACACAGATGACTTGGACTCGTACTTGGAGAGGTTCGAGCGTTTTGCCTCCAGTCAAATGTGGCCAGAAGACACATGGGCTATGTGCTTGAGCCCTTTGTTGTCAGGTAAAGCCCTCGAGCTTATACCAGTATGCCTCCTGCACTTCTTAATGACTACGGTGAGCTGAAGAATGCCATCCTTCGGAGATACCAGCTCACTGAAGAAGGATTCCGGACCAAGTTCCGAGAAATTAAGCAGGAGAAGGGAGAAACAGTACCTCAGTATTTTGCCCGAGCTAGGCGGTACTTTGACCGCTGGACTGATCTCGCAGAAGTGAATGAGTCATATGGAGCCCTGCGAGATCTATTTCTCCGGGAGCAGTTTTTAACTACATGCTCCAAGGAGTTGGGCCTGTTCATCAAGGAAAGGGGTCCGCCCACCTATGATGAGATGGCAACTGTGGCAGAACGCTACATCGAGGCCCACGGTGGGAGTGTAAACGCACCCAAATCGGCTAGGGGTGGGGCAAACGGGTTGGCAATGGCACCCGTCAGGCAACACCACCCCGACCCTCCTGCGTCGCAGACCAGCCGGAAGGGGAGCGCTCCCAAGGACACCACTTGTTTTATCTGCAACAAGCGGGGTCATATTGCCAGGGACTGCTGGCAGAAGCAGGTAAGGACCACTGGGAACATTAGACCACCTCAGCAGGGGGTCGGGAACGCAGCACCAAGGGGTTGGAAGCAAGGTGACCGCGTAGATCCAGGGCCCAGCAGACAGACGGCAGCGTTCTGTCAAACTATCGGTCCAGAACACAGTCCCCTCCGGGAATGTATACAAGAGGGAGAATTAAGGCTGGAAGACGGGAAGGTTGTCCCGATAATAAGTGGCATGTGTGAGAGGCTCACAACTTCGCAGGAGAAGGTTGATATGCCAGTGTACCCAGGGTATGTGGGACAAAGGGAGATCCGTCTGCTCCGGGATTCTGGGTGCTCCTCTGCAGCGGTTAGAAGGCAACTGGTTGACGACAAGCAATTGTTGGGTCGCGACCATTTGTGTATTTTGATAGATGGGACTGTTAGAAGGTTCCCCATCGCGAGGATAACTGTTGATACCCCATTTTATTGTGGCGAATTGGAAGCCATGTGCATTGAATCGCCTGTCTATGACCTGGTCATAGGTAATATCCCAGGGGTGAGGGCAAGCCCTGATGAGTTATGGTCCAGGGATAGGGGGCCAAGTGAAGGCCCAACGAGTAAGGAAGGGAAGGTTCCCAGGGGGAACCAATCCGATGGTCCGGGGGATGGCCCCTACACGACGAAATGTCGGGAAGTTTCAGGAGGGACGACTCCTGTCCTATTAGGGAGAAGGGGCCGCAGGCGGTCCAGGCGAAACGCCAAACAGCGAGGGAACCCAAGGGGATCATTGGGGAAAGACCCTCAAGCAAATTTATGTGGGGGAGTTGAGCGCCCCAAGAAGTCGGTGTCACCCGTGTGGAGAGGGGAGGCCAGACCCACGCAAATGGCTGGGCAAACTTCCCCAGAATTGAGAGGGCACGGGTGAACACAAGTTGAGTATGTTAAAGTGGATGGGACCGCTAAGGTGGGCGCCCAGGGGACCGAGAAAAGGGTCCACAAATCAAAGGAGAAGCATCCTAGGTCGCGGAGACCACGTAGAGAGTGCCGGGGGCGCACAGCGCCCAATGTGCGCAAGAAGTCGTCGCAATGGACCGGGGGGTCGGCGGCACAAGGGCCAAGGACGGCCAGTGTCGTTCGAACGACGGTAATCGCCGGGACGAGTGAGCCTGGGGGATATAGCGCCAAGGGAAGCTCTTGGGAATGCGATAATGACAGGGTATGGGGACCCTGGTGGAATACCCGTAGAAATAACGGGGCGAGAAGTAGGGGTGTGTCAAGGGTTACCCAAGGGGATACTGGGAACCGGACCCCTACCAATGGTCGGTGGTTATAAAGAAGCAATAGTTTGGTGGCTGTGGGCCTGGTGTCTGGGACGGGGGCTCCAGTCGCAAATATTTTTGTGGGTGAGGTGATGAGTTTCGTAAACCCGGTGTTAAGGCCCGGAAGAAATTTTCTTATTTTTTTAGTATTTTTATTGCTCTGACTGCTGACTAGAGTTGGTTGTGAGTACGAATGTGAGATACACTGCCCTGTCTGTCGCGTGTGCGTGGATGGGGAGCATGTGTGTCGAGTTTTGTAAGTGTGGGATACACTAACCCCGTCTGTCGCAAAGGCGCGGTCGGGAAATCTGTGTGCTGAATGTGTGAGTGTGTGAGGCACAATTTTAATCCCCTGGTTGAGCTTTGCGAGGGTGAGGCTCAACATAATGCAGGGGTCGTTTGCCCCTTCACAAGACATAGGGGAATGGGAGACGAAGTTACACTCCGTTGGAATTAACCCATCTGACGCAAAGGCGCGGACGGTGTTACTCGTCGGAGTGAGTGCCAAGTGAACTGTTTGCAAAATGGGCGAACGTGTATAAAAATGTGTGTGTTTAGGTGTAAATATATAGTATTACAGAGAGAGAGAGAGAGTGCTGCAAATCTGAGGATAAGGCTACTCCCCATATCATATGTAAACCCGCAAGACGGGAGCATGTGGTAGCGTGTGTGTCGTGGGAATCGGTATGGCCGACGCATGAGCCCGGTCATGAACCCCACGACCACTAGGGTACAGTTTTGTAGTCTTGAACATGATGGTAGATTGTAAAAGGGTGTGAGAGGCGAGCGTGCGTGGCTTTGTCCCTTGCGTTTTAAGAGATACACAGGGTGTTTCTCTCGGGAAAAGAGTTGTCAGGGCAAAGCCAGCCTAAATATAGGGGCAAGGGGCCTCATATTTAAAGATATTGTAAGTTCAAAATATATTCCGCATCAAGGCGAAAAACCCACGTGAATTTCACTTCTCTGTAAAGCTGGACATAGAAAAAACACACGTGGTGTATATCCAGCTTTAGCGCAGGGACCCAGGGGAGAAACGGTATGTTAGATAAGGTCTAATCATCTCGTTTAATTTATACAGTAGTCGGAGTCTTACGAGACGTAATCGGTTGATGTCAAGATGTCGTCACGGTAAATTGAGAAACGAGATTCTAAAAGATAGAAATGTCGTGTCATCATAAGTTATAACAATCATGGCAAGAACGAATCGGTTTTCTAGACAAGTGAAGTCAGCGTTAAGTCACGCGTGAGATAACTTGTATTGATTCTGCCTCGATACACGTCATCTCCCACCGTTTTGACAGGTGGACAGATGAGCGTCGGTCCACCTGACAGTTTAGGGTAAAAAGTATATATATACCTGGAAGAGCAGAGCATTAGACACACACTTGGGGTCACACACGCGTTGGTGAAGTCCAGGACAGGCGGACTCTGTTTCCTGGCATAAGGGTACCTTCGATCACAGGACCCTGAAACGGCTGGAATCGCCAGAGAGGGCATTCCATGATTGATTTAGCTTAACGTTGATAGGCGGCTACGGGGCCGAATTCGTGAGAAGGAACATCCCAGGTGGAACGTTAAAGTTTAGATTGCCGAGTAGCAGGTATCGTCCTGCAATAGTCAGAAGTGTAGGTTAATTGTATTGTGCGTATTAACCCTTTGAAGCGTCAGCCTGATTGCGTTCTGAGTAGTTTATTTTGCTGTCGGAACATCGTAATACCGACTGGAGATCGGTGTGAGTGACAATTTCGCCCTAGCACAAAAAGGGGCATCTGTGAATCGTGAATTCAACCAGGAACGGTGGATATTTCAATAGGACTTTCACGGAGGACTTTCAAAAGGCACATAAGGTATGAGTAGACAATATCTGACCCAAATCAGAAGTACGGTGGTTTATAGATGACGAACATTGCTGGTCGGAACCCTCCGACAGCCAGAGGCACAGTTACGCGCAGACGTTGACATTTGAGCCTAAGCGGGTGAAGCTCTTATGGCGAGCTCACAGTATTAACATTTCAGATTTGTGAAGCTCTTATGGCGAGCTCACGGTAGTAACATTTCCAGTGTGTATACTATAGTGCCAGTACAGGGCTATAGAATGACTATATGATTTTTTAGAATTATTTAACCGTAGTGACCCATTTTCTGTGAAAAGAATTGAATTGTTGATTGTTGAAATATTGAAACGGATTTATTTTTATGTGTAAATAAAAGAATCGTTGTTACTTTAAATCATTCTTTCCATTATACAGCCTGAAGTGATTAGGAATCACACCTAACGGAAATCGAACCTATTTCAGGACAATTTGGCAGAGAAGGAATCACGGCGTCGGTCTAACTCAGCTCTCTGCGCCGAGTTCGCGACACTTGGATTCCGACCCTCCACGTTGGTCTAATTTTCCCGCAACTTCATCAGCGGGACTAAATAACCCCACGTCAGCCCAGGCCTTACGGGGCCTTAGGTGTTCCCTGACAACTACCACTGTTTCCAAACACAGGTATACAAATGTGCATTCTTCTCTCTGATCCTCTTTTATTTTAATTATATTTATCTATATGTATAATGGATGTGTATAGGAGCGTAAGGCCTCAAATTTAGAAAATAAACAGATCGCTCCATTCCGCACCTCTCTCATCCTCCATACTCTTTTTGGCCGTACAGATCATGGCACAAAACCGTAATGGATATCGACAGAATGATTAATGGAGAAGGGAAGGGGACCCGAAAGAAACTTTGTACACCCTAATAAAATTTCTTTCAGAGGCCCTATCAGATAGGCTTCGGCAAACATAAAGTCGTTGAGCTAGCCTGTCTAAATGGGCTCTCGTAATTCACGTAATCCAAGGGATGTAGGTTTACGACAGTTACACCTATATTCTACAACCGGAGTGTCTACATGTACATATAGTAGTGGAACACACGAGGCCTACTATGTACAAAAACAGTGCAAGAGCATTATATTGAGAGTTTATGACTGAAAACACAAGGCATATCTGTAAAATTTCAGCTTTCGGACGTTTATAAACTGAAGGGTTGCAACGGCCTTTGCTCACACATTGTCAAGAATTCGTGGGCAGAATATCAATATTGAGATGTTTTATCAATAATCCACTTTCTATGTAGTGTAAGGTAGAAAAAGAGATGATTGTATACCTCTCCACCATGTGTGTCATTCCTCCAAACATTATCGTTGTCTTTGACTAACAGAGTGACGGTGACCCTATACCCCGCAATTGCAGGTCATATGTTTTGCGTTCCCCACCTTTTGATGAATACAAAATTACCAGTGGATATTTTTCATCAACATTTAATTATGTTAATTTGTCCCTAAAACGAATAGCAGACGGCACTATCCAATGAATTTTAAAATAACTAAAATTTCTTAACGTGTCGCTTAAAATCGTAGCTTTCAATTTCTCGTGCAGTGAGTGAGTTCTAATGAGGGGACATGTACTACGTATCCCGCCCCTAACACGTTCTTTATTCCTTGAGATTCAAATTTCACTTTGCGATCCACTGAGGTATTTAAAATTCATGGTATCGATAACCACATAAAACATGTGCCTTTATGTTCATCTTAATCTCAGGTGATGGTCTGGTGAACGGTTGGATTTGGCCTGGTGTGCGTAAAAATGGTATCTCAAGAAACGGGGGAGTACATGTATCTTAATTGGAAGGACTGGTCGACCTATTCAACTTAATGATTTCACGCTTCAGTTTGGTGACACAAGCCTTACTCGGATATATAAACATATCTTCTCACATGGAAAAATGATGGAAGTTTACTAGCAGGGGCGTTTGCTAGAGGGTCTTGGGTCAGGGGGCGTGGCTTCTATGAAATCCAACTGTGCCTCCCTCTCCGGCTTCCGAATATCACACTGTTGAGACAACCAGGTATACACTCTTCATGAGTGAATATTTCCCAACTGCTACCCCTGAATTTCAACAGATGAAGAAATTCAAATGCACCCTCTCCCCGTGTATTCGAAATTTATGATCTTTGGGTTCTAAATAGGTAAATCGTCTCTTGAGTGCGACAAATTAACCCATCTGACGCAAAGGCGCGGACGGTGTTACTCGTCGGAGTGAGTGCCAAGTGAACTGTTTGCAAAATGGGCGAACGTGTATAAAAATGTGTGTGTTTAGGTGTAAATATATAGTATTACAGAGAGAGAGAGAGAGTGCTGCAAATCTGAAGATAAGGCTACTCCCCATATCATATGTAAACCCGCAAGACGGGAGCATGTGGTAGCGTGTGTGTCGTGGGAATCGGTATGGCCGACGCATGAGCCCGGTCATGAACCCCACGACCACTAGGGTACAGTTTTGTAGTCTTGAACATGATGGTAGATTGTAAAAGGGTGTGAGAGGCGAGCGTGCGTGGCTTTGTCCCTTGCGTTTTAAGAGATACACAGGGTGTTTCTCTCGGGAAAAGAGTTGTCAGGGCAAAGCCAGCCTAAATATAGGGGCAAGGGGCCTCATATTTAAAGATATTGTAAGTTCAAAATATATTCCGCATCAAGGCGAAAAACCCACGTGAATTTCACTTCTCTGTAAAGCTGGACATAGAAAAAACACACGTGGTGTATATCCAGCTTTAGCGCAGGGACCCAGGGGAGAAACGGTATGTTAGATAAGGTCTAATCATCTCGTTTAATTTATACAGTAGTCGGAGTCTTACGAGACGTAATCGGTTGATGTCAAGATGTCGTCACGGTAAATTGAGAAACGAGATTCTAAAAGATAGAAATGTCGTGTCATCATAAGTTATAACAATCATGGCAAGAACGAATCGGTTTTCTAGACAAGTGAAGTCAGCGTTAAGTCACGCGTGAGATAACTTGTATTGATTCTGCCTCGATACACGTCATCTCCCACCGTTTTGACAGGTGGACAGATGAGCGTCGGTCCACCTGACAGTTTAGGGTAAAAAGTATATATATACCTGGAAGAGCAGAGCATTAGACACACACTTGGGGTCACACACGCGTTGGTGAAGTCCAGGACAGGCGGACTCTGTTTCCTGGCATAAGGGTACCTTCGATCACAGGACCCTGAAACGGCTGGAATCGCCAGAGAGGGCATTCCATGATTGATTTAGCTTAACGTTGATAGGCGGCTACGGGGCCGAATTCGTGAGAAGGAACATCCCAGGTGGAACGTTAAAGTTTAGATTGCCGAGTAGCAGGTATCGTCCTGCAATAGTCAGAAGTGTAGGTTAATTGTATTGTGCGTATTAACCCTTTGAAGCGTCAGCCTGATTGCGTTCTGAGTAGTTTATTTTGCTGTCGGAACATCGTAATACCGACTGGAGATCGGTGTGAGTGACAATTTCGCCCTAGCACAAAAAGGGGCATCTGTGAATCGTGAATTCAACCAGGAACGGTGGATATTTCAATAGGACTTTCACGGAGGACTTTCAAAAGGCACATAAGGTATGAGTAGACAATATCTGACCCAAATCAGAAGTACGGTGGTTTATAGATGACGAACATTGCTGGTCGGAACCCTCCGACAGCCAGAGGCACAGTTACGCGCAGACGTTGACATTTGAGCCTAAGCGGGTGAAGCTCTTATGGCGAGCTCACAGTATTAACATTTCAGATTTGTGAAGCTCTTATGGCGAGCTCACGGTAGTAACATTTCCAGTGTGTATACTATAGTGCCAGTACAGGGCTATAGAATGACTATATGATTTTTTAGAATTATTTAACCGTAGTGACCCATTTTCTGTGAAAAGAATTGAATTGTTGATTGTTGAAATATTGAAACGGATTTATTTTTATGTGTAAATAAAAGAATCGTTGTTACTTTAAATCATTCTTTCCATTATACAGCCTGAAGTGATTAGGAATCACACCTAACGGAAATCGAACCTATTTCAGGACAATTTGGCAGAGAAGGAATCACGGCGTCGGTCTAACTCAGCTCTCTGCGCCGAGTTCGCGACACTTGGATTCCGACCCTCCACGTTGGTCTAATTTTCCCGCAACTTCATCAGCGGGACTAAATAACCCCACGTCAGCCCAGGCCTTACGGGGCCTTAGGTGTTCCCTGACAACTACCACTGTTTCCAAACACAGGTATACAAATGTGCATTCTTCTCTCTGATCCTCTTTTATTTTAATTATATTTATCTATATGTATAATGGATGTGTATAGGAGCGTAAGGCCTCAAATTTAGAAAATAAACAGATCGCTCCATTCCGCACCTCTCTCATCCTCCATACTCTTTTTGGCCGTACAGATCATGGCACAAAACCGTAATGGATATCGACAGAATGATTAATGGAGAAGGGAAGGGGACCCGAAAGAAACTTTGTACACCCTAATAAAATTTCTTTCAGAGGCCCTATCAGATAGGCTTCGGCAAACATAAAGTCGTTGAGCTAGCCTGTCTAAATGGGCTCTCGTAATTCACGTAATCCAAGGGATGTAGGTTTACGACAGTTACACCTATATTCTACAACCGGAGTGTCTACATGTACATATAGTAGTGGAACACACGAGGCCTACTATGTACAAAAACAGTGCAAGAGCATTATATTGAGAGTTTATGACTGAAAACACAAGGCATATCTGTAAAATTTCAGCTTTCGGACGTTTATAAACTGAAGGGTTGCAACGGCCTTTGCTCACACATTGTCAAGAATTCGTGGGCAGAATATCAATATTGAGATGTTTTATCAATAATCCACTTTCTATGTAGTGTAAGGTAGAAAAAGAGATGATTGTATACCTCTCCACCATGTGTGTCATTCCTCCAAACATTATCGTTGTCTTTGACTAACAGAGTGACGGTGACCCTATACCCCGCAATTGCAGGTCATATGTTTTGCGTTCCCCACCTTTTGATGAATACAAAATTACCAGTGGATATTTTTCATCAACATTTAATTATGTTAATTTGTCCCTAAAACGAATAGCAGACGGCACTATCCAATGAATTTTAAAATAACTAAAATTTCTTAACGTGTCGCTTAAAATCGTAGCTTTCAATTTCTCGTGCAGTGAGTGAGTTCTAATGAGGGGACATGTACTACGTATCCCGCCCCTAACACGTTCTTTATTCCTTGAGATTCAAATTTCACTTTGCGATCCACTGAGGTATTTAAAATTCATGGTATCGATAACCACATAAAACATGTGCCTTTATGTTCATCTTAATCTCAGGTGATGGTCTGGTGAACGGTTGGATTTGGCCTGGTGTGCGTAAAAATGGTATCTCAAGAAACGGGGGAGTACATGTATCTTAATTGGAAGGACTGGTCGACCTATTCAACTTAATGATTTCACGCTTCAGTTTGGTGACACAAGCCTTACTCGGATATATAAACATATCTTCTCACATGGAAAAATGATGGAAGTTTACTAGCAGGGGCGTTTGCTAGAGGGTCTTGGGTCAGGGGGCGTGGCTTCTATGAAATCCAACTGTGCCTCCCTCTCCGGCTTCCGAATATCACACTGTTGAGACAACCAGGTATACACTCTTCATGAGTGAATATTTCCCAACTGCTACCCCTGAATTTCAACAGATGAAGAAATTCAAATGCACCCTCTCCCCGTGTATTCGAAATTTATGATCTTTGGGTTCTAAATAGGTAAATCGTCTCTTGAGTGCGACAAGGCGCCATCTGCAATGCTTTAGCATTGCAGATAGCGACTTATTACACTCCAGGGACGCAATGTGGGCTCCTGTGGGATAATCTCATAAATGTGGTTCAAGAATCATTAATTAGAAACGATCACAGCCACATATTATCACATATAAAAATACAACGAAATCTACTATCATAATGCTGCGACACTCCCTCACCTTGACTGTTCAAAGTGTCGTTAAAACCCAATAAAGAAAACTACCATAAGGCATGCAATTTCCGACTGGTTCTGGTTTGAGACTTAACTCCGTGCATGCTGATGACAGATATTTCTGCCCAAGACACGAAATCTCTTAAAACAAAAATAGTATAATTTGAGCACATTTCATCAAATTCAGCACCTACAAATTCTATGGACTTTTTGACCAATGATTTCTCAATTTAAATTTAGATGAATTTTTTATCAAATCTAGTCATTTCAAACTAAAGAAATCATTGTGATGTTAATTTACGGAAATAATGCCAAAACTTTTCAGCAATTAGAGATAAATAAACTCCCTAACTGAAATAGTCGTGATTTTGTTCACGTTGTTCTTCATGGACCATCTATTAAATTGGAATCAGTCAACAGATCGGCTGTTATAATTTCATTTGAATACATTATAAAACCAGGAGTATAACAAAATCAATCTGTCGTCTGAAAACTAACAGAATTGAACACATTCCCCTTACAAAAAAACAAAGGGAACAAACGATGTGTGACACGTTGCAATAGACTGTTTTCGTACAAAAAGCACCTATAGCGGATTGCACCCCAACCTTTAATGGAGGATAAAAGTTCCCTGGTTTATCCAATTGGTGGGAAATGAACTGAGTTTGTAAGTGTGAATAAAATGTTAAAGTCCATGGCTTTAAAATATTATAAAATATTGGTGATAACTGTCTTCTGAAAAGTGTGGGAAAATAAAAAAGATGAGAAGATAAAATATTGGGTGTGTTGTGGCAGTAAAGTATGTCTATTTTATTTAGTGCGAAACTTGACGGAAGTATTGGAAACACAAAATTTAAAGGCTAAAGTGACGTGGGCACCTACATTTCTATTCGGTATATTCCTTTCAACAGGTGATAAACGAAATGGATAGAAGGTTGTTTTTGCCAAAACGGCTTGAGGAGAGGAGGATACGTACTGTCAACAACTGTAGAAGTAAAACAGGGCGTTGCAACAACAAAGACAAGTCAATTGGAGCTTATGGAAAACAGCGAATAACAAGTGCATGGACTGCAACAAGCGACAATTTGTGGTACACAATTAATGTTCATCAAAGGTGTTTTATATTATCCACATACAAATTAGAAAGTGATGTTTCCGTAGAAATGGAAGATGGCATTACAAAAGCCATGAGCCTCTGTCTGCAGCGTTCGAAATATTAAGACTTGTTCACCCCTCCACCGTTTCTCACGTTCAGAAAGCGGGCAGTGGGGTCAGAATCGTAGACTATGTACAATTTACGATCCCGACAATACACAACAGAAACATACGAATTGTCTCCCCTGATATGTGTTGCACAATCCCAGTAACTTCCAACATAACGCAGAAATCAATTGGAAATGCCGGGTGAGCCATGGCTAAGTGGATTCGGTTACTTACCTTTCATGTGAGCCAACAGCATATGGAACCATCCAATTCCCAGGGTTCGCTCTGTGGGGTTGGGCCCACTGGGCTAATTCGATACTCACCTTTTAACTGTCTTTGTAGAATATGTTTCAGTGCGAATTTTATAAATATGACCCGAGATTTTACAAGAGAGCGTCGTTTGTGGGGAAAGGAGAAACTTACATCAGGGGACATATCCAAAATCTAACCAAGATGTGCTTTTGTAAAGGCAAGTTGAAAAGAAATCATTTTAACAAGAGAAACTAAGGCGATGTGAAAAGTGGCAATCCGATACGAAATCTCCATTGATCCAAATCCGACAGGCCATTTGACCGATGGATCCATATCAATAGGTCTATGGGATTTGCATTTGAAATGAAAGTCGTCATGTCCCCACATTCTTCTCCAAATATTACCTGTCGCCCCGTGGTAGATAATGATCTATCTAGATAGCTTCGATATTTTGCATTAAAAAGAACCGACGGTTAATAGCAACAAAGGAAAGGGCGGTGGCTCCGAGGTTATAGCATTGGACTTCAAACCGAAAGGTCCACAGTTTGATCCCCACCAGGAATAACTCCATTATATTCTTGGACAAGGCACTTAATCCCGATTGCCACGAGGAAGCACGGTGTCGCTCTGTATTAAGGCGTACTGCGCATCGATGGTGGGCATGTCTTCAACCAATGCTAACACTGTCAGTGCGGGGTTAGTACGCTGACAAGAGAATGACATTTTCTCGCCGTTTCTCGCTGGTTCTCCCCGGATATTCTGACTCTCCCCACCCGTTAAACTGTCCGACACGCGTTCACCCTGGTTGTCGAAAGTGTCGTAAACACCAGTAGATAAACAGTGACGAAGAATGAGTAGGTTTGAGAAGCAATCATCGACACCGATCGACCCCATGGAAGAATTTAGGAATAGGTCTATATATCCAGGCTTCACCATGTCATCAAAAGCTCAGGGGATCATCAAGACTGAACCACACGATAGATCCCTCAAAATGGAAATTTTTCGTCCAAGATTTTTTTCGAAATTGAGGGAGTGGTGGACGGAGCTGACGACAATCTGTTAGAAAATAAAAAGACGAGACACATTCAAACCAACAGATAAAGTAGATAGAAGAGGATACCGGCTTCAAAATCATGTCCAGTAATTGGCAATTCCCCTTAAACGTTTCTCAATCGTGACTAAAAATACCGCTAAAAGGCTGAAAGCTCATACGCACTTAGCGTGGGTCATAGGCCAATTCCTAAAGTTTCATTGATCACCACTTACGTTGGAAAAGATCCAGAGACGATGCTTTGGACACGAAACAAAGAATGGGAACGTGGAGAGGTGCAAAATAAATTCGTAAATGTCCTCTTCTGTCCCTACGCAATACGTTTTGCAACACGCAGCTCCTTTAAAATATCGAATGATTGGGCTGACGGAATTTTAATGGTTATCACCACGGGGATGGGTGGGGGGAAGGGGGGGTAGGGAACTAAAAAATGCAAGAAGGTATGCCCGTTTGGAAATATCAGCTAAAATGTAAAACTAATTTTTTTATGGTGTAATCTTTTTTGATTACGATTATAATTTAAAAGAATACACATCATTCAGGAACCTTTGGAACTTTATTTTCCCAGGAAGAGAAGCTTTAATGTTCTGTGAGGGGGACGTATCCAAAAATTGGGCGTATTTTTTTTTTCTTTTTTTTTTTCTTTTGCATAACAGGGTGAGGGTAGGTCCCGTTAATGGGCCTGTGGAAATGTTTTGTGGCATGCCTCCCAGAATTTGATACTCCCCTCCCCTTACACCTGATACGTATTATTCATAACATCGAAAGCGAAGGCCAACTAAATCAGATAGTAGGGCGGTTACAGGTGCAATGGGTATATCGTTCGCGGGCCCGGGGATCCGATGGGGTCCGGGAACCAAACGGGGTCGGGAATATCCTGGGATCTCAGATAGTGGTGACAGGTGTTCCATCCATCCAAAACTGCCTTTTTCCACTTCCGTGAGTCTTTTTTATACTCAGTTCATGTGTGCATTTGAGAAACGAAGTTTGTTAATATTGAGATAATATAGGGACAATTGGGTGTGCAGCTTTCCTGTTTACGAGTGCAATGTAGCCCTCTGGCCTAGTGATGATTACTCAGAGTCTGAATGATTATTTTCCTTCGACCACAACTAACTGGCTCTTTTATTGGACAACCGTTAACCAATATTTCAACTGTGCAATGGTTATTTTCATAATATTACGACGACTGTTACTACTAGCACTACGACTTACTACTACACTTACTACTACTACTACTACTACAACTACCACTACTACTACCACTACTGGCACTCGTTCAACTATAATACTAGTACTACTGCTACTTCTACTACTACTACTACTATACTACTACGTTTACTACTGCTACAACTAGTACTTCTACTGCAGCTACTACTACTATTAGTCTACTACCACTGTTTCCAAACACAGGTATACAAATGTGCATTCTTCTCTCTGATCCTCTTTTATTTTAATTATATTTATCTATATGTATAATGGATGTGTATAGGAGCGTAAGGCCTCAAATTTAGAAAACCAACAGATCGCTCCATTCCGCACCTCTCTCATCCTCCATACACTTTTTGGCCGTACAGATCATGGCACAAAACCGTAATGGATATCGACAGAATGATTAATGGAGAATGGAAGGGGACCCGAAAGAAACTTTGTACACCCTAATAAAATTTCTTTCAGAGGCCCTATCAGATAGGCTTCGGCAAACATAAGGTCGTTGAGCTAGCCTGTCTAAATCGGCTCTCGTAATTCACGTAATCCAAGGGATGTAGGTTTACGACAGTTACACCTATATTCTACAACCGGAGTGTCTACATGTACATATAGTAGTGGAACACACGAGGCCTACTATGTACAAAAACAGTGCAAGAGCATTATATTGAGAGTTTATGACTGAAAACACAAGGCATATCTGTAAAATTTCAGCTTTCGGACGTTTATAAACTGAAGGGTTGCAACGGCCTTTGCTCACACATTGTCAAGAATTCGTGGGCAGAATATCAATGTTGAGGTGTTTTATCAATAATCCACTTTCTGTGTAGTGTAAGGTAGAAAAGGAGATGATTGTATACCTCTCCTCCATGTGTGTCATTCCTCCAAACATTAACGTTGTATTTGACTAGCAGAGTGACGGTGACCCTATACCCCGCAATTGCAGGTCATATGTTTTGCGTTCCCCACCTTTTGATGAATACAAAATTACAGTGGATATTTTTCATCAACATTTAATTATGTTAATTTGTCCCTAAAACGAATAGCAGACGGCACTATCCAATGAATTTTAAAATAACTAAAATTTCTTAACGTGTCGCTTAAAATCGTAGCTTTCAATTTCTCGTGCAGTGAGTGAGTTCTAATGAGGGGTCATGTACTACGTATCCCGCCCCTAACACGTTCTTTATTCCTTGAGATTCAAATTTCACTTTGCGATCCACTGAGGTATTTAAAATTCATGGTATCGATAACCACATAAAACATGTGCCTTTATGTTCTTCTTAATCTCAGGTGATGGTCTGGTGAACGATTGGATTTGGCCTGGTGTGGGTAAAAATGGTATCTCAAGAAACGGGGGAATACATGTATCTTAATTGGAAGGACTGGTCGACCTATTCAACTTAATGATTTCACGCTTCAGTTTGGGGACACAAGCCTTACTCGGATATATAAACGTATCTTCTCACATGGAAGAATGATGGAAGTTTACTAGCAGGGGCGTTTGCTAGAGGGTCTTGGGTCAGGGGGCGTGGCTTCTATGAAATCCAACTGTGCCTCCCTCTCCGGTTTCCGAATATCACACTGTTGAGACAACCAGGTATACACTCTTCATGAGTGAATATTTCCCAACTGCTACCCCTGAATTTCCAACAGATGAAGAAATTCAAATGCACCCTCTCCCCGTGTATTCGAAATTTATGATCTTTGGATTCTAAATAGGTAAATCGTCTCTTGAGTGCGACAAGGCGCCATCTGCAATGCTTTAGCATTGCAGATAGCGGCTTATTACACTCCAGGGACGCAATGTGGGCTCCTGTGGGATAATCTCATAAATGTGGTTCAAGAATCATTAATTAGAAACGATCACAGCCACATATTATCAAATATAAAAATACAACGAAATCTACTATCATAATGCTGCGACACTCCCTCACCTTGACTGTTCAAAGTGTCGTTAAAACCCAATAAAGAAAACTACCATAAGGCATGCAATTTCCGACTGGTTCTGGTTTGAGACTTAACTCCGTGCATGCTGATGACAGATATTTCTGCCCAAGACACGAAATCTCTTAAAACAAAAATAGTATAATTTGAGCACATTTCATCAAATTCAGCACCTACAAATTCTATGGACTTTTTGACCAATGATTTCTCAATTTAAATTTAGATGAATTTTTAATCAAATCTAGTCATTTCAAACTAAAGAAATCATTGTGATGTTAATTTACGGAAATAATGCCAAAACTTTTCAGCAATTAGAGATAAATAAACTCCCTAACTGAAATAGTCGTGATTTTGTTCACGTTGTTCTTCATGGACCATCTATTAAATTGGAATCAGTCAACAGATCGGCTGTTATAATTTCATTTGAATACATTATAAAACCAGGAGTATAACAAAATCAATCTGTCGTCTGAAAACTAACAGAATTGAACACATTCCCCTTACAAAAAAACAAAGGGAACAAACGATGTGTGACACGTTGCAATAGACTGTTTTCGTACAAAAAGCACCTATAGCGGATTGCACCCCAACCTTTAATGGAGGATAAAAGTTCCCTGGTTTATCCAATTGGTGGGAAATGAACTGAGTTTGTAAGTGTGAATAAAATGTTAAAGTCCATGGCTTTAAAATATTATAAAATATTGGTGATAACTGTCTTCTGAAAAGTGTGGGAAAATAAAAAAGATGAGAAGATAAAATATTGGGTGTGTTGTGGCAGTAAAGTATGTCTATTTTATTTAGTGCGAAACTTGACGGAAGTATTGGAAACACAAAATTTAAAGGCTAAAGTGACGTGGGCACCTACATTTCTATTCGGTATATTCCTTTCAACAGGTGATAAACGAAATGGATAGAAGGTTGTTTTTGCCAAAACGGCTTGAGGAGAGGAGGATACGTACTGTCAACAACTGTAGAAGAAAAACAGGGCGTTGCAACAACAAAGACAAGTCAATTGGAGCTTATGGAAAACAGCGAATAACAAGTGCATGGACTGCAACAAGCGACAATTTGTGGTACACAATTAATGTTCATCAAAGGTGTTTTATATTATCCACATACAAATTAGAAAGTGATGTTTCCGTAGAAATGGAAGATGGCATTACAAAAGCCATGAGCCTCTGTCTGCAGCGTTCGAAATATTAAGACTTGTTCACCCCTCCACCGTTTCTCACGTTCAGAAAGCGGGCAGTGGGGTCAGAATCGTAGACTATGTACAATTTACGATCCCGACAATACACAACAGAAACATACGAATTGTCTCCCCTGATATGTGTTGCACAATCCCAGTAACTTCCAACATAACGCAGAAATCAATTGGAAATGCCGGGTGAGCCATGGCTAAGTGGATTCGGTTACTTACCTTTCATGTGAGCCAACAGCATATGGAACCATCCAATTCCCAGGGTTCGCTCTGTGGGGTTGGGCCCACTGGGCTAATTCGATACTCACCTTTTAACTGTCTTTGTAGAATATGTTTCAGTGCGAATTTTATAAATATGACCCGAGATTTTACAAGAGAGCGTCGTTTGTGGGGAAAGGAGAAACTTACATCAGGGGACATATCCAAAATCTAACCAAGATGTGCTTTTGTAAAGGCAAGTTGAAAAGAAATCATTTTAACAAGAGAAACTAAGGCGATGTGAAAAGTGGCAATCCGATACGAAATCTCCATTGATCCAAATCCGACAGGCCATTTGACCGATGGATCCATATCAATAGGTCTATGGGATTTGCATTTGAAATGAAAGTCGTCATGTCCCCACATTCTTCTCCAAATATTACCTGTCGCCCCGTGGTAGATAATGATCTATCTAGATAGCTTCGATATTTTGCATTAAAAAGAACCGACGGTTAATAGCAACAAAGGAAAGGGCGGTGGCTCCGAGGTTATAGCATTGGACTTCAAACCGAAAGGTCCACAGTTTGATCCCCACCAGGAATAACTCCATTATATTCTTGGACAAGGCACTTAATCCCGATTGCCACGAGGAAGCACGGTGTCGCTCTGTATTAAGGCGTACTGCGCATCGATGGTGGGCATGTCTTCAACCAATGCTAACACTGTCAGTGCGGGGTTAGTACGCTGACAAGAGAATGACATTTTCTCGCCGTTTCTCGCTGGTTCTCCCCGGATATTCTGACTCTCCCCACCCGTTAAACTGTCCGACACGCGTTCACCCTGGTTGTCGAAAGTGTCGTAAACACCAGTAGATAAACAGTGACGAAGAATGAGTAGGTTTGAGAAGCAATCATCGACACCGATCGACCCCATGGAAGAATTTAGGAATAGGTCTATATATCCAGGCTTCACCATGTCATCAAAAGCTCAGGGGATCATCAAGACTGAACCACACGATAGATCCCTCAAAATGGAAATTTTTCGTCCAAGATTTTTTTCGAAATTGAGGGAGTGGTGGACGGAGCTGACGACAATCTGTTAGAAAATAAAAAGACGAGACACATTCAAACCAACAGATAAAGTAGATAGAAGAGGATACCGGCTTCAAAATCATGTCCAGTAATTGGCAATTCCCCTTAAACGTTTCTCAATCGTGACTAAAAATACCGCTAAAAGGCTGAAAGCTCATACGCACTTAGCGTGGGTCATAGGCCAATTCCTAAAGTTTCATTGATCACCACTTACGTTGGAAAAGATCCAGAGACGATGCTTTGGACACGAAACAAAGAATGGGAACGTGGAGAGGTGCAAAATAAATTCGTAAATGTCCTCTTCTGTCCCTACGCAATACGTTTTGCAACACGCAGCTCCTTTAAAATATCGAATGATTGGGCTGACGGAATTTTAATGGTTATCACCACGGGGATGGGTGGGGGGAAGGGGGGGTAGGGAACTAAAAAATGCAAGAAGGTATGCCCGTTTGGAAATATCAGCTAAAATGTAAAACTAATTTTTTTATGGTGTAATCTTTTTTGATTACGATTATAATTTAAAAGAATACACATCATTCAGGAACCTTTGGAACTTTATTTTCCCAGGAAGAGAAGCTTTAATGTTCTGTGAGGGGGACGTATCCAAAAATTGGGCGTATTTTTTTTTTATTTTTTTTTTTTCTTTTGCATAACAGGGTGAGGGTAGGTCCCGTTAATGGGCCTGTGGAAATGTTTTGTGGCATGCCTCCCAGAATTTGATACTCCCCTCCCCTTACACCTGATACGTATTATTCATAACATCGAAAGCGAAGGCCAACTAAATCAGATAGTAGGGCGGTTACAGGTGCAATGGGTATATCGTTCGCGGGCCCGGGGATCCGATGGGGTCCGGGAACCAAACGGGGTCGGGAATATCCTGGGATCTCAGATAGTGGTGACAGGTGTTCCATCCATCCAAAACTGCCTTTTTCCACTTCCGTGAGTCTTTTTTATACTCAGTTCATGTGTGCATTTGAGAAACGAAGTTTGTTAATATTGAGATAATATAGGGACAATTGGGTGTGCAGCTTTCCTGTTTACGAGTGCAATGTAGCCCTCTGGCCTAGTGATGATTACTCAGAGTCTGAATGATTATTTTCCTTCGACCACAACTAACTGGCTCTTTTATTGGACAACCGTTAACCAATATTTCAACTGTGCAATGGTTATTTTCATAATATTACGACGACTGTTACTACTAGCACTACGACTTACTACTACACTTACTACTACTACTACTACTACAACTACCACTACTACTACCACTACTGGCACTCGTTCAACTATAATACTAGTACTACTGCTACTTCTACTACTACTACTACTATACTACTACGTTTACTACTGCTACAACTAGTACTTCTACTGCAGCTACTACTACTATTAGTCTACTACCACTGTTTCCAAACACAGGTATACAAATGTGCATTCTTCTCTCTGATCCTCTTTTATTTTAATTATATTTATCTATATGTATAATGGATGTGTATAGGAGCGTAAGGCCTCAAATTTAGAAAACCAACAGATCGCTCCATTCCGCACCTCTCTCATCCTCCATACACTTTTTGGCCGTACAGATCATGGCACAAAACCGTAATGGATATCGACAGAATGATTAATGGAGAATGGAAGGGGACCCGAAAGAAACTTTGTACACCCTAATAAAATTTCTTTCAGAGGCCCTATCAGATAGGCTTCGGCAAACATAAGGTCGTTGAGCTAGCCTGTCTAAATCGGCTCTCGTAATTCACGTAATCCAAGGGATGTAGGTTTACGACAGTTACACCTATATTCTACAACCGGAGTGTCTACATGTACATATAGTAGTGGAACACACGAGGCCTACTATGTACAAAAACAGTGCAAGAGCATTATATTGAGAGTTTATGACTGAAAACACAAGGCATATCTGTAAAATTTCAGCTTTCGGACGTTTATAAACTGAAGGGTTGCAACGGCCTTTGCTCACACATTGTCAAGAATTCGTGGGCAGAATATCAATGTTGAGGTGTTTTATCAATAATCCACTTTCTGTGTAGTGTAAGGTAGAAAAGGAGATGATTGTATACCTCTCCTCCATGTGTGTCATTCCTCCAAACATTAACGTTGTATTTGACTAACAGAGTGACGGTGACCCTATACCCCGCAATTGCAGGTCATATGTTTTGCGTTCCCCACCTTTTGATGAATACAAAATTACAGTGGATATTTTTCATCAACATTTAATTATGTTAATTTGTCCCTAAAACGAATAGCAGACGGCACTATCCAATGAATTTTAAAATAACTAAAATTTCTTAACGTGTCGCTTAAAATCGTAGCTTTCAATTTCTCGTGCAGTGAGTGAGTTCTAATGAGGGGTCATGTACTACGTATCCCGCCCCTAACACGTTCTTTATTCCTTGAGATTCAAATTTCACTTTGCGATCCACTGAGGTATTTAAAATTCATGGTATCGATAACCACATAAAACATGTGCCTTTATGTTCTTCTTAATCTCAGGTGATGGTCTGGTGAACGATTGGATTTGGCCTGGTGTGGGTAAAAATGGTATCTCAAGAAACGGGGGAATACATGTATCTTAATTGGAAGGACTGGTCGACCTATTCAACTTAATGATTTCACGCTTCAGTTTGGGGACACAAGCCTTACTCGGATATATAAACGTATCTTCTCACATGGAAGAATGATGGAAGTTTACTAGCAGGGGCGTTTGCTAGAGGGTCTTGGGTCAGGGGGCGTGGCTTCTATGAAATCCAACTGTGCCTCCCTCTCCGGTTTCCGAATATCACACTGTTGAGACAACCAGGTATACACTCTTCATGAGTGAATATTTCCCAACTGCTACCCCTGAATTTCCAACAGATGAAGAAATTCAAATGCACCCTCTCCCCGTGTATTCGAAATTTATGATCTTTGGATTCTAAATAGGTAAATCGTCTCTTGAGTGCGACAAGGCGCCATCTGCAATGCTTTAGCATTGCAGATAGCGGCTTATTACACTCCAGGGACGCAATGTGGGCTCCTGTGGGATAATCTCATAAATGTGGTTCAAGAATCATTAATTAGAAACGATCACAGCCACATATTATCAAATATAAAAATACAACGAAATCTACTATCATAATGCTGCGACACTCCCTCACCTTGACTGTTCAAAGTGTCGTTAAAACCCAATAAAGAAAACTACCATAAGGCATGCAATTTCCGACTGGTTCTGGTTTGAGACTTAACTCCGTGCATGCTGATGACAGATATTTCTGCCCAAGACAGGAAATCTCTTAAAACAAAAATAGTACAATTTGAGCACTTTTCATCAAATTCAGCACCTACAAATTCTATGGACTTTTTGACCAATGATTTCTCAATTTAAATTTAGATGAATTTTTTATCAAATCTAGTCATTTCAAACTAAAGAAATCATTGTGATGTTAATTTACGGAAATAATGCCAAAACTTTTCAGCAATTAGAGATAAATAAACTCCCTAACTGAAATAGTCGTGATTTTGTTCACGTTGTTCTTCATGGATCATCTATTAAATTGGAATCAGTCAACAGATCGGCTGTTATAATTTCATTTGAATACATTATAAAACCAGGAGTATAACAAAATCAATCTGTCGTCTGAAAACTAACAGAATTGAACACATTCCCCTTACAAAAAAACAAAGGGAACAAACGATGTGTGACACGTTACAATAGACTGTTTTCGTACAAAAAGCACCTATAGCGGATTGCATCCCAACCTTTAATGGAGGATAAAAGTTCCCTGGTTTATCCAATTGGTGGGAAATGAACTGAGTTTGTAAGTGTGAATAAAATGTTAAAGTCCATGGCTTTAAAATGTTATAAAATATTGGTGATAACTGTCTTCTGAAAAGTGTGGGAAAATAAAAAAGATGAGAAGATAAAATATTGGGTGTGTTGTGGCAATAAAGTATGTCTATTTTATTTAGTGCGAAACTTGACGGAAGTATTGGAAACACAAAATTTAAAGGCTAAAGTGACGTGGGCACCTATATTTCTATTCGGTATATTCCTTTCAACAGGTGATAAACGAAATGGATAGAAGGTTGTTTTTGCCAAAACGGCTTGAGGAGAGGAGGATACGTAATGTCAACAACTGTAGAAGAAAAACAGGGCGTTGCAACAACAAAGACAAGTCAATTGGAGCTTATGGAAAACAGCGAATAACAAGTGCATGGACTGCAACAAGCGACAATTTGTGGTACACAATTAATGTTCATCAAAGGTGTTTTATATTATCCACATACAAATTAGAAAGTGATGTTTCCGTAGAAATGGAAGATGGCATTACAAAAGCCATGAGCCTCTGTCTGCAGCGTTCGAAATATTAAGACTTGTTCACCCCTCCACCGTTTCTCACGTTCAGAAAGCGGGCAGTGGGGGTCAGAATCGTAGACTATGTACAATTTACGATCCCGACAATACACAACAGAAACATACGAATTGTCTCCCCTGATATGTGTTGCACAATCCCAGTAACTTCCAACATAACGCAGAAATCAATTGGAAATGCCGGGTGAGCCATGGCTAAGTGGATTCGGTTACTTACCTTTCATGTGAGCCAACAGCATATGGAACCATCCAATTCCCAGGGTTCGCTCTGTGGGGTTGGGCCCACTGGGCTAATTCGATACTCACCTTTTAACTGTCTTTGTAGAATATGTTTCAGTGCGAATTTTATAAATATGACCCGAGATTTTACAAGAGAGCGTCGTTTGTGGGGAAAGGAGAAACTTACATCAGGGGACATATCCAAAATCTAACCAAGATGTGCTTTTGTAAAGGCAAGTTGAAAAGAAATCATTTTAACAAGAGAAACTAAGGCGATGTGAAAAGTGGCAATCCGATACGAAATCTCCATTGATCCAAATCCGACAGGCCATTTGACCGATGGATCCATATCAATAGGTCTATGGGATTTGCATTTGAAATGAAAGTCGTCATGTCCCCACATTCTTCTCCAAATATTACCTGTCGCCCCGTGGTAGATAATGATCTATCTAGATAGCTTCGATATTTTGCATTAAAAAGAACCGACGGTTAATAGCAACAAAGGAAAGGGCGGTGGCTCCGAGGTTATAGCATTGGACTTCAAACCGAAACGTCCACAGTTTGATCCCCACCAGGAATAACTCCATTATATTCTTGGACAAGGCACTTAATCCCGATTGCCACGAGGAAGCACGGTGTCGCTCTGTATTAAGGCGTACTGCGCATCGATGGTGGGCATGTCTTCAACCAATGCTAACACTGTCAGTGCGGGGTTAGTACGCTGACAAGGGAATGACATTTTCTCGCCGTTTCTCGCTGGTTCTCCCCGGATATTCTGACTCTCCCCACCCGTTAAACTGTCCGACACGCGTTCACCCTGGTTGTCGAAAGTGTCGTAAACACCAGTAGATAAACAGTGACGAAGAATGAGTAGGTTTGAGAAGCAATCATCGACACCGATCGACCCCATGGAAGAATTTAGGAATAGGTCTATATATCCAGGCTTCACCATGTCATCAAAAGCTCAGGGGATCATCAAGACTGAACCACACGATAGATCCCTCAAAATGGAAATTTTTCGTCCAAGATTTTTTTCGAAATTGAGGGAGTGGTGGACGGAGCTGACGACAATCTGTTAGAAAATAAAAAGACGAGACACATTCAAACCAACAGACAAAGTAGATAGAAGAGGATACCGGCTTCAAAATCATGTCCAGTAATTGGCAATTCCCCTTAAACGTTTCTCAATCGTGACTAAAAATACCGCTAAAAGGCTGAAAGCTCATACGCACTTAGCGTGGGTCATAGGCCAATTCCTAAAGTTTCATTGATCACCACTTACGTTGGAAAAGATCCAGAGACGATGCTTTGGACACGAAACAAAGAATGGGAACGTGGAGAGGTGCAAAATAAATTCGTAAATGTCCTCTTCTGTCCCTACGCAATACGTTTTGCAACACGCAGCTCCTTTAAAATATCGAATGATTGGGCTGACGGAATTTTAATGGTTATCACCACGGGGATGGGTGGGGGGAAGGGGGGGTAGGGAACTAAAAAATGCAAGAAGGTATGCCCGTTTGGAAATATCAGCTAAAATGTAAAACTAATTTTTTTATGGTGTAATCTTTTTTGATTACGATTATAATTTAAAAGAATACACATCATTCAGGAACCTTTGGAACTTTATTTTCCCAGGAAGAGAAGCTTTAATGTTCTGTGAGGGGGACGTATCCAAAAATTGGGCGTATTTTTTTTTTTTTTTTTTTTTCTTTTGCATAACAGGGTGAGGGTAGGTCCCGTTAATGGGCCTGTGGAAATGTTTTGTGGCATGCCTCCCAGAATTTGATACTCCCCTCCCCTTACACCTGATACGTATTATTCATAACATCGAAAGCGAAGGCCAACTAAATCAGATAGTAGGGCGGTTACAGGTGCAATGGGTATATCGTTCGCGGGCCCGGGGATCCGATGGGGTCCGGGAACCAAACGGGGTCGGGAATATCCTGGGATCTCAGATAGTGGTGACAGGTGTTCCATCCATCCAAAACTGCCTTTTTCCACTTCCGTGAGTCTTTTTTATACTCAGTTCATGTGTGCATTTGAGAAACGAAGTTTGTTAATATTGAGATAATATAGGGACAATTGGGTGTGCAGCTTTCCTGTTTACGAGTGCAATGTAGCCCTCTGGCCTAGTGATGATTACTCAGAGTCTGAATGATTATTTTCCTTCGACCACAACTAACTGGCTCTTTTATTGGACAACCGTTAACCAATATTTCAACTGTGCAATGGTTATTTTCATAATATTACGACGACTGTTACTACTAGCACTACGACTTACTACTACACTTACTACTACTACTACTACTACAACTACCACTACTACTACCACTACTGGCACTCGTTCAACTATAATACTAGTACTACTGCTACTTCTACTACTACTACTACTATACTACTACGTTTACTACTGCTACAACTAGTACTTCTACTGCAGCTACTACTACTATTAGTCTACTACCACTGTTTCCAAACACAGGTATACAAATGTGCATTCTTCTCTCTGATCCTCTTTTATTTTAATTATATTTATCTATATGTATAATGGATGTGTATAGGAGCGTAAGGCCTCAAATTTAGAAAACCAACAGATCGCTCCATTCCGCACCTCTCTCATCCTCCATACACTTTTTGGCCGTACAGATCATGGCACAAAACCGTAATGGATATCGACAGAATGATTAATGGAGAATGGAAGGGGACCCGAAAGAAACTTTGTACACCCTAATAAAATTTCTTTCAGAGGCCCTATCAGATAGGCTTCGGCAAACATAAGGTCGTTGAGCTAGCCTGTCTAAATCGGCTCTCGTAATTCACGTAATCCAAGGGATGTAGGTTTACGACAGTTACACCTATATTCTACAACCGGAGTGTCTACATGTACATATAGTAGTGGAACACACGAGGCCTACTATGTACAAAAACAGTGCAAGAGCATTATATTGAGAGTTTATGACTGAAAACACAAGGCATATCTGTAAAATTTCAGCTTTCGGACGTTTATAAACTGAAGGGTTGCAACGGCCTTTGCTCACACATTGTCAAGAATTCGTGGGCAGAATATCAATGTTGAGGTGTTTTATCAATAATCCACTTTCTGTGTAGTGTAAGGTAGAAAAGGAGATGATTGTATACCTCTCCTCCATGTGTGTCATTCCTCCAAACATTAACGTTGTCTTTGACTAACAGAGTGACGGTGACCCTATACCCCGCAATTGCAGGTCATATGTTTTGCGTTCCCCACCTTTTGATGAATACAAAATTACAGTGGATATTTTTCATCAACATTTAATTATGTTAATTTGTCCCTAAAACGAATAGCAGACGGCACTATCCAATGAATTTTAAAATAACTAAAATTTCTTAACGTGTCGCTTAAAATCGTAGCTTTCAATTTCTCGTGCAGTGAGTGAGTTCTAATGAGGGGTCATGTACTACGTATCCCGCCCCTAACACGTTCTTTATTCCTTGAGATTCAAATTTCACTTTGCGATCCACTGAGGTATTTAAAATTCATGGTATCGATAACCACATAAAACATGTGCCTTTATGTTCTTCTTAATCTCAGGTGATGGTCTGGTGAACGATTGGATTTGGCCTGGTGTGGGTAAAAATGGTATCTCAAGAAACGGGGGAATACATGTATCTTAATTGGAAGGACTGGTCGACCTATTCAACTTAATGATTTCACGCTTCAGTTTGGGGACACAAGCCTTACTCGGATATATAAACGTATCTTCTCACATGGAAGAATGATGGAAGTTTACTAGCAGGGGCGTTTGCTAGAGGGTCTTGGGTCAGGGGGCGTGGCTTCTATGAAATCCAACTGTGCCTCCCTCTCCGGTTTCCGAATATGACACTGTTGAGACAACCAGGTATACACTCTTCATGAGTGAATATTTCCCAACTGCTACCCCTGAATTTCCAACAGATGAAGAAATTCAAATGCACCCTCTCCCCGTGTATTCGAAATTTATGATCTTTGGATTCTAAATAGGTAAATCGTCTCTTGAGTGCGACAAGGCGCCATCTGCAATGCTTTAGCATTGCAGATAGCGACTTATTACACTCCAGGGACGCAATGTGGGCTCCTGTGGGATAATCTCATAAATGTGGTTCAAGAATCATTAATTAGAAACGATCACAGCCACATATTATCACATATAAAAATACAACGAAATCTACTATCATAATGCTGCGACACTCCCTCACCTTGACTGTTCAAAGTGTCGTTAAAACCCAATAAAGAAAACTACCATAAGGCATGCAATTTCCGACTGGTTCTGGTTTGAGACTTAACTCCGTGCATGCTGATGACAGATATTTCTGCCCAAGACACGAAATCTCTTAAAACAAAAATAGTATAATTTGAGCACATTTCATCAAATTCAGCACCTACAAATTCTATGGACTTTTTGACCAATGATTTCTCAATTTAAATTTAGATGAATTTTTTATCAAATCTAGTCATTTCAAACTAAAGAAATCATTGTGATGTTAATTTACGGAAATAATGCCAAAACTTTTCAGCAATTAGAGATAAATAAACTCCCTAACTGAAATAGTCGTGATTTTGTTCACGTTGTTCTTCATGGACCATCTATTAAATTGGAATCAGTCAACAGATCGGCTGTTATAATTTCATTTGAATACATTATAAAACCAGGAGTATAACAAAATCAATCTGTCGTCTGAAAACTAACAGAATTGAACACATTCCCCTTACAAAAAAACAAAGGGAACAAACGATGTGTGACACGTTACAATAGACTGTTTTCGTACAAAAAGCACCTATAGCGGATTGCATCCCAACCTTTAATGGAGGATAAAAGTTCCCTGGTTTATCCAATTGGTGGGAAATGAACTGAGTTTGTAAGTGTGAATAAAATGTTAAAGTCCATGGCTTTAAAATGTTATAAAATATTGGTGATAACTGTCTTCTGAAAAGTGTGGGAAAATAAAAAAGATGAGAAGATAAAATATTGGGTGTGTTGTGGCAGTAAAGTATGTCTATTTTATTTAGTGCGAAACTTGACGGAAGTATTGGAAACACAAAATTTAAAGGCTAAAGTGACGTGGGCACCTATATTTCTATTCGGTATATTCCTTTCAACAGGTGATAAACGAAATGGATAGAAGGTTGTTTTTGCCAAAACGGCTTGAGGAGAGGAGGATACGTACTGTCAACAACTGTAGAAGAAAAACAGGGCGTTGCAACAACAAAGACAAGTCAATTGGAGCTTATGGAAAACAGCGAATAACAAGTGCATGGACTGCAACAAGCGACAATTTGTGGTACACAATTAATGTTCATCAAAGGTGTTTTATATTATCCACATACAAATTAGAAAGTGATGTTTCCGTAGAAATGGAAGATGGCATTACAAAAGCCATGAGCCTCTGTCTGCAGCGTTCGAAATATTAAGACTTGTTCACCCCTCCACCGTTTCTCACGTTCAGAAAGCGGGCAGTGGGGTCAGAATCGTAGACTATGTACAATTTACGATCCCGACAATACACAACAGAAACATACGAATTGTCTCCCCTGATATGTGTTGCACAATCCCAGTAACTTCCAACATAACGCAGAAATCAATTGGAAATGCCGGGTGAGCCATGGCTAAGTGGATTCGGTTACTTACCTTTCATGTGAGCCAACAGCATATGGAACCATCCAATTCCCAGGGTTCGCTCTGTGGGGTTGGGCCCACTGGGCTAATTCGATACTCACCTTTTAACTGTCTTTGTAGAATATGTTTCAGTGCGAATTTTATAAATATGACCCGAGATTTTACAAGAGAGCGTCGTTTGTGGGGAAAGGAGAAACTTACATCAGGGGACATATCCAAAATCTAACCAAGATGTGCTTTTGTAAAGGCAAGTTGAAAAGAAATCATTTTAACAAGAGAAACTAAGGCGATGTGAAAAGTGGCAATCCGATACGAAATCTCCATTGATCCAAATCCGACAGGCCATTTGACCGATGGATCCATATCAATAGGTCTATGGGATTTGCATTTGAAATGAAAGTCGTCATGTCCCCACATTCTTCTCCAAATATTACCTGTCGCCCCGTGGTAGATAATGATCTATCTAGATAGCTTCGATATTTTGCATTAAGAAGAACCGACGGTTAATAGCAACAAAGGAAAGGGCGGTGGCTCCGAGGTTATAGCATTGGACTTCAAACCGAAAGGTCCACAGTTTGATCCCTACCAGGAATAACTCCATTATATTCTTGGACAAGGCACTTAATCCCGATTGCCACGAGGAAGCACGGTGTCGCTCTGTATTAAGGCGTACTGCGCATCGATGGTGGGCATGTCTTCAACCAATGCTAACACTGTCAGTGCGGGGTTAGTACGCTGACAAGGGAATGACATTTTCTCGCCGTTTCTCGCTGGTTCTCCCCGGATATTCTGACTCTCCCCACCCGTTAAACTGTCCGACACGCGTTCACCCTGGCTGTCGAAAGTGTCGTAAACACCAGTAGATAAACAGTGACGAAGAATGAGTAGGTTTGAGAAGCAATCACCGACACCGATCGACCCCATGGAAGAATTTAGGAATAGGTCTATATATCCAGGCTTCACCATGTCATCAAAAGCTCACGGGATCATCAAGACTGAACCACACGATAGATCCCTCAAAATGGAAATTTTTCGTCCAAGATTTTTTTCGAAATTGAGGGAGTGGTGGACGGAGCTGACGACAATCTGTTAGAAAATAAAAAGACGAGACACATTCAAACCAACAGATAAAGTAGATAGAAGAGGATACCGGCTTCAAAATCATGTCCAGTAATTGGCAATTCCCCTTAAACGTTTCTCAATCGTGACTAAAAATACCGCTAAAAGGCTGAAAGCTCATACGCACTTAGCGTGGGTCATAGGCCAATTCCTAAAGTTTCATTGATCACCACTTACGTTGGAAAAGATCCAGAGACGATGCTTTGGACACGAAACAAAGAATGGGAACGTGGAGAGGTGCAAAATAAATTCGTAAATGTCCTCTTCTGTCCCTACGCAATACGTTTTGCAACACGCAGCTCCTTTAAAATATCGAATGATTGGGCGGACGGAATTTTAATGGTTATCACCACGGGGATGGGTGGGGGGAAGGGGGGGTAGGGAACTAAAAAATGCAAGAAGGTATGCCCGTTTGGAAATATCAGCTAAAATGTAAAACTAATTTTTTTATGGTGTAATCTTTTTTGATTACGATTATAATTTAAAAGAATACACATCATTCAGGAACCTTTGGAACTTTATTTTCCCAGGAAGAGAAGCTTTAATGTTCTGTGAGGGGGACGTATCCAAAAATTGGGCGTATTTTTTTTTTTTTTTTTTTTTTTTCTTTTGCATAACAGGGTGAGGGTAGGTCCCGTTAATGGGCCTGTGGAAATGTTTTGTGGCATGCCTCCCAGAATTTGATACTCCCCTCCCCTTACACCTGATACGTATTATTCATAACATCGAAAGCGAAGGCCAACTAAATCAGATAGTAGGGCGGTTACAGGTGCAATGGGTATATCGTTCGCGGGCCCGGGGATCCGATGGGGTCCGGGAACCAAACGGGGTCGGGAATATCCTGGGATCTCAGATAGTGGTGACAGGTGTTCCATCCATCCAAAACTGCCTTTTTCCACTTCCGTGAGTCTTTTTTATACTCAGTTCATGTGTGCATTTGAGAAACGAAGTTTGTTAATATTGAGATAATATAGGGACAATTGGGTGTGCAGCTTTCCTGTTTACGAGTGCAATGTAGCCCTCTGGCCTAGTGATGATTACTCAGAGTCTGAATGATTATTTTCCTTCGACCACAACTAACTGGCTCTTTTATTGGACAACCGTTAACCAATATTTCAACTGTGCAATGGTTATTTTCATAATATTACGACGACTGTTACTACTAGCACTACGACTTACTACTACACTTACTACTACTGCTACTACTACAACTACCACTACTACTACCACTACTGGCACTCGTTCAACTATAATACTAGTTCTACTGCTACTTCTACTACTACTACTACTATACTACTACGTTTACTACTGCTACAACTAGTACTTCTACTGCAGCTACTACTACTATTAGTCTACTACCACTGTTTCCAAACACAGGTATACAAATGTGCATTCTTCTCTCTGATCCTCTTTTATTTTAATTATATTTATCTATATGTATAATGGATGTGTATAGGAGCGTAAGGCCTCAAATTTAGAAAACCAACAGATCGCTCCATTCCGCACCTCTCTCATCCTCCATACACTTTTTGGCCGTACAGACCATGGCACAAAACCGTAATGGATATCGACAGAATGATTAATGGAGAATGGAAGGGGACCCGAAAGAAACTTTGTACACCCTAATAAAATTTCTTTCAGAGGCCCTATCAGATAGGCTTCGGCAAACATAAGGTCGTTGAGCTAGCCTGTCTAAATCGGCTCTCGTAATTCACGTAATCCAAGGGATGTAGGTTTACGACAGTTACACCTATATTCTACAACCGGAGTGTCTACATGTACATATAGTAGTGGAACACACGAGGCCTACTATGTACAAAAACAGTGCAAGAGCATTATATTGAGAGCTTATGACTGAAAACACAAGGCATATCTGTAAAATTTCAGCTTTCGGACGTTTATAAACTGAAGGGTTGCAACGGCCTTTGCTCACACATTGTCAAGAATTCGTGGGCAGAATATCAATGTTGAGGTGTTTTATCAATAATCCACTTTCTGTGTAGTGTAAGGTAGAAAAGGAGATGATTGTATACCTCTCCTCCATGTGTGTCATTCCTCCAAACATTAACGTTGTCTTTGACTAACAGAGTGACGGTGACCCTATACCCCGCAATTGCAGGTCATATGTTTTGCGTTCCCCACCTTTTGATGAATACAAAATTACAGTGGATATTTTTCATCAACATTTAATTATGTTAATTTGTCCCTAAAACGAATAGCAGACGGCACTATCCAATGAATTTTAAAATAACTAAAATTTCTTAACGTGTCGCTTAAAATCGTAGCTTTCAATTTCTCGTGCAGTGAGTGAGTTCTAATGAGGGGTCATGTACTACGTATCCCGCCCCTAACACGTTCTTTATTCCTTGAGATTCAAATTTCACTTTGCGATCCACTGAGGTATTTAAAATTCATGGTATCGATAACCACATAAAACATGTGCCTTTATGTTCTTCTTAATCTCAGGTGATGGTCTGGTGAACGATTGGATTTGGCCTGGTGTGGGTAAAAATGGTATCTCAGGAAACGGGGGAATACATGTATCTTAATTGGAAGGACTGGTCGACCTATTCAACTTAATGATTTCACGCTTCAGTTTGGGGACACAAGCCTTACTCGGATATATAAACGTATCTTCTCACATGGAAGAATGATGGAAGTTTACTAGCAGGGGCGTTTGCTAGAGGGTCTTGGGTCAGGGGGCGTGGCTTCTATGAAATCCAACTGTGCCTCCCTCTCCGGTTTCCGAATATCACACTGTTGAGACAACCAGGTATACACTCTTCATGAGTGAATATTTCCCAACTGCTACCCCTGAATTTCCAACAGATGAAGAAATTCAAATGCACCCTCTCCCCGTGTATTCGAAATTTATGATCTTTGGATTCTAAATAGGTAAATCGTCTCTTGAGTGCGACAAGGCGCCATCTGCAATGCTTTAGCATTGCAGATAGCGACTTATTACACTCCAGGGACGCAATGTGGGCTCCTGTGGGATAATCTCATAAATGTGGTTCAAGAATCATTAATTAGAAACGATCACAGCCACATATTATCACATATAAAAATACAACGAAATCTACTATCATAATGCTGCGACACTCCCTCACCTTGACTGTTCAAAGTGTCGTTAAAACCCAATAAAGAAAACTACCATAAGGCATGCAATTTCCGACTGGTTCTGGTTTGAGACTTAACTCCGTGCATGCTGATGACAGATATTTCTGCCCAAGACACGAAATCTCTTAAAACAAAAATAGTATAATTTGAGCACATTTCATCAAATTCAGCACCTACAAATTCTATGGACTTTTTGACCAATGATTTCTCAATTTAAATTTAGATGAATTTTTTATCAAATCTAGTCATTTCAAACTAAAGAAATCATTGTGATGTTAATTTACGGAAATAATGCCCAAACTTTTCAGCAATTAGAGATAAATAAACTCCCTAACTGAAATAGTCGTGATTTTGTTCACGTTGTTCTTCATGGACCATCTATTAAATTGGAATCAGTCAACAGATCGGCTGTTATAATTTCATTTGAATACATTATAAAACCAGGAGTATAACAAAATCAATCTGTCGTCTGAAAACTAACAGAATTGAACACATTCCCCTTACAAAAAAACAAAGGGAACAAACGATGTGTGACACGTTACAATAGACTGTTTTCGTACAAAAAGCAACTATAGCGGATTGCACCCCAACCTTTAATGGAGGATAAAAGTTCCCTGGTTTATCCAATTGGTGGGAAATGAACTGAGTTTGTAAGTGTGAATAAAATGTTAAAGTCCATGGCTTTAAAATGTTATAAAATATTGGTGATAACTGTCTTCTGAAAAGTGTGGGAAAATAAAAAAGATGAGAAGATAAAATATTGGGTGTGTTGTGGCAGTAAAGTATGTCTATTTTATTTAGTGCGAAACTTGACGGAAGTATTGGAAACACAAAATTTAAAGGCTAAAGTGACGTGGGCACCTACATTTCTATTCGGTATATTCCTTTCAACAGGTGATAAACGAAATGGATAGAAGGTTGTTTTTGCCAAAACGGCTTGAGGAGAGGAGGATACGTACTGTCAACAACTGTAGAAGAAAAACAGGGCGTTGCAACAACAAAGACAAGTCAATTGGAGCTTATGGAAAACAGCGAATAACAAGTGCATGGACTGCAACAAGCGACAATTTGTGGTACACAATTAATGTTCATCAAAGGTGTTTTATATTATCCACATACAAATTAGAAAGTGATGTTTCCGTAGAAATGGAAGATGGCATTACAAAAGCCATGAGCCTCTGTCTGCAGCGTTCGAAATATTAAGACTTGTTCACCCCTCCACCGTTTCTCACGTTCAGAAAGCGGGCAGTGGGGTCAGAATCGTAGACTATGTACAATTTACGATCCCGACAATACACAACAGAAACATACGAATTGTCTCCCCTGATATGTGTTGCACAATCCCAGTAACTTCCAACATAACGCAGAAATCAATTGGAAATGCCGGGTGAGCCATGGCTAAGTGGATTCGGTTACTTACCTTTCATGTGAGCCAACAGCATATGGAACCATCCAATTCCCAGGGTTCGCTCTGTGGGGTTGGGCCCACTGGGCTAATTCGATACTCACCTTTTAACTGTCTTTGTAGAATATGTTTCAGTGCGAATTTTATAAATATGACCCGAGATTTTACAAGAGAGCGTCGTTTGTGGGGAAAGGAGAAACTTACATCAGGGGACATATCCAAAATCTAACCAAGATGTGCTTTTGTAAAGGCAAGTTGAAAAGAAATCATTTTAACAAGAGAAACTAAGGCGATGTGAAAAGTGGCAATCCGATACGAAATCTCCATTGATCCAAATCCGACAGGCCATTTGACCGATGGATCCATATCAATAGGTCTATGGGATTTGCATTTGAAATGAAAGTCGTCATGTCCCCACATTCTTCTCCAAATATTACCTGTCGCCCCGTGGTAGATAATGATCTATCTAGATAGCTTCGATATTTTGCATTAAGAAGAACCGACGGTTAATAGCAACAAAGGAAAGGGCGGTGGCTCCGAGGTTATAGCATTGGACTTCAAACCGAAAGGTCCACAGTTTGATCCCTACCAGGAATAACTCCATTATATTCTTGGACAAGGCACTTAATCCCGATTGCCACGAGGAAGCACGGTGTCGCTCTGTATTAAGGCGTACTGCGCATCGATGGTGGGCATGTCTTCAACCAATGCTAACACTGTCAGTGCGGGGTTAGTACGCTGACAAGGGAATGACATTTTCTCGCCGTTTCTCGCTGGTTCTCCCCGGATATTCTGACTCTCCCCACCCGTTAAACTGTCCGACACGCGTTCACCCTGGCTGTCGAAAGTGTCGTAAACACCAGTAGATAAACAGTGACGAAGAATGAGTAGGTTTGAGAAGCAATCACCGACACCGATCGACCCCATGGAAGAATTTAGGAATAGGTCTATATATCCAGGCTTCACCATGTCATCAAAAGCTCACGGGATCATCAAGACTGAACCACACGATAGATCCCTCAAAATGGAAATTTTTCGTCCAAGATTTTTTTCGAAATTGAGGGAGTGGTGGACGGAGCTGACGACAATCTGTTAGAAAATAAAAAGACGAGACACATTCAAACCAACAGATAAAGTAGATAGAAGAGGATACCGGCTTCAAAATCATGTCCAGTAATTGGCAATTCCCCTTAAACGTTTCTCAATCGTGACTAAAAATACCGCTAAAAGGCTGAAAGCTCATACGCACTTAGCGTGGGTCATAGGCCAATTCCTAAAGTTTCATTGATCACCACTTACGTTGGAAAAGATCCAGAGACGATGCTTTGGACACGAAACAAAGAATGGGAACGTGGAGAGGTGCAAAATAAATTCGTAAATGTCCTCTTCTGTCCCTACGCAATACGTTTTGCAACACGCAGCTCCTTTAAAATATCGAATGATTGGGCGGACGGAATTTTAATGGTTATCACCACGGGGATGGGTGGGGGGAAGGGGGGGTAGGGAACTAAAAAATGCAAGAAGGTATGCCCGTTTGGAAATATCAGCTAAAATGTAAAACTAATTTTTTTATGGTGTAATCTTTTTTGATTACGATTATAATTTAAAAGAATACACATCATTCAGGAACCTTTGGAACTTTATTTTCCCAGGAAGAGAAGCTTTAATGTTCTGTGAGGGGGACGTATCCAAAAATTGGGCGTATTTTTTTTTTTTTTTTTTTTTTTTCTTTTGCATAACAGGGTGAGGGTAGGTCCCGTTAATGGGCCTGTGGAAATGTTTTGTGGCATGCCTCCCAGAATTTGATACTCCCCTCCCCTTACACCTGATACGTATTATTCATAACATCGAAAGCGAAGGCCAACTAAATCAGATAGTAGGGCGGTTACAGGTGCAATGGGTATATCGTTCGCGGGCCCGGGGATCCGATGGGGTCCGGGAACCAAACGGGGTCGGGAATATCCTGGGATCTCAGATAGTGGTGACAGGTGTTCCATCCATCCAAAACTGCCTTTTTCCACTTCCGTGAGTCTTTTTTATACTCAGTTCATGTGTGCATTTGAGAAACGAAGTTTGTTAATATTGAGATAATATAGGAACAATTGGGTGTGCAGCTTTCCTGTTTACGAGTGCAATGTAGCCCTCTGGCCTAGTGATGATTACTCAGAGTCTGAATGATTATTTTCCTTCGACCACAACTAACTGGCTCTTTTATTGGACAACCGTTAACCAATATTTCAACTGTGCAATGGTTATTTTCATAATATTACGACGACTGTTACTACTAGCACTACGACTTACTACTACACTTACTACTACTGCTACTACTACAACTACCACTACTACTACCACTACTGGCACTCGTTCAACTATAATACTAGTACTACTGCTACTTCTACTACTACTACTACTATACTACTACGTTTACTACTGCTACAACTAGTACTTCTACTGCAGCTACTACTACTATTAGTCTACTACCACTGTTTCCAAACACAGGTATACAAATGTGCATTCTTCTCTCTGATCCTCTTTTATTTTAATTATATTTATCTATATGTATAATGGATGTGTATAGGAGCGTAAGGCCTCAAATTTAGAAAACCAACAGATCGCTCCATTCCGCACCTCTCTCATCCTCCATACACTTTTTGGCCGTACAGACCATGGCACAAAACCGTAATGGATATCGACAGAATGATTAATGGAGAATGGAAGGGGACCCGAAAGAAACTTTGTACACCCTAATAAAATTTCTTTCAGAGGCCCTATCAGATAGGCTTCGGCAAACATAAGGTCGTTGAGCTAGCCTGTCTAAATCGGCTCTCGTAATTCACGTAATCCAAGGGATGTAGGTTTACGACAGTTACACCTATATTCTACAACCGGAGTGTCTACATGTACATATAGTAGTGGAACACACGAGGCCTACTATGTACAAAAACAGTGCAAGAGCATTATATTGAGAGCTTATGACTGAAAACACAAGGCATATCTGTAAAATTTCAGCTTTCGGACGTTTATAAACTGAAGGGTTGCAACGGCCTTTGCTCACACATTGTCAAGAATTCGTGGGCAGAATATCAATGTTGAGGTGTTTTATCAATAATCCACTTTCTGTGTAGTGTAAGGTAGAAAAGGAGATGATTGTATACCTCTCCTCCATGTGTGTCATTCCTCCAAACATTAACGTTGTCTTTGACTAACAGAGTGACGGTGACCCTATACCCCGCAATTGCAGGTCATATGTTTTGCGTTCCCCACCTTTTGATGAATACAAAATTACAGTGGATATTTTTCATCAACATTTAATTATGTTAATTTGTCCCTAAAACGAATAGCAGACGGCACTATCCAATGAATTTTAAAATAACTAAAATTTCTTAACGTGTCGCTTAAAATCGTAGCTTTCAATTTCTCGTGCAGTGAGTGAGTTCTAATGAGGGGTCATGTACTACGTATCCCGCCCCTAACACGTTCTTTATTCCTTGAGATTCAAATTTCACTTTGCGATCCACTGAGGTATTTAAAATTCATGGTATCGATAACCACATAAAACATGTGCCTTTATGTTCTTCTTAATCTCAGGTGATGGTCTGGTGAACGATTGGATTTGGCCTGGTGTGGGTAAAAATGGTATCTCAGGAAACGGGGGAATACATGTATCTTAATTGGAAGGACTGGTCGACCTATTCAACTTAATGATTTCACGCTTCAGTTTGGGGACACAAGCCTTACTCGGATATATAAACGTATCTTCTCACATGGAAGAATGATGGAAGTTTACTAGCAGGGGCGTTTGCTAGAGGGTCTTGGGTCAGGGGGCGTGGCTTCTATGAAATCCAACTGTGCCTCCCTCTCCGGTTTCCGAATATCACACTGTTGAGACAACCAGGTATACACTCTTCATGAGTGAATATTTCCCAACTGCTACCCCTGAATTTCCAACAGATGAAGAAATTCAAATGCACCCTCTCCCCGTGTATTCGAAATTTATGATCTTTGGATTCTAAATAGGTAAATCGTCTCTTGAGTGCGACAAGGCGCCATCTGCAATGCTTTAGCATTGCAGATAGCGACTTATTACACTCCAGGGACGCAATGTGGGCTCCTGTGGGATAATCTCATAAATGTGGTTCAAGAATCATTAATTAGAAACGATCACAGCCACATATTATCACATATAAAAATACAACGAAATCTACTATCATAATGCTGCGACACTCCCTCACCTTGACTGTTCAAAGTGTCGTTAAAACCCAATAAAGAAAACTACCATAAGGCATGCAATTTCCGACTGGTTCTGGTTTGAGACTTAACTCCGTGCATGCTGATGACAGATATTTCTGCCCAAGACACGAAATCTCTTAAAACAAAAATAGTATAATTTGAGCACATTTCATCAAATTCAGCACCTACAAATTCTATGGACTTTTTGACCAATGATTTCTCAATTTAAATTTAGATGAATTTTTTATCAAATCTAGTCATTTCAAACTAAAGAAATCATTGTGATGTTAATTTACGAAAATAATGCCCAAACTTTTCAGCAATTAGAGATAAATAAACTCCCTAACTGAAATAGTCGTGATTTTGTTCACGTTGTTCTTCATGGACCATCTATTAAATTGGAATCAGTCAACAGATCGGCTGTTATAATTTCATTTGAATACATTATAAAACCAGGAGTATAACAAAATCAATCTGTCGTCTGAAAACTAACAGAATTGAACACATTCCCCTTACAAAAAAACAAAGGGAACAAACGATGTGTGACACGTTACAATAGACTGTTTTCGTACAAAAAGCAACTATAGCGGATTGCACCCCAACCTTTAATGGAGGATAAAAGTTCCCTGGTTTATCCAATTGGTGGGAAATGAACTGAGTTTGTAAGTGTGAATAAAATGTTAAAGTCCATGGCTTTAAAATGTTATAAAATATTGGTGATAACTGTCTTCTGAAAAGTGTGGGAAAATAAAAAAGATGAGAAGATAAAATATTGGGTGTGTTGTGGCAGTAAAGTATGTCTATTTTATTTAGTGCGAAACTTGACGGAAGTATTGGAAACACAAAATTTAAAGGCTAAAGTGACGTGGGCACCTACATTTCTATTCGGTATATTCCTTTCAACAGGTGATAAACGAAATGGATAGAAGGTTGTTTTTGCCAAAACGGCTTGAGGAGAGGAGGATACGTACTGTCAACAACTGTAGAAGAAAAACAGGGCGTTGCAACAACAAAGACAAGTCAATTGGAGCTTATGGAAAACAGCGAATAACAAGTGCATGGACTGCAACAAGCGACAATTTGTGGTACACAATTAATGTTCATCAAAGGTGTTTTATATTATCCACATACAAATTAGAAAGTGATGTTTCCGTAGAAATGGAAGATGGCATTACAAAAGCCATGAGCCTCTGTCTGCAGCGTTCGAAATATTAAGACTTGTTCACCCCTCCACCGTTTCTCACGTTCAGAAAGCGGGCAGTGGGGTCAGAATCGTAGACTATGTACAATTTACGATCCCGACAATACACAACAGAAACATACGAATTGTCTCCCCTGATATGTGTTGCACAATCCCAGTAACTTCCAACATAACGCAGAAATCAATTGGAAATGCCGGGTGAGCCATGGCTAAGTGGATTCGGTTACTTACCTTTCATGTGAGCCAACAGCATATGGAACCATCCAATTCCCAGGGTTCGCTCTGTGGGGTTGGGCCCACTGGGCTAATTCGATACTCACCTTTTAACTGTCTTTGTAGAATATGTTTCAGTGCGAATTTTATAAATATGACCCGAGATTTTACAAGAGAGCGTCGTTTGTGGGGAAAGGAGAAACTTACATCAGGGGACATATCCAAAATCTAACCAAGATGTGCTTTTGTAAAGGCAAGTTGAAAAGAAATCATTTTAACAAGAGAAACTAAGGCGATGTGAAAAGTGGCAATCCGATACGAAATCTCCATTGATCCAAATCCGACAGGCCATTTGACCGATGGATCCATATCAATAGGTCTATGGGATTTGCATTTGAAATGAAAGTCGTCATGTCCCCACATTCTTCTCCAAATATTACCTGTCGCCCCGTGGTAGATAATGATCTATCTAGATAGCTTCGATATTTTGCATTAAAAAGAACCGACGGTTAATAGCAACAAAGGAAAGGGCGGTGGCTCCGAGGTTATAGCATTGGACTTCAAACCGAAAGGTCCACAGTTTGATCCCCACCACGAATAACTCCATTATATTCTTGGACAAGGCACTTAATCCCGATTGCCACGAGGAAGCACGGTGTCGCTCTGTATTAAGGCGTACTGCGCATCGATGGTGGGCATGTCTTCAACCAATGCTAACACTGTCAGTGCGGGGTTAGTACGCTGACAAGGGAATGACATTTTCTCGCCGTTTCTCGCTGGTTCTCCCCGGATATTCTGACTCTCCCCACCCGTTAAACTGTCCGACACGCGTTCACCCTGGCTGTCGAAAGTGTCGTAAACACCAGTAGATAAACAGTGACGAAGAATGAGTAGGTTTGAGAAGCAATCATCGACACCGATCGACCCCATGGAAGAATTTAGGAATAGGTCTATATATCCAGGCTTCACCATGTCATCAAAAGCTCACGGGATCATCAAGACTGAACCACACGATAGATCCCTCAAAATGGAAATTTTTCGTCCAAGATTTTTTTCGAAATTGAGGGAGTGGTGGACGGAGCTGACGACAATCTGTTAGAAAATAAAAAGACGAGACACATTCAAACCAACAGACAAAGTAGATAGAAGAGGATACCGGCTTCAAAATCATGTCCAGTAATTGGCAATTCCCCTTAAACGTTTCTCAATCGTGACTAAAAATACCGCTAAAAGGCTGAAAGCTCATACGCACTTAGCGTGGGTCATAGCCCAATTCCTAAAGTTTCATTGATCACCACTTACGTTGGAAAAGATCCAGAGACGATGCTTTGGACACGAAACAAAGAATGGGAACGTGGAGAGGTGCAAAATAAATTCGTAAATGTCCTCTTCTGTCCCTACGCAATACGTTTTGCAACACGCAGCTCCTTTAAAATATCGAATGATTGGGCGGACGGAATTTTCATGGTTATCACCACGGGGATGGGTGGGGGGAAGGGGGGGTAGGGAACTAAAAAATGCAAGAAGGTATGCCCGTTTGGAAATATCAGCTAAAATGTAAAACTAATTTTTTTATGGTGTAATCTTTTTTGATTACGATTATAATTTAAAAGAATACACATCATTCGGGAACCTTTGGAACTTTATTTTCCCAGGAAGAGAAGCTTTAATGTTCTGTGAGGGGGGCGTATCCAAAAATTGGGCGTATTTTTTTTTTTTTTTTTTTTTCTTTCTTTTGCATAACAGGGTGAGGGTAGGTCCCGTTAATGGGCCTGTGGAAATGTTTTGTGGCATGCCTCCCAGAATTTGATACTCCCCTCCCCTTACACCTAATACGTATTATTCATAACATCGAAAGCGAAGGCCAACTAAATCAGATAGTAGGGCCTATAAGAGGCGGTTACAGGTGAAATGGGTATATCGTTCGCGGGCCCGGGGATCCGATGGGGTCCGGGAACCAAACGGGGTCGGGAATATCCTGGGATCTCAGATAGTGGTGACAGGTGTTCCATCCATCCAAAACTGCCTTTTTCCACTTCCGTGAGTCTTTTTTATACTCAGTTCATATGTGCATTTGAGAAACGAAGTTTGTTAATATTGAGATAATATAGGGACAATTGGGTGTGCAGCTTTCCTGTTTACGAGTGCAATGTAGCCCTCTGGCCTAGTGATGATTACTCAGAGTCTGAATGATTATTTTCCTTCGACCACAACTAACTGGCTCTTTTATTGGACAACCGTTAACCAATATTTCAACTGTGCAATGGTTATTTTCATAATATTACGACGACTGTTACTACTAGCACTACGACTTACTACTACACTTACTACTACTACTACTACTACAACTACCACAACTACTACCACTACTGGCACTCGTTCAACTATAATACTAGTACTACTGCTACTTCTACTACTACTACTGCTATACTACTACGTTTACTACTGCTACAACTAGTACTTCTACTGCAGCTACTACTACTATTAGTCTACAACCACTGTTTCCAAACACAGGTATACAAATGTGAATTCTTCTCCCTGATCCTCTTTTATTTTAATTATATTTATCTATATGTATAATGGATGGGGTATAGGAGCGTAAGGCCTCAAATTTAGAAAATAAACAGATCGCTCCATTCCGCACCTCTCTCATCCTCCATACACTTTTTGGCCATACAGATCATGGCACAAACCCGTAATGGATATCGACAGAATGATTAATGGAGAAGGGAAGGGGACCCGAAAGAAACTTTGTACACCCTAATAAAATTTCTTTCAGAGGCCCTATCAGATAGGCTTCGGCAAACATAAGGTCGTTGAGCTAGACTGTCTAAATCGGCTCTCGTAATTCACGTAATCCAAGGGATGTAGGTTTACGACAGTTACACCTATATTCTACAACCGGAGTGTCTACATGTACATATAGTAGTGGAACACACGAGGCCTACTATGTACAAAAACAGTGCAAGAGCATTATATTGAGAGTTTATGACTGAAAACACAAGGCATATCTGTAAAATTTCAGCTTTCGGACGTTTATAAACTGAAGGGTTGCAACGGCCTTTGCTCACACATTGTCAAGAATTCGTGGGCAGAATATCAATGTTGAGGTGTTTTATCAATAATCCACTTTCTGTGTAGTGTAAGGTAGAAAAGGAGATGATTGTATACCTCTCCTCCATGTGTGTCATTCCTCCAAACATTAACGTTGTCTTTGACTAACAGACATATGTTTTGCGTTCCCCACCTATTGATGAATACAAAATTACAGTGGATATTTTTCATCAACATTTAATTATGTTAATTTGTCCCTAAAACGAATAGCAGACGGCACTATCAATGAATTTTAAAATAACTAAAATTTCTTAACGTGTCGCTTAAAATCGTAGCTTTCAATTTCTCGTGCAGTGAGTGAGTTCTAATGAGGGGTCATGTACTACGTATCCCGCCCCTAACACGTTCTTTATTCCTTGAGATTCAAATTTCACTTTGCGATCCACTGAGGTATTTAAAATTCATGGTATCGATAACCACATAAAACATGTGCCTTTATGTTCTTCTTAATCGCAGGTGATGGTCTGGTGAACGATTGGATTTGGCCTGGTGTGGGTAAAAATGGTATCTCAAGAAACGGGGGAATACATGTATCTTAATTGGAAGGACTGGTCGACCTATTCAACTTAATGATTTCACGCTTCAGTTTGGGGACACAAGCCTTACTCGGATATATAAACGTATCTTCTCACATGGAAGAATGATGGAAGTTTACTAGCAGGGGCGTTTGCTAGAGGGTCTTGGTCAGGGGGCGTGGCTTCTATGAAATCCAACTGTGCCTCCCTCTCCGGTTTCCGAATATCACACTGTTGAGACAACCAGGTATACACTCTTCATGAGTGAATATTTCCCAACTGCTACCCCTGAATTTCCAACAGATGAAGAAATTCAAATGCACCCTCTCCCCGTGTATTCGAAATTTATGATCTTTGGATTCTAAATAGGTAAATCGTCTCTTGAGTGCGACAAGGCGCCATCTGCAATGCTTTAGCATTGCAGATAGCGACTTATTACACTCCAGGGACGCAATGTGGGCTCCTGTGGGATAATCTCATAAATGTGGTTCAAGAATCATTAATTAGAAACGATCACAGCCACATATTATCACATATAAAAATACAACGAAATCTACTATCATAATGCTGCGACCCTCCCTCACCTTGACTGTTCAAAGTGTCGTTAAAACCCAATAAAGAAAACTACCATAAGGCATGCAATTTCCGACTGGTTCTGGTTTGAGACTTAACTCCGTGCATGCTGATGACAGATATTTCTGCCCAAGACACGAAATCTCTTAAAACAAAAATAGTATAATTTGAGCACATTTCATCAAATTCAGCACCTACAAATTCTATGGACTTTTTGACCAATGATTTCTCAATTTAAATTTAGATGAATTTTTTATCAAATCTAGTCATTTCAAACTAAAGAAATCATTGTGATGTTAATTTACGGAAATAATGCCAAAACTTTTCAGCAATTAGAGATAAATAAACTCCCTAACTGAAATAGTCGTGATTTTGTTCACGTTGTTCTTCATGGACCATCTATTAAATTGGAATCAGTCAACAGATCGGCTGTTATAATTTCATTTGAATACATTATAAAACCAGGAGTATAACAAAATCAATCTGTCGTCTGAAAACTAACAGAATTGAACACATTCCCCTTACAAAAAAACAAAGGGGACAAACGATGTGTGACACGTTACAATAGACTGTTTTCGTACAAAAAGCACCTATAGCGGATTGCACCCCAACCTTTAATGGAGGATAAAAGTTCCCTGGTTTATCCAATTGGTGGGAAATGAACTGAGTTTGTAAGTGTGAATAAAATGTTAAAGTCCATGGCTTTGAAATATTATAAAATATTGGTGATAACTGTCTTCTGAAAAGTGTGGGAAAATAAAAAAGATGAGAAGATAAAATATTGGGTGTGTTGTGGCAGTAAAGTATGTCTATTTTATTTAGTGCGAAACTTGACGGAAGTATTGGAAACACAAAATTTAAAGGCTAAAGTGACGTGGGCACCTACATTTCTATTCGGTATATTCCTTTCAACAGGTGATAAACGAAATGGATAAAAGGTTGTTTTTGCCAAAACGGCTTGAGGAGAGGAGGATACGTACTGTCAACAACTGTAGAAGAAAAACAGGGCGTTGCAACAACAAAGACAAGTCAATTGGAGCTTATGGAACACAGCGAATAACAAGTGCATGGACTGCAACAAGCGACAATTTGTGGTACACAATTAATGTTCATCAAAGGTGTTTTATATTATCCACATACAAATTAGAAAGTGATGTTTCCGTAGAAATGGAAGATGGCATTACAAAAGCCATGAGCCTCTGTCTGCAGCGTTCGAAATATTAAGACTTGTTCACCCCTCCACCGTTTCTCACGTTCAGAAAGCGGGCAATGGGGTCAGAATCGTAGACTATGTACAATTTACGATCCCGACAATACACAACAGAAACATACGAATTGTCTCCCCTGATATGTGTTGCACAATCCCAGTAACTTCCAACATAACGCAGAAATCAAGTGGAAATGCCGGGTGAGCCATGGCTAAGTGGATTCGGTTACTTACCTTTCATGTGAGCCAACAGCATATGGAACCATCCAATTCCCAGGGTTCGCTCTGTGGGGTTGGGCCCACTGGGCTAATTCGATACTCACCTTTTAACTGTCTTTGTAGAATATGTTTCAGTGCGAATTTTATAAATATGACCCGAGATTTTACAAGAGAGCGTCGTTTGTGGGGAAAGGAGAAACTTACATCAGGGGACATATCCAAAATCTAACCAAGATGTGCTTTTGTAAAGGCAAGTTGAAAAGAAATCATTTTAACAAGAGAAACTAAGGCGATGTGAAAAGTGGCAATCCGATACGAAATCTCCATTGATCCAAATCCGACAGGCCATTTGACCGATGGATCCATATCAATAGGTCTATGGGATTTGCATTTGAAATGAAAGTCGTCATGTCCCCACATTCTTCTCCAAATATTACCTGTCGCCCCGTGGTAGATAATGATCTATCTAGATAGCTTCGATATTTTGCATTAAAAAGAACCGACGGTTAACAGCAACAAAGGAAAGGGCGGTGGCTCCGAGGTTATAGCATTGGACTTCAAACCGAAAGGTCCACAGTTTGATCCCCACCAGGAATAACTCCATTATATTCTTGGACAAGGCACTTAATCCCGATTGCCACGAGGAAGCACGGTGTCGCTCTATATTAAGGCGTACTGCGCATCGATGGTGGGCATGTCTTCAACCAATGCTAACACTGTCAGTGCGGGGTTAGTACGCTGACAAGGGAATGACATTTTCTCGCCGTTTCTCGCTGGTTCTCCCCGGATATTCTGACTCTCCCCACCCGTTAAACTGTCCGACACGCGTTCACCCTGGCTGTCGAAAGTGTCGTAAACACCAGTAAATAAACAGTGACGAAGAATGAGTAGGTTTGAGAAGCAATCACCGACACCGATCGATCCCATGGAAGAATTTAGGAATAGGTCTATATATCCAGGCTTCACCATGTCATCAAAAGCTCACGGGATCATCAAGACTGAACCACACGATAGATCCCTCAAAATGGAAATTTTTCGTCCAAGATTTTTTTCGAAATTGAGGGAGTGGTGGACGGAGCTGACGACAATCTGTTAGAAAATAAAAAGACGAGACACATTCAAACCAACAGACAAAGTAGATAGAAGAGGATACCGGCTTCAAAATCATGTCCAGTAATTGGCAATTCCCCTTAAACGTTTCTCAATCGTGACTAAAAATACCGCTAAAAGGCTGAAAGCTCATACGCACTTAGCGTGGGTCATAGGCCAATTCCTAAAGTTTCATTGATCACCACTTACGTTGGAAAAGATCCAGAGACGATGCTTTGGACACGAAACAAAGAATGGGAACGTGGAGAGGTGCAAAATAAATTCGTAAATGTCCTCTTCTGTCCCTACGCAATACGTTTTGCAACACGCAGCTCCTTTAAAATATCGAATGATTGGGCGGACGGAATTTTAATGGTTATCACCACGGGGATGGGTGGGGGGAAGGGGAGGTAGGGAACTAAAAAATGCAAGAAGGTATGCCCGTTTGGAAATATCAGCTAAAATGTAAAACTAATTTTTTTATGGTGTAATCTTTTTTGATTACGATTATAATTTAAAAGAATACACATCATTCAGGAACCTTTGGAACTTTATTTTCCCAGGAAGAGAAGCTTTAATGTTCTGTGAGGGGGGCGTATCCAAAAATTGGGCGTATTTTTTTTTTTTTTTTTTTTTTTTCTTTTGCATAACAGGGTGAGGGTAGGTCCCGTTAATGGGCCTGTGGAAATGTTTTGTGGCATGCCTCCCAGAATTTGATACTCCCCTCCCCTTACACCTAATACGTATTATTCATAACATCGAAAGCGAAGGCCAACTAAATCAGATAGTAGGGCCTATAAGAGGCGGTTACAGGTGCAATGGGTATATCGTTCGCGGGCCCGGGGATCCGATGGGGTCCGGGAACCAAACGGGGTCGGGAATATCCTGGGATCTCAGATAGTGGTGACAGGTGTTCCATCCATCCAAAACTGCCTTTTTCCACTTCCGTGAGTCTTTTTTTATACTCAGTTCATGTGTGCATTTGAGAAACGAAGTTTGTTAATATTGAGATAATATAGGGACAATTGGGTGTGCAGCTTTCCTGTTTACGAGTGCAATGTAGCCCTCTGGCCTAGTGATGATTACTCAGAGTCTGAATGATTATTTTCCTTCGACCACAACTAACTGGCTCTTTTATTGGACAACCGTTAACCAATATTTCAACTGTGCAATGGTTATTTTCATAATATTACGACGACTGTTACTACTAGCACTACGACTTACTACTACACTTACTACTACTACTACTACTACAACTACCACTACTACTACCACTACTGGCACTCGTTCAACTATAATACTAGTACTACTGCTACTTCTACTACTACTACTACTATACTACTACGTTTACTACTGCTACAACTAGTACTTCTACTGCAGCTACTACTACTATTAGTCTACTACCACTGTTTCCAAACACAGGTATACAAATGTGCATTCTTCTCTCTGATCCTCTTTTATTTTAATTATATTTATCTATATGTATAATGGATGTGTATAGGAGCGTAAGGCCTCAAATTTAGAAAATAAACAGATCGCTCCATTCCGCACCTCTCTCATCCTCCATACACTTTTTGGCCGTACAGATCATGGCACAAAACCGTAATGGATATCGACAGAATGATTAATGGAGAAGGGAAGGGGACCCGAAAGAAACTTTGTACACCCTAATAAAATTTCTTTCAGAGGCCCTATCAGATAGACTTCGGCAAACATAAGGTCGTTGAGCTAGACTGTCTAAATCGGCTCTCGTAATTCACGTAATCCAAGGGATGTAGCTTTACGACAGTTACACCTATATTCTACAACCGGAGTGTCTACATGTACATATAGTAGTGGAACACACGAGGCCTACTATGTACAAAAACAGTGCAAGAGCATTATATTGAGAGTTTATGACTGAAAACACAAGGCATATCTGTAAAATTTCAGCTTTCGGACGTTTATAAACTGAAGGGTTGCAACGGCCTTTGCTCACACATTGTCAAGAATTCGTGGGCAGAATATCAATGTTGAGGTGTTTTATCAATAATCCACTTTCTGTGTAGTGTAAGGTAGAAAAGGAGATGATTGTATACCTCTCCTCCATGTGTGTCATTCCTCCAAACATTAACGTTGTCTTTGACTAACAGAGTGACGGTGACCCTATACCCCGCAATTGCAGGTCATATGTTTTGCGTTCCCCACCTTTTGATGAATACAAAATTACAGAGGATATTTTTCATCAACATTTAATTATGTTAATTTGTCCCTAAAACGAATAGCAGACGGCACTATCCAATGAATTTTAAAATAACTAAAATTTCTTAACGTGTCGCTTAAAATCGTAGCTTTCAATTTCTCGTGCAGTGAGTGAGTTCTAATGAGGGGTCATGTACTACGTATCCCGCCCCTAACACGTTCTTTTTTCCTTGAGATTCAAATTTCACTTTGCGATCCACTGAGGTATTTAAAATTCATGGTATCGATAACCACATAAAACATGTGCCTTTATGTTCTTCTTAATCTCAGGTGATGGTCTGGTGAACGATTGGATTTGGCCTGGTGTGGGTAAAAATGGTATCTCAAGAAACGGGGGAATACATGTATCTTAATTGGAAGGACTGGTCGACCTATTCAACTTAATGATTTCACGCTTCAGTTTGAGGACACAAGCCTTACTCGGATATATAAACGTATCTTCTCACATGGAAGAATGATGGAAGTTTACTAGCAGGGGCGTTTGCTAGAGGGTCTTGGGTCAGGGGGCGTGGCTTCTATGAAATCCAACTGTGCCTCCCTCTTCGGTTTCCGAATATCACACTGTTGAGACAACCAGGTATACACTCTTCATGAGTGAATATTTCCCAACTGCTACCCCTGAATTTCCAACAGATGAAGAAATTCAAATGCACCCTCTCCCCGTGTATTCGAAATTTATGATCTTTGGATTCTAAATAGGTAAATCGTCTCTTGAGTGCAACAAGGCGCCATCTGCAATGCTTTAGCTTTGCAGATAGCGACTTATTACACTCCAGGGACGCAATGTGGGCTCCTGTGGGATAATCTCATAAATGTGGTTCAAGAATCATTAATTAGAAACGATCACAGCCACATATTATCACATATAAGAATACAACGAAATCTACTATCATAATGCTGCGACACTCCCTCACCTTGACTGTTCAAAGTGTCGTTAAAACCCAATAAAGAAAACTACCATAAGGCATGCAATTTCCGACTGGGTCTGGTTTGAGACTTAACTCCGTGCATGCTGATGACAGATATTTCTGCCCAAGACACGAAATCTCTTAAAACAAAAATAGTATAATTTGAGCACATTTCATCAAATTCAGCACCTACAAATTCTATGGACTTTTTGACCAATGATTTCTCAATTTAAATTTAGATGAATTTTTTATCAAATCTAGTCATTTCAAACTAAAGAAATCATTGTGATGTTAATTTACGGAAATAATGCCAAAACTTTTCAGCAATTAGAGACAAATAAACTCCCTAACTGAAATAGTCGTGATTTTGTTCACGTTGTTCTTCATGGACCATCTATTAAATTGGAATCAGTCAACAGATCGGCTGTTATAATTTCATTTGAATACATTATAAAACCAGGAGTATAACAAAATCAATCTGTCGTCTGAAAACTAATAGAATTGAACACATTCCCCTTACAAAAAAAACAAAGGGAACAAGCGATGTGTGACACGTTACAACAGACTGTTTTCGTACAAAAAGCACCTATAGCGGATTGCACCCCAACCTTTAATGGAGGATAAAAGTTCCCTGGTTTATCCAATTCGTGGGAAATGAACTGAGTTTGTAAGTGTGAATAAAATGTTAAAGTCCATGGCTTTAAAATATTATAAAATATTGGTGATAACTGTCTTCTGAAAAGTGTGGGAGAATAAAAAAAGATGAGAAGATAAAATATTGGGGTGTGTTGTGGCAGTAAAGTATGTCTATTTTATTTAGTGCGAAACTGGACGGAAGTATTGGAAACACAAAATTTAAAGGCTAAAGTGACGTGGGCCCCTATATTTCTATTCGGTATATTCCTTTCAAAAGGTGATAAACAAAATGGACAGAAGGTTGTTTTTGCCAAAACGGCTTGAGGAGAGGAAGATACGTACTGTCAACAACTGAAGAATGGAGAAGAAAAAACAGCGCGTTGCAACCACAAAGACAAGTCAATTAGAGTTTATCGAAAACAGCGAATAAAAAGTGCATGGAGTCTAAGTCTAAAGAATAGTTTCGCGCGCCGAAGGCGCGCTGGGACGATATGGGGCATGCCCTTTCGACCCTCAATTACTGTATATTAAAGTTTCGATAATTTTTGAGTCATCATCACCCGCATCATGTCTGGTCGGAGCAAAGGAGGAAGAGGATTGGAGTTGATGTTTCTGGTTGTTGTTCTTCAGGCAAGTATAGTCTGCCGCTTGTGATTTGGAGTTGAGGATGTTGAAGATGTTGAAGATGGGCCTTCATCGGCAAGTATAGTCTGCCTTGGGCTCTTTCGCTGGCGTGTATGGTTTCGGCGATAGACAATTTGAAAGAAACAAAACGGACCTTAACAAGGTGCCACCCAACCTGAACATTCCTGGTTCAGGTAACAGGCCTGCGATTGTCATGGGGTCGGGACAGATTGTGCGCTAGAGGAGCGCTTTACAAAAAGGGGCTAGGAGATTGGGGCGCAGGACCAACGCTCGCCTCCCTGGGGGTGGATGCCCACCTCCAAGGATGGAGTGAAGGATGTGCTGAAGCCATAACGGTTATTGTGCATTCCATAGCGGTTATTGATATCCGTAGCGGTTATTGATATCCATAGCGGTTATTGGGGAAAAGATAGAATATGAAAGATAGTAAAAAAAACTTAGACTAAAAGCGGCGAAAGGTAGAATACAGTGAAGAAGTGTGTGCATTTGCAAGGTCTTTTTCTGAATGTATTTCTGTTGAGTGTGATTTTTTTCAGGCAAGTATAGTCTGCCGCTTAAATGAGTGTTGGAGCTATCACTGGCAAGTATAATCTGCCTCAAGCTCTTCTGTTGTTGGTGTTCAGGCTGTTGTTTCGTTGTTGATTTTGCTGGCGGGAAGTCTTTCTTACGGTGGTGTATTGGTCTTGTGCGTGCAGTTGCAAGGTCTTTTTCTGGTTGTTGTTGTTGTTCGGGCTGTTGTTTCGTTGTTCATTTTCCTGGCGGGGAGTCTTTCTTACGGCGGTGTGTTTGTCTTGTGCGTGCATTTGCAAGGTCTTTTTCTGGATGTGTTTCTGTTGAGAGTGATTTGATTTTCAGGCAAGTATAGTCTGCCGCTTAAGTGAGTGTTGGAGCTATCACTGGCAAGTATAGTCTGCCCCAAGCTCTTCTGTTGTTGTTGTTGTTGTTCGGGCAGTTGTGTCGTAGTTGATTGTGCTGGCGGGGAGTCTTTCTTACGGCGGTGTATTGGTTGTATGCGTTAGTGATGCTAGATTCCATGTCTCTGCCGTGTTGTTGTTGTAGTTGTTATTCTAGCTGTTGTGACTTTGCTGTGTGGTCTGTGGGGGGGGGGGGGGGGTCTTTCTTGCAGTGGTGTCTGGTCTGGTCTGGTGTGTTTTGGGTGTTTGCTTTTCGGTCTCTGTCGTGGCTGAAATTAAAAAATATAAGATGATTAAAGTCCCCCCCCCCTCCCCCGTCTTCTGTTCCCGTGTTGTAGTGGTTTGGCTGTGTGGCTGTTCTGTCGGATGTTGTCGTGGTTGATTGTCTCTCATGTCTTGTGTGATTCTTCGGGCAAGTATAGTCTGCCACTTGGGTGAGTGTTGGAGCTATCACTGGCAAGTATAGTCTGCCTCAAGCTCTTCTGTTGGTGGTTGATGGCTGGGTCTGAGTGCTTTCGGTTGAACGAGTGTCTGCTTCTTTTGTCGGGGTGTCTATGCTGTGGCTCTTGGTGCTGCTGAAATAGAAATGATGAGAGATTAGTAAGCCCCCCCCCCCCCCCCACCCTTGCCTGGTTGGGTCCTCCCGTGGTCGTACTGCAATTCTTACCCGAGTGACAGAGCTTCCGGGGCTGAGCGAGGCTGCCATTGGTTTGTTGTAGTGGGAGGGTTAACTAGTCTAGCCCACAAGACTGTCTCTGGTTGGTTGAACTCTTTGGACGAAAACAACGACGAGTATGAAATGCACGAATTTTTACATTCGTAAAGGCAGTAACATACTCTCGTGTTGTATTGCGCTGTGTATTTGCTTGTCACTATGGGGGAGAGTATGAGATGCACGAATTTTTACATTCGTATGGGCAGTAACATTCTCTCGCGCATGGGACCCAATCATTCCCTATTTAATATTTAGTTTTAAGGTGCCGGGGATCGCGAGCGTTATGGGTGGGCAGAGCTTCCTAGTCCGCGAGTGAATTTGCCTGTCACTATGGGGGAGAGTATGAGATGCACGAATCTTTACATTCGTAAGGGCAGTAACATACTCTCGCGTTTGGGACCCCAATCATTCCCTATTTATTATTTAGTTTTGAGGTGCCGGGGCTGGTTTAGTCGCTTTTTGGCATGTTCTTGGGTTTTTGTCTACTGTCGCATATTGCCTTGAGTTGAGGTATCAGCGTGCTGCCTTCGAACCGTTCTAGGTTTTTGGCAGCTAGTGTGGCGAGGCGTTCTTTAACGGTTGGGATTTTGGCCCTTTGGTGGAGGATCTTAATTGGGGTGTCGAATGGGACTCGGAGGGCTATTCTTAGTGCGTGGTTCTGGACTCTCTGGAGTTTGGCAATATTGCTTTTGTACGTATTGGTTAGGACCAGGGCCCCGTATTCGATTATTGGCCTTACAAAGGCCTTGTATAGTTTGAGTAGTACCGTTTCGTTAGCCCCCCAGGTGGTGCCCCTGAGCATTTTCAGTAGGTTAATTCGTTTGGTAGCTCTCGCGGCTACGTTATTAGTATGTTTGGTGAGGCTTAGTTTCGAGTCTAGGGTGATTCCCAGGAATTTTGCTTCAGTGCACTTTGGGAGGGTTTTGCCTTTTAGTTGCAGGTCAAAGTCGCGGTTTTTCCTTCTGGCGGAGAAGGTTATCCTCTGGGTCTTGTTTACATTTAGTTTAATTCTCCATTTATCGCACCAGAGTACGAGGTCGTCTAGCGCGCTTTGAAGGGATTTTTGGAGGGGGAGGGGTTGGCTGTTGGAGTCCCAAAGGCCCTTGTCGTCTGCAAATTGTGAGATTTGGACCCGGTCCGAAGAGATATTGAGGTCGTTTACGTAGATTATGTACAGGAGCGGGCTGAGAACTGACCCTTGGGGTGTTCCGGCCACGAGTGGGATGTTTTTTGATATTTCTCGGTTGACTCTTACTTTGATTTCGCGATCGTTAAGGAAGGAGGAAATTAGTCTATGTAACTTTTTGGGGATGTTGAGTTTAATGAGTTTGTATCTGATGCCGTTGTGCCAGACTGAGTCAAAAGCTTTTTCCACGTCAAGCAGAACGGCGGTACCTAGATTGTAGTTATCGATCGCGTTTTTCATGAGTTCTACTAGGCGATAGATATGCTCCATGCCTTCTTTGCGGTGCCTATAGGCTCTTTGCCAGTCATTAAAGAAGTTAGTTTCTTCGAGGTGGTCCCTTAGCCGATCGGCAAGGATTTTCCCAAAAACCTTTCCGATGCAGCTAAGGAGACTGATAGGGCGGTAGTTGGCTGGTTTGGAGAGGTCTTTGTCGGGTTTCGGAATCATGACCCCTATGGCTGATTTCCAGCATTTGGGGAAGCAGCCATGGGTGAGGCACACGTTGTATATGGCCTCTAGTCTGGTTATATAGGAGTTGGGGCTCTGTTTGAGGATTTTGTAGCTTACTTCGTCTTTTCCCGGAGAGGAGGAGTTTTTACAATTTTTTATCACGCTGATTATTTCGTCGGCCGTGATGGGGGTGAGCAGGTCATGTTCGTCCCCTTCCTCATATCCTTTGCCGAAGTAGGGGTCGCGGTAAACCTCTGGGTGGGAATCAATGAAATTGTCTATGGTGTTCATGACTGAGTCGTCATATTCCGGCCCTAAATGGGGTTGGTGAGTCCGGCTCAATAATTCCGCGAAGGTGTCGGCTTTTTCCTTGTCGCTGGCGGCGAGAGTGCCGTCAGTTTTTTCGAGCGGTTTGGGCTGTCTTGGGTTGCTTTTTTGACCTGTGAGCACCTTGAAGGTGTTCCAGAATTTTCTCGCATCTTTTGTCGCGTTCAGGTTGGATGTGGCCCTCTCCCAATTGTTTTGTTGTTCGGCCTTAAGTGCTTCTTTAACCTCGCCATGAAGACGGTTGTAAATTTTTTTGAGTTCCACTCGCTTGGTGGGGTCTTTTTCGGCTTTGAACTTGCGCAGGGCTTTTCGCTTTGTTTTTATAAGGGTGAGTGTGCTCTCGGAGATTGTTCGTCTCCAGGGGCGCACTTCCTCCTTGGGACAGATTTCGTCTAGGGTGGACGTGATGATTTTGCTGAGGTCAGCGCATTGGTCTTCAATATCGCTTGCGTTAGGGGGTTTACTTGCTTCGAGTTTGGCGTCTACAATTTCTCTGTATAGGTCCCAGTTCATTTTGCTCAGGTTCCGTGAGATTTTGGGAGGGTAGCGTAATGGACCGGACTCAAAGCTGATTGTGGCGTGTACTGGTAGGTGATCGCTACCTAGGTCGTCATCGCTCACTTTATGATTGATAACGTTTTTGCTTAGGGAGTAGCTCGTTATTATGAGGTCGAGGATGTCGGAGCGTTGGAGGGGGTGAGAGCTGATAAAGGTATTGGATGGGTCTTCGCTGATGATTTGTAGGTCTAGCTTTTCGGTTAAGTCGAATAGGACATTGCCGTTTTGGTTAGTGTAATTACACCCAAAGTATATATGCTTGGAGTTGAAGTCTCCCATGTAGATACAGTTTTTGTATTTACGTGAGAAGAATTCAAACACTTTGTGACTGACTGTTTGGTCCGGGGGGTTATAGTAACAAATGATTGCTATTTTTTTATTATCGGCTGTTAATTCCACGGCTACCACCTCCGCATCGAGGTGGTCAGTTTTTATCGGTTTATATTTCAGATTATTTTTAATTAAAAGGGCTACTCCGCCGTGAACGGTGTGGGAGCGGTCCCTTCTGATTACATTGAAGCCGCTAAATGAGAAGCTTCTTTGTTTGCATAACCAGGTTTCACAAATTCCCAGAATGTCAGTGTTTTTATAGTAATTACTAATTTGGAGTTTTTTGATATACGCGCCGCGGGCGTTCCATAGGGCTAATTGGAGCTTATCCATGATCGGGTTTTGATTATTTGGGGTGTTTGTTTAGTGATAGACTGGTTTGATTAGTAATTTTTGTTGATGGCGGCTTTAATTAAAGTGTGGGAGATTTGAGTTTTGAACAGCCTAGATGCCGATCTGCTGACATCTTGACAGATGTCAGCCAGATCGGCATTTAGGTGATTCTTTAAAACTTCATGTAGACTTCCGGCTATGAGGGAGCAGAGGGGGTATGGAAAGGAGGCATTAGCGGGTTTGGTAAGGTCTACCCTTTTAAGTTCAGCACTCGTTTTAACTTTTTTATAGTGCGGGCACCCTTTGTAATTGGCAGTGTGTCCCCCGTTACAGTTAGGGCATTTAAGTGCTGCTGGTTTGCAGGCGCTTGAAATGTGGTTCTCACCACATTTCATGCACCTAAGTTTGCCTTTGCAATTATTTGCGATATGGCCGAACTTTTGGCATTTGTGGCACTGTGTTGGGGGAGGGTTGGAACGATATTCCTCAGCTTGGTGGCGTCTGCCGTTGATGACCACCCCTTGTGACATTATTTTTAGCTTCCTCTCGCGACTGGGGCACTTCACCTTGAGCTTCCACGTGGATTTTCCTGTGGCTCTCGAGGTGAATCTGTCCCAGCTGCAGTCGGAGAGACAGGCATTAATATCTTCCTTTGGAGTGTCCGGGTGGACCCTGGTTATAACTAAGAAGATTTCTTTGGTGTTTTCTGACTGAGTGGCCTTGCCTCCCTTGCGAGCGCCTTGCGGCTTATTTCTGGCGTTAAGGTTGTCTGCAGATTGTTGGACAACCCCGGCGTACGTCAGAGCTGTTATTGATTTGGGTGCACAGGGCTCTGCTCCCCCCATGGGAGGAGCCGGGCCGCAATGCCTGGATGGTGTTTTTCCTACGGTGCTTTTTTGGCTCGAGTCCGTACTGGATGAGAGGCAGGAGCGAGGAGTTCTGAATTTTTTGGCTCTTCTGTCCACTGTTTCGAAGAACCCTTCCTCATTCTGCACCTCCTCCAGTTCAGGCTCCAGATCCTGGTTCTTTTTCCTTTTGGTGGGGGTGCCCTTGGGGGTGCTTAACATCTGCGACAGCGTCGGTCCGGAGTTGTCTGAAGCTAATGGATTGTAGTTAGGGTCGATGGCTGTACATGAGATTGATGAGGTCGGCTCAGCCTGGACCTCCGCCACTAACTTTTTCTCTGATGAGGCCCCAGGAGCTGCTTGGTCTTCCGCCGCACCCGTGATCTCCGTGATGGGAGAGCCCGGAGTTGGCAGAGAGCCCTCTGCAGATCCTGTGGGTGCTGATTGACTAGAAGGAGCAGGATCTGCCTGGACCTCCGCCACCACCGTGGTGAGAAAGTCTTAATATTTCGAACGCTGCAGACAGAGGCTCATGGCTTTTGTAATGCCATCTTCCTTTTCTAAGGAAACATCTCTTTCTAATTTGTATGTTTCTCACCCCTCCACCGTTTCTCACGTTCAGAAAGCGGGCAGTGGGGTCAGAATCGTAGACTATGTACAATTTACGATCCCGACGATACACAACAGAAACATACGAATTGTCTCCCCTGATAAGTGTTGCACAATCCCAGTAACTTCCAACATAACGCAGAAATCAATTGGAAATGCCGGGTGAGCCATGGCTAAGTGGATTCGGTTACTTACCTTTCATGTGAGCCAACAGCATATGGAACCATCCAATTCCCAGGGTTCGCTCTGTGGGGTTGGGCCCACTGGGCTAATTCGATACTCACCTTTTAACTGTCTTAGTAGAATATGTTTCATTGCGAATTATATTAATATGACCCGAGATTTTACAAGAGAGCGTCGTTTGTGGGGAAACGAGAAACTTCCATCAGGGGACATATCCAAAATCTAACCAAGATGTGCTTTTGTAAAGGCAAGTTGAAAAGAAATCATTTTAACAGAACCCTCAAGAGAAACTAAGGCGATGTGAAAAGTGGCAATCCGATACGAATTCTCCATTGATCCTAATCCGACAGGCCATTTGACCGATGTATCAATAGGTCTATGGGATTTGCATTTGAAATGAAAGTCGTCATGTCCCCACATTCTTTTCCAAATATTACCTGTAGCCCCGTGGTAGATAATGATCTGTCTAGATAGCTTCGATATTTTGCATTAAAAAGAACCGAGTTAATAGCAACAAAGGAAAGGGCGGTGGCTCCGAGGTTATAGCATTGGACTTCAAACCGAAAGGTCCACAGTTTGATCCCCACCAGGAATAACTCCATTATATGCTTGGACAAGGCACTTAATCCCGATTGCCACGAGGAAGCACGGTGTCGCTCTGTATTAAGGCGTACGGCGCATCGATGGTGGGCATGTCTTCAACCAATGCTAACACTGTCAGTGCGGGGTTAGTACGCTGACAAGGGAATCTGACATTTTCTCGCCGTTTCTCGGTGGTTCTCCCCGGATATTCTGACTCTCCCCACCAGTAAAACTGTCCGACACGCGTTGACCCTGGCTGTCGAAAGTGTCGTAAACACCAGTACATAAACAGTGACGAAGAATGAGTAGGTTTGAGAAGCAATCATCAACATCGGTCGACCCCATGGAAGAATTCAGGAATAGGCCTATATATCCAGGCTTCGCCATGTCATCAAAAGCTCACGGGATCATCAAGACTGAACCACACGATAGATCCCTCAAAATGGAAATTTTTTGTCCAAGATTTTGTCGAAACTGAGGGAGTGGTGGTCGGAGCTGACGACAATCTGTTAGAAAATAAAAAGACAAGATACATTCAAACCAACAGACAAAGTAGATAGAAGAGGATACCGGCTTCAAAATCATGTCCAGTAATTGGCAATTCCCCTAAAACGTTACTCAATCGTGACTAAAAATACCGCAAAGAGGCTGAAAGCTCATACGCACTTAGCGTGGGTCATAGGCCAATTCCAAAAGTTTCATTCATCACCACTTGCGTTGGAAAAGATCCAGAAACGATGCTTTGGACACGAAACAAAAAATGGGAACGTGGAGAGGTGCAAAATAAATTCGTAAATGTCCTCTTCTCTCCCTACGCAATACGTTGTGCAGTACGCAGCTCCTTTAAAATATCGAATGATTGGGCGGACGGAATTTTATTGGTTATAACCACGGGGATGGGGGGGGGGGGGGGGTAGAGAACTAAAAAGTGCAAGAAGGTATGCCTGTTTGGTAATATCAGCTAAAATGTAAAACTAATTTATTTGATGGTGTAATCTTTTTTATACGATTATAAATTAAAATAATACACACCATTCAGGAACCTTTGGAACGTTATTTTCCCAGGAAGAGAAGCTTTTGTGTTGTGGAAGGTGGGCGTTTTAAAAAAATTGGGCGTATTTTTTTATTTATTTATTTTTTTTTTTTTGCATAACAGGGTGAGGGTAGGTCCCGTTAATGATCCAGTGGAAATGTTTTGTGGCATGCCTCCCAGAATTTGATACTCCCCTCCCCTTACAACTAATACGTATTATTCATAACATCGAAAGCGAAGGCCAACTAAATCAGACAGTAGGGCCTATAAGAGGCGGTTACAGGTGCAATGGGTATATCGTACGCGGGCCCGGGGATCCGATGGGGTTCGGGGACCAAACGGGGTCGGGAATTTCCTGAGATCTCAGATAGTGTTGACAGGTGTTCCATCCATCCAAAACTGCCTTTTTCCACTTCCGTGAGTCTTTTTTATACTCAGTTCATGTGTGCATTTGAGAAACGAAGTTTGTTAATATTGAGATAATATAGGGACAATTGGGTGTGCAGCTTTCCTGTTTACGAGTGTAATGTAGCCCTCTGGCCTAGTGATGATTACTCAGAGTCTGAATGATTATTTTCCTTCGACCACAATTTACTGGCTCTTTTATTGGATAACCGTTAACCAATATTTCAACTGTGCAATGGTCATTTTCATAATATTACGACGACTGTTACTACTAGTACTACGACTTACTACTACACTTACTACTACTACTACTACTACAACTACCACTACTACTACCACTACTGGCACTCGTTCAACTGTAATACTAGTACTACTGCTACTTCTACTACTACTACTACTATACTACTACGTTTACTACTGCTACAACTAGTACTTCTACTGCAGCTACTACTACTATTAGTCTACAACCACTGTTTCCAAACACAGGTATACAAATGTGCATTCTTCTCTCTGATCCTCTTTTATTTTAATTATATTTATCTATATGTATAATGGATGTGTATAGGAGCGTAAGGCCTCAAATTTAGAATACCAACAGATCGCTCCATTCCGCACCTCTCTCATCCTCCATACACTTTTTGGCCATACAGATCATGGCACAAAACCGTAATGGATATCGACAGAATGATTAATGGAGAAGGGAAGGGGCCCGAAAGAAACTTTGTACACCCTGATAAAATTTCTTTCAGAGGCCCTATCAGATAGGCTTCGGCAAACATAAGGTCGTTGAGCTAGACTGTCTAAATCGGCTCTCGTAATTCACGTAATCCAAGGGATGTAGGTTTACGACAGTTACATCTATATTCTACAACCGGAGTGTCTACATGTATATAGAGTAGTGGAACACACGAGGCTTACTATGTACAAAAACAGTGCAAGAGCATTATATTGAGAGTTTATGACTGAAAACACAAGGCATATCTGTAAAACTTCAGCTTTCGGACGTTTATAAACTGAAGGGTTGCAACGGCCTTTGCTCACACATTGTCAAGAATTCGTGGGCAGAATATCAATGTTGAGGTGTTTTATCAATAATCCACTTTCTGTGTAGTGTAAGGTAGAAAAGGAGATGATTGTATACCTCTCCCCCATGTGTGTCATTCCTCCAAACACCAAACATTAACGTTGTCTTTGACTAACAGAGTGACGGTGCCCCTATACCCTGCAATTGCAGGTCATATGTTTTGCGTTCCCCACCTTTTGATGAATACAAAATTACCAGTGGATATTTTTCATCAACATTTAATTATGTCAATTTGTCCCTAAAACGAATAGCAGACGGCACTATCCAATGAATTTTAAAATAACTAAAATTTCTTGACGTGTCGCTTAAAATCGTAGCTTTCAATTTCTCGTGCAGTGAGTGAGTTCTAATGAGGGGTCATGTACTACGTATCCCGCCCCTAACACGTTCTTTATTCCTTGAGATTCAAATTTCACTTTGCGATCCACTGAGGTATTTAAAATTCATGGTATCGATAACCACATAAAACATGTGCCTTTATGTTCTTCTTAATCTCAGGTGATGGTCTGGTGAACGGTTGGATTTGGCCTGGTGTGCGTAAAAATGGTATCTCAAGAAACGGGGGAATACATGTATCTTAATTGGAAGGACTGGTCGACCTATTCAACTTAATGATTTCACGCTTCAGTTTGGGGACACAAGCCTTACTCGGATATATAAACATATCTTCTCACATGGAAGAATGATGGAAGTTTACTAGCAAGGGCGTTTGCTAGAGGGTCTAGGGTCAGGGGGCGTGGCTTCTATGAAATCCAACTGTGCCTCCCTCTCCGGCTTCCGAATATCAAACTGTTGAGACAACCAGGTATACACTCTTCATGAGTGAATATTTTCCAACTGCTACCCCTGAATTTCCAACGGATGAAGAAATTCAAATGCACCCCCTCCCCGTGTATTCGAAATTTATGATCTTTGGATTCTAAATAGGTAAATCGACTCTTGAGTGCAACAAGGCGCCATCTGCAGTGCTTTAGCGTTGCAGATAGCGACTTATTACACTCCAGGGACGCAATGTGGGCTCCTGTGGGATAATCTCATAAATGTGGTTCAAGAATCATTAATTAGAAACGATCACAGCCACATATTATCACATATAAAAATACAACGAAATCTACTATCATAATGCTGCGACACTCCGTGACCTTGACTTTTCAAAGTGTCGTTAAAACCCAAAAAAGAAAACTACCATAATGCATGCAATTTCCGACTGGTTCTGGTTTGAGACTTAACTCCGTGCATGCTGATGACAGATATTTCTGCCCAAGACACGAAATCTCTTAAAACAAAAATAGTATAATTTCAGCACATTTCACCAAATTCAGCACCTACAAATTCTATGGACTTTTTGACCAATGATTTCTCAATTTAAATTTAGATGAATTTTTTATCAAATCTAGTCATTTCAAATGAAAGAAATCATTGTGATGTTAATTTACGGAAATAATGCCAAATTTTTCAGCAATTAGAGATAAATAAACTCCCTAACTGAAATAGTCGTGATTTTGTTCACGTTATTCTTCATGGAGCATCTATTAAATTGGAATCAGTCAACAGATCGGCTGTTATAATTTCATTTGAATACATTATGAAACCAGGAGTATAACAAAATCAATCTGTCGTCTGAAAACTAGCAGAATTGAACACATTCCCCTTACAATAAACAAAGGGAACAAGCGATGTGTGACTCGTTGCAATAGACTGTTTTCGTACAAAAAGCACCTATAGCGGATTGCACCCCAACCTTTAATGGAGGATAAAAGTTCCCTGGTTTATCCAACTGGTGGGAAATGAACTGAGTTTGTAAGTGTGAATAAAATGTTAAAGTCCATGGCTTTAAAAAATTATAAAATATTGGTGATAACTGTCTTCTGAAAAGTGTGGGAGAATAAAAAAAGATGAGAAGATAAAATATTGGGGTGTGTTGTGGCAGTAAAGTATGTCTATTTTATTTAGTGCGAAACTGGACGGAAGTATTGGAAACACAAAATTTAAAGGCTAAAGTGACGTGGGCACCTATATTTCTATTCGGTATATTCCTTTCAAAAGGTGATAAACAAAATGGACACAGGTTGTTTTTGCCAAAACGGCTTGAGGAGAGGAGGATACGTACTGTCAACAACTGAAGAATGGAGAAGAAAGACAGCGCGTTGCAACCACAAAGACAAGTCAATTTGAGTTTATCGAAAACAGCGAATAACAAATGCATGGATTGCAACAAGCGACAATTTGTGGCACATAATTAATGTTCAACAAAGGTGTTTTATATCATCCACATACAAATTAGAAAGAGATGTTTCCTTAGAAAAGGAAGATGGCATTACAAAAGCCATGAGCCTCTGTCTGCAGCGTTCGAAATATTAAGACTTTCTCACCCCTCCACCGTTTCTCACGTTCAGAAAGCGGGCAGTGGGGTCAGAATCGTAGACTATGTACAATTTACGATCCCGACGATACACAACAGAAACATACGAATTGTCTCCCCTGATATGTGTTGCACAATCCCAGTAACTTCTAACATAACGCAGAAATCAATTGGAAATGCCGGGTGAGCCATGGCTAAGTGGATTCGGTTACTTACCTTTCATGTGAGCCAACAGCATATGGAACCATCCAATTCCCAGGGTTCGCTCTGTGGGGTTGGGCCCACTGGGCTAATTCGATACTCACCTTTTAACTGTCTTAGTAGAATATGTTTCAGTGCGAATTTTATAAATATGACCCGAGATTTTACAAGAGAGCGTCGTTTGTGGGGAAAGGAGAAACTTACATCAGGGGACATATCCAAAATCTAACCAAGATGTGCTTTTGTAAAGGCAAGTTGAAAAGAAATCATTTTAACAAGAGAAACTAAGGCGATGTGAAAAGTGGCAATCCGATACGAATTCTCCATTGATCCTAATCCGACAGGCCATTTGACCGATGTATCAATAGGTCTATGGGATTTGCATTTGAAATGAAAGTCGTCATGTCCCCACATTCTTTTCCAAATATTACCTGTAGCCCCGTGGTAGATAATGATCTGTCTAGATAGCTTCGATATTTTGCATTAAAAAGAACCGAGTTAATAGCAACAAAGGAAAGGGCGGTGGCTCCGAGGTTATAGCATTGGACTTCAAACCGAAAGGTCCACAGTTTGATCCCCACCAGGAATAACTCCATTATATGCTTGGACAAGGCACTTAATCCCGATTGCCACGAGGAAGCACGGTGTCGCTCTGTATTAAGGCGTACGGCGCATCGATGGTGGGCATGTCTTCAACCAATGCTAACACTGTCAGTGCGGGGTTAGTACGCTGACAAGGGAATCTGACATTTTCTCGCCGTTTCTCGGTGGTTCTCCCCGGATATTCTGACTCTCCCCACCAGTAAAACTGTCCGACACGCGTTGACCCTGGCTGTCGAAAGTGTCGTAAACACCAGTACATAAACAGTGACGAAGAATGAGTAGGTTTGAGAAGCAATCATCAACATCGGTCGACCCCATGGAAGAATTCAGGAATAGGCCTATATATCCAGGCTTCGCCATGTCATCAAAAGCTCACGGGATCATCAAGACTGAACCACACGATAGATCCCTCAAAATGGAAATTTTTTGTCCAAGATTTTGTCGAAACTGAGGGAGTGGTGGTCGGAGCTGACGACAATCTGTTAGAAAATAAAAAGACAAGATACATTCAAACCAACAGACAAAGTAGATAGAAGAGGATACCGGCTTCAAAATCATGTCCAGTAATTGGCAATTCCCCTAAAACGTTACTCAATCGTGACTAAAAATACCGCAAAGAGGCTGAAAGCTCATACGCACTTAGCGTGGGTCATAGGCCAATTCCAAAAGTTTCATTCATCACCACTTGCGTTGGAAAAGATCCAGAAACGATGCTTTGGACACGAAACAAAAAATGGGAACGTGGAGAGGTGCAAAATAAATTCGTAAATGTCCTCTTCTCTCCCTACGCAATACGTTGTGCAGTACGCAGCTCCTTTAAAATATCGAATGATTGGGCGGACGGAATTTTATTGGTTATAACCACGGGGATGGGGGGGGGGGGGGGGGGTAGAGAACTAAAAAGTGCAAGAAGGTATGCCTGTTTGGTAATATCAGCTAAAATGTAAAACTAATTTATTTGATGGTGTAATCTTTTTTATACGATTATAAATTAAAATAATACACACCATTCAGGAACCTTTGGAACGTTATTTTCCCAGGAAGAGAAGCTTTTGTGTTGTGGAAGGTGGGCGTTTTAAAAAAATTGGGCGTATTTTTTTATTTATTTATTTTTTTTTTTTTTGCATAACAGGGTGAGGGTAGGTCCCGTTAATGATCCAGTGGAAATGTTTTGTGGCATGCCTCCCAGAATTTGATACTCCCCTCCCCTTACAACTAATACGTATTATTCATAACATCGAAAGCGAAGGCCAACTAAATCAGACAGTAGGGCCTATAAGAGGCGGTTACAGGTGCAATGGGTATATCGTACGCGGGCCCGGGGATCCGATGGGGTTCGGGGACCAAACGGGGTCGGGAATTTCCTGAGATCTCAGATAGTGTTGACAGGTGTTCCATCCATCCAAAACTGCCTTTTTCCACTTCCGTGAGTCTTTTTTATACTCAGTTCATGTGTGCATTTGAGAAACGAAGTTTGTTAATATTGAGATAATATAGGTACAATTGGGTGTGCAGCTTTCCTGTTTACGAGTGTAATGTAGCCCTCTGGCCTAGTGATGATTACTCAGAGTCTGAATGATTATTTTCCTTCGACCACAATTTACTGGCTCTTTTATTGGATAACCGTTAACCAATATTTCAACTGTGCAATGGTCATTTTCATAATATTACGACGACTGTTACTACTAGTACTACGACTTACTACTACACTTACTACTACTACTACTACTACAACTACCACTACTACTACCACTACTGGCACTCGTTCAACTGTAATACTAGTACTACTGCTACTTCTACTACTACTACTACTATACTACTACGTTTACTACTGCTACAACTAGTACTTCTACTGCAGCTACTACTACTATTAGTCTACAACCACTGTTTCCAAACACAGGTATACAAATGTGCATTCTTCTCTCTGATCCTCTTTTATTTTAATTATATTTATCTATATGTATAATGGATGTGTATAGGAGCGTAAGGCCTCAAATTTAGAATACCAACAGATCGCTCCATTCCGCACCTCTCTCATCCTCCATACACTTTTTGGCCATACAGATCATGGCACAAAACCGTAATGGATATCGACAGAATGATTAATGGAGAAGGGAAGGGGCCCGAAAGAAACTTTGTACACCCTGATAAAATTTCTTTCAGAGGCCCTATCAGATAGGCTTCGGCAAACATAAGGTCGTTGAGCTAGACTGTCTAAATCGGCTCTCGTAATTCACGTAATCCAAGGGATGTAGGTTTACGACAGTTACATCTATATTCTACAACCGGAGTGTCTACATGTATATAGAGTAGTGGAACACACGAGGCTTACTATGTACAAAAACAGTGCAAGAGCATTATATTGAGAGTTTATGACTGAAAACACAAGGCATATCTGTAAAACTTCAGCTTTCGGACGTTTATAAACTGAAGGGTTGCAACGGCCTTTGCTCACACATTGTCAAGAATTCGTGGGCAGAATATCAATGTTGAGGTGTTTTATCAATAATCCACTTTCTGTGTAGTGTAAGGTAGAAAAGGAGATGATTGTATACCTCTCCCCCATGTGTGTCATTCCTCCAAACACCAAACATTAACGTTGTCTTTGACTAACAGAGTGACGGTGCCCCTATACCCTGCAATTGCAGGTCATATGTTTTGCGTTCCCCACCTTTTGATGAATACAAAATTACCAGTGGATATTTTTCATCAACATTTAATTATGTCAATTTGTCCCTAAAACGAATAGCAGACGGCACTATCCAATGAATTTTAAAATAACTAAAATTTCTTGACGTGTCGCTTAAAATCGTAGCTTTCAATTTCTCGTGCAGTGAGTGAGTTCTAATGAGGGGTCATGTACTACGTATCCCGCCCCTAACACGTTCTTTATTCCTTGAGATTCAAATTTCACTTTGCGATCCACTGAGGTATTTAAAATTCATGGTATCGATAACCACATAAAACATGTGCCTTTATGTTCTTCTTAATCTCAGGTGATGGTCTGGTGAACGGTTGGATTTGGCCTGGTGTGCGTAAAAATGGTATCTCAAGAAACGGGGGAATACATGTATCTTAATTGGAAGGACTGGTCGACCTATTCAACTTAATGATTTCACGCTTCAGTTTGGGGACACAAGCCTTACTCGGATATATAAACATATCTTCTCACATGGAAGAATGATGGAAGTTTACTAGCAAGGGCGTTTGCTAGAGGGTCTAGGGTCAGGGGGCGTGGCTTCTATGAAATCCAACTGTGCCTCCCTCTCCGGCTTCCGAATATCAAACTGTTGAGACAACCAGGTATACACTCTTCATGAGTGAATATTTTCCAACTGCTACCCCTGAATTTCCAACGGATGAAGAAATTCAAATGCACCCCCTCCCCGTGTATTCGAAATTTATGATCTTTGGATTCTAAATAGGTAAATCGACTCTTGAGTGCAACAAGGCGCCATCTGCAGTGCTTTAGCGTTGCAGATAGCGACTTATTACACTCCAGGGACGCAATGTGGGCTCCTGTGGGATAATCTCATAAATGTGGTTCAAGAATCATTAATTAGAAACGATCACAGCCACATATTATCACATATAAAAATACAACGAAATCTACTATCATAATGCTGCGACACTCCGTGACCTTGACTTTTCAAAGTGTCGTTAAAACCCAAAAAAGAAAACTACCATAATGCATGCAATTTCCGACTGGTTCTGGTTTGAGACTTAACTCCGTGCATGCTGATGACAGATATTTCTGCCCAAGACACGAAATCTCTTAAAACAAAAATAGTATAATTTCAGCACATTTCACCAAATTCAGCACCTACAAATTCTATGGACTTTTTGACCAATGATTTCTCAATTTAAATTTAGATGAATTTTTTATCAAATCTAGTCATTTCAAATGAAAGAAATCATTGTGATGTTAATTTACGGAAATAATGCCAAATTTTTCAGCAATTAGAGATAAATAAACTCCCTAACTGAAATAGTCGTGATTTTGTTCACGTTATTCTTCATGGAGCATCTATTAAATTGGAATCAGTCAACAGATCGGCTGTTATAATTTCATTTGAATACATTATGAAACCAGGAGTATAACAAAATCAATCTGTCGTCTGAAAACTAGCAGAATTGAACACATTCCCCTTACAATAAACAAAGGGAACAAGCGATGTGTGACTCGTTGCAATAGACTGTTTTCGTACAAAAAGCACCTATAGCGGATTGCACCCCAACCTTTAATGGAGGATAAAAGTTCCCTGGTTTATCCAACTGGTGGGAAATGAACTGAGTTTGTAAGTGTGAATAAAATGTTAAAGTCCATGGCTTTAAAAAATTATAAAATATTGGTGATAACTGTCTTCTGAAAAGTGTGGGAGAATAAAAAAAGATGAGAAGATAAAATATTGGGGTGTGTTGTGGCAGTAAAGTATGTCTATTTTATTTAGTGCGAAACTGGATGGAAGTATTGGAAACACAAAATTTAAAGGCTAAAGTGACGTGGGCACCTATATTTCTATTCGGTATATTCCTTTCAAAAGGTGATAAACAAAATGGACACAGGTTGTTTTTGCCAAAACGGCTTGAGGAGAGGAGGATACGTACTGTCAACAACTGAAGAATGGAGAAGAAAGACAGCGCGTTGCAACCACAAAGACAAGTCAATTTGAGTTTATCGAAAACAGCGAATAACAAATGCATGGATTGCAACAAGCGACAATTTGTGGCACATAATTAATGTTCAACAAAGGTGTTTTATATCATCCACATACAAATTAGAAAGAGATGTTTCCTTAGAAAAGGAAGATGGCATTACAAAAGCCATGAGCCTCTGTCTGCAGCGTTCGAAATATTAAGACTTTCTCACCCCTCCACCGTTTCTCACGTTCAGAAAGCGGGCAGTGGGGTCAGAATCGTAGACTATGTACAATTTACGATCCCGACGATACACAACAGAAACATACGAATTGTCTCCCCTGATATGTGTTGCACAATCCCAGTAACTTCTAACATAACGCAGAAATCAATTGGAAATGCCGGGTGAGCCATGGCTAAGTGGATTCGGTTACTTACCTTTCATGTGAGCCAACAGCATATGGAACCATCCAATTCCCAGGCTTCGCTCTGTGGGGTTGGGCCCACTGGGCTAATTCGATACTCACCTTTTAACTGTCTTAGTAGAATATGTTTCAGTGCGAATTATATTAATATGACCCGAGATTTTACAAGAGAGCGTCGTTTGTGGGGAAAGGAGAAACTTACATCAGGGGACATATCCAAAATCTAACCAAGATGTGCTTTTATAAAGGCAAGTTGAAAAGAAATCATTTTAACAGAACCCTCAAGAGAAACTAAGGCGATGTGAAAAGTGGCAATCCGATACGAATTCTCCATTGATCCTAATCCGACAGGCCATTTGACCGATGTATCCATATCAATAGGTCTATGGGATTTGCATTTGAAATGAAAGTCGTCATGTCCCCACATTCTTCTCCAAATATTACCTGTAGCCCCGTGGTAGATAATGATCTGTCTAGATAGCTTCAATATTTTGCATTAAAAAGAACCGAGTTAATAGCAACAAAGGAAAGGGCGGTGGCTCCGAGGTTATAGCATTGGACTTCAAACCGAAAGGTCCACAGTTTGATCCCCACCAGGAATAACTCCATTATATGCTTGGACAAGGCACTTAATCCCGATTGCCACGAGGAAGCACGGTGTCGCTCTGTTTTAAGGCGTACGGCGCATCGATGGTGGGCATGTCTTCAACCAATGCTAACACTGTCAGTGCGGGGTTAGTACCCTGACAAGGGAATCTGACATTTTCTCGCCGTTTCTCGGTGGTTCTCCCCGGATATTCTGACTCTCCCCACCAGTAAAACTGTCCGACACGCGTTGACCCTGGCTGTCGAAAGTGTCGTAAACACCAGTACATAAACAGTGACGAAGAATGAGTAGGTTTGAGAAGCAATCATCAACATCGGTCGACCCCATGGAAGAATTCAGGAATAGGCCTATATATCCAGGCTTCGCCATGTCATCAAAAGCTCACGGGATCATCAAGACTGAACCACACGATAGATCCCTCAAAATGGAAATTTTTCGTCCAAGATTTTTTCGAAACTGAGGGAGTGGTGGTCGGAGCTGACGACAATCTGTTAGAAAATAAAAAGACAAGATACATTCAAACCAACAGACAAAGTAGATAGAAGAGGATACCGGCTTCAAAATCATATCCAGTAATTGGCAATTCCCCTAAAACGTTACTCAATCGTGACTAAAAATACCGCAAAGAGGCTGAAAGCTCATACGCACTTAGCGTGGGTCATAGGCCAATTCCAAAAGTTTCATTCATCACCACTTGCGTTGGAAAAGATCCAGAAACGATGCTTTGGACACGAAACAAAAAATGGGAACGTGGAGAGGTGCAAAATAAATTCGTAAATGTCCTCTTCTGTCCCTACGCAATACGTTTTGCAATACGCAGCTCCTTTAAAATATCGAATGATTGGGCGGACGGAATTTTAATGGTTATAACCACGGGGATGGGGGGGGGGGGGGGTGGGGTAGGGAACTAAAAAGTGCAAGAAGGTATGCCTGTTTGGTAATATCAGCTAAAATGTAAAACTAATTTATTTGATGATGTAATCTTTTTTGATTACGATTATAAATTAAAATAATACACACCATTCAGGAACCTTTTGAACGTTATTTTCCCAGGAAGAGAAGCTTTTGTGTTCTGGAAGGTGGGCGTTTTCAAAAAATTGGGCGTATTTTTTTATTTATTTTTTTTTATTTTTTTTTTTTTTGCATAACAGGGTGAGGGTAGGTCCCGTTAATGGGCCAGTGGAAATGTTTTGTGGCATGCCTCCCAGAATTTGATACTCCCCTCCCCTTACAACTAATACGTATTATTCATAACATCGAAAGCGAAAGCCAACTAAATCAGACAGTAGGGCCTATAAGAGGCGGTTACAGGTGCAATGGGTATATCGTACGCGGGCCCGGGGATCCGATGGGGTCCGGGGACCAAACGGGGTCGGGAATTTCCCGAGATCTCAGATATTGTTGACAGGTGTTCCATCCATCCAAAACTGCCTTTTTCCACTTCCGTGAGTCTTTTTTATACTCAGTTCATGTGTGCATTTGAGAAACGAAGTTTGTTAATATTGAGATAATATAGGGACAATTGGGTGTGCAGCTTTCCTGTTTACGAGTGTAATGTAGCCCTCTGGCCTAGTGATGATTACTCAGAGTCTGAATGATTATTTTCCTTCGACCACAATTTACTGGCTCTTTTATTGGATAACCGTTAACCAATATTTCAACTGCGCAATGGTTATTTTCATAATATTACGACGACTGTTACTACTAGTACTACGACTTACTACTACACTTACTACTACTACTACTACTACAACTACCACTACTACTACCATTACTGGCACTCGTTCAACTATAATACTAGTACTACTGCTACTTCTACTACTACTACTACTATACTACTACGTTTACTACTGCTACAACTAGTACTTCTACTGCAGCTACTACTACTATTAGTCTACAACCACTGTTTCCAAACACAGGTATACAAATGTGCATTCTTCTCTCTGATCTTCTTTTATTTTAATTATATTTATCTATGTGTATAATGGATGTGTATAGGAGCGTAAGGCCTCAAATTTAGAAAACCAACAGATCGCTCCATTCCGCACCTCTCTCATCCTCCATACACTTTTTGGCCATACAGATCATGGCACAAAACCGTAATGGATATCGACAGAATGATTAATGGAGAAGAGAAGGGGCCCGAAAGAAACTTTGTACACCCTGATAAAATTTCTTTCAGAGGCCCTATCAGATAGGCTTCGGCAAACATAAGGTCGTTGAGCTAGACTGTCTAAATCGGCTCTCGTAATTCACGTAATCCAAGGGATGTAGGTTTACGACAGTTACTTCTATATTCTACAACCGGAGTGTCTACATGTACATATAGTAGTAGAACACACGAGGCTTACTATGTACAAAAACAGTGCAAGGGCATTATATTGAGAGTTTATGACTGAAAACACAAGGCATATCTGTAAAACTTCAGCTTTCGGACGTTTATAAACTGAAGGGTTGCAACGGCCTTTGCTCACACATTGTCAAGAATTCGTGGGCAGAATATCAATGTTGAGGTGTTTTATCAATAATCCACTTTCTGTGTAGTGTAAGGTAGAAAAGGAGATGATTGTATACCTCTCCCCCATGTGTGTCATTCCTCCAAACACCAAACATTAACGTTGTCTTTGACTAACAGAGTGACGGTGCCCCTATACCCCGCAATTGCAGGTCATATGTTTTGCGTTCCCCACCTTTTGATGAATACAAAATTACCAGTGGATATTTTTCATCAACATTTAATTATGTTAATTTGCCCTTAAAACGAATAGCAGACGGCACTATCCAATGAATTTTAAAATAACTAAAATTTCTTGACGTGTCGCTTAAAATCGTAGCTTTCAATTTCTCGTGCAGTGAGTGAGTTCTAATGAGGGGTCATGTACTACGTATCCCGCCCCTAACACGTTCTTTATTCCTTGAGATTCAAATTTCACTTTGCGATCCACTGAGGTATTTAAAATTCATGGTATCGATAACCACATAAAACATGTGCCTTTATGTTCTTCTTAATCTCAGGTGATGGTCTGGTGAACGGTTGGATTTGGCCTAGTGTGCGTAAAAATGGTATCTCAAGAAACGGGGGAATACATGTATCTTAATTGGAAGGACTGGTCGACCTATTCAACTTAATGATTTCACGCTTCAGTTTGGGGACACAAGCCTTACTCGGATATATAAACATATCTTCTCACATGGAAGAATGATGGAAGTTTACTAGCAGGGGCGTTTGCTAGAGGGTCTAGGGTCAGGGGGCGTGGCTTCTATGAAATCCAACTGTGCCTCCCTCTCCGGCTTCCGAATATCAAACTGTTGAGACAACCAGGTATACACTCTTCATGAGTGAATATTTTCCAACTGCTACCCTTGAATTTCCAACGGATGAAGAAATTCAAATGCACCCCCTCCCCGTGTATTCGAAATTTATGATCTTTGGATTCTAAATAGGTAAATCGACTCTTGAGTGCAACAAGGCGCCATCTGCAGTGCTTTAGCGTTGCAGATAGCGACTTATTACACTCCAGGGGCGCAATGTGGGCTCCAGTGGGATAATCTCATAAATGTGGTTCAAGAATCATTAAATAGAAACGATCACAGATACACATCATCACATATAAAAATACAACGAAATCTACTATCATAATGCTGCGACACTCCGTGACCTTGACTTTTCAAAGTGTCGTTAAAACCCAAAAAAGAAAACTACCATAATGCATGCAATTTCCGACTGGTTCTGGTTTGAGACTTAACTCCGTGCATGCTGATGACAGATATTTCTGCCCAAGACACGAAATCTCTTAAAACAAAAATAGTATAATTTCAGCACATTTCATCAAATTCAGCACCTACAAATTCTATGGACTTTTTGACCAATGATTTCTCAATTTCAATTTAGATGAATTTTTCATCAAATCTAGTCATTTCAAATTAAAGAAATCATTGTGATGTTAATTTACGGAAATAATGGCCAAATTTTTCAGCAATTAGAGATAAATAAACTCCCTAACTGAAATAGTCGTGATTTTGTTCACGTTATTCTTCATGGAGCATCTATTAAATTGGAATCAGTCAACAGATCGGCTGTTATAATTTCATTTGAATACATTATGAAACCAGGAGTATAACAAAATCAATCTGTCGTCTGAAAACTAGCAGAATTGAACACATTCCCCTTACAATAAACAAAGGGAACAAGCGATGTGTGACACGTTACAATAGACTGTTTTCGTACAAAAAGCACCTATAGCGGATTGCACCCCAACCTTTAATGGAGGATAAAAGTTCCCTGGTTTATCCAATTGGTGGGAAATGAACTGAGTTTGTAAGTGTGAATAAAATGTTAAAGTCCATGGCTTTAAAAAATTATAAAATATTGGTGATAACTGTCTTCTGAAAAGTGTGGGAGAGTAAAAAAAGATGAGAAGATAAAATATTGGGGTGTGTTGTGGCAGTAAAGTATGTCTATTTTATTTAGTGCGAAACTGGACGGAAGTATTGGAAATACAAAATTTAAAGGCTAAAGTGACGTGGGCACCTATATTTCTATTCGGTATATTCCTTTCAAAAGGTGATAAACAAAATGGACAGAAGGTTGTTTTTGCCAAAACGGCTTGAGGAGAGGAGGATACGTACTGTCAACAACTGAAGAATGGAGAAGAAAAACAGCGCGTTGCAACCACAAAGACAAGTCAATTAGAGTTTATCGAAAACAGCGAATAACTGGAGAAACAGAATTTACTGCATCCAGTAAATTCAAGTCTGTGTGAAAAGGGTTAAAGTATCAGGAATAAACTCTACAGAAAGAGAATTTATGGAGGCTTATCTTCTGGTGTAAAATATTTTTTAACAAATCAGAAATGGGTTTTTCGTTAACAGTATTTACAGATATTCATACAGGAATCAGAACAATTTTTATAAGAAACCAGAAAAGGCATATATGTGACCAGCATTTAAAGGGTTCGATACACGAATCAGAAATGGACAATTTTGGCTCTGCTCACTAATTTGAGTGATGAAATACATTCATAAACTTTAGAAATACATTAAGGTGTAAATGCATTTCCCAGTCTTTCTGAATAATATGCACTTGATGACCTCATTCAGGTGGACCATATATTGAATCTCCAGCAATGTTTAACTCAGTTGGTGTAGTTCCATGTCCACATCTACATTGAAGAATGAGCGCAACCCACTTTGAAATAATGGCTCCACCAACTTCAGATCTGTCATCTGACATTCAGATCGAACGGGTGAAAAAAACATAGATAAGTGCAAACTGGTTATTGTTAACCAGCATGCCAAAATGCATAGAGATAGGACGGTCCGTATTTGAGTTGTCGCGCTGACAAAGGGTGCATAGACTCTATGTCGGTGATATTGTCATAAAAACCTTAAAAAACCCAAGAGCTCATTTGAAAGCCTGCTCTTAAAAGCATCTAGTGACCTAAACAAGGCATACATAAAACTAGAACTTCTCTAATAAATTAATTTTAAACAGTCATAGCACTAACACAGTTAACAGAACATTCAACTATGTCAGTATTGCATCTTTTACCGGCATCCTGACAGTATTGTGATAGGTTTCAATAACAAATCTAGAGTGTAGTTTTACAATTACATGTACACTGGAATTCTTCATTATCAAGTTTTTTGTTTTTATATTAACTTGGTTTGGGAATTAATTCTGTACAATGAGATTAAATAAATAGATCACGTTATTGTATTTGACAGTCACAGCTTTCTCCCCACTGCTTTTTGTGAAATTCTTTCATGGAGAAAATATTCATACAGGAATCAGAACAATTTTTCTAAGAAACTCGAAAAGGCATATATGTGCACACCATTTATAGGGTTCGATCAAGGAATCAGAAATGGACACTACTGCCGCTACCATTTATTTGAATGATGAGATACATGTATAATCTTCAGAACTGCATTAATTGGTATAAAATGAAATTCGCAATAGGTCGAAAAAGTATGCATTTAATGACCTCTCTTGACCGCGTAGAGGTTAACCACATTTTGAACCTCCAGCAAATTTCAACTCATTTGGTGGAGGTATCATTACTATAGGTCATACTAAACCTGAAGTATGAGCATAAACTACTTTATAAATATTGGCTCCACCAACTCTGGATCTGCCATATTTGTAGATGATGGCAAATGTTCATATTAGCAAGGCAATGATTTAGTGCATGCACGGTACCTCTGGAAAATATATTGCAAGTAAAAAGGTTCAGTAATGTTGGAATGTAGACGTTGAAAGGCCTTGAAGACCCCCAAGAGCCTGTCTGAAGACTTATTGGCATTGTCAAAATACCGAGGTCCCATCTATATCCATGTGTGTTTAGAACAACACTGTGAGAATGGAAATGGTTTTCATTATTCTCAATGATTTTTTCGAAGAGAGGTGCACCATCGAAGTGCAGTACGCTTTAGTACACAGCGCCACCGTGCCCCCATATTAAGATTTTCAGAGGGTTAAAATATTCGCTTTAAATATTCCATTTTAATCCTTTAACCCTTTACCCAGATGGTAGAGGTGCAGGCTGCAAGCCGAGAGGTCCTCGGTTCGAATCCCACCTGCGGCAACCGCGTTGTGTCTTTGGGCAAGACACTTCACCCCCCATTACCCACGTAGGGGCACGGTGACGCTGTGTACTAAGGCGTACTGTACGTCGATGGTGCACCTGTCTTCAACCAATGCTAACCCTGCTTGTGTGGAGTTGGTATGTTGGGAAGCTGACAGTTGTTCGCCGTTGCTCGGTGGTTCTCTCTGGGTACTCCGGCTTCCTCCACCCGTAAAACTGTCACGGTCATGGTTAGCCATTGTGCAGAAATATGTGACCTTAAAACACCAATAAAAATAAAAAAAAACCTTTACCCAACGAATCGGCCGCATCCGCCCGCGTAATATGCAAATTGAGAAGTTGAAAAAATATTAGTTCCAACGAGGGGTCCCATGATATGGTTTTGTTGAAATTGTTTCGAAAGTTTGAAAAAAATGATATTTGAAATAATAAATTTTGCTATCGTCTCCGTTGGGTAAAGGGTTAAATGGGGGCGCAATGGCTGAGTTGGCAGAGGTGCAGGCTGCAAGTCGAGCGGTCCTCACTCTGTCCTTGGGCAAGACACTTCACCCCATTGCCTACGTGGGTGCATGGTGGCGATGTGTACTAAAGCGTACTGCACATCGATGGTGCACCTGTATTCAACCAATGCTAACCCTGCTTGTGTGGAGTTAGTATGTGGGGAATCTGATAGTTGCTCGCTGTTGCCCAGATGTCCTCATCCCCAGGTACTCTGGCTTCCTCCGCCCGTAAAACTATCCTGGTCATGGTAAACCACTGTGCAGAAATATGTGAAATTAAACACCAATAAATAAATAATCCTTTAAAAAATGAGCTCATTCAAATGAAGGGTCATAAGCTATGTTTTTCAAGCAAAAATGAAAAAGTAATTAAAACTGAATAGACATTTCTGTGTATAAAGCTGACCGGTTTTTGCCGTTATGTTGGTTAAAGGGTTAAGAATCACTTAGTTTGGAAAGCACACTGAAAAGGTGTCCCATTCCTACGGCAGCGTTCTGACGCCAGTTGATGTATTTTTTTTTACCTGTGCTAAGTTGTTATAACAAGTTAACTAACTTGTTATAACAACTTAGTAACTTGTTATAACAACTTAGCTAACTTGTTATAATAACATAGCTTAACTTGTTATAACAACTTAGCTTAACTTGTTATAACAACTTAGCTAACTTGTTATAACAACTTAGCTATCTTGTTATAACAACTTAGTAACTTGTTATAACAACTTAGCTAACTTGTTATAACAACTTGGCTAAGTTGTTATAACAACATAGCTAACTTGTTATAACAACTTAGCTTAACTTGTTATAACAACTTAGCTAACTTGTTATATCAACTTAGCTAACTTGTTATAACAACTTAGTAACTTGTTATAACAACTTAGCTAACTTGTTATAACAACTTAGCTATCTTGTTATAACAACTTAGCTATCTTTTTAATCATTGACCCCTAGGTCAGTTTGTCCCTTCCTTGGGGCTGAGAGTAATTGGTCAAAATGCGTTTAACCCTTTACATAAACGGCCAGCACTGTACACAAAAATCGCTATTCCGTCTTTTTTATATTTACATTTTATGCTTCCAAAACATAGGTTATGACCCCCTCATTCGAACGATCGCGTTGCGCTCATTCCAATGAGGGGTAACACCCTGTGTTTTGGACGCAAAAAATGAAAATTTTTAGTTACACGAGAATTTTTTTGACGAGTATCGTCTGCTACTAGCGTTAGATAATGGGTTAATGGGGGTGGGGGGCGGTGGGGGGGGGGCTCAGTTGGTAGAGGTGTAGGCTGCAAGCCGAGAGGTCCTCGGTTCGAATCCCACCTGCGGCAACCGCGTTGTGTCCTTGGGCAAGACACTTCACCCCCATTGCTCGCGTGGGGGCACGGTGACGTGTACTAAGGCGGAGTGCACGTCGATGGTGCACCTGTCTTCAACCAATGCTAACCCCGCTTGTGTGGAGTTGGTATGTTGGGGAGTTGACAGTTGCTCGCCGTTGCTTGGTGGTTCTCTCCGAATACTCCGGCTTCCTCCACCCGTAAAACTGTCACGGTCATGGTTAGCCATTGTGCAGAAATATGTGACCTTAAACACCAATAAATAAATTACCGGATATTTTGGTGTTGATGGGTGGCCTCAACCGCCCCAATCGGACCACATTTACGGGCCCTACTAAGGCCCCAAAAAGGGCCAGTTACGAAATATCACCAAAGCAGGTTAAAATCACGGGATATTTTGATGTTGATGGGTGGCCCCGAGGAATAAAGAAGATTGACACCTCAACCGCCCCAATCGGACCACATTTAGGGGCCCTACTAAGGCCCCAAAAAGGGCCAGTTACAAAATATCACCAAAGCAGGTTAAAATCACGGGATATTGTGGTGTTGATGGATGGCGCCCGAGGAATAAAGAAGATTGACACCTCAACCGCCCCAATCGCACAACATTTAGGGGCCCTACTAAGGCCCTAAAAAGGGCCAGTTTAAAAATATCACCAAAGCAGGTTAAAATCACGGGATATTTTGGTGTTGCTGGGTGGCTCCCGAGGAACAAAGAAGATTGACACCTCAACCGCCCCAATCGGACCACATTTAGGGGCCCTACTAAGGTCCCAAAAAGTGCCAGTTACAAAATATCACCAAAGCAGGTTAAAATCACGGGATATTTTGATGCTGATGGGTGGCCCCAGAGGAATAAAGAAGATTGACACCTCAACCGCCCCAATCGGACCACATTTAGGGGCCCTACAAAGGCCCCAAAAAGGGCCAGTTACAAAATATCACCAAAGCAGGTTAAAATCACGGGATATTTTGGTGTTGATGGGTGGCCCCGACGAATAAAGAAGATTGACACCTCAACCGCCCCAATCGGACCATATTTAGGGGCCCTACTAAGGCCCCAAAATGGGCCAGTTACAAAATATCACCAAAGCAAGTTAAAATCACGGGATATTTTGGTGTTGATGGGTGGCCCCCGAGGAATAAACAAGACTGACACCTCAACCACCCCAATCGGACCACATTTTGGGGCCCTACTAAGGCCTCAAAAAAGGCCAGTTACAAAATATCACCAAAGCAGGTTAACATCACGGGATATTTTGGTGTTGATGGGTGGCCCCCAAGGAATAAAGAATATTGACACCTCAACCGCCCCAATCGGACAACATTTAGGGGCCCTACTAAGGCCACAAAAGGGCCAGTTACAAAATATCACCAAAGCAGGTTAAAATCACGGGATATTTTGGTGTTTCTGGGTGGCCCCCGAGAAATAAAGAAGACTGACACCTCAACCGCCCCAATCGGACCACATTTAGGGGCCTACTAAGGCCTCAAAAAGGGCCAGTTACAAAATATCACCAAAGCAGGTTAAAATCACGGGATATTTTGGTGTTGGTGGGTGGCCCCCCGAGGAATAAAGAAGATTGACACCTCAACCGCCCCAATCGGACCACATTTAAGGGCCCTACTAAGGCCCCAAAACGGGCCAGTTACAAAATATCACCAAAGCAAGTTAAAATCACGGGATATTTTGGTGTTGGTGGGTGGCCCCCAAGGAATAAAGAAGACTGACACCTCAACCACCCCAATCCGACCACATTTAGGGGCCCGACTGAGGCCTCAAAAAAGGCCAGTTACAAAATATCACCAAAGCAGGTTTAAATCACGGGATATTCTGGTGTTGATTGGTGACCCCCGAGGAATAAAGAAGATTGACACCTCAACCGCCCCAATCAAACCACATTTAGGGGCCTACTAGGGCCCCAGAAAGGGCCAGTTACAAAATATCACCAAAGCACGTTAAAATCACGGGATATTTTGGTGTTGCTGGGTGGCCCCCGAGAAATAAAGAAGATTGACACCTGAACCGCCCCAATCGGACCACATTTAGGGGCCCTATTAAGGCCCCAAAAAGGGCCAGTTACAAAATGTCACCACAGCAGGTTAAAATCACGGGATATTTTGGTGTTGGTGGGTGACCCCCGAGGAATAAAGAAGATTGACACCTCAACCGCCCCAATCGGACCACATTTAGGGGCCTATTAAGGCCCCAAAAAGGGCCAGTTACAAAATATCACCAAAGCAGGTTAAAATCACGGGATATTTTGGTGTTAATGCGTGCCCCCCGGGGAATAAAGAAGATTGACACTTCAACCGCCCCAATGGAACCACATTTAGGGGCCCTACTAAGGCCCCAAAAAGGGCCAGTTACAAAATATTACCAACCCAAGTTAAAATCACGGGATATTTTGGTGTTGATGGGTGGTCCCCGAGGAATAAAGAAGATTGACACCTCAAACGCCCCAATCGGACAAAATTTAGGGGCCCTACTAAGGCCCCAAAAAGACTAGTTACAAAATATCACCAAAGCAAGTTAAAATCACGGGATATTTTGGTGTTGATGGGTGGCCCCCGAGGAATAAAGAAGACTGACACCTCAACCGCCCCAATCGGACCACATTTAGGGGCCCTACTAAGGCCCAAAAGGGCCAGTTACAAAATATCACCAAAGCAGGTTAAAGTCACGGGATATTTTGGTGTTGCTGGGTGGCCTCGAGAAATAAAGAAGAATGACAACTCAACCGCCCCAATCGGACCACATTTAGGGGCCTATTAAGGCCCCAAAAGGGCCAGTTACAAAATATCACCAAAGCAGGTTAAAATCACGGGATATTTTGGTGTGATGAGGTGAATTTTATCATACTTGCTAAACAGAGATGTGACTAATCAGTGTATGTAACATATGGATATGTTTGTTCACTATGAAGGGATTTAACAGAATTTGTTTGGAAAGAAACCACTTGTAATTTAAAGGAGTAAAGCTGTGTAAAGCTATTTTTTAAATTTATTTTCAGTTAGCGTTTCGCCATACACACGCCGAGGTGATTATAAATATTGAAAGCAACACTCAAAGTAATGTTGAAATATAGTAGCTAGACGTTAAAAAATTATCAAATTACCCACATTATTTCCGGAAAAGAGTTCTATCCATGCCATTGGATATTAGTACCAGTTCTAGATTCATGTATGCTCTACGCCATGATTCTCACCCAAAGCTGTAGGAGCCATTAAGAATGGAACCTTAACGCCATCAATCCCTATTTATGAGCTCCCAGTGAAGGCTTGGGGGGAGGGGGGGGGGCGGAGCTAACGGACCCTAAATCAAAAATCCAAACTGTCACTTATTGCTTTTATTTTAACCCTCACCTTCCCTCAGGCACATGAATCGATACCCGAGGAGCTTCAGAATTTAAAAAAAAATATCCGTGGAAGGGTCTCTAGACTAACAACAGTAGGACCGAAGACGCCAATCCCATGTTCGAAATCTGTCAGCGGCATATCGATCGTGCCCTCTTCCACATCCCCAATTTCGAAAATAGGAAAATTGATTATATATCTAGACCTCAGAATGGGGAAATTACCGGAAATATTATCGAGAAAAGAGTTTTGTCCTTTCTTCAAACGCATGCCGAAATACATCCAAATAATAAAAAGTGACGGTTGCGTTTGTTTTGCTCAATAGCAATCCGACTTATTTTATTTCTTTTCTATTATCTAACACGTACATAATTTCAGGGACTCCGAAATGAGCTATCTCTGAACTGATAAATAGAGGTGGGCCATTTCTGAACAGGACATTCACTATTTGGAATTCCAATAACCCAACAGGATTGAGTAGGCAGGTGAGGGACTTAATAGCAAGCCGTTCAATGGAAGGGTTCAGTGGGCAAGTGCGGGTGTTACGAAAAAATATTTAAAAGACATCGCGCGCCAGGACGGGCCGGGGTTATCAATTCCGGGAAAAGAGAGCGTAAAAAAATCACAATAATTGTAACCAGGCTTGTCAACCGATACAAGTAACGACACCGGTACCACAGAAACGGGACCGTTTTTGCGGTACCGGTTCTGAAGCCAAATACCGGCGATACTCGGTACTCGAGTCAGTCACACCTCGGACTGAAAATAAAATTTCAGAGCAACACTCAAACATGGTCCCTCCTGGACCCCATGTTTTGTAGCACATCGAGAGACCATGTTCAGTGTTCTCTACGTACTGGATAGCTGTCTTTTTCAAGTTTCCAATGCGCGTGTGTCTAATTATAAAATCTGATATTTAGAACGTCGAAGGCATCTACCTAAGATCGTCACTGAAGGTGCCGAGTCGACGCAGAGAGCAGGTTTAAAGTTCGAAGTTCCGTCCACCCATAAGTTTATACTCGAAGTGACGCGATTTCCCACGAATATTCGAATCTTAAGAACTCGGTTCACATAACCGATTTATTTGTTAGGAATATATTCCATAGCATACATTGTTTCATTGTCATTTAATGGCCTTTTTATGTGTTGTTAAAGGTACCGACACCGGTAACGGTACCGCGGTACGGCCCAGTACCGTCTGGGTTCCGATAAACCAAGTACCGGCGGAACTTTGACAAGCCTGATTGTAACCGAAATTGTGGTAAATGATTCTGGTTTTTGTGTGGCATACTGGATAAAGAGAAACCAAAATTTGAGGAGTACCTGGATGGCACCTCTTTGAGGGGAAGGGGGAGGGGTCGAAGTTTTAAATCCTAAACAATTCATTAGTTATTCATTCCAATCGTCCATTATACACATTATTATGTGTCATATACAATATGTTAAGTGGGCGACTGGAATTAACAACTAGTAGAGCTTTCTTCCCACGGCTGTGAGTCAGGAGACCCTTTCCTGGATTTTTTGTTTTCAATTCAGAAGCTCTGGGATCCATTCTGGTGCATCCGGAGCGAAGATAAGGGTTAAACACTCTAAATAACAGTTTGGATTTTTTTTGGGGGGGGAGGGGGAGGGGGCAGGCCCGGTCCACCACAGGGAGCCCACACATAGAGATTGATGAAGTGGGCGCCCGGGGCCCCAGTCTTAATGGTTTCGAGGCTTTGGGTGGGTATCAAGGGGTAGGGCATGCAGAAATCTGGTACTAGTACTGGTATCAACTAAAATAAATAGTACTCTTTTCCAATAATATTGCCGATGATTTTCCCATTCTCGCGCCTTAATACTATATAATGATTAATAAATCGAATGTTGGTTTTAATATTTATTATCACCTCGGCATGTGTTTGACGAAACGGTAACTGAAAATAAATTATGAACCCCCTTTTTTAAAAAGGGCTTTTACACAACTTTATTTTTATTTCTTCAAATTATAAATGTTTTCTTTCCTCGAAACGTTCTGCTAAATCCCTTCATTGTTAACAAACAGATCCATATTTCACGCACACGAATTAGCTACACCTCCATTTGACAAGTATGGCAAAATTCACCCGCCGTGCACCTCGGCTAAATCGTTTTTGTGACATAAATAGTGTGTTGATTGCCACACCGTAGTATGTTTCCGGGGATTTCTAATCTGTTTTTACAGATTACTAATCTGTTTTTACAGATTAACTAATCTGTATTTATAGATTAATAATCTCTTTAAACAGATTGAATAATCTGTTTAAACAGATTAAATAATCTGTATTTACAGATTACTAATCTATTTAAACAGAATACTAATCTGTATTTACAGATTACTAATCTGTTTAAACAGATTACTAATCTGTAAAAACAGATGAACTAATCTGTATTTACAGATTAGTAATATGTTTAAACAGATTAATTAATCTGTGTTTACAGATTAGTAATCTGTTTAAACAGATTAACTAATCTGTATTTACAGATTACTTAGTTAATCTGTAAAACAGATTGGTAATCTGTTTAAACAGATTAGTAATCTGTTTTTACAGACTAGTTAATCTGTAAAAACAGATTAGTATTCTGTAAATACAGATTAGTTAATCTGTTTAAACAGATTACTAATCTGTAAATACAGATTAGTTAATCTGTAAAAAAAAGATTAATAATATGTTTAAACAGATTAGTAATCTGTAAAAACAGATTAGTTAATCTGTAAAAATGGATTAGTAGTCTGTTTAAACAGATTAGTAATCTGTAAAAACAGATTAGTAATTTATTTAAACAGATTAGTAATCTTTAAAAACAGATTAGGAATCCATGGAAATATACTACGGTGTGACGGCTCTACGCTGCCGTAAATTTCGCTTGAAGATAGCCTTCAATAAACTAAACATTGCTTCACCTTCATTTATACACATTTCAGTGCGTAAGTTTTATTAAATTGCCACTTTTCACACGTTCGGGGCTACTTTTAGTGCTTTAAAACGCAGTTTTATGCACTCACCGGAAACATTACCGGATACCGGACTTTTTACCGGCAAAAAATATATCCGAGTTGGGATAAAATTTATTCTTCAGTTGCACTTGGATGTGATTCATACGCCAAACTGAAAACAAAAGCGTGTGCTCTTATTACCTGCATGTTTTTACTGAATTACCCGGTCGCGGCTATTTGTTTCGGCCACTTCAGCGAATTAGATGATGAGTTGCACATCGATACAGGGGCAATGACATTTACACGTGAATGTTGCATGAACACTGGTCGCTATGCCTAATATTTTGAACTATTCCATTCAGCTTTGGCAGCACAAATACACACGGTTATCCAAGAGCTGTAATTGCTCTTAGATAATTGATCATACATACACTGTATTTTAATGTATTCTTCTGCTTCAAATTGTTTTACTTTGGATTCTCTGCTTCCATTTGCACATAATTTTTACAGTACTCATTTATCCAATATTTGTTCTTTGTTTATGTGCGCTTATAAACTAAATATGCAAACTTTTTGATTGTTAGTTTATCATTCATTGTTTTCATGTTTTACTGGGCTTTTATGACACTTTAATGGATCAAGCCATGTCATATCGGGTAGTATTACGGTGGATTATGCGCCACGGAAGCTGGAGAGAACCACCGAGCAGCGGCGAACCAATACCAAACACTCCAGCCTACTAACGCGACAGAAACAGGGTTAGCTACGGTTGAATGCAGGTGCAAAAACAGACCTGTAGTACACTTTAGCACACAAAACCACCATGCCTGTACATGGGCATTTGGAATTAATTGTCTTACCCAAGAAATCTCGAGTATAATTAATCGATAAAATTAAAAATAAAAATAATTGACAATGGTCCGGAGAGCATATGTATGGAGCCGGTGAGGTGACATATGTTTTTTTAAAATCCATACGCACGAATTAATAATCTGTGCACACGAAATATTAATCAGAGAGAACAAATGAATAATCCAAGCACGCAAACTAATAATTCATGCGCGCAGATTAATAATCCGTGCATGAAGTAATGATCAAGGCAGACGAATTAATAATCCGTGCGTTTGAATTAATAATCCGTGTGCATGAATTAACAATCCACGCACACGAAATGATAATCCATGCAAACAAAATAATAATCAATGCGAACGAATTAACAAATCATTCACATGAATTATAATCTGTGCACACGAAATAATATTCCGTGCACACAAATTAATAAGCTGTGCAAATGGATTATTGATCAGTAGTATGTCACGTACCTTTCGAGCAAGATCTGGTGGACCGCGCGGTGTACCCCGGAAGTGACGTTTTGGTTACCCGCGTGAGCGGCTATGTTGTGATTTCATTCTCATGGTGACGCGTGGTGTCACTGCACATGTGCAGCGCGTGTTGTTATGGTAATACGCGTTTCCGTCGTCCATTTTGTATATAGGGAATCGCCATCTTGTTTCTATGGTAGCACGTGGTCGCTAGGTGTCCCAAAGGCATCTAATAAGATGAGGGTATGTTTGGAGGGTACGTTCGATTCAATGGGAGTACAACGAATTACTCAAATGAACCCGAGAACGACTGCTGTTCACCCGAAATAACCGAAACGGACCCGAATTCTCTTAGAATATTGACCCTAATAGTACCACGTAGTGGTATAAGATCTATAAGAGATGTGCTCCTTATCTAGCTCGAATTCCATCAGAATCCTCGTTTACAACTACATATTTTATAACATATCTGTTCTACTTGACGTCTATCTACTCTAGTATACTAATTATCCCTGATTGTCCTTGTAGATTCTTATGCCTTTTCTACCCATGATATGATATGGCATTGTCCGTGCATTCCTGGCTCTCCCTTACCTTAGTAGATTATTTGGCTTGTTCTACCCGTGCTATGACTATTATCTGCACTAGTCTACCATTATCTGGCTTACCAGTAGACCTAGATATAGCTGCAATTGATACTTTCCCGACGGGCCATCTGCGCCCCGTTTTCTTCGTGTAAGGCCATGAGGGCTATGAGGACGCCAAAGGCTAGTCCTATTCCATAATGGGGTACCAGTAATGGATTGCCCATGGGGTGGGGGTCCCCAAATACCGAGATGAGGCCATAGGGCCATGATGGCTATGACGTCTTCATAGCCCTCATGGCCTCATACGATGAAAAAGGGTACCCAAATACCGCGATGAGGATGAGAGTAATGGCATTTCCTTATTGCACTCATAACCCTCATGACCTCATACGATGAAAGGGGATTCTGATTCTGAAAGCCATCCAGATGCAAGAAAGGGATTCCAAAATTGGAATTCTGTGGACCGTTCCAACCAAATACCGAGACGAGGATGAGAGCAATGGTATTTCCTTGTGGCACTCATAGCCCTTATGGCCTCATTCGGTGAAAAGGGGATTTTGAAGGCCATCCAGATACTAGAAAGGGATTCCAAAATTGGGATTCTGTGGACTGTGGGGACAAATGTGGAGATGAGGATGAGAGTAATGGCATTTCCTTATGGCCCTCATAGTCCTCATACGGTGAAAAGGGGATTCTGAAGGCCATCCAGATACTAGAAAGGGATTCCAAAATTGGAATTCTGTGGACCGTGGTGACAAAATACCGAGATGAGGATGAGAGTAATGACATTTCCTTATGGCCCTCATAGCCCCCATGACCTCATACGATGAAAACGGGGCACCGATGGCCCGTCGGGTAAGTAACACCTGTAGCTATGTCTGGGTCTACTGGTAAGCCCAACAAATAGTGTAGATAATAGTCATATCACGGATAGAACAAGCCAAATAATCTACTAGTCTAAGGTAAGAGAGAGCCAGGAATACATGGACAATGCCATCATATCATGGGTAGAACAAGCATAAGAATCGACAGGGACAGTCAGGATAATCAGTATACTAGAGTAGATAGAAGTCAGGTAGAACAGATAAGGTATAAAATATGTACTACTGAACGAGGATTCTTATGGAATTCGAGCTAGATAAGGAACACACCTTTTATGGATCTTATAACACTACATGGTGCTATTAGGGTCAATATTCTAAAATAATTCTGGCCCATTTTGGTGATTTCCGGTGAAAATAAGTCGTTCACGGGTTCATCTGGGTAACTCGTTGTACTTCCATCGCATCGAACATACCCTCCAAACATACTCCCGTCTTATTAGATGCCTTTGGGTTACCTAGCAGCCGCGTGCTACTATACAAACCAAGATGGCGGCGTCCTGTATACAAAATGGATGACGGAAACGCGTATTACCATAACAACACGGGCTGCGCATGCGCAGTGATACAACGTTTCACCATGAGGATGACATCACAACATGGCCGACCAAGCGCGTTACCATGACAACACAAAATGGCGGCACCCAGTCACGTGACTATGACGTCATTTCCGGGGTCCACCACGGAGTTCACCAGATCTTGCTCGAAAGAAACGAGCACCACTCCTTTGATCCATGCACATGAATAATAATCCGTGCGCATGAAATGAAAGATATAAAAACTATGGTATAGGTTATTAAGTCAAAATGGCATCCATCCTGTGACCTTGGTATACTGGCATCCCACCATCTTAACGCTGAAATAGCAATTCTTAGGTCTACTTGTTCTTGTTTGAACCTAAGTTATCTAGGACCCTTCGGCCCTCGGTCGCTACCGCCTCCTCATATCTTCAAAAAAGGAAGGTCAGGAGGGGTAACCTAATGACCCGAGGTCCGTCCTTGTTAGGCATGCTTCCCCTTTTTTAACGTGCGATAGGCGAGTTAGGACGAAGTGAAGTCTGCGTAAGACCTCACATCGCTGCACTCTGGGCCTGTGGCAGTAAGTAGGTGTATGCATGCGTGGTGGGAGAGGGGGGATCTCTTGTTGAGACGTGGGGGCGCAAAAATATGTCAGCGAAGATATAAAATTCAGATGTCTAAAAGGGCCTATAAAGCAGCCATCGAAAAGTACTTCGCAATGCCGGGGGAATTTGGGATGGGACGTCACCTAAGGTTGACTGGGATGGCAACATATGCCTATGCTTGTCCGCTACATGTCTAATCTTGGCGGTATTATATATATTTTTGGCAGGCCATGGGAAGGTTGGGATCAGTGGCGGGGGCATGCGAAAATGCACACAGCTCGCCCCCAAATAGAGTTACATTGCATCCCCCCCCCCCTTCATAATAAATACAAACTGCCACATATGATTTCGACCCCCCCCCCCCCACACTTTCCATTTGGAGACTTCAAAACTGTTGATATAGCTTCGAAATTTGAGACTATTTCAGAGAGTCTCAGGCCCTTACCGTCAAGTTACCGATGATCTCGCCATCCTCCATTAGGCTCCAGAATCGCTCTCAAAGCTTCACAGTTAAAACTGAAAAATTTACCGAGGAAGGATAACCGGCCCCCACCAATGGCCTTACCTCCTCTAAGGAGGCTTCAGAGTCGCTTATAGAGCTCCAAAAAAATTATAATTCGGGGAGAGGTCCCGAATCCGGTGGCGGCGCTGCAGGAGGTCATGAAGGGGCATTTGCCCCCGACCACAGTCTTTGCAGCCACCCCCTCCCCCCTCTCTCTCTCTCTCATTTGCCCCTCTCCAAAACTGTCACATCCAGCCACCCTCTCTTACGCACACAGTGACTCTCTTTTCTTTATTTACATACAAACTCAGCTGATAAACATAAATCCACTGGAATTTTGCAAGTTCGGATGCAGATACTTATGAGCCATGTACGTTTATAAACCCTGTCTCTAAAATTTGGGTCATCCAAAAATGTGGCGATCTACCCTAAAAGCCACCAGAAAACTTGATTCAAATGCACAGTGATTTTGTTTTGTCTGGGGGGCGACTCCCCGCCCTCCACTCCCGGGGACGGCATGTCGGCTTCTCCACTCAGGATACCCCTCCATACGGAACATGTCCACTACTTGCAGTCTCCACCACCCATCCCCCCCCCCCCCGCAAATACCACCGCCAGGTCACACAAATGGGAGAGGGTGATTCACCTGACTACACCCTTCCCTTCCTGTCTGCGGTCTTTGAAATATACACGCGTCATATCGCTCCCCCTCCATTGGAATTCTCCCCCTATAAAGGATTCTTGTTCCGCCACTGAACAGGATTCCCATGCATGTAAGTATATATAGCAGGTCCGTCTTTTGGGACAGCGGGGGTGGGGGTCCTGCTACCTTATGTTTTAATCCGTGCGCACAAAATAATAATCAGAGCACACGAGTTAATAATCCGCGGAGGCGAATTGATAATCGGCACATACAAAATAATAATCCGGGCACAAGGATTATTATTTCGTGTGCACGGATTATTATTTCGTGTGCGCGTATTATTATTTCGCCGCACGTTATATTTATTCTAAGTAGTATGAAATGTGCCAAATGAGCCCCATCTGGGGGACTTCGGGGGGGGGGGGTAGCATACCGCAGAAGTGACAGCATACCGCGGGGTATTGTGGGTGTCACGTGGGTTGTCATAGAAGCGGAGGAGAGCGGGCATGTTGTGACCTCATCCCGATAGTGATACGTGGTTTTAGTGAGCATGCACATTGGAGACTACCATCTTGGTTTCTATGTTAGCCTGTTGTTGCCATTTGACCCGATGGCCTCTAAACAGACAGGGCCTGTTCTAAGGGTGTGTTCGATTCAACGGGAGTCTTGCGAATTACCAAAATAAGCTCGACAGTTACCCCCAAATCACCGACATCAACTTCATGTTACCGAAATAGAGTCGCGCGAAGTGTTATATGACCCATAAGGGGTATTTTCGATTGATGAGGTATGTACTCCGGTAGAACAAAAGAGCCCCATACTTGGAGTAAGATCGGTGTTTTGTTACTATAATTAAATTTTGTGGCGTGTTCTGACTACTCTCTGACCCAGGTATTCAAATGCAGGAGTTAGTACGCATGGCATAGCAGACGAGAATCAGTCAGGTCCTTAGGCAAGTTATGGCTACATGAAGAATAAGCAAGTAGAAGGGAATGGGTGGTGGTACAGTGCATAGTAAGTAGACAACAGAAAGGGGAAGTGGGAGGGAATGGGTAGTGTTAGCATGAATGGCGTAGCAATCAGACATCAGGTAGGCCCTCGGGCATGTCAGGGCTTAGGAAGAATAGGGAAGTTTGGGGGGGGGGGGATGGGTAGTGCTGGCATGCAAGACGTAGCAAGCAGATACCAATAGGCCCGTTGGTATGTCAGATTTTAGAAAGAATAGGAAAGTGGGAGGGAAATGGATGGTATTGCTATGCTTGGAGAAGGCAGCAAACATGAGACAGGGCCTTGGGCATGCCAAGACTTAGAGATAGGAAGGAAAGGAAGTAAGGATAAGGTGAGTAAATTGTGAAGTGGAAGTTGGACCCCGGTTTGGGATATTTACGGCCATGTTACATAGAGATACACTTGTGGAATCTCTTTCTGTTACTTGACTGGCCTTCAGGATGCCCTTTTCATGATATGAAAAGCCGACTGCAATGAGGGACAACTTGCCATTCTACATATCCTCAGGGTCATAAGTGTCACGAGAAAATTCTTAGTGAGCCACAATTCGTCATTCCTCATATTCTCATATTTAGGGATGACGTTCCATGGAATCTTCTTTATTCTTCTCGTGTCGCACACCAACATCAAAATATCTGGCGATGTTTGTCACCTTAGGTAATATTTTGTAACTGGCCCTTTTGGGAGCCTAAGGAGGGCCCTAAATGTGGTCCGATTGGGACGGTTGAGGTGTCAATCTTCTTTATTCCTCGGGGCCACCCATCAACACCAAAATATCCTGTGATTTTAACCTGCTTTGGAGATATTTTGTAACTGGCCCTTTTTGGGGCCTTAGTAAGGTCCCTAAAAGTAGTTCGATTGGGGTGGTTGAGGTGTCAATCTTCTTTATTCCTCGGCGGCCACCCACCAACACCAAAATATCCCGTGATTTTTACTTGCTTTGGTGATTTTTTGTAACTGGCCCTTTTGGGGGCCTTAGTAGGGCCCCTAAATGTGGTCCGATTGGGGCGGCTGAGGTGTCAATCTTCTTTATTCCTCGGGGGCCACCCATCAACACCAAAATATCCCGTGATTTTAACCTGCTTTGGTGATATTTTGTAACTGACCCTTTTTGGGGCCTTAGTAGAGCCCCTAAATGTTGTCCGATTGGGGTGGTTGAGGTGTCAATCTTCTTTATTCCTCGGGGGCCACCCATCAACACCAAAATATCACATGATTGTAACCTGCTTTGGTGATATTTTGTAACTGGCCCTTTTGAGGCCTTAGTAGGTCCCCTAATTATGGTCCGATTGGGGTGGTTGAGGTGTCAATCTTCTTTATTGCTCGGGGGCCACCCATCAACACCAAAATATCCCGTTATTTTAACTTGCTTTGGAGATATTTTGTAACTGGCCCTTTTTGGGGCCTTAGTAAGGTCCCTAAAAGTAGTTCGATTGGGGTGGTTGAGGTGTCAATCTTCTTTATTCCTCGGCGGCCACCCACCAACACCAAAATATCCCGTGATTTTTACTTGCTTTGGTGATTTTTTGTAACTGGCCCTTTTGGGGGCCTTAGTAGGGCCCCTAAATGTGGTCCGATTGGGGCGGCTGAGGTGTCAATCTTCTTTATTCCTCGGGGGCCACCCATCAACACCAAAATATCCCGTGATTTTAACCTGCTTTGGTGATATTTTGTAACTGACCCTTTTTGGGGCCTTAGTAGAGCCCCTAAATGTTGTCCGATTGGGGTGGTTGAGGTGTCAATCTTCTTTATTCCTCGGGGGCCACCCATCAACACCAAAATATCACATGATTGTAACCTGCTTTGGTGATATTTTGTAACTGGCCCTTTTGAGGCCTTAGTAGGTCCCCTAATTATGGTCCGATTGGGGTGGTTGAGGTGTCAATCTTCTTTATTGCTCGGGGGCCACCCATCAACACCAAAATATCCCGTTATTTTAACTTGCTTTGGAGATATTTTGTAACTGGCCCTTTTTGGGGCCTTAGTAGGGCCCCTAAATGTGGTCCGTTTGGGGCGGTTGATGTGTCAATCTTCTTTATTCCTCGGGGGCAACCCATCAACATCAAAATATCCCGTAATTTTAACCTGCTTTGGTGATATTTTGTAACTGGCCCTTTTGGGACCTTAGTAGGGCCCCTAAATGTGGTCCGATTGGGGCGTTTGAGGTGTCAATCTTCTTTATTCCTCGGGGGCCACCCAGCAACACCAAAATATCCCGTGATTTTAACCTGCTTTGGTGATATTTTGTAACTGGCCCTTTTTGGGGCCTTAGTAGGGCCCCTAAATGTGGTCCGATTGGGGCGGTTGAGGTGTCAATCTTCTTTATTCTTCAGGGGCCACCCAGCAACACCAAAATATCCCGTGATTTTAACCTGCTTTGGTGATATTTTGTAACTGGCCCTTTTTGGGGCCTTAGTAGGGCCCTAAATGTGGTCCGATTGGGGCGGTTGAGGTGTCAATCTTCTTTATTCCTCGGGGTCCACCCATCAACACCAAAACATCCCGCGATTTTAACCTGCTTTAGTGATATTTTGTAACTTGCCCTTTTTGGGGCCTTAGTAGGGCCCCTAAATGTGGTCCGATTGGGGTGGTTGAGGTGTCAGTCTTCTTTGTTCCTCGGGGGCCCCCCATCAACACCAAAATATCCCGTGATTTTAACTTGCTTTGGTGATATTTTGTAACTGGCCCTTTTTGGGGCCTTAGTAGGGCCGCTAAATGTTGTCCGATTGGGGCGGTTGAGGTGTCAATCTTCTTTATTCCTTGGGGCCACCCACCAACACCAAAATATCCCGTGATTTTAACCTGCTTTGGTGATATTTCGTAACTGGCACTTTTTGGGGCCTTAGTAGGGCCCCTAAATGTGGTCCGATTGGGGCGGTTGAGGCCACCCATCAACACCAAAATATCCGGTAATTTATTTATTGGTGCTTAAGGTCACATATTTCTTCACAATGGCTAACCATGACCGTGACAGTTTTAAGGGTGGGGGAAGCCAGAGTATTCGGAGAGAACCACCGAGCAACGGCGAGCAACTGTCAACTCCCCCAACATACCAACTCCACACAAGCAGGGTTAGCATTGGCTGAAGACAGGTGCACCATCGACGTGCACTACGCCTTAGTACACGCCACCGTGCCCCCACGCGAGCAATGGGGGTGAAGTGTCTTGCCCAAGGACACAACGCACTTGCCGCAGGTGGGATTCGAACCGAGGACCTCTCGGCTTGCAGCCTGCACCTCTACCAACTGAGCCCCCCCCCCCCCCCCACCCCATTAACCCATTATCTAACGCTAGTAGCAGACGATACTCGTCAAAAAAAATCTCGTGTAACTAAAAATTTTCTTTTTTTGCATCCAAAACACAGGGTGTTACCCCTCATTGGAATGAGCGCAACGCGCTCGTTCGAATGAGGGGGTCATAACCTATGTTTTGGAAGCATAAAATGTAAATATAAAAAAGACGGAATAGCGATTTTTTGTGTACGGTGCTGGCCGTTTTTGGGTTAAACGCATTTTGACCAATTACTCTCAGCCCCAAGGAAGGGACATACTGACCTGGGGGCAATGATTAAAAAGATACCTAAGTTGTTATAACAAGATAGCTAAGTTGTTATAACAAGTTAGCTAAGTTGTTATAACAAGTTACTAAGTTGTTATAACAAGTTAGCTAAGTTGTTATAACAAGTTAGCTAAGTTGTTATAACAAGTTAAGCTAAGTTGTTATAACAAGTTAGCTATGTTGTTATAACAACTTAGCTAAGTTGTTATAACAAGTTAGCTAAGTTGTTATAACAAGTTACTAAGTTGTTATAACAAGATAGCTAAGTTGTTATAACAAGTTAGCTAAGTTGTTATAACAAGTTAAGCTAAGTTGTTATAACAAGTTAAGCTATGTTGTTATAACAAGTTAGCTAAGTTGTTATAACAAGTTACTAAGTTGTTATAACAAGTTAGTTAACTTGTTATAACAACTTAGCACAGGTAAAAAAAATACATCAACTGGCGTCAGAACGCTGCCGTACATTCCACATAGAATTAAATGTTTCAGAAAAGAGAGCGAAAAACATTCTGTAGCCATGAGTTATATTAAAGATATTTTTTACTCACATCGAAGTATTAAGAGGGTTAAAATCTGAGCATTCAAATATTCCATTTTATTACTTTGTAACTGTGATAGGTGTTTCGAGAAAGCCACACACCACTCCATCCCAAAACCTCTCAATCCTGAGTGATGATTGAGAATAAATAGATTTTTTTTTAAAAATGCTTTGAAAAGTGAAGGTTTCTCTCTCTCTTCAATGACTGAGACTGAAGTTTTGTAACATGATACAACATAAATATACAGTGCTGTTCAATGTAACAAAGAATTCTATCTCAGCTTTCTCTCTGGAGATTTCTGTTTTAGATAATGGTTACTGCTTCAGCTAACTCATTTCCCAGTAAATGTTGTAAACATATTTTTAACATCTAGAGCCCGAAGGCCCCACATGCCTCCAAATCATAGATGACCAAATACCAATGGCAGGCAGTCTATCAGTATACCAAAAACATTGAGATAGGATTGATTGTATTTGGGTTATCATGTTGACAAACAGTGCATAGAAGACATTCTATGAATGTTATTAATTTATTGGGGTTTAACGACACTTCAACAGCTAGGCCCGCCTCGTGTCGTACAGTTTTTATGGATGGAGGAAACCAGAGAACACAGAGAATCACCAAACAACAACAACAAGCAACTGTCTGGATCCCCAATATGCTAACTCCACACAAGCAGGGTTAGTGCAAATGTATCATTGGCATGCAGTATGTTTTAGTACACAACATCACTATGCCATTATGTGGGCAATAGGGGTGAAGTGTTTTTGCCCAAAGACACCAGGCAGTTGCCGCAGATAGGATTCGAACTGAGAACCTCTCGGCTTGCAGCCTGCATCTCTAACTGCTTAGCCACCGTGCCCCTCTATGAATGTAATGGGAATACTTTAGAGGCTTATTTTGGGGATAAAATAGTTTTAAAGAAATAAGAAATAGGTTTTCAATGACAGTATTTACAGATATTCATTCAAAAATCAGTTAATTTTTTTCCAAGAAACCAGATAAGGTATATATCTTCACAGTATTCAAAGGGACCAATCAAGGGAATGCACAAGGAGGTTCAAAAATATGATTTCCAGCAATTCTGGTAATAGCCCTCGTGACTCCTGTTTGACCTTGGCCCAAATTTTGAATCTCCATCGAGTGTCGACTCGTCGGTATTGGTCCCAGGTCCATACATCATACCATGCTTGAAATATGAGCATGACCCACTTTCACAAATTTTGGCCACACCAACTTTTTATGTAAAAATTGATGTATGGACTTCAGGAATGCTTTAGAGAGTCAAAAAATGTGATTTCCAGCAATTCTGAAAAAATGCACTCAATGACCACAAGTGACCTCCGTAACCCTGACCCACATTTTTGAACCTCCATCAAGTGTCAACCTATTTATTGTTGGCTCCAGGTCCATGCATCACACCATCCTTGAGATATGAGCGTGACTCAGTTTCAAAAATTTTTGTCACGCCCACTTTTTTCATGAAAAAATGCACATCTGAATTTTGGGGAAGCATTTGGAGGTCAAAAAATGTGATTTCCAGCAATTATGAAAAATGCACTCATTGACCCCTGAGTGACCTCGGTGACCTTGACCCATATTTTGAATCTCCATCGAGTGTCGACTCATTTGGTGTTGGTCCCAGGTCCATACGTCATACCATGCTTGAGATATGAGCGTGACCCACTTTCAAAAATTTTGGCCATGCCCACTTTTTTACGTCAAAATGCATGTGTGTATGTCAGGAATGCTTTAGGGTGTCAAAAAATGTGATTTCTAGCAATTATAAAAAATTCACTTAATGACCCCTAGGTGACCTCCGTGACCTTGACCCATATTCTGAATCTCCATCGAGTTTCGACTCATTTGGTGTTGGTCCCAGGTCCATACGTCATACCATGCTTGAGATATGAGCGTGACCCATTCAAAAATTTTGGCCACGCCCACTTTTTTTTACGTCAAAATTCATGTGTGTATGTCAGGAATGCTTTAGGGGGTCAAAAAATGTGATTTCTAGCAATTATGAAAAATGCACTTAATGACCCCTAGGTGACCTCCGTGACCTTGACCCATATTTTGAATCTCCACCGAGTGTCGACTCATTTGGTGTTGGTCCCAGGTCCATACATCATACCATGCTTGAGATATGAGCATGACCTACTTTCAAAAATTTGGGCCACGCCCACTTTTTTACGTCAAAATGTATGTGTGTATGTCAGGAAAGTTTTTAGGGGGTCAAAAAATGTGATTTCTAGCAATTATGAAAAATGCACTTAATGACCCCTAGGTGACCTCCGTGACCTTGACCCACATTTTGAATCTCCATCGAGTGTCGACTCATTTGGTGTTGGTCCCAGGTCCATATGTCATACTATGCTTGAGATATGAGCATGACCCACTTTCAAAAATTTTGGCCACGCCCACTTTTTTTACATCAAAATGCATGTGCGTATGTCAGGAATGCTTTAGGGGGTCAAAAAATGTGATTTCCAGCAATTCTGAAAAATGCACTCAATGACCCCTAGATGACCTCCGTGACCTTGACCCATATTTTGAACCTCCATCGAATGTCGACTCATTTGGTGTTGGTCCCAGGTCTGTAGGTCATGCCACGCCTGAGATATGGGCGTGACCCTCTTTCAAAACACCCCCATGGAGAACCCTAATGCCCCAGGAATCTGAAAAATATTCAGTGCCGAGAACTTTTGGCTGTCTATCAGCATGCCAAAAATCAACGAGATAGGGCAATTCGTTTTCGAGTTATCTTGCGGACAAAAAAGTGATGAGAAGACAGGAGAAGAAGAAGAAGAAGAAGAAGAAGAAAAAAAAAGAAAAAAAAGAAAAAAAAGAAAAAGAAAAAGAATCTGTGCAAAAACAATAGTCTGTGTGTTTCACACAGTCTAATAATAGCAACTCTTAATAATCTAACGATCATAGTACAAATAAAATATACCCAAAGTAGCGTGGTGTACCAAATGTTCACCACTCGCGGTGAAGTGGTGTTAACCGCGCGCCAAAGGCTCGCGGTTAACACCACTTCACCACTCGTGGTGAACATTTGGTACACCAAGCTACTATGGGTATATTCTATTTTTATATCACATACTATATTACCCCTCATGTTATAGACCTGGAAAAAGGGACAATCCGTAATCTGTTGGCAGGTTATGCTATATAGTATAGTGGTAACCCAAAGAAAAACGGTGTTGTGATGCTTCTCCGCCTTCTGTTTTACCACTTCAGTCATTCTGTTTTACGTTTCAGCGGGATTTCCGCAAAAAGAAATGGCAACTAGAGAAACAGAATTTACTGCATCCAGTAAATTCAATCTGTGTGAAAAAGGGTTAAAGTATCAGGAATAAACTCTACAGAAAGAGAATTTATGGAGGCTTATTTTCTGGAGTAAAATATTTTTTAACAAATCAGAAATGGGTTTTCGTTAACAGTATTTACAGATATTCATACAGGAATCAGAACAATTTTTATAAGAAACCAGAAAAGGCATATATGTGACCAGCATTCAAAGGGTTCGATACACGAATCAGAAATGAAAAATTTTGTCTCTGCCCACTAATTTGAGTGATGAAATACATTCATAAACTTTAGAAATACATTAAGGTGTAAATGCATTTCCCAGCCATTCTTAATAATATGCACTTGATGACCCCATTCAGGTGGACCATATATTGAATCTCCAGCAATTTTTAACTCAGTCGGTGTAGTTCCATGTCTACATCTACATTGAAGAATGAGCGCAACCCACTTTGAAATAATGGCTCCACCAACTTCAGATCTGTCATTCAGATCGAACGGGTGCAAAAAACATAGATGAGTGCAAACTGGGTACTGTTAACCAGCATGCCAAAATGCATAGAGATAGGACGATCCGTATTTGAGTTGTCGCGCTGACAAAGGGTGCATAGACTCTATATCGGAGATATTGTCATAAAAACCTTAAAAACCCCAAGAGCTCATTTGAAGGCCTACTCTTAAAAGGGCATCTAGTGACCTAAACAAGGCATACATAAAACTAGAACTTCTCTAATAAATTAATTTTAAACAGTCATAGCGCTAACACAGTTAACAGTACAGTCAACTATGTCAGTATTGCATCTTTTACCGGCATCCTGACAGTTTTGTGATAGGTTTCAATAACAAATCTTCAGTGTAGGTTTACAATTACATGTACACTGGAATTCTTCATGACCAAGTTGTTTGTTTTTATATTAACTTGGTTTGGGAATTAATTCTGTACAATGAGATTAAATAAACAGATCGTGTTATTGTATGTGACGGTCACAGCTTACTCCCTAACTGTTTTTTGTGAAATTCATTTATGGAGAAAATATTCATACAAGAATTAGAACGATTTTTCTAAGAAACCCGAAAAGGCATAAATGTGCACACCTTTTATAGGGTGCGATCAAGGAATCAGAAATTGACATTACTGCCGCTGCCATTTGAATGATGAGATACACATATAATCTTCAGAATTGCATTAATTGGTATAAAGTGACTTTCCTAATAGGTCGCAAAATATATGCATTTAATGACATCTCTTGACCGCATAGAGTTGGACCACATTTTGAACCTCCAGCAAGTTTCCACTCATTTGGTGTAGGTAGTATTTCTATAGGTCACACCAAGCCTGAAGTATGAGCAAAAACTACTTTATAATTAAAGAAACCCCGGCTATGGTGTGTGGCACATCCTCCCATGGTCCTTTATAATTGTGTAATAAGTTTGATGACTGTGGCCCTAACAGTCTTCGAGTTATTGGCTCGGGCACACACACACACACACATGGGCACACACACGGACGGACACAAGCACACTTCAATCACTATATGCCACCCGACTTTAGTCGGGGGGGGGGGGGGACATAAAAGGAAATCTTTGAGTCCCAGAGTGGGTCTGACTGAACCCAAAAATATTTGTTCACATAGCACAGTGATAACAAAGGCACCCAAATACACTCATTCCAGTCACAAGGTGATAACAAAGGTACCCCAAGAAGTTTTGTGAAGATCGGTTCATAAATACAGACTCTAGCCCGAGCCGTATTAACATATGCGCTTACTGTGTACAAGTAACACTGAACAAATCAAAGTTCATCTAATTTGCAAAATTTCCGCACGAAAAAAAAAACCGTATTAAATGTGATGTATTCCATGCTACTAAACATTCCTACAAAATTTATTCAAATCAGAACTTTCATACAGAAGTTCTGTACAAAAACTGATTGCACTAACTTTGGTACAAAATGGCTGCTGGCGGCTATATTGAATTTTGGACCGCACCCCAAAACACTCGTTCTCATACCACGGTGATAACAAAAGGTACCCAAGAAGTTTCGTAAGGATCGGTTCATAAATACAGCCTCCAGCCTGTGCCGTATAGAAGTTGTGTACAAAAAAAACTGATTGGACCTAATTTCGGTACAAAATGGCCACTGGCAGCCATCTTGAATTTTGGACCGCACCCAGAAACACTCATTCTCGTCCCAAGGTGATAACAAAGGTACCCAAGAAGTTTTGTGAAGATCGGTTCATAAATACAGCCTCTAGCCCGAGTCGTGTTGACAAGTGCACTAATTTGCATAATTTCTGCTCAAGAAAAACAAACCTATACTATATGTGATGTATCCCATGGTACTAAAGATTCATACAAAAATTTATTCAAATCAGAACTTTCATACATAAGTTCTGTACAAAAAATTGATGCACTAACTAAAGTACAAAATGGCTACTGGTGGCCATCTTGAATTTCGGACTGCACCCAAAACCACTCGTTCTCGTCCCATGGTGATAACAAAGGTACCCAAGAAGTTTCGTAAAGATCAGTTCATAAATACAGCCTCTAGCCCGAGTCGTATTGGCATTTGCAGTTACAGCGCTGAAAGTAACATTAAAAAGATCAAAGTTAGTCTAATTGGTATAATTTATGTACGAGGAAAAAGAACAGTATTATATGTGATGTATCCCACGGTACTAAACATTCACACAAAAATTATTCAAATCAGCGCTTTCATATGGAAGTTCGGCGCAAAAATCTGATTGTACCTAATTTTGTACAAAATGGCTGCCAGCGGCCATCATGATTTCAGAACGGACCCCAAAACACTCGTTGTCATCCCACGGTGATAACAAAGGTACCCAAGAAGTTTCATAAGGATCGGTTCATAAATACGACCTCTTGCCCGAGCCGTATTGGTATTTGCACTTACATTGCTGAAAAAAACACTAATTAAATCAAAAGTTAGTCTAATTTGCATAATTTACACACGAGAGAAAAAAAAACGTTTTATATGTAATGTATTCCATGGTAATAAACATTCATACAAAAATTTATTCAAATCAAAGCTTTCATATGGAAGTTCTGCGCCAAAAAAAAATCTAATTGCACCTAATTTTGTACAGAATGGCTGCCGGTGGCCATCTTGAATTTCGGACCGGGCCCCAAAACACTTGTTCTCGTTTCACAGTGACAACAAAGGTACCCAAGAAGTTTTGTTTCATAAATACGGCCTCTAGCCCGAGCCATGTGTACAGCACGACAGACGGACAGACAGACGACGGGCTGCGACAATACCTCGAATCTGGCTTCGCCGAAGTTGAGTTAAAAATGGACTAAGTTTAACAACCAGTAGTTTTGTAAAATATTGAAGCAAGTCAAAATTCTGACAATACGCACACATCTGGAAAATGTAGAAACATCCTGTGAAATAAAAAAAAGTAATACCTTGAAAATTACAAGAGGCCTCACGGGGCCTGAAGCGCTCATCTTGAACAGAACACAATTTAAACAGAGTCCAAGAATGAGCACATTAAACAAGCCATCTCCATAGGCTACACTCTCAATTCTTGAGTCCCTCAGGAGTGACAAAAATAATACGGGCATCATGCCTTTTCTTAAGTTGATCATAAAGTAAAATGTTGAGCTCCCCAATGAAGCCCTTGATACAACCTTTGTGGATTAATCTTAGTTACACACCTCTAGAGGGTACTGAATACAAAATTTTTAATTCTTCAGCAAAATGGCCAATTCCGGCTCCATAGGGAGCCCAAATATTAACACAAGCTCTCAATTTGAACACAGTTGAATCTGACATCCCCAGAGATGTTGTGTACCAAATGTGAAAGCATTCTCACTGTTGGATCTGAAGAAGAGAAATTTTAAAGAAATTTCTTCATATTGCATCAAGTTAAAATTTGGGCTACCATAGCGAGCCCAAATATTACCTTATGGATCCGATTTGAACAAACATGAATCTGACCCCCCACCCCCCCCCCCCCCCTTCCCCTAGAGATGTTGTATACCAAATATGAAAGCATTCTGACTAGTGGATCTGAAGAAGAAGGTTTTTGAAGAAATCCCCTCATATTGTACTAAGTTAAATTTCAGGTTCCCATATGGAGCCCAAATATTAACCCAGGCACTCGAATTGAACAAACTGGAATCTGCCTACCCCTCCCCCCTCCCCCCCCCCCCCTCTCTAGAGATGTTGTATACCAAATATGAAAGCATTCCGACTGATGGATCTGAAGAAGAAGATTTTTAAAGAAATTTCCACATATTGCACTAAGTAAAAAAATTGGGCTACCATAGCGAGCCCAAATATATACCTAGGGATCTGATTTGAACAAACTTGAATCTGACCCCCATGTTGCATACCAAATATGAAAGCATTCTGACTGGTGGCTCTGAAGAAGAAATCACCCCCCCCCCCCCCTCCCCTCCATATTGAACAAAGTTAAAATTTGTGCTTCTGTAGGAAGCCCAAATATCAACCTATGGAATTGGTTTGAACAATCTTGAATCTGACCCTCGTAACAATGATGCATACCAAACATCAAGAGAAAGAGATTCTGACTGGTGGTTCTGAAGAAGAAGATTTTTAAAGAATATTTTCCATTTCCCCCTATGTTAAAAATTCGGGCTCCTATAGAGAGCCCAAATATGAACCAATGAGCTTTTTTATTTCAACAAACTTGCATCTGACCCCCTTATGAATGCGGTATACCAAATATCAAAAGATTCTGATGATTGGTTCTGGAGAAAAAGATTTTTTTTAATTTTTGCAAATATGCTGACTCGGCACTTTTTTCGATGCCCATTACAGAACACCCTATCATAACCGATGGCAATTTTTTAACCATTCAATTCTACTGGTCCTAAGGATACTTCATACCAAATAACATCTCTCTGTTCCGTGTGGTTTGGGAAATATGGACGTTTGAAAATATTTCTAATTTTAGCTCCCACGGTTCCCATGGGATGCGGAAATTTTTTTTTTTTTTTGCATGGGTCAAGTACTTATGACCCAATAATACCACATATCAAATTTGGTTCATACCGGACCATCGGTTAAGAAAATAGAAATTTTGGGCGGGTTCAAAAATCTTATCCCTCCCATTACAAAGCCAAATATTGCTTCACGAACTTCGTTTGAAAAAAGTTGATTCTACTCCCCAAAGGAAGTTCCATAGCAAATGTCAAGTCATTGTACACACTGGTTCTTGAGAAGAAGATTTTAAAAAAATTTGGGAGCTTTTTTCCCACTCCCTTCCTATGGGACTGAGCATGTTGAGTTGAACAAAACTGCAATGCCCCTTTGGAATCATCACTCACACAATCTTTCGCTTGAATTGGCCCAGTGGCTTTGGAAGAGAAGACCAAAAAATGGTGTTGACGCACGGCGGACGACGGACAGAGAGTGATGAAATTAGCTCAGCTTGACTTTGTCAAGATGAGCTAATAAGAGAGGTTAGACGGACAAACAATATACCCTATATGCAGAAAGATAGAGGGAAAGACAGAGGTAAAACAATATGCCCCATGACAATTCGTTGTGGGCATAACAAGGACATACGCCAATTGTAACCAGACCGTCCAAGGCAGCCACTTGAAATTCTGAGAATATGTTCTATCCCCGCTCGACAGTTTAGTATCCTTCTTGAGTCCTGTGACCGGGTGAAAACACCGTGGATGTACCCATAGGAGAAGTCTCAAATCTGCCAAGGGTTAAACGTTTAATAATAATAACAAGATATAAAACTAAAAGGGTGGTTGGTACTGCCGGCAGGTCATAAAAAGTATACACTTCGTTACATGTACAGTAGATTGTCGAGAGAGTTTTTGGAGTAGCGACTCGAAATTTTCAACGTTCGTTCTTTTCGAATTGGACTTGAGGAAACGCACAATTCGTGTCTCCTTTCCAGGCATCCGATGGAGCAACTATTCGTGAATGCTGAGTGAAAATTTCTTGGAAATCCGCGGAAAATTCGCTGACATATAGCGTTTTTGAAGAGAGGAGGTAATTTTCTGAATTTGGTTTTTTTCAAGTCGGAGCGAAAGAAGAGGGCGGGAATGGGCACAGTCTCTCGTGGTGCCCCCCCCCCCCCCCTCTCTCTGGGGTAGGTCCACTTAAAAGTTACAATAGAGCGTGGCTTACAGAGGGATGGCTGTAAATCAAAGCAGTTTCTTTAAGAACAGCATCCAGGGATCCAATCGCAACCTTGAAACCTATGAGAATCATCGGAAGTTAAAAGTGAAAAGAAAACGGCGGTGAGTAGGCTTTTGGCGGGAAAAGATTAATGAGAATTTGCATGTAAGACATTAAAATAGCACTTCAGACATACGCTCACTGTGTCCAGACCGCTGAAGGCAGCGACTTGCAATTTTCAGAACTTGTTCTACGAAGCCTGGCCGACATTTGGGCACAAAATCGAGTGTTCTGGCCGCGTGGTAAACACCACCCCTCGCGTGGAAACCGTGGGAACGGTTCGTTGCCACTTTATTTTTAATGCAATGAAATTTCCATTCATTATTTACCTGTCAACGGCAGAGTTTGGCATTATTTCTGTCTGATGAACTGTTCAACTTTAACTATTTACACCTTTATATAGGACCGAAAGATCATTGCATGCTTACCAATATTCAGGTACTGATTTTACGAAAATAATAATTATTTCAACAGTACCCACTTGGGAACTCTCAAATCTGCCAAGGATTAAACTTTTAATAATAACATGTAAAACAAAAGTCGTCATACTTTGCTAGCCGCATGCACCCATAGACAACAGCCAGCACTCAATCAATTAGGAATGGAGTAAATTGCGGCTTAAACTTAACAAATTCTGAAAAATGGAGTTATTTTCCACGGCACCTGTCTTTATGCATCCGAAACAGGGATTGGGTTAAACTTTACAGCTACCTTATCAAGGAAAATCTTCTTGGACTTGAGCTGTAAATCTGAATGTCAACAGAATTTTAAGATATTACCAAAATCACAATTATTCAGACAGTACCCATATGAGAGTCTCAAATCTGCTAAGGGTTAAACTTTTAATACTCACATATAAAACAAAAGTTTTCATACTATGACTGCTGCATGCAGCTATTGAAAACATTCAGCACTCAATCAATTAGGAATGGAGTAAATTGTCACTTAATGGTACCAAATTCTGAAAAAGCGTGAGTTTTTTGGACAGCATCTATCTTTATGCAAACAGAATGGGCATATGGTTAAACTTTACAACCAAACGTACAACAGAAAATATGCTCGATAGGTAATTGTGAATACGAACATGTGCATCACTTTTCGATATACCATTCGTAAATGGAAGAAAAATGAACTAAAAATGAGCCATTTTTATGAACGAGTTAAGGGTACTCGTATTAAAGGCTCGAAAACGAGCTTAAGGTTAAAATTTTGAATAGAATATATAACAGCCAAATTATTCTTGGATGAATGCTCAAACTTCTCATAGGAAACGTTTTGAAAAAATGTGGCCGTAGAGCTGAGAAATTGCATGTGAAAATTGACCAGTTTTTCCAAAATTGCACTTTGCTCGGAATTTTGAGGTCAAAAGGGAGCAACGTGGGTAATATAGCTTATGTAGTCAGGTGTAGTAAGTCATGCTACAAATATAATGAAAGCTCCAGCCAAATCGTCCTGGGTCTTGTTTGAGAATTGTGGCAAAACGTAACATTGTGACAACATTTTGCACGGTTTTGGCAGAAAAAGAAAAATTTCAGAAATGCCATGTTCCAGGTGAGAAACTTCTAATGAAGCTCTACATATGTGCCAAATTTCAGTAGAATAGTAAAGAATCCATCAGACAAAAATCATTGAAATAGAAAATAATGTCAATACTAGAGAAATAGAATTTACTGCATCCAGTAAATTCAAGCCTGTAAGAAAAGCGGTAAAATATCTATTGGGAAAAAAACTATACAGAAAGAGAATTTATGGAGGGTTATTTTCGGGAGTAACATATTTTTAAACAAATCTGGAATGGATTTTCGTAAACAGTATTTACAGATATTCATAATGGAATCAGAACAATTCTTCTAAGAAACCAGAAAAGGCATATATGTGCACAGCATTCAAAAGGTTTACCAAGAGAATGCATTAGGTGTCCAAAAATGTGATTCCCAGCAATACAAAAAAATGCACTCAGTTATCCCTGGGCGACCTCAGTGACCTTGTCCATATTGTGAACCTCTATGGAGTGTTGATTCATTTGGTGTTGGTCCCCCTGTCTATGTGTCATACCATCCTTGAGATATGAGCGTGGCCCACTTTCAAAACTTTTGGCCAAGCACACTTTTTTAGGTCAAAATGCATGTGTGTATGTCAGGAATGCTTCAGGGGGTCAACAAATGTGATTTCTAGCAATTATGAAAGATGCACTTAATGACCCCTAGGTGACCTCCATGACCTTGACCCATATTTTGAATCTCCATCGAGTGTCGACTCATTTGGTGTTGGTCCCAGGTCCATACGTCATACCATGCTTGAGATATGAGCCTGACCCACTTTCAAAAATTTTGGCAATGCCCACTTTTTTGTCAAAATGCATGTGTGTACGTCAGGAATGCTTTAGGGGGTCAAAAATGTGATTTCCAGCAATTATGAAAAATGCACTCAATGACCCCTGGGTGACCTCCGTGACCTTGACCCATATTTTGAATCTCCATTGAGTGTCGACTCATTTGGTGTTGGTCCCAGGTCCATATGTCATACCATGCTTGAGATATGAGCGTGACTCACTTTTAAAGATTTTGGCCATGCCCACTTTTTTTACGTCAAAATGCAAGTGTGTATGCCAGGAATGCTTTAGGGGTCAAAAAATGTGATTTCCAGCAATTCTGAAAAAATGCACTCAATGACCCCAGGTGACCTCCGTGACCTTGACCCATATTTTTGAACCTCCATCGAGTGCCGACTCATTTAATGTTTGCTCCAGATCCAGGCATCACACCATGCTTGAGATATGAGCGTGACCCACTTTCAAAAAGTTTTGGCCACGCCCACTTTTTTTCGTGAAAAAATGCATGTCTGAATTTTGGGGAAGCATTTGGAGGTCAAAAAATATGATTTCCAGCAATTATGAAAAATGCACTCATTGACCCCTGGGTGACCTCGGTGACCCTGACCCATATTTTGAATCTCGATCGAGTGTCGACTCATTTGCTGTTGGTCCCAGGTCCATACGTCAGACCACGCTTGAGATATGAGCGTGACCCACCTTCAAAAAATTTGGCCACGCCCACTTTTTTCGTGAAAAAATGCATGTCTGAATTTTGGGGAAGCATTTGGAGGTCAAAAAATGTGATTTTCCAGCAATTATGAAAAATGCACTCATTGACCCCTGGGTGACCTCGGTGACCTTGACCCATATTTTCAATCTCCATCGAGTGTCGACTCATTTGGTGTTGGTCCCAGGTCCATACGTCATACCACGCTTGAGATATGAGCATGACCCACTTTCAAAAAATTTGGTCACGCCCACTTTTTTCGTGAAAAATGCACGTCTGAATTTTGGGGAAGCATTTGGAGGTCAAAAAATGTGATTTCCAGCAATTATGAAAAATGCACTCATTGACCCCTGGGTGACCTTGGTGACCTTGACCCATATTTTGAATCTCCATCGAGTGTCGACTCATTTGGTGTTGGTCCAAGGTCCATACGTCATACCACACTTGAGATATGAGCGTGACCCACTTTCAAAAAATTTGGCCACGCCCACTTTTTTCACGTCAAAATGCATGTGTGTACGTCAGGAATACTTTAGGGGGTCAAAAAATGTGATTTCCAGCAATTCTGAAAAATGCACTCAATGACCCCTAGATGACCTCCGTGACCTTGACCCATATTTTGAACCTCCATCGAGTGTCGACTCATTTGGTGTTGGTCCCAGGTCTGTTGGTCACACCACGCTGAGATATGGGCGTGACCCACTTTCAAAACACCCCTACAGACACCCCAGGAATCTGAAAAACATAGGTGGCCGAGAACTTGTGGCTGTCTATCAGCATGCCAAAAATCAGCGAGATAGGGCAATTCGTTTTCGAGTTATCTTGCGGACAAAAAAGCGATGAGAAGACAGAAGACACGAGAAGAAGAGGATGACGAAGAAAAAAAAAAAAAAAAAAAAGAAAAAGAAAAAGTTCAAAAACAATAGTCTGTGTGCTTCACACAGACTAACAAGTGCATGGATTGCAAGAAGCGACAATTTGTGGAACACAATTAAAGTTCAACAAAGGTGTTTTATATTATCCACATACAAATTAGAAAGAGATGTTTCCTTAGAAAAGGAAGATGGCATTACAAAAGCCATGAGCCTCTGTCTGCAGCGTTCGAAATATTAAGACTTTCTCACCCCTCCACCGTTTCTCACGTTCAGAAAGCGGGCAGTGGGGTCAGAATCGTAGACTATGTACAATTTACGATCCCGACGATACACAACAGAAACATACGAATTGTCTCCCCTGACATGTGTTGCTCAATCCCAGTAACTTCCAACATAACGCAGAAATCAATTGGAAATGCCGGGTGAGCCATGACTAAGTGGATTCGGTTACTTACCTTTCATGTGAGCCAACAGCATATGGAACCATCCAATTCCCAGGGTTCGCTCTGTGGGGTTGGGCCCACTGGGCTAATTCGATACTCACCTTTTAACTGTCTTAGTAGAATATGTTTCAGTGCGATTTATATTAATATGACCCGAGATTTTAAAAGAGAGCGTCGTTTTTGGGGAAAGGAGAAACTTACATCAGGGGACATATCCAAAATCTAACCAAGATGTGCTTTTGTAAAGGCAAGTTGAAAAGAAATCATTTTAACAGAACCCTCAAGAGAAACTAAGGCGATGTGAAAAGTGGCAATCCGATACGAATTCTCCATTGATCCTAATCCGACAGGCCATTTGACCGATGTATCCATATCAATAGGTCTAAGGGATTTGCATTTGAAATGAAAGTCGTCATGTCCCCACATTCTTCTCCAAATATTACCTGTAGCCCAGTGGTAGATAATGATCTATCTAGGTAGCTTCGATATTTTGCATTAAAAAGAACCGAGTTAATAGCAACAAAGGAAAGGGCGGTGGCTCCGAGGTTATAGCATTGGACTTCAAACCGAAAGGTCCACAGTTTGATCCCCACCAGGAATAACTCCATTATATGCTTGGACAAGGCACTTAATCCAGATTGCCACGAGGAAGCACGGTGTCGCTCTGTATTAAGGCGTACGGCGCATCGATGGTGGGCATGTCTTCAACCAATGCTAACACTGTCAGTGCGGGGTTAGTACGCTGACAAGGGAATCTGACATTTTCTCGCCGTTTCTCGGTGGTTCTCCCCGGATATTCTGACTCTCCCCACCAGTAAAACTGTCCGACACGCGTTGACCCTGGCTGTCGAAAGTGTCGTAAACACCAGTACATAAACAGTGACGAAGAATGAGTAGGTTTGAGAAGCAATCATCAACATCGGTCGACCCCATGGAAGAATTCAGGAATAGGCCTATATATCCAGGCTTCGCCATGTCATCAAAAGCTCACGGGATCATCAAGACTGAACCATACGATAGATCCCTCAAAATGGAAATTTTTCGTCCAAGATTTTTTCGAAACTGAGGGAGTGGTGGTCGGAGCTGACGACAATCTGTTAGAAAATAAAAAGACAAGATACATTCAAACCAACAGACAAAGTAGATAGAAGAGGATACCGGCTTCAAAATCATGTCCAGTAATTGGCAATTCCCCTAAAACGTTACTCAATCGTGACTAAAAATACCGCTAAAAGGCTGAAAGCTCATACGCACTTAGCGTGGGTCATAGGCCAATTCCAAAAGTTTCATTCATCACCACTTGCGTTGGAAAAGATCCAGAAACGATGCTTTGGACACGAAACAAAGAATGGGAACGTGGAGAGGTGCAAAATAAATTCGTAAATGTCCTCTTCTGTCCCTACGCAATACGTTTTGCAATACGCAGCTCCTTTAAAATATCGAATGATTGGGCGGACGGAATTTTAATGGTTATAACCACGGGGATGGGGGGGGGGGGAACTAAAAAGTGCAAGAAGGTATGCCTGTTTGGTAATATCAGCTAAAATGTAAAACTCATTTATTTGATGGTGTAATCTTTTTTGATTACGATTATAAATTAAAATAATACACACCATTCAGGAACCTTTGGAACGTTATTTTCCCAGGAAGAGAAGCTTTTGTATTCTGAAAGGTGGGCGTTTTCAAAAAAATGGGCGTATTTTTTTATTTATTTATTTTTTTTTTTTTTTGCATAACAGGGTGAGGGTAGGTCCCGTTAATGGGCCAGTGGAAATGTTTTGTGGCATGCCTCCCAGAATTTGATACTCCCCTCCCCTTACAACTAATACGTATTATTCATAACATCCAAAGCGAAGGCCAACTAAATCAGACAGTAGGGCCTATAAGAGGCGGTTACAGGTGCAATGGGTATATCGTACGCGGGCCCGGGGATCCGATGGGGTCCGGGAACCAAACGGGGTCGGGAATATCCTGGGATCTCAGATAGTGGTGACAGGTGTTCCGTCCATCCAAAACTGCATTTTTCCACTTCCGTGAGTCTTTTTTATACTCAGTTCATGTGTGCATTTGAGAAACGAAGTTTGTTAATATTGAGACAATATAGGGACAATTGGGTGTGCAACTTTCCTGTTTACGAGTGCAATGTAGCCCTCTGGCCTAGTGATGATTACTCAGAGTCTGAATGATTATTTTCCTTCGACCACAACTTACTGGCTCTTTTATTGGATAACCGTTAACCAATATTTCAACTGTGCAATGGTTATTTTCATAATATTACGACGACTGTTACTACCAGTACTACGACTTACTACTACACTTACTACTACTACCACCACCACCACTACCACTACTACTACCACTACCGGCACTCGTTCAACTATAATACTAGTACTACTGCTACTTCTACTACTACTACTACTATACTACTACGTTTACTACTGCTACAACTAGTACTTCTACTGCAGCTACTACTACTATTAGTCTACTACTGTCAGGGCAAAGCCAGCCTAAATATAGGGGCAAGGGGCCTCATATTTAAAGATAATATGGTTATTTTCATAATATTACGACGACTGTTACTACTAGTACTACGACTTACTACTACACTTACTACTACTACTACTACTACAACTACCACTACTACTACCACTACTGGCACTCGTTCAACTATAATACTAGTACTACTGCTACTTCTACTACTACTACTACTATACTACTACGTTTACTACAGCTACAACTAGTACTTCTACTGCTACTACTACTACTATTAGTCTACTACCACTGTTTCCAAACACAGGTATACAAATGTGCATTCTTCTCTCTGATCTTCTTTTATTTTAATTATATTTATCTATATGTATAATGGATGTGTATAGGAGCGTAAGGCCTCAAATTTAGAAAATAAACAGATCGCTCCATTCCGCATCTCTCTCATCCTCCATACACTTTTTGGCCATACAGATCATGGCACAAAACCGTAATGGATATCGACAGAATGATTAATGGAGAAGGGAAGGGGCCCGAAAGAAACTTTGTACACCCTGATAAAATTTCTTTCAGAGGCTCTATCAGATAGGCTTCGGCAAACATAAGGTCGTTGAGCTAGACTGTCTAAATCGGCTCTCGTAATTCACGTAATCCAAGGGATGTAGGTTTACGACAGTTACATCTATATTCTACAACCGGAGTGTCTACATGTACATATAGTAGTAGAACACACGGGACTTACTATGTACAAAAACAGTGCAAGAGCATTATATTGAGAGTTTATGACTGAAAACACAAGGCATATCTGTAAAACTTCAGCTTTCGGACGTTTATAAACTGAAGGGTTGCAACGGCCTTTGCTCACACATTGTCAAGAATTCGTGGGCAGAATATCAATGTTGAGGTGTTTTATCAATAATCCACTTTCTGTGTAGTGTAAGGTAGAAAAGGAGATGATTGTATACCTCTCCCCCATGTGTGTCATTCCTCTAAACACCAAACATTAACGTTGTCTTTGACCAACAGAGTGACGGTGCCCCTATACCCCGCAATTGCAGGTCATATGTTTTGCGTTCCTCACCTTTTGATGAATACAAAATTACCAGTGGATATTTTTCATCAACATTTAATTATTTTAATTTGTCCCTAAAACGAATAGCAGACAGCACTATCCAATGAATTTTAAAATAACTAAAATTTCTTGACGTGTCGCTTAAAATCGTAGCTTTCAATTTCTCGTGCAGTGAGTGAGTTCTAATGAGGGGTCATGTAGTACGTATCCCGCCCCTAACACGTTCTTTATTCCTTGAGATTCAAATTTCACTTTGCGATCCACTGAGGTATTTAAAATTCATGGTATCGATAACCACATAAAACATGTGCCTTTATGTTCTTCTTAATCTCAGGTGATGGTCTGGTGAACGGTTGGATTTGGCCTGGTGTGCGAAAAAATGGTATCTCAAGAAACGGGGGAATACATGTATCTTAATTGGAAGGACTGGTCGACCTATTCAACTTAATGATTTCACGCTTCAGTTTGGGGACACAAGCCTTACTCGGATATATAAACATATCTTCTCACATGGAAGAATGATGGAAGTTTACTAGCAGGGGCGTTTGCTAGAGGGTCTAGGGTCAGGGGCGTGGCTTCTATGAAATCCAACTGTGCCTCCCTCTCCAGCTTCCGAATATCAAACTGTTGAGACAACCAGGTATACACTCTTCATGAGTGAATATTTTCCAACTGCTACCCCTGAATTTCCAACGGATGAAGAAATTCAAATGCACCCCCTCCCCGTGTATTCGAAATTTATGATCTTTGGATTCTAAATAGGTAAATCGACTCTTGAGTGCAACAAGGCGCCATCTGCAGTGCTTTAGCGTTGCAGATAGCGAATTATTACACTCCAGGGGCGCAATGTGGGCTCCAGTGGGATAATCTCATAAATGTGGTTCAAGAATCATTAAATAGAAACGATCACAGATACACATCATCACATATAAAAATACAACGAAATCTACTATCACAATGCTGCGACACTCCGTGACCTTGACTTTTCAAAGTGTCGTTAAAACCCAAAAAAGAAAACTACCATAATGCATGCAATTTCCGACTGGTTCTGGTTTGAGACTTAACTCCGTGCATGCTGATGACAGATATTTCTGCCCAAGACACGAAATCTCTTAAAACAAAAATAGTATAATTTCAGCACATTTCATCAAATTCAGCACCTACAAATTCTATGGACTTTTTGACCAATGATTTCTCAATTTCAATTTAGATGAATTTTTCATCAAATCTAGTCATTTCAAATTAAAGAAATCATTGTGATGTTAATTTACGGAAATAATGGCCAAATTTTTCAGCAATTAGAGATAAATAAACTCCCTAACTGAAATAGTCGTGATTTTGTTCACGTTATTCTTCATGGAGCATCTATTAAATTGGAATCAGTCAACAGATCGGCTGTTATAATTTCATTTGAATACATTATGAAACCAGGAGTATAACAAAATCAATCTGTCGTCTGAAAACTAGCAGAATTGAACACATTCCCCTTACAATAAACAAAGGGAACAAGCGATGTGTGACACGTTACAATAGACTGTTTTCGTACAAAAAGCACCTATAGCGGATTGCACCCCAACCTTTAATGGAGGATAAAAGTTCCCTGGTTTATCCAATTGGTGGGAAATGAACTGAGTTTGTAAGTGTGAATAAAATGTTAAAGTCCATGGCTTTAAAAAATTATAAAATATTGGTGATAACTGTCTTCTGAAAAGTGTGGGAGAGTAAAAAAAGATGAGAAGATAAAATATTGGGGTGTGTTGTGGCAGTAAAGTATGTCTATTTTATTTAGTGCGAAACTGGACGGAAGTATTGGAAACACAAAATTTAAAGGCTAAAGTGACGTGGGCACCTATATTTCTATTCGGTATATTCCTTTCAAAAGGTGATAAACAAAATGGACAGAAGGTTGTTTTTGCCAAAACGGCTTGAGGAGAGGAGGATACGTACTGTCAACACCTGAAGAAGAAAAATAGCGCGTTGGAACCACAAAGACAAGTCAATTAGAGCTTATCGAAAACAGCGAATAACAAGCGCATGGATTGCAACAAGCGACAATTTGTGGCACACAATTAATGTTCAACACAGGTGTTTTATATTATCCACATACAAATAAGAAAGAGATGTTTCCTTAGAAAAGGAAGATGGCATTACGAAAGCAATGAGCCTCTGTCTGCAGCGTTCGAAATATCAAGACTTTCTCACCCCTCCACCGTTTCTCACGTTCAGAAAGCGGGCAGCGGAGTCAGAATCGTAGACTATGTACAATTTACGATCCCGACGATACACAACAGAAACATACGAATTGTCTCCCCTGATATGTGTTGCACAATCCCAGTAACTTCCAACATAACGCAGAAATCAAGTGGAAATGCCGGGTGAGCCATGGCTAAGTGGATTCGGTTACTTACCTTTCATGTGAGCCAACAGCATATGGAACCATCCAATTCCCAGGGTTCGCTCTGTGGGGTTGGGCCCACTGGGCTAATTCGATACTCACCTTTTAACTGTCTTAGTAGAATATGTTTCAGTGCGAATTATATTAATATGACCCGAGATTATACAAGAGAGGGTCGTTTGTGGGGAAAGGAGAAACTTACATCAGGGGACATATCCAAAATCTAACCAAGATGTGCTTTTGTAAAGGCAAGTTGAAAAGAAATCATTTTAACAGAACCCTCAAGAGAAACTAAGGCGATGTGACAAGTGGCAATCCGATACGAATTCTCCATTGATCCAAATCCGACAGGCCATTTGACCGATGGATCCATATCAATAGGTCTATGGGATTTGCATTTGAAATGAAAGTCGTCATGTCCCCACATTCTTCTCCAAATATTACCTGTCGCCCCGTGGTAGATAATGATCTATCCAGATAGCTTCGATATTTTGCATTAAAAACAACCGAGTTAATAGCAACAAAGGAAAGGGCGGTGGCTCCGAGGTTATAGCATTGGACTTCAAACCGAAAGGTCCACAGTTTGATCCCCACCAGGAATAACTCCATTATATTCTTGGACAAGGCACTTAATCCCGATTGCCACGAGGAAGCACGGTGTCGCTCTGTATTAAGGCGTACGGCGCATCGATGGTGGGCATGTCTTCAACCAATGCTAACACTGTCAGTGCGGGGTTAGTACGCTGACAAGGGAATCTGACATTTTCTCGCCGTTTCTCGGTGGTTCTCCCCGGATATTCTGACTCTCCCCACCAGTAAAACTGTCCGACAGATCATGGCACAAAACCGTAATGGATATCGACAGAATGATTAATGGAGAAGGGAAGGGGCCCGAAAGAAACTTTGTACACCCTGATAAAATTTCTTTCAGAGGCCCTATCAGATAGGCTTCGGCAAACATAAGGTCGTTGAGCTAGACTGTCTAAATCGGCTCTCGTAATTCACGTAAATCAAGGGATGTAGCTTTACGACAGTTACATCTATATTCTACAACCGGAGTGTCTACATGTACATATAGTAGTAGAACACACGAGGCTTACTATGTACAAAAACAGTGCAAGAGCATTATATTGAGAGTTTATGACTGAAAACACAAGGCATATCTGTAAAACTTCAGCTTTCGGACGTTTATAAACTGAAGAGTTGCAACGGCCTTTGCTCACACATTGTCAAGAATTCGTGGGCAGAATATTAATGTTGAGGTGTTTTATCAATAATCCACTTTCTGTGTAGTGTAAGGTAGAAAAGGAGATGATTGTATACCTCTCCCCCATGTGTGTCATTCCTCCAAACACCAAACATTAACGTTGTCTTTGACTAACAGAGTGACGGTGCCCCTATACCCCGCAATTGCGGGTCATATGTTTTGCGTTCACCACCTTTTGATGAATACAAAATTACCAGTGGATATTTTTCATCAACATTTAATTATGTTAATTTGTCCCTAAAACGAATAGCAGACGGCACTATCCAATGAATTTTAAAATAACTAAAATTTCTTAACGTGTCGCTTAAAATCGTAGCTTTCAATTTCTCGTGCAGTGAGTGAGTTCTAATGAGGGGTCATGTACTACGTATCCCGCCCCTAACACGTTCTTTATTCCTTGAGATTCAAATTTCACTTTGCGATCCACTGAGGTATTTAAAATTCATGGTATCGATAACCACATAAAACATGTGCCTTTATGTTCTTCTTAATCTCAGGTGATGGTCTGGTGAACGGTTGGATTTGGCCTGGTGTGCGTAAAAATGGTATCTCAAGAAACGGGGGAATACATGTATCTTAATTGGAAGGACTGGTCGATCTATTCAACTTAGTGATTTCACGCTTCAGTTTGGGGACACAAGCCTTACTGTGATATATAAACATATCTTCTCACATGGAAGAATGATGGAAGTTTACTAGCAGGGGCGTTTGCTAGAGGGTCTAGGGTCAGGGGGCGTGGCTTCTATGAAATCCAACTGTGCCTCCCTCTCCGGCTTCCGAATATCAAACTGTTGAGACAACCAGGTATACACTCTTCATGAGTGAATATTTTCCAACTGCTACCCCTGAATTTCCAACGGATGAAGAAATTCAAATGCACCCCCTCCCCGTGTATTCGAAATTTATGATCTTTGGATTCTAAATAGGTAAATCGTCTCTTGAGTGCAACAAGGCGCCATCTGCAGTGCTTTAGCATTGCAGATAGCGACTTATTACACTCCAGGGGCGCAATGTGGGCTCCAGTGGGATAATCTCATAAATGTGGTTCAAGTAGCATTAAATAGAAACGATCACAGATACACATCATCACATATAAAAATACAACGAAATCTACTATCATGATGCTGCGACACTCCGTGACCTTGATTGTTCAAAGTGTCGTTAAAACCCAAAAAAAGAAAACTACCATAATGCATGCAATTTCCGACTGGTTCTGGTTTGAGACTTAACTCCGTGCATGCTGCTGACAGATATTTCTGCCCAAGTCACGAAATCTCTTAACACAAAAATAGTATAATTTGATCACATTTCATCAAATTCAGCACCTACAAATTCTATGGACTTTTTGACCAATGATTCCTCAATTTCAATTTAGATGAATTTTTCATCAAATCTAGTCATTTCAAATTAAAGAAATCATTGTGATGTTAATTTACGGAAATAATGGCCAAATTTTTCAGCAATTAGAGATAAATAAACTCCCTAACTGAAATAGTCGTGATTTTGTTCACGTTATTCTTCATGGACCATCTATTAAATTGGAATCAGTCAACAGATCGGCTGTTATAATTTCATTTGAATACATTATGAAACCAGGAGTATAACAAAATCAATCTGTCGTCTGAAAACTAACAGAATTGAACACATTCCCCTTACAATAAACAAAGGGAACAAGCGAAGTGTAACACGTTACAATAGACTGTTTTCGTACAAAAAGCACCTATAGCGGATTGCACCCCAACCTTTAATGGAGGATAAAAGTTCCCTGGTTTATCCAATTGGTGGGAAATGAACTGAGTTTGTAAGTGTGAATAAAATGTTAAAGTCCATGGCTTTAAAAAATTATAAAATATTGGTGATAACTGTCTTCTGAAAAGTGTGGGAGAGTAAAAAAAGATGAGAAGATAAAATATTGGGGTGTGTTGTGGCAGTAAAGTATGTCTATTTTATTTAGTGCGAAACTGGACGGAAGTATTGGAAACACAAAATTTAAAGGCTAAAGTGACGTGGGCACCTATATTTCTATTCGGTATATTCCTTTCAAAAGGTGATAAACAAAATGGACAGAAGGTTGTTTTTGCCAAAACGGCTTGAGGAGAGGAGGATACGTACTGTCAACACCTGAAGAAGAAAAATAGCGCGTTGGCACCACAAAGACAAGTCAATAAGACCTTATCGAAAACAGCGAATAACAAGCGCATGGATTGCAACAAGCGACAATTTGTGGCACACAATTAATGTTCAACACAGGTGTTTTATATTATCCACATATAAATAAGAAAGAGATGTTTCCTTAGAAAAGGAAGATGTCATTACAAAAGCAATGAGCCTCTGTCTGCAGCGTTCGAAATATTAAGACTTTCTCACCCCTCCACCGTTTCTCACGTTCAGAAAGCGGGCAGCGGGGTCAGAATCGTAGACTATGTACAATTTACGATCCCGACGATACACAACAGAAACATACGAATTGTCTCCCCTGATATGTGTTGCACAATCCCAGTAACTTCCAACATAACGCAGAAATCAAGTGGAAATGCCGGGTGAGCCATGGCTAAGTGGATTCGGTTACTTACCTTTCATGTGAGCCAACAGCGTATGGAACCATCCAATTCCCAGGGTTCGCTCTGTGGTGACCCAATACCCCGCAATTGCAGGTCATATGTTTTGCGTTCCCCACCTTTTGATGAATACAAAATTACCAGTGGATATTTTTCATCAACATTTAATTGTGTTAATTTGTCCTTAAAACGAATAGCAGACGGCACTATCCAATGAATTTTAAAATAACTAAATTTTCTTAACGTGTCGCTTAAAATCGTAGCTTTCAATTTCTCGTGCAGTGAGTGAGTTCTATAATGAGGGGTCATGTACTACGTATCCCGCCCCTAACATGTTCTTTATTCCTTGAGATTCAAATTTCACTTTGAGATCCACTGAGGAATTTAAAATTCATAGTACAGATAACCACATAACACATGTGCCTTTATGTTCTTCTTAATCTCAGGTGATGGTCTGGTGAACGGTTGGATTTGGCCTGGTGTGCGTAAAAATGGTATCTCAAGAACGGGGGAATACATGTATCTTAATTGGAAGGACTGGTCGACCTTTTCAACTTGATGATTTCACGCTTCAGTTTGGGGACACAAGCCTTACTCGGATATATAAACATATCTTTTCACATGGAAGATTGATGGAAGTTTACTAGCAGGGATGTTTGCTAGAGGGTCTTGGGCCAGGGGGCGTGGCTTCTATGAAGTCCAACTGTGCCTCCCTCTTCGTCTGCCGAATATCAAACTGTTGAGAAAACCAGGTATACACTCTTCATGAGTGAACATTTTCCAACTGCTACCCCTGAATTTCCAACAGATGAAGAAATTCAAATGCACCCCCTCCCCGTGTATTCGAAATTTATGATCTTTGGATTCTAAATAGGTAAATCGTCTCTTGAGTGCAACAAGGCGCCATCTGCAATGCTTTGGCATTGCAGATAGCGACTTATTACACTCCAGGGGGCGCGATGTGGGCTCCAGTGGGATAATCTCATAAATGTGGTTCAAGAATCATTAAATAGAAACGATCACAGCCACACATCATCACATATAAAAATACAACGAAATCTAATATCATAATGCTGCGACACTCCGTGACCTTGACTGTTCAAAGTGTCGTTAAAACCCAATAAAGAAAACTACCATAAGGCATGCAATTTCCGACTGGTTCTGGTTTGAGACTTAACTCCTTGCATGCTGCTGACAGATATTTCTGCCCAAGACACGAAATCTCTTAACACAAAAATAGTATAATTTGAGCACATTTCATCAAATTCAGCACCTACAAATTGCATGGACTTTTTACCAATGATTTCTCAATTTAAATTTAGATGAATTTTTCATCAAATCTAGTCATTTCAAATTAAAGAAATCATTGTGATGTTAATTTACGGAAATAATGCCCAAAGTTTTCAGCAATTAGAGATAAATAAACTCCCTAACTGAAATAGTCGTGATTTTGTTCACGTTGTTCTTCATGGACCATCTATTAAATTGGAATCAGTCAACAGATCGGCTGTTATAATTTCAATTGAATACATTATGAAACCAGGAGTATAACAAAATCAATCTGTCGTCTGAAAACTAACAGAATTGAACACATTCCCCTTACAATAAACAAAGGGAACAAGCGATGTGTGACACGTTACAATAGACTGTTTTCGTACAAAAAGCACCTATAGCGGATTGCACCCCAACCTTTAATGGAGGATAAAAGTTCCCTGGTTTATCCAATTGGTGGGAAATGAACTGAGTTTGTAAGTGTGAATAAAATGTTAAAGTCCATGGTTTTAAAAAATCATAAAATACTGGTGATAACTGTCTTCTGAAAAGTGTGGGAGAATAAAAAAGATGAGAAGATAAAAAATTGGGTGTGTGGTGGCGGTAAAGTATGTCTATTTTATTTAGTGCGAAACTGGACGGAAGTATTGGAAATACAAAATTTAAAGGCTAAAGTGACGTGGGCACTTATATTTCTATTCGGTATATTCCTTTCAAAGGTGATAAACAAAATGGATAGAAGGTTGTTTTTGCCAAAACGGCTTGAGGAGAGGAGGATACGTACTGTCAACAAGGAAAGAAGAAAAACAGGGCGTTGCAACCACAAAGACAGGTCAATTAGAGCTCATCGAAAACAGCGAATAACAAGTGCATTCAAAGTAACATTGGTTGGAAGTATAAAAGCTACAATGACCTTTTGATGATGAGGTAATTAATACTCACCACTATAGTTAGTGATGGCATGTCTTGGTTTCTCTAAGTGCGTTCACTTCTGTCAAAAGTTTCCTTTCGCAGGGTAAAGAAGTCCTTCGCCTCCGGTATCTGTCAGCAAAGTGCCAAGGGCTGTTGCAGCTTCTCACCGAAGTTGACTCCGTTTTTTCCGGTAAACTCCGTTACCACTTCGGCCTGCTCCGGAATACCCATTCCAATCTGGAGAGCTGCAACGCGGACGTTTTCACTTACCCTATTTCACAACACTCTTCCCTGTTTTAATTATATTACTCTTTACATTTTACTTATAAAAAATAAGGGGAAAGAGTGATTTACTGGATTTTGGAACTTTATAGAAAAATATATTTATCTGGCCGATCATTAATTTAATTTCATACTTAAGTTATTTAATTTACATGGCCCTTTTCTGTATTTGAACATTTAGTTCCAAATCCTAAAATATTACTGATGTACTTAAAATCTTTTTTAAAAATTCATTTTTTTTAAAAATCAGTTAATGGACTGTCGAACATTCGAACAGCCCAAATTATTTTAAAGGGCCGAGCTGTCACACACGCGAACAGCTCATTTCCAAAAGCCCTTTCATAGGTCCCATTTTTTCTTGTTTCCCTATCAGTCTTCCTCAAGAGAAACTTGACCTGGTTTTATAACTGGAAATCCCCTTTAAATTTCTCAGGTGGCTGCTTCGCCTTCCCTCTATGGTATCTCCACTGAAATCCGTACTTAAAGTGTCTTTCGAGGCTGTGCCCGTCACCTCCGAGATCCGTCAGATCAAGACACATCTTTTTCTCCACACAGTAGTTTTCAACTTAACCCATGGCGTATACCAAATATGCATATTTCATAAGATATACCAAGTCAGAGGTTTTCAAAAGAAATATACCAAGTGTATTTACCAAATATGAGGGTTTGCACCTAAGTATACTAAATATATATCTGGTTTAAAAGCAGAATGACATTATCCTTGAGGCGACTTGGAGGCTTTAAACTGGGTGAGTGAAGCGCGCCCGGCTTTGCCTTGACGCACCTTTGGCCAACTAACCAAAAACCTCACCTCAGTCTAGGAAAAAATTCTACTAACCGTTGAGGCATCCTTGAGGCTCTACTCGGGCGAGTGACTACCGGTACACAGCCCAGTCCTCCACCTCAACCACCTAACCAATTTTGACCATGCAGTGAGGCACCCTGGAGGCTCCTACTGGACAATCTCTCTTCCCATCAGGCTTCCTCAGGTCCGAGTATTTGTCCAAGCTCCCCTCCTCACTCATGCAACTTTCCCTTGAGGCACCCGTGAGACTTATCCTGGGTAGTGTTTCAGCGCCTCGGGCATCCCTCAGCACCACACAACTGCCCAAGCCTCCCACCTCAATATGGGACAAACTGGCATAACTGCAATTAAACTTTAGTGGATCCATAATTAAATTATTCACTTGAGGCAATCCTGGGTCTCCTCAAGTCTGGACAACCGCCCAAACACCCTACCTCAAATACTGGAAAAATTTAAATAATGACCCCACCCAATTTACTATAAAATAATACTTAGGTGAAATAATACGTAATAAACCTTTCCTTGAGGCACCCATGTGACTTATACTGGGGAGCGTCGTGCACCTCCGAGATCCGTCAGCACACTCCTGACAACTACCCAAGTCACCCACCTCAATCTGAAATAGTTTATTTCTTTCCCCCAGGGTAATTTTGAAACTTATTCTGGGCTAACCACCCAAGCCTCTGCCCCAGTCACAAAAAGAAATGTAGGGATAAACACAGAATCGTTTCACTTTTACTTGAAGACCACATCAACCTGGAGATTTTGACACATACACAAACGGATTCATGGAATACCATAAACTGTCTTGGTATTGGCCACAGTGACCTCCCGCAGTTCATGAAGGCTTTCACCTCTGATTGCAGCCACCGCCTGGGCAACCTCTCCTATAAGAGCAGGAGTTGACCAGCGCCTTCTGGTCCCCATGGGAAAATATGGGGCGTCTGTTTCCAGTAACAGACGATTTGAGGGGATTGGCCACTGTTTTCTTCATTTCCGGGGGGAAAACTCCTGCAGAGACCAGTTAAACCAAAAAATGTATTGGGCTTATGACGTAGCCAGGCCTTAACGTCCACCTCCAGCCCGTGAAACAATGAAGGTGGATAACCTGACTTACATGTGTCGTCTGCAAGATTTGGATTAGCGCCGTGTTCAACACATCATGGGACATCAGAGATCCCTCAGCCCCACGAACATGCAGCACCAGTGGCTTATCTTTTGGCGCCATTTCCAACATTTCCCCGAAAATTCGGTCCTGTTTCTCAATTTCAGCTGGACCCTTCTCATAGGTTCGGTCCAAACCGATTTCCCCAAAGGCGGCTACTTGGGGGGAATTAACCAATCCCTTGAGCTGCTGATTCACCTTCTCAGTTAACAAATTGTACTTTGAGGGGTGGCAACCTACTGCTACAATTCCACTCAACACCTGTGGATCCTTCGGGAATTCCTCGGGGTCACACAAGACGTCGACACCAGCTTCTAACTGAACAGGAACCTGGGGGTTCATCTGATCCCGAGTCCTTGCCAACACCTGATCCAGTGTCAATCCTGGCAAGCGGAAGTTTTTCCAAACTCTGTTCAGATGAAAGTGAGAGTCTATGGCTATGGGGTCTCTCACTTTACCAGTGGCTGTCACCTTCAGAGTCACTGGGTCCATTTTCCTTTCAAATTCGAAGGGACCCGAGGAATCCACCACAGAAGAGCTTCCCGAATCGGTCGGCCGCTTCTGCTTCAATTGTGGAGACCACTGTTTCTCTGCAGTAATTTTTAAGGTCACCGGGTCCATTTTTCTTTGTATTATGGGACCTTGGGGTTCCCTAACAGAAGATCGTCCCCTATCGGGCAGCCGCTTCTGTTTTGACGGTGGACCCCCTTGTTTTTTGCGCCCCTCTTCTCAGGTGACTTAAACTTGGAAGTTTCAGGTTTGGACACTGTTACAGCTGCACCTGAGGTTCCCCTTGATGCAACTTCTGTGAAGAGGTCCGACCAGGCTTTAGGAGCAGGGGGTATTGCGCTTCCGGTTTCCGTCAGCGCCACATCCTCAGCAGCGACCGCCGAGATTATCCAGGCAGCAGCAACCAGTCCATCCTCAGTTTCATGAGGATAATCCAGCTGTGCCGCCCTAACCTGAGCAGTCAACCACTCTTCTGCCCCAAACTCACCCGTACGAGCCTTACTCACCAGCATCTTCACCTGCCAAGTGGACACCTTCGTCTTCATGAAGGTGCTCTGAACCATAAGCCTGACCTGGTTCAGAACAAGGCATACCACCTTCCGATGGAACAAACAAGAAACTGTATTCAATTGCTCCATTTGGATACCTTCAGGAGGAAGGGTGATACCTAGGTCCTTAGAAATGGCCTTCATGGTTAGCTCATAACCACTACTAGGGACCAGGTCTTTTAAAAGCTCTGACTTGGTAGACGATTCTATAGCCCTTAAATTTTTTAATAATTTTGTTAGAATCACCAAGTCAGATGATTTCTCTTCTAGCCCTAACACGGTTCTAGCCAGCAGAACCATGTCATGCACCATTTTAACCCTAAGAGGCTTTGGAGTGGTGATTCCAAATTCAATCCACCACGTTGGTGGGAAGTGAGTCCTTGAAAAGTGCCTCTGTATATCCGTTTTGAATTCCATGACGCACGTTTCCAGGGGACAAACTCTCACCACCTTAGGTTTGGGACCCTTTTGGGCCTCCCTCAAGGGCCCCGCACCTTTTTGTGCCTCTTTGGTTATCTTGCCCTTTGCTAACTTTTGGGCCTTCCTCATTTTTATGGGAGATTTTTTCTGGCTTCCGGTTTTTGAACCCTCTAGGCCAGTCCTCGAGGTGTCCTTCGACTTGATCTTACTCTGAGACAGCTGAGCAGACATCAGCTCGGGCTGTTCCCCTCCGGTATTCGTCCGAGAACCTTTGACCACAGACATCTGTTTGCCGAGGTGGGTCTTCGCTTTGAGTGCAAAAACACCCCTTTCCTCAAGAACCCTGTCTACTGACTCCACCCTAGCCTCTGTCTTAGCAGCACTAGCTACGGTACTTGACTTCTCCAAGAACCGAATGTCCTTAGTGAAGGGAGTAGCAGACACTGTTCTTGTCCTAACTTTTGGTGTTTTAATTTTAGGAAATGGTCCCAAATTTTCTTTGACCCAAAAGCGACATGGCAGCTGCTCCAGAGCAAGAGCCAATACATCTTTTTGCCAGATTTTATTTTTCTGTGCTTTGGCAAGGAGATATTGACTTTTAAGCACGTTTAGCCTCTCCATCAGGGGCCAATTTGTTCCTAATAATAGGGTCATGAACCTAGATGCAGGTTTCATTAAAATATTTTCTTTCACGTGCCTATTTAATTTTTGACAGAGCTCACTCAGTTCCTGCTGCTGAGTTTTAGCTCCAATTGCCGATAGAGCAATACGTTCTGCCATGCCTGTTAATTTTCTTTCTCGGACAGACGTATCTTTCTCTATTCTTTCAATTGATCCCTGTTCCACTGGGTCGGGTGTGGGAATGGCTTCGTACTGAATCTCCATTTTTTCCACACCACCGGATTCCAGCACAGTTCGGTCTTTCTCCTGTGCCTTCTCTACCCTGAATCCAGTAAGTGGAAGCACACTCCGGTATTCGTCATGTGTTTCCTTTGTCTTCTTTTTAGGAGAACTACCTTCCCCTACCAACTCCATCAGGTATTCCTCAGGAGTAGGATCAGGTAAAGGTGTGGTCCTTACCATCTCAGGAATTTCCAACTGCCGTGTTGCCGTCAGGTTCTCCTCAGGTTCCACCGTTGGTAAACTCTCTCTCTGATTTGACCCTATCAGGAGTTCCTCAAGGGTATCTGTCACAGATATGGAACTTACTGACCCGGTCCGGTTTCCGTCACGTGCCAGCATCATTTCTGAATCCACATCCAGACCCAGATCCAGCTCTATATCAGAGTTGCTTTCAGACATTTTCTGAAATGAAACGAATTAACAATTAGGACATTTGTATTCATTGATCTCCACTCCTTCCTCTTGGGTGATGTTAACACATTTTCCGTGGAACCATTCTAGACAGTGATCACACTGTATCATGAACTGTCCTCTATATGGTTTACGACAGATGCAAAAAACTGTAGATACTCTAAGTACAGTAACTTCCCCTGTTTCTTCAAATTCCTTAAGGCATTTTGCTAACTATGGTGGCCGAATCCTATCATGGCAACTTTTTAACCTATCATCGTTCGCCACACATATAAAATTTTTGAAAATAACCTTGAATAAGTATGGGGTATAAACTTCACCAATAATGGCTGGTCCTTTCCAAAAAGGAGCCAATTTTCTACATCTACCCTTTTTCGAAGCATCGTCTAACATGTAAACCACATCACCCAATTTATAAGTTTTCTTATTCAGAGTGAGATCATAATTTCGTTTCATTTTCTTACATTCGGATTTGAACTGCTTACGTGCAACTTCATGAGCCATTTTTATTTCAGAATTCAAATTACGAACATACTCTGGAATTTCCTTTGATGGAATGTCTTTTTTGAAGTTAAAAACCAAATCTGTTGGGTGATTTACTTCTCTGCCCAACATCAGTTTATTTGGGGTAAATCCAGTTAACCGGTGGACTGATAACCGCAAAGCTCCGGCTAGCTGCGGAACAAATTTATCCCAGTTTTTCTGACGTTTGTCTATAAAACACCGAACCGCGTTCATTAAGGTGCGGTTTTGGCGTTCCACTTGACCATTAGCCGAAGGTCGGTAAGGTGATGTTCGTGCTTTGTGAATTTGCAGTAATTCGCAAATAGCAGTAAACAATTTACTTTCAAAACAAGGACGGTCCGTGAAAATTTGAAATGGACAGCCAAATCGTGAAGAGAACTCATTAACCGCTGCACATGCGGCAGGTTCCGCAGTCTGATCTGGTAAAGGGATACATTCGATCCACTTTGTAAATTGGGCGATTATCATTAGTATATATTTGTTCCTTTTTCAGTAAGTGGTAATGGACCCAGGAAATCCAAATGAACTGCCTCCATTGGATAACCTGAATGAAATATTGTCATATCCCATTTTGACTTTTTAGTTGGCTTTTTGCCAACTGAACATTGTGGACAGGCTTCCACAAAAGTTCTGATTTCCTCACTCATTCCATACAAATAAAAGTTTTTAATTGCCCTATATCTGGTACGTACTTACCCTTGGTGCCCTGATGCAGGAATATTATGGGCTAACGACAAAATTTCTGCCGAAAATTTACTGGGAACAACTAAAACTTGATCTAAACTATTTTTCCTAACCTTATATAAAAGCCCCTCTTTTAAGAGAAACCTCTTTCTGTTAATCCACATATATTTTGTAGCCTCGCTGAAAATGAAGAGTTCACCCTCAGTGGGTTGTTCTCCCGTTTCCAGCCATGTCACAATAAGTGAAATATCAGGGTCTTTTCTTTGCACTTCTTGCATTTCTGTTGAAGAACAGCCCGCAGCAAGAGTAACGACATCATTATTAGCCGTGACTGCCCTAATTTGAGGACCATTATATGTAGATTCAATTTCAAGGTAGGAAGAGACCAAACCAGAATCTGGACAAATTGAACCAATATTGGGTGTTGTGTCTGTCCAACCATCACTGAAGCCCCGCAGACTCCCATGAACCTCTGATTGGAATTCACAAGTTAAATTTTCCATTCTGTCACCTGCCATTGCGTCATCTGGGGTAATTTTGGATATTGTAATTTCGGTTGTATCATCAAAAGTACATGATCCCTGGTCTAGAGGCACTACATAATCAACCTCTTCTTCAATCTTAGCCCAGTTTTTCTGTAAACGTGCACAATAATTGCACCCGCGGCAAGGTAATTTTGAAAGTTTACAACCAGAAAAATACTCTGGACACCCCTGACCTGTGGGCATTCTAGAAAGGGCATCTGCATTACTATGCAATTTCCCTGGCCTATGATGGACTACCATATTATATTGGCTAAGTTCCTCCATCCACCCAGCCACCTGGCCTTGTGGATTCTTGAAGTTCATTAGCCACCTAAGGCTATTGTGGTCAGTTCTAACAATAAATGGTCGTCCCAGCAAATAATGCCTAAACTGCCTAGTAAATCTTACCACTGCAAGCAACTCCTTCCTAGTTGTTCAGTAACGTATTTGATGGGGGAGTTCGATTGATGCATATTTTTTAAATTTAGTTTCAAAAGCTTTCCATGATTCAGTGCCATCAAACTTTAAACCTTTAGGCACATACAAATGTCTTCGGTTTTCGGTGTGGTAAACATTTCGAAAACTAAATTGGGGTGCATCTCCTTTGAGTCGCACTTGTGGTGAATAAAACTTACCCTGATTACCAAATTGAAATTCCGAACCTTGATAATTCATTTTGGGCTGAATGTCTGCAAGGTACTCGCCGTCCCGGATCGGTCGGGCTTCTCCTTGACAGAATGCTTGGTTACCCAAAGTATAGCCAGGATGAGAATGAAATTCTAATTTTTGATTCTGGACAAGCAATGGACCAGAGCCCCTTGCATGCTGCAAATTTGAATCTTGGCGTAAATGAAAAGGTGATCGGCTTTCCTGAATTTGGCAATCAGTGTCCCTGATTCCCTCAGGTCGTCTTCGGGAATCTACATACGGTGATTCAACCAGAACTGCTTTTCTATTATCGTGGAACTGAATTCCTTCAGGTATTCTTCGGAAATTTGTCAGTTCACGGTCTAATTGCACTTCAGTTTGACATACTTGAGTGAACGTCCTTCCGTCAGAGATCCCTCGAGAATTTGACCACTCAGTTTTAACATCAACCAAAGGATATGTATTACCAGTCAATCGGCTCCTGTCAGAGATCCCTCGAGTAGCATTTGATTTGTTATATTGTAAATGTTGATAACTCACACCTTGAGTTGCCCTCTGAAGATGTGTGGCATAACCCTCACGATAGTGGTCACATGTCTGATCTATATGAAAAGCGTGATATGGTAAATGGTTTTGTGTTCGACTGCCGTATACAATTGGATCAAATTGCAGCAAGTCATCAATCTGTGTGTTTAAACCATTACCCTGTTGCTGTGACGCACTAATGTGTACCGGGGATATGGCCGTTATGATTTGTGACCCACGACTATACATAGGCTGGGTGACCCTGGCCCATGACTGTAGGCACAAACATTCGGGCTACTTGTCATCTGGTGCAAACTTCCGGTATTCATAATATTTCCCCTAATAGCCGAAGAAGTGTACGTTACGGCCGGACTGTTACATGCCAAAGAACCCTGCCCTGCCAGTGTATAACTTGGCAAGCATGCTATTGTCGGTACAACTTTTTGACTATTGCTGGCAGTAAAACCGGCCAAATTCTGGGAATCTAAAATGTTTTCATTTGTCACAAAGTTAGCATCAAACGTTTTTCCCGGAGTTGTGTGTGAGTGGTTGGCATACCCCGAGTGTGTGGTAACCCCACCATGACCTAATCCTACCCTGGATTGTCCATTTTCTGCACGACTGTGCATGGTGTCATGTCTGCTATCCACTTTTTGTCGCACATCGGGATTTGTTTTGAGAGTGGCCGTCTGGAGTTGCAACTGCCTCTCCGCCTCCCTCGTTTCAAAAAGCAATTCGACACTCATTCTTTCATACTTACTCAATTTATTCTCCCAGTACTCCCTGTTTGGAGAACCAGATGCTTGGGGTGAAAATCTACTCATACTCTCTACCCCTCTTACATTACTTGAGTGTATGTGTGACGTGTCTGCAGGTACACCCTGCTGTGCTTCCATAATCATGGCAGATTGGTTCCTCTCAGGAGAATTCAGGCATTCTTCGTCCCCCATCACTTTTGAACCATCACTTACATTTACCCTGTCTGTTATGCTTGCTGGTATGTACCCTGTATTTGCCCCTGACGCAGTGTGCGAGCTTATGCTGCTCGACCCTGTTGATACAGGTGATAATGGAGTATATTTATTGTCTCTCCCTGTATACTGTTGACTTGCCCTACTTTCTGGGCCAACATAGGTTGAGGCAATAAATGATGGTGGTGGGGTAACCCCCTATCTGGGCTTTGGCTAAGCCTAATCCTGTTGTCAATTGACACTGGATGCAGTGGCTGACTTAAGTCAATAACCTGCCACTGTGCTTTTGAGCCCCTGAAATATGGGATTTGAATTAAATCACCCCAATTCAGCACCCCATACATTTTTCTACTCTCAATTATTGAGGCAGCAATTGTTTCCCCAACATGAGGAATCAGTAGCAGTTCTTGAAAAGAAGCTGTACTGACATTAATTTTACTCATGTTTATTGTCGTAAATTACTGATAAAAAAACACATTTTTTTTTTTTTCAATTTTTCCCACAAAAAATTCAGTGTTTATACAAGTTGTTTACACTCGCGGAACGCACAAGCAAACTTGGTGATTCACATCAACTTGCAAGGAAAATTTGAAGCAATAATTCTATTGAGAAACCTGCAACATTTTCAAAATCACGTAACGCTCAAATGAAAATATTGCTTTGACACTCCAAACTGTTTATAAATTTCCGATTGTGCAACTGTTCAGTCAATTTACAAACAACAACCGAATTTTTTCGACCACAACTGTATCGAAGACAAAACCTTTTCTTTTCAATTTGTGAAAATCTACTTCGATAAGCACCAACCTATCGAAAAAAAAAAATTCACAAGGTGAAAAAATTCATTATCTTCTCCCTAAACAAAATGAAAACGCAATTTCATCTTAAATTCAGGAAAAGGAAGATCCAAAAGAGACAACTGTCTCAAGTGTCAAATTTACAATTCAAAATGGCAGCGACCTCGCTAAACACGCCATTTCTATTTGTATCAATGTACCGAGAAAGGTCACGCTAGTTCTAACAAATCGTTGCCAAATAAAGTAAAATTGGTTGGAAGTATAAAAGCTGCAATGACCTTATGATGACGAGGTAATTAATACTCACCACTATAATTAGTGATAGCTTGTATTGGTTTCTCTAAGTGCGTTTACTTCTGTCAAAAGTTTCCTTTCGCAGGATAAAGAAGTCCTTCGCCTCCGATATCCGTCAGCAAAGTGCCAAAGGCTGTTGCACCGAAGTTGACTCCGTTTCCTTCCGGCAAACTCCGTTACCACTTCGACCTTCTCCGAACCCATTCCAATCTGGAGAACTTCAGCGCGGACGTTTTCACTTATCCTATTTCACATCACATTGATTGCAACAAGTGACAATTTGTGGCACACAATTAATTTTCAACAAAGGTGTTTTATATTATCCACATACTAATTAGAAAGCGATGTTACCTTAGAAAAGGAAGATGGCATTACAAAAGCCATGAGCCTCTGTCTGCAGCGTTCGAAACATTAAGACTTTCTCACCCCTCTACCGTTTCTCACGTTCAGAAAGCGGGCAGTGGGGTCAGAATCGCAGACTATGTGCAACTTACGATCCCGACGATACACAACAGAAAAATACGAATTGTCTCCCCTGATATGTGTTGCACAATCCCAGTAACTTCCAACATAATGCAGAAATCAATTGGAAATGTCGTTGAGCCATGGCTAAGTGGATTCGGTTACTTACCTTTCATGTGAGCCAATAGCATATGGAACCATCCAATTCCCAGGGTTCGCTCTGTGGGGTTGGGATCACTGGGCTAATTCGATACTCACCTTTTAACTGTCTCAGTAGAAAATGTTTCAGTGCGAATTTTATTAATATGACCCGAGATTTTAGAAGAGAGCGTCGTTTGTGAGGAAAGGAGAAACTTACATCAGGGGACATATCCAAAATCTAACCAAGATGTGCTTTTGTAAAGGCAAGTTGAAAAGAAATCATTTTAACAGAAACCTCAAGAGAAACTAAGGCGATGTGAAAAGTGGCAATCCGATACGAATTCTCCATTGATCCAAACCAGACAGGCCATTTGACAGATGGATATCAATAGGTCTATGGATTTTGCATTTGAAATGAAAGTCGTAATGTCCCCACATTCTTCTCCAAATATTACCTGTCGCCCCGTGGTAGATCATGATCTGTCTAGAGAGCTTCGATATTTTGCATTCAAAAGAACCGAGTTAATAGCAACAAAGGAAAGGGCGGTGGCTCCGAGGTTATAGCATTGGACTTCAAACTGAAACGTCCAGAGTTTGATCCCCACCAGGAGTAATTCCGTTATATCCTTGGACAAGGCACTTAATCCCGATGTGTGATCGCCAGAAATCAATAAATGTGGATCCGAGATTAGTAATTGATAAAGGTATACGGTTAATGTTTGAATCTGCCCTCCATAGACAATGGGACCTCTAATTATTTATAATAAATCGGATAATTGTCGCTCGTAACCCACTTTCCACTGTACACTATCTTGTCCGACTAAATGTTTTTCGGCCTTTTCTGCGACTTCTCCCAGTTATCATGAGCAACCCAAGAACACCCAACGGTCGTGCAATACACCACAAAAAAGCTTATTCATTCCATTTTCTTCCAATGACACTGGGTGCTTCTCTATACTTTATGTGAATCCAATTTGAGGCGCGGGGGGGGGGGGGGGTATAACGAAGATGTGTGCTATCATTTTCGAAAAGCGAGTTGTGTATCTTGTTAATATTTATACACCATTATGGGGGCACGTCAGCATCGATCCAAAAATGCTATCAAATATCGTTTTTCTTTCCATTTCACAGCTTGTGTCGAGTACCTGTGCTCCAAATATTACCTGTCGCCCCACGGTAGATAATGATCTGTCTAGAGAGCTTCGACATTTGGCATTAAAAAGAATCGAGTTAATAGCAAGAAAGGAGAGGGCGGTGGCTCCGAGGTTATAGCATTGGACTTCAAACCGAAAGGTTCACAGTTTGATCCCCACCAGGAGTAACTGCGTTATATCCTTGGACAAGGCACTTAATCCCGATTGCCACATGGAAGCACGGTGTCGCTCTGTATTAAGGCGTACTGCGCATCGATGGTGGGCATGTCTTCAACCAATGCTAACACTGTCAGTGTGGGGTTAGTACGTTGACAAGGGAATCTGACATTTTCTCGCCGTTTCTCGATGGTTCTCCCCGGATATTCTGACTCTCCCCACCCGTAAAACTGTCCGACACGCGTTGACCCTGGCTGTCGAAAGTGTCGTAAATACCAGTAGATAAACAGTGACGAAGAATGAGTAGGTTTGAGAAGCAATCATCAACATCGATCGACCCCATGGAAGAATTCAGGAATAGGCCTATATATCCAGGCTTCAACATGTCATCAAAAGCTCACGGGATCATGAATACTGAACCACATGACAGATCCCTCAAAATGGAAAATTTTCGTCCAAGATTTTTTTCGAAATTGAGGGAGTGGTGGACGGAGCTGACGACAATCTGTTAGAAAATAAAAAGACGATATATATTCAAACCAACAGACAAAGTCGATAGAAGAAGATACCGACTTTAAAATCGTGTGCAGTAATTGGCAATTCCCCTTAAATGTTAGTCAATCGTGACTAAAGATACCGCTGAGAGGCTGAAAGCTCATGCGCACTTAGCGTGGGTCATAGGCCAATTCCAAAAGTTTCATTGATCACCACTTGCGTTGGAAAAGATCCAGAAACGATGCTTTGGACACGAAACAAAGAATGGGAACGTGGAGAGGAGCAAAATAAAAGCGTAGATGTGCTCTTCTGTCCTACGCAATACGTTTTGCATCACGCAGCTCCTTTAAAATATCGAATGATTGGAGGGACCGAATTTTAATGGTTATAACCGCGGGGGAGGGGGGGGGGTGGAGGCTGGTAGGGAACTAAAAAATGCAAGAAGTTATGCCGGTTTGAAAATATCAGCTAATATGTAAAACTAATTTATTTTATGGTGTAATCTTTTTTGATTACGATTATAAATTAAAATAATACACACCATTCAGGAACCTTTGGAACTTTATTTTCCCAGGAAGAGAAGCTTTAGTGTTCTGGGAGGTGGGCGTGTCCAAAAATTGGGCGTATTTTTTTATTTTTATTTTTTTTTTTTTTTTTTTGCATAACAGGGTGAGGGTAGGTCCCGTTAATTGGCCTGTGGAAATGTTTTGTGACATCCCTCCCAGAACTTGTTACTCCCCTCCCCTTACAACTAATACATATTATTCATAACATCGAAAGCGAAGGCCAACTAAATCAGACAGTAGGTTCTATAGGAAGCGGTTACAGGTGCAATGGGGGCCGGGAGCCAAAACGGGTCGTGAATTTCCTGGGATCTCAGATAATGGTGACAGGTTTTCCATCCATCCAAAACTGCCTTTTCTACTTCCACGGGTCTTTTTTTATACTCAGTTCATGTGTGTATTTGAGAAACGAAGTTTGTTAATATTAAGATAATATGGGGACAATTGGGTGTGTAGCTTTCCTGTTTACGAGTGTAATGTAGCCCTCTGGCCTAGTGGTGATTACTCGGAGTCTGAATGATTATTTTGCTTCGACCACAAGTTACTGGCCCTTTTATTGGATAACCGTTAACCAATATTTCAACTGTGCAATGGTTATTTTCATAATATTGCGACGACTGTTGGGGGCCCGGTGGCTCAGTAGGTAGAGGTGTAGGCTGCAAGCCGAGAGGTCCTCTGTTCGAATCCCACCTGCGGCAACCGCGTTGTGTCCTTGGGCAAGACACTTCACCCCCATTGCCCACGCGGAGGCACGGTGGCGTTGTGTAGTAAGGCGTACTGCACGTCGATGGTGCACCTGTCTTCAACCAATGCTAACCCTGCTTGTGTGGGGTTGGTATGTTGGGGAGCTGACAGTTGCTCGCCGTTGCTCTGTGGTTCTCTCCGGGTACTCCGGCTTCCTCCATCCGTAAAACTGTCATGGTCATGATTAGCCATTGTGCAGAAATATGTGACCTTAAACACCAATAAATAAATAAAGAAATAATACGACGACTGTTACTACTACTACTACTACTACTTACTACTATACACTGGTACTCGCTCAACTATTACACTACTACGACTACTACTACTACTACTACGACTACTACTACTACTACGTTTACTACTGTTACAACTAGTACTTCTACTACTACTATTAGTCTCCTACCTCATATTTCTCAGCTTGTTTGTTTCAGGTCATAATTAGGCTATATTGTGGGGTTTGCTTCCCATTTCCTAAAATTATCCCCGAGGAACCGATTAGAGGGTGCACCTCCTTCCATACCACATACCTTCGCGATCCGTGTGGTGGTGGAGGAGAAGGGTGTCTACCTCGAATTTGGGCAGCGGTTACCAATACGCCTCTGTTATGATCGACGAGTAATCGTAAAAATGATCCCCGAAAAAAACGGTGGGTGTATTTAGCCATTATTAATTTTGAAGCCTATACAATTAAAATCCACCTCTTTTATTCCACTGTCCCATGTTCGACACGCACAAAATGCCAATTCAGCAAATTGTTTAGGTTGCTACACCCTCCCGCTCCCCGTCAGCTGCGTATAGCCTTGGGAGTAATGTAGGTTTCTCACAATTGAAGTCAAACTCTTAGGCCACCAGTCTAATTCTGTTGGGAATTCGACATTGTTATGGTCCATTTCTTTACCCACTTTTCGTGGACATGTGCGCTCAGACTACCGTTGATGAAATGAGATGTCCTTTTACTCACAAATATATGCGGATTTCCTTTCCTGCTCATGTTATGAATATTTCAGTTCGTTTAAGTATTTAATACCATATCATGTGACCCCTCGTTGGAACGAGCTCGTTCAGCTCGTCCCAAAGAGGGGTCACATGATATGGTTTTGTTGATTTTTTTTAACAATTTGAAAAAAAATGGTATTTAAAATTGCGTGAAGGCTTTAACTCAGGGTTACAAAATTCCCCTCTCTAGCCTCGTTCAGAATTAGTCCGATGCATCTTGTGAAGCGATTGTAAAAATGAAAAAAAAAATCTCTGGTCGATTCTCTTGATAACATGACAGGGACTGGCTGCGGCACCATGAGGAAGAAAAGAAAGATTTTGTACTGAGATGATAGAATAGTGTTCTTTATCCCTTTACCTAACATGAAAAGCAGACGACACTTGCGAAAATAATTCTTGAATAACTAATTTTTTTCAGTTTTTGGTTCAAAAACAAAGGTTATAACCCATCGTTGGAACGAGCTCGACGAGCTCGTTCCAACGAGGGGTCATCACCTATGTTTTTGAGACAAAATAATGAAAATTAATTGGCGATTTTTGAGAATAGCGCTGACCGGTTTTGACCGTTACGTTGGGTAAAGGGTTAACTTCCTATCCATCAAAAGAATTATTTGAAATATCCTTTACTATAAATTATAATCATTATTTTTTGTTGATTTAACATTGAACATGCGCCAAACGAGTCAGTCTGAAGTCACGATGCAGTAATTAACCTTTCAGTTAGTCACGTAATTATCGAAAACATTCTAACAGAAGTTTGTAACAATTATGAATCAGGAGGAATGTTCCTCTCCTCAAATTATATACAGAAGTCGAGAGTTATTCAGCTGTTGTGACGTCACGCACAGAAAGTGAAGAAAAAGCAGAAATGCTTCCGTGTGTGATGCAGATGTAATTGTGCGAGGTATCGTAGCCCATCCTCTGTACAACTTCACCGATTCTCGTTCGTCACAGCGATCTCTCATCCAAGTGCTCAATCACCACTCGTATTTATTTTTTCATCAACTTCAGCGAAAAACATGGTGAGTACCTTAAATTTATACACTAACACCTTCATCTACCCCAACATCATATGCGACGAGACGGGAAGGGGGTGGTAGAGGGGGGTATTTGTGGGGGACACTGCACGAGGGAAGTGCTTTTTAAAACATTCTCCCAAATAATGAGGTTAATATGCATTATGCATGGCTTCTGTTGGCCATTAGTTTTTCCAACAGTAAATGCCATGCTAATTCTTTAGTAGGCCTACCCCGGGTCGTTTCGGAAAGAGCAAGATTAGAATTGAAACCCAAATGTGACCAGCAGTAGCGGTAGCTAATGTAATGACAGATAACATGCCACATTTGGGATAAAATGAAGTCCTATCGAGCCTCAAAATAACATCAGTCATTTGGGGTGTAGTATTGGTGTTCATAAAAGGAAGAATTCAATGGGCTGCACCACACTCCAGCCATGAGAGAAGCCCCCTACAAATATTCTCCCCCAATTCGGGAATGCGATCTTCGTAATATACTCACGAAATACCAATCTTGGACCCCGCAAAAAGCACCGCCACTACTAGCTCCACGTTGAAGCCCCCTGCCGACTGATTTTCGTATTATACAAATCTGTCCTTTTTTGTGTCGCCAACTTGGGTCCCAAGTGGAATCGTATATTCATTGATATCCCACGAAACGAGAAACAAGTTTAGATAATCGCTTCTTATTAAATATATACTGACCATTTGGATGGGAAGTAGTAAGAGATGTACCCGAACTACCACGGTCGGAGGGGTAGGGGGGGGGGGGCTGAGGTCTCAGGGGAACCGGGACCGAGGATGGGAAGTAGTAGGAGTTGTGCCCGAACGGCCCCGGTTGTGGGAGTTTATGGGGAACCCCGCAGTGGACCGAGGAAGGGAAGCAGTAGACGATGAACCCGGACCGCTGCTTTTGGGGATCTCATGGGGGACCCCGCAGGGAACCGAGGAAGGGAAACAGTAGGAGATGAACCCTAAGAGCCCCGAGCTTATGCGGGACCCGGCGTGGGACTGAGGAACGGATGTAGTAGGAAGGGGATGGGTCGGGACAGATCGGCCAGACGGCGAGTAGAGGGAAGTGATCCATTGCCCTTCAATAGGACGGGGTATGTTCTAGGGTCTGTTCGACTAAATAAGAGTAAAACTAATGACCCAAAAAGACCCGACAACTAGCTTACTAGTTCAGATTCCTTCAGAATCCCCAGTTTTTACATACCTATACCGCCATCATTGATGGCACTTGGTTACTATCAGCCTTAAAAGCTTCCAGTATACTGGGTGTGTTCTATGCATTTGCACCATTGGCCTACAGTAAATCTAATTACCATAAATATACCCAATAACAACCTAAAATCGCCAGAAACGACCCAAAATGTATTTGGCTCTGATTTCCCAGTGAATCCCCGGGTTCTTCCTATTAAAGCTGCTGTTCTAGCTACCCTAACCCTAGTTGTGTATCTAGTCTTAGCTGTGTCTGGTTCCAGCCTCTGCCGTCCAACAATCAGTTTACTTAATTTCTCTTAACCCTTTACCCAACGCAACATAAAAAAACCTTCAGCGATATTCTCAAAAATCGCGTGGGTCGTCTGCTTTTCATGTTAGGTAAAGAGTTAATCTGACAGACAGTCGAGCAGGAACAAGTATTGCTCGGTCGACTCGAATCTTATCTAGTAAATAAGCTATCGAGTAGTGACCTGAACAGGCATTGCTCCCAGTAGGAGATGTATCAGAACTACCTCGATTGGGGGGGGGGGGTCTTATGTGGGACCCCGTATGGGACGCAGTGGGTGGGTGGGGGGCTAGTATGATAAGGTTGGATCGGGACAGATAGGCCGGAAGGAGAGTCGGGGGAGGTGACGTCATAGTCATGTTATTCATTGGACTGCAATAGAACGAGGAGTGTTTCTGTGGTGTGTTCGACTGAATATGGATAAAACTAATCACCCCAACCCCAAAAGACTCAAGCAACTAGTTGACTAGTTCGGATTCCTACTCATCTTATCGAGCAAATAAGCTATCAGGTAGTGGCTTGAACAGTCATTGCTCGTACGACTTCAATCTCATGAGCAAATGTGCTATCGAGCAATTGCTCGAATGAATGACTTCTCTTACGACTCTTATCCTCATCTGAGTATTGGAGGATACCTATGTCATGGTGATGTACTATTTTGGGAATACCTTTTGAGGATACCTTTTGGAGGATACTCTTTGGAGGACACATTTTAGAGGATAGCTATGTTTCCTCTTATGCGATCTACTTCTGGTCTTTTGACCTGTATAGCTAGCTCTAAGACCATTACTGCCTACTTATCCATAGTCACCATCATCTGTCACATAAATTAAGCTTCTATTGTAATCACTCAATACTGTATAGCCATCTATCACATTTACAACCTTATAGGATACTGCAGACATGTAACTCTACAAAAGGTTTGCTAGATGCACCAGATTGCTCAAACGACTCAAATTTAACCCTTTACCCAACGAATCGCCCCCATCCGCCCGCGTAATATCCAAATTCAGCAGTTGCAAAAATATTATTTTTCAAAAAATTTCAACAAAACCATATGATGTGACCCCTCGTTGGAACGAGCTCGTCGAGCTCGTTCCAACAAGGGGACATATGATATGGTTTTGTGTAAATTTTTTGAAAAATTTGAAAAAATGATATTTAAAATAATAAATTTTGGCATCGTCTGCAGACTCCTCTTATGACCTGTTAGAACGTATAGTGTAGAAAATAACGTATAGTGTAGAAACGACGTGTAGCATAGAAAAATTAACGCATTGTGTAGAAACGACGTATAGTGTAGAAAACAATCAGTAGGGTAAAAATTGTCCCAACGTATGATGTAGATCAAATTTAACGTGTAGTGTAAAACAATTACCGCAGACGTCGTGAGTGGATATGAAGAAAACACATTTTTAAATGGAAATTTTTTAAAGCGAAAATCGTGTTTGTTACTTCCAGGCGACTCACTCGACTACGCAGATGGGTGTACATAATAGGGAACCGGATGGGTCCGGTCCGTGTCCGCCAATGGACCGCTTTGGGTCGTTCCACCCAACCGGTCCGATATTTTGCGGTCCGGTCCACTTTTCGAGTATTGGTATACATGTTTTCTCAATTACAAAGAAGCTCACAAAGACACTGGATACCAACCATTATAGTATTCGGTAACATCACGCAACTAAACAGGCCTGGCAATCTAGAAAATCAAGGAGTGCAAAACAATTGCCCTTCTCAGATTGCTTGGGAGTGCAATTGCACCTGGAATTTTTAATGCAAAAACTTGTATGCTATTTTGGTTATATTCACTTCAAGGTATTAATATTGTGACTGGAAAATAGTACTACATTCAGCTACATAGTGGAATAATTTGCACACACATCTCATTATTCAAAATGTTGCATTCAATTCTTATGTGACTGTCTTCTACACTCACACTCAAAATGTATTGAAATGCGATACAGAATGGGTCATGAATTACTGCAAATCAATGCAACATTGACAACCCCTCCCCTGAGTTCCAATGTGTTCTATGTGAGAGTAGGCGCATAGAACACATTGGAACTCAGGGGACGAAATAATAATGGATTTTAAAGGTTGTCCCAAACAGGTCTGGTATTTCAGAAAATCAAGGGGTGCAAAAAATTGCTCTCCTCAATTGTTTCTAGGAGTGCAGTATAGGCGTGCAGCACTCCTGCACTCCTAAAGAATGTCAGACCTGACTAAATAATCAAATAGTATCTATGCTGAAAAATACAGATTCAAGCTATCTTTCCAAAATAATAAAAACGATTAAATGTTATAAAATCAGTTCATCTGTGACCCTGAGTTTCCAGACGGAAAAATAGTCTGCCTGCGCCAATATTAAAACATCAGTGTCATAAAAAAACTCGTTCAGATTTGCTTCTTCATTTTTCGTGGAACATGTTTTTGATGAATTTTTATTAATCATGGAACAAACAAAAAAAAAAAAAAAAAAAAAAAACGACGGCGCAATATATAATCCTTTTAACATTTGAACTAAGGCCTCTACATCAGCCATCTGTGATGTCGTATTGTGGAGACTAGTTTAAACCAGAAGAGCGGAAAGTGTGAGGTTGGTTAGAGAGGGTCACCATGTGGCCTAGGCGAACCCGGACCCAAATTTATAACGGGGCTGTAACATATTGACCCCCCCAATCAACAAATGTACCTAAATTTCCCGAATGTAGCGCAATTTTTTCCAGATATCTGTGATAGCATTTTTAGAGGGGCGCCCCCATTCCTGGCCCTTCCGTCTATGGGGTGGGGGAGTCGGGGATTTTACGGAGAAATATAGCAGCACTCCTCGGAAGTCGCATTAAACGAGTATACAACGTTCGACCTCAAGATTATATACGGTTCAGAATTTCCTTAAAAATTTAGTTTGCTACGCAGTATGTGGGGGCACTGGACTGTTCGTCAAGAAGGGCCATTTGAACCAACCCGTTATGGTGGATTATTCGCCTCTATGTGTTTTTGCAACCATTTTTAGAACAACGAAAGAACAAACTTTAGTGTAAATATTCTTCATTACCACCACCAGGTTTGATCCAGTATTTTCAGTTAGTGGGGGCACGCATCACCTCGACGATGATGTCACAAGATGTCGAGTTACCAGGGGTACGATGAGGTATGGTTACTTGACATGAGCTTTCCCATATGAGATCTCACAAGCTGGGCCCACCACTGGGGTCCACTCAATAGGGCCGAAACAACTCCTCGTGTACCACTGGGGCACAATACCTGTTGAAACATTGGTGACAACTTTCTGGGGAATTGTCAGATTCGAAACAATCCAAATATACCCCCCCCCCCCCCCCCCCCCCAATTTTGGCATTCAATTCCGACGAAAATACATAACGACCCACACTTCTTTTATACGTTGTACGTTAGTTTCTCTATTTTTCGTTCTGACACGTGACGAGATTCTACACTTTGCGTTGAAGAAATTTCTACCCTGTGTGTTGATTTTTTCTACACTATTCGACGTTTCTATACTGTACGTTGATTTTTTCTACACTACACGTCGTTCCTACAGTATACGTTATTTTCTACATTATACGTTCTAACATGACTCTTATCCTCATCTGGGTATTGGAGGATACCTATGATTTGGTGATGTTCTATTGGAGGATACCTTTTGCGTATAACTTTTGAGGATACCTTTTGGAGAATAGATTTTGGAGGATACCTTTGTACCTTTCATTTTATTCACATTATCACGAAATAGTTATTTTTCCCCTTAAAGTTTAAAATGTTTCATAGACCTCTTGTAATAAGATACAAATGGTACGAAATTAAGCCTTGGAGCGAAATATCGGTCTTACGAGTTCAAAGGGTTAAATTATTGCTGATTCTCCAACATACAATCAGCTAATTTCAGCTACACCCCAGTTATGTTTGTACAACACACACACGTTATATTGCGTTGCAAGACAGGGGCATGTGAGTCTTTTCACGGATGAGTGAAAATTTTATGCCACCTTGATGTAACGAGCTGCACAAGTTCGTACCAATAGTAGATCATAATTTATCTTTTGAAAGTAGATGTTGTACAATTGATTATTCCCGCCTCTGTGGGAACCCCTGGCAGTGGAGCAGTGCTTATTTACTTTGGTAAGTTCTGCTTTCCTGGTAAAATGGAACATGGTAACCAACACCTGAGGTTGATGTCCTCTAAAATGGACAGCATAGGTATAAACAACTGGCTGAACTTGGTTTCTTACGTATGTTGCGGCCATGATATAGCCACAGATGCTGAAAGTGACTTTAAACACAAATATATAAATAAATATGTTGTTTATTCCCGGGTATTCCTTGATATTTCAGGATAATACTGTTTGTGTGCGACAGGTCAGAGTGTTAAAGTGTTTTTGAATAAAAGATTAGTATATCATCAAATTAAGCATCAATGTAAATTGAGATGAACACCAAGAACCCACAGACTATCTTTTGTTATAAATGTGAATACCTTTGATGGGTCTTATTCTCTCATCACATCATTACATTTATACACTTATTCATTTTTGAAACGGATGGGGTATGGTTCGTGCGGGGACTTGGATAGGGTCAGAACCTGTTCTCATATGATCATGACAGCATGAGACACACAGGCTTTTGTATATTTCTTCATTTAGTACATGTGTCCCAACATAAATTCCCGGTAATGGGTAACATAGGCGGCTGGGACGTTTTTAGGGAGTCTTAGTTCTAGGGTGTGCTGCTTCTAAATTTTCAACTGGATCCCCCAACCCTCGAGTTAGATATGTTAAACTGCTACTTGTGAATTTCCAAATGCTTAAGAAATCCTAATGCAACATCGTCCCCTGAGTTCTAATGTGTTCTATGTGCCAGAAGGCACATAGAACACATTGGACCTCGGGGGACGGCATATCCTCTTATGTTTTAAATATACGACGTTTGGGTTATGGAGTTGGAAATCGTCTCTAGAGTCCAACAAGGCGCTATCTGCAATGCTTTAGCATTTCAGATGACGCCTTGTTGCACTTAGGGGGGGGGGGGGGGGTGATATATTAACTCCAGTTAAAATCTCCCATGGAATGTGGTTCAAAATTCACTAAATGTCTGTTACAAACGGCCACAGCCACGTATGAAATGACTCGAAAACGAAATCCATTACCATAGATCCTGAAATTTTTATTTTCTATCCGTTGGTAGTTGGAGACTTTAGATGTCTTACTATTGAAATTTTGGGCCGGGATTGAGGGGGGGGGGTGACACCTCCCCAACCCCCATTAAGCCACGTCCCTTGGCGGCAGCTTAAATTATCACGACTAGGACTTCCAGTTAAGACTTTGCAAGATACAAACAAGTTTGTTGGCCATGTGTACATTTTCTAATTTCTAGCCACACACATCATATCGAATTGCATTTTATTTTAGGGTAAGGAGCCTTTATTTCCATCTTTTATCTTTATTGTATTGCGGGTATTGTGGCCAAGAAATCCAGAACTGGGCATTGTAACAGATCTTGCAATGGCAAATGATGTAAATTCCGTAGTCCAAGATAGATAAGCCGTGGAGCCTTGTACCTCATAGGCCGAAATGTAAAAACTCTTCCATTCTGGTGATAAATTATCTGTCTGTTTGCGTATAGCGTGATCCTTTCAGGTAGTTCCCGCTTTATCTTTATGTGTACTAACTTGAAATTGCAAGATATGGTATTATCAGGTAAACTGACGATGGCGGAACGCGGGTAGTACTTTTAACGGCGTGTGCATGCCCGGCTGTTTGTATGCTCGCTTGTTTTAGAAAGAGAGGACTGGAGAAATTTTGGCGCAGGCTAGGTTTCCGAAGCCCTGACCACACGGCCATTTTGGCGTTCCAAAATCTAATGTCAAGTTCACAAGTTTAGTGAAATATGTTCGTACGTCTGTGTGTGTTTGAACGTTATTGGAATACAACTGAAGATATCATCTTGAATCCTTGGGTGGGTGGGTATTCATTTGTAACTTTGGGGCACACAATGATTTCAGTGACCAAGGGTCAAGGTGACATATTTATTATGTTTGTATGTGTGTTCGAACCTTAATCTTATACCTATAAATTTATAAATAGCTAAACAGTTTAATTTGTTTGCTTTCAAACCATAGCTCAACCCAACAATGAATATATCTGATGAGCTGTGCCACAAACTGAAGCACACTTTCCCCTCCCCTCTCTCGGGTTTAAAGCTCGAACGAGAAACCTACCTGGATACTCTCTCAATTAACAAAGGGCTTGAATTTACTCATCAGAATCTTTGGGCCACTGATGACTAGATTTAAACCTGTCAAACTGCTGAAGGTATGCGTCAGTTTTATCAGCGTGCTCGTCAAACTTGTGGAATTTGTAAACAAGTGTCCAACCATGACCACCACCATTTACTGCTCCTTGCCTACTATTAGTTTATTTGCTACTGTGTCCTAGCTTCAACCAATGCGAACTGCACCTCTCTGTCTCTGTCTATCTTTTTCAACCGTTAGACGTTCAGGCTCAAAATAAGATGGACTCTCCGCCCTTTCACGCTCCTCTGTTCTACCGGTTTCCCTCCTCTCAATTGTTTTTTCACTCAGCTACCCTTACTGTGGTCTTTTCAGGTTTTAAAGCTACCTGTCTTTCTAATGTCCGTTACAGCTTCCTTCTGCGCCATATTTCTTTTAGCTGCTATTTCTTTTGCCACCAGTGTCTCTGTGTGTTTTTTACGAACTTTCGCAACTCACCCCTTCCCACTACATCCCTCTCCACGTTTCCCAAGCGTTCTCCAGTCGAGATTATCTGTTCCAATAGCATGGGAGTCTCCAATATTTCTGCCTGGTGAACACTCTTTTACAGCAAGTTATTTAAGGGCTTAATTTTTTATATGTAATTTCCTAACACATAATTGTCTCGCTGAACCCTTTTTAAAACGGGTGAATTATTTTCTTTTCTTGCGACGTCCATTAACTTCTACACAATTTGAAATTGAAAATTGTGTAGCCTCTAATACTTTCTTTTCACTAACTCCCGGAAACAAGTTGACAAAACATTAAGGGTTTATGAATGTTTTCTACAAATTACCTCAATTGAATTATCGATTTTTACTTTTTATATGATTACCTTTTACGAGATATATCCTGGTAGCCTCGCCAGTTTATAAGTGTTAGAGAGGATAATTTATGTTGGAAGGATAGTTACGCTCAACGAAATGTGCAACAAGCGCCCTGAAACTGTCGTTTCAAGCTAAATGGGAGCGCACATCACACAACTTTGGCTGAGCCATCCGTGTTTATTTGCAACTGTTGGTACTTTCCTTGTTTAGCAAAATAATCAAGCCTCCATTCTAACTGTCAAGCATAAAATTCATTATATTGGTTATTTGATTTACTTGTCAAAGAATAATTTCCACATGTATCCTTTGGAATATCACAATTAATGGCAATTTTATGCCGGCATATTGAAAGAGATATCCTCGCACGTCCAGTGATTTTAATGACCAAATCCCAAACGTCAAGGTCACAGCTTCGTGGGCCAATCTGTCCAAAATTCAGCTTCGCTCTAAGTACATTTTGATTTGGGAGCTATGGTCTCACACGACGAACAGCTCACACTCGGCCACTTGTAGAATATGACATAATTATCGTATTGACCCTCTATTATAGTGGTGACCAACTCTGCAAAACTCCTTCTGGCCATGGTATTCAAATTTACTTCTGCATACGAACATTGAAATGTTCAAAACAAAATTCTACAGAAAACTTTGAGCACTCTCCGGCTCCCACTATCTACTCCACTGCAAGCCCACACACCGTTTTATTATTAAGAGCGCGCAGGCTTATTTTAATTAGAACACTATTTAACTATAATTACATCCATTTGATGTTCATCTTGAGGCACATTGTGTTAAGAACACGTGTTTATAAATTGCGTAAACTGCTGCAGAAGAAACAAAGTGTAGAACTTTGATCGGAAATACTGAAAGTGTGCGTGTGCAATGACTCGTTCAAACACAAATTCCATGTGGTGGGAGGTAAAATGTGAAATCATTTAGTGTCAAATTTAATAGGTAATTGCTCGCAATCGAAATGCATTAATTCCGAATTAATTCTATAATTTAAGCATGCAGATACATAATTTTTAATTTTAAAACAATGCAAGCTATAAACTGGCAAGTAATATACACGATATTGCCGATTGATGTGCAAATTTCTAAGACTGGTCAGAATCACATGTCACTTAACTAGCAACTCGCAGTATTACAGTTTTATGTTTATACCGAAGTCCTTGAACAAACCAAGCAGTATCCCAAGCCACCAGTCTAATTTAGTCCTAGATTGCCCTAGAACCAGCCTATCCCCTGAATAGACCATCGCCCATGTATTGATTCACTTGTCTGGAATATTTCTGTTGTTGGTTTGTGATCACAGCTCGTAATCTTCCCTATTGTGTTAATATCTTGATGTTTTCAATGCGAATTGAATATTTATTGATTGGTATGTGTATAAATGGAGTACGACAGAATATCTGTATATCCTGGTGAGCAAAGGGAATTTACCTTTCATCAAAGGTAGTCTGAGCGTCAACTCTGTGTGAAAAAGTGAGAAAAACAGCTCATAACAGCATCGGATTTCAGACAACAGAAATTAGACTGGTGGCCTAAGAGTTTGCAATCTAAACTACTACTATTCTTTTTAACTAACGCTGGATACTCTGGTAGTTGGGCTTTCCGTGAGGATATTTCAATGAAGGTTCGGCCAGTGTACTTTATCCGACTCTATATGGCGATTCGCTGGTTTTCAGCGGCTCTCCCATTAGAAGGCCTTTATTAGCCCTCGGTTCCCAAAATGTTACCCCCCCCCCCCCCGGCCCCTTCTCTCCCCAGCACACAAAACCGAAGTGTTTAATGTTATCCCGTACTTGTGTCTTCCTAATTTCCATTGAATAATTCTCCATTCACTCCCTCACATGCTCGATCCACTCTGTCCACTGCAGTTACAAACTTGAAGAGACCTTTGCGCTATGGTCTGGTGAGGACTGTTGTTTTATCACAGTGTGGGACTTTCTGAACTGTAATATAATAATTGGCTGGCATTTCAACAATTTAACCCTTTACCCAACGCAGACGATATTAAAATTTATTAGTTAAACATAATTTCTTCATTTTTTTCAAGAAGAAATTCGACAAAATCATACCATGTGCCCCCTCATTGAAACGAGCTCGATGAGCACGTTCCAATGAGCGGTCACATGATGTGGTTTTGTGAAAAAAAAATTGAATTTATTTTTTCAACTGCTGAAGTTGCATACTACGCGTGCAGTTGCTGCCGATCTGTTGGGTAGAGGGTTAAAGTTATGATCATTGGAATCTTGGGAAAGACAGTGATGCGAAGAGCGCCCGACCTGACCTTTATTCCAGACTCGCGCGGATCTCTTTATCAACGACGTCCTATTTATGAACAATTTGCTGAAGGCATGATCGTCCATTTGCCGGACTGACAGCGAGATGGTTTATTTTGCCATTACACTTTTTCCATTGAACTTAACCAGCAGACACCAAATCGCCACCACTCGGCAGGTCAGGGCAGGAATCGGTCTTTTTCAGGTACGTCGATAACCCAGAAACACGTGTATTATTTTATTATTTTTTGGCCATATTTTTGTTTACCTGTGTAATTTCTCGCTCATTAACCGAGCGTGTAACCTGAATGATTGACAAATTATCGTAACCCTGTGAACCTTGATGGTACATTCCATGACAATTCAGTTCTATCACTTAGGGTCCATATTCGTTATATGGGGGTAGACCAATTATTATTTTCAACATGCAGCCTTGGGACTAAAGAAACAATAAGACACAGACTCGAAGTTAGAACACATGGTGCGAGGTCGCCACATGAACCCCCTCCCCAGGGTAATCATCATTATTACAAGAATATTACAGCTTGGCTTGTTCAAAAACCTCTGTATATAAATGGATTTTTACAATTGGTTTCTAGATTGGTTACATGTGAAGCGGATCAGTCCTAGAAAATAGCCACAGCAATCAGCAATGCAATGGTAAAAGCCGAAGCAGTCTCACCGAGAAGCACACAAGTATGCGTACATAAGAACCGACGGGAAAATTCGTGTCATGGTGGGTCAAATATGGGTCACACGCAACCAGAAAATATAAAGATAATTACGGATCTGAATAGTGTGAAAGCAGTAGCGGCGCCAGAGTTACAGAAGGTAGGGGATATAGTTGGGTATTGCCTGCCGCGCAGCGGCCGCCTCGGCGCGCTGCGCCAAGCCGGGGTGGGTCTCGGGAGAAGTTTCCCCTCCAGAAGTTGAGAAAATTTTTAAAACTTAAGTTGTAAATGATGTTCTCTGGAGCATTCTCAGACAATTAAATTAAAACAGTTTTATCCTTTTGAAACTTATTGGTTTGGTCTTTCAGTTATAGTTTCAGTTATAGAAAACGTCGTACATGGTGACATTTTAACGGATGAACGCTGTTGTAAAGTTCGAGCCCAAAGCACCAAACGACACTCAAATCGAAAATGAAAGTAGGCTGCATTCCAAACGGATGCGTTGCAAACACTCGATTCTAGCATTCCTCGAATACTCTTAAGCGGTATGTTTCATACCGTTTGAACGCAACACGCCTTGTTGCAATTTAGGTCCTCGACTCTTGTCTGTTGTTTGCAGCTATTGTGTGTGTGTGTGTGGGGGGGGGGGGGTGATGGATGGGGATGGGCACACACAAACATAATTTAAAAACTTCTCTGATTTAGTACACTTGGGAATATGGAATTAAGCATACCCACCATTACACCGCAACGTTCAATACAAAAATTAAAATGATAGTATTGTTTTACTACGTTTGGCGAAAAAAGTGGAGGGGTAAGTAGCCCCCCCCCCCCCTCCATGCCCCCCCCCCCCCCCCCCCATTGCGCCGCCACTGTGTGAAAGGTGTGAGGGGGGGTCTTATTTGTAAAGTCCAACTTGCACATTAGATTTGAGAGAGAAAAAGAAAGATCAGTTTGATCAACTTTTGTGGTATTCAGTTTCCTTTCAATGTCGACCCCCTGTCCACCATGGGCGTAAGTATTGAGGCGTTCTATAAGATAGGCACACTGGATGTTATCAGCCTACAACGGATTTGTGTGCCGAACGTTCCCATGGACTGGTTTTAGAATTATTTACACTTTGTGAACTTCGCCGCTATTTGTTTTTTCTCAGGAAGAAGAGAGGCAGAAAATAAGGTATAATCTCGGAAAAGAGAATTTCATGGCTTCATGGTTCCCGATTTTGTAAGTTAATCACAATACCCTGAGTTTTAAAGACCATCATTTCAATAATTGCGTATAATAGTTTATGAGATTACGGCGAATATCAGCTTCTTCCGATACCAGCAATCGCCGTTTGCGCTATGGTTTAATCTAGCATATGGCAATTTTCCGGCTACCGCTTCTGAAAATCAGTCTTTATGCCCGGGAAATTTATCGACTGGAATCGGAAATCAAAGGTTGCGAAACGTAACCTTTGATTTCAGATTTTGCCCCATGAATTTCGGGTATCAGAACTAATATTCAGAAAAGAGAACCGGAAAATTCCCGGTATCGAGACTGACTTTCAAAAACGAAAACCGAAAAATTCCCGTTCCCAGGATAAAACACTAGCGGAGAGAGTAGTGCTTTTCCGCCACGATTGTGACCTTAGCGTGGGTATCTTTGTGAAGTTTCTCAACGCATTCTGAATTACAAAGCTGGCCACTGCATTCGTATTGTGGATAAAGGAAGCCTGATGTGAAAACCAATAACAAATCATTTGCATATTGTTGTTGAAGAATATCCTCGATGGCAGCGTGACTTTCTGGCAAGGTGAAATTGAAATGAATAATCATTTATCGACTGGAATCGGAAATCAAAGGTTGCGAAACGTAACCTTTAATTTCAGATTTTGCCCCATGAATTTCGGGTATCAGAACTAATGTTCAGAAAAGAGAACCGGAAAATTCCCGGTATCGAGACTGACTTTCAAAAACGAAAACCGAAAAATTCCCGTTCCCAGGATAAAACACCAGCGGAGAGAGTAGTGCTTTTCCGCCACGATTGTGACCTTAGCGTGGGTATCTTTATGAAGTTTCTCAACGCATTCTGAATTACAAAGCTGGCCACTGCATTCGTATTGTGGATAAAGGAAGCCTGATGTGAAAACCAATAACAAATCATTTGCATATTGTTGTTGAAGAATATCCTCGATGGCAGCGTGACTTTCTGGCAAGGTGAAATTGAAATGAATAATCATTTGGAACACTTTCAAGTTTATAATAGTGAAGAAACAAAAAAATGGAACGAGTCATGTTTCTGCACATGCCAGAATGAGCAACAGTTCCATCAAACTAAACCGCCCCGGGGGAGTGGCATGTAAACAATTTTATATTTCGATATCGACTTGTGAAGTACTGAAGACAAGTTCTAACTCAATTTAACCCTTTACATAACGTAACGGCCAAAACCGGCCAGCCTTATTCTCGAAAATCGCCAATTAATTTTCATTATTTTTTTCATTTTTTGTCTCAAAAACATAGGTTATGACCCCTCGTTGGAACGAGCTCGACGAGCTCGTTCCAACGAGGGGTCATAACCTATGTTTTTGAGACAAAAAAATGAAAAAAATTAGTTATTCAAGAATTATTTTTGCAAGTGTCGTCAGCTTTTCAGGTTAGGTAAAGGGTTAAATACGATATTCTGTTAAGTTAGTCAAAACACACTGCTTCTGTGAGGAGTACCTAATGTTCTACGGGAGCACGGTGGCTCAGTGGTTACGGCATTGGACTTCAAACCGAAAGGTCCACGGTTCGATCCCCGCAAAGGGAAACTGCAGTGTGTCCTTGGGCAAGGCATTTAATCCCGATTGCCCACCTGGGGGTACATTGGCGCTGTGTACTAAGGCGTGCTGCACGTCAACCAATGCTAACCCTGCTTGTGTGGAGCTAGTTCGATGCGGAGTCTGACAGTTACTCGCCGTTGCTCGCTGGTTTTCTCCCGGTAATCCGGCTTCCTCCACCCGTAAAACTGTCCTACACGAGGTGACCCTGGTTGTATAAAGTGTCCTTAAACCCCAATAAATAAATGAATAATCTACCGTACGCGACAATATTTCAGTACTCTTTGGACTATTGACTGCTGTTTTTTCGCGATCCTTGTGACTCAAATTTGAGAACCAAAATCAAAATGATGTAAAAGATTGTTTCAGAAACACGCTGATCATGTCAGCCTCTTACGATTTAACCCTTTACCCAACGTAACGGCCAAAACCGGCCAGCGCTGTTCACAAAAATCAGGAATCAATTTTCTTTATTTTTTGCCTCGAAAACGTACCTTATGACCCCTCATTGGACCGAGCTCGTTGTGCTAAGCTATGTTTTTGACTCAAAAAATGAAAAAATAGTTATTCAAGAATTTTATTTGCAAGTGTCGTCTGCTTTTCATGTTAGGTAAAGCGTTGAAACGGGTTACTTGTAGAGGCAAGCTCTCAGACCACCATTCTGTCAGGAATTCAACGCTGGTATGGGCTATTTTCCACCACTTTTCGGGAGCTTGCGCGAAGACTGCCATTAGTGTAATGTGATGTTTTTTTTACTCACAAAGAAAAACAGCTAGTCTCTTGTAGCCAACTCCTGTCATCAATATTTCAATCAATAAGTATTTAATTCACTTTACAGACATCAAGATATTAGCACATGCAATTAGTGGAAATACGCAGCGTAATCATAAAACTGCCCCTGTGGCGAGTCTTCATTTATAATTGTTCAATAATTAAGCATCTCTGGTGGTATTGATAAAGTCATTAAGAATTCTGTCAAACGAAGTGTGGATTGAGAAACAGTTCTAGCGTTGATTCAAAAAAAAAATGAACGCTTGTGGTATCCTTTTATAGATTCAGTCATCTGGAATATTTCAGTTGGTCGGAAAGCGAGCCTACGGTTCGCTTTTCCAACCAACTGAAATATTCCAAACGAATGATTCTAAACAATAGGGGATGAACTATTTAAAAGCTAGACTGGTTCCAGGCCATGTCAGCGTCGTATTTCTTACATAATTTGACTGTTGGTTCAAGAGGTTGTTGTAGAGGCTGGGGCATTAGATAATTAGAAGAAAACCCATCCGATCGCTGGTATAACCTTATCTCTGGTGGATATTTTTGTCTAGAATAGCTGTTCAATGTTGCATTCTAGAGCACCTTTAATCATTTACTAACTGCCATAACCGACTAGTGATATTTACAAAAATCGCCATTTAATTTTCATTTTTGTTCATATTTTTCCTCAAAACTTAGCTAAAAACTTCTTATGGATCTCATCCAATGAGAGGTCACAGGCTATATTTTTCAGCAACAAATGGAACTATTTTGGTCATCACAGAAGTTTTTGCACGTGCCAGAGCGATACCTGTTTTCATTCTTCCACACACAACATACCACCAGATGGTTTTTTTTTTTTGGCCATTGCCAAGGTTTGATATTAGTTGCTGTCGATAAATTCATTCTAAAGTGAACCGCATGATGTACCGGTCATGGAATACAGACACATAAAATAATGCTTATCTTATGCAATTGTTCATAATTACCGAACAAACTATGCCTTCGTTGTTTATAAGAGAGTGCTGTAGAGCACCGCCACGACTATACCTATCCGGTCAGTTCTATGTTTGACAGCATAGGAGGGGAGGGGGTCTGAAGGAACTATAATAAAATTAAAATCACAAACGTAACTCAATAATGACATTCACTGGTAACCTCAATGGTTCTGAATATCACACCTCTCGCCGTTAAATTGGATAAAATTTAATTATGAAATATTGACCTGTGGCCTTGACCTTGGAAGAAAGACTGTGGTATGGGAGTTAAGTGAATACATTTCTTGTACAGTGTTGTGACTTTTAGTCTCAGTATTTTCCAAAGTGAAATCCCCAGCTCGAATCTTTCTTTGTGACCAGTTCCCCGCTCGTGGGTTTATGCCTCGGCGAACAGTGTATCGACACCGGTTGGATTTGTGTGCATACTAACAAAATAATGACTCGTAGCTTTGAGTTCGCATCTACAAACCTCATTATTATGCATGACACTTCGCTGGTTCATAAGACACATGGTTTAACGTTTTACTAAAATATTTTTAGTGGTAAAGAAATTGTGGCCTAAACTAACACAAAGTGTCTACTACGGACTGAGAGACAGCCGGTTATATTCAGCATGACGCACTGTCCATTCGTAATTTATATGTTTGTTGAGTTTTATCCAAAATGTGATGAGAAAAGTTTGGTGCGGTCACTGACCTGCGACCATAGCCATGTTATGCCGCATGAGCAAACATCTCAGGACAATATCTTTGTGACGTTTTATAAAAGGATTCAGCGGTTAAGGAATTATGACCCGGACAAACAAAATGCTGACGACGGTGCACAGATTCATGTGACCAATTGAAACAAAATATTGACCTGCGATCTTGACCTTTGGAGTACACACCTCATTATAATGCATGACACATCGTGTGTTCATTATATAAATGCGTGTCAGATTTTGTCAAAATACTCTACAGAGGCGATAAGTTAGTTACAGCGGTACTTATAAAGTGGAGCGCGGAATTGGACACAATACGACGCAAAGGGAGACAATCAAACGAACGTTTTTTACAGAAAACACCAAACACAGATAATAGTATACGGTGCGTTCCTGTAATTTAAACGGACGCCTTATGCGGGGTTCTCACTTTCACGGTTTGGGTCCAGGATTGAACCGTGTTAAAAAAGGGTGTGATTTGGCCACGGTAGACAATTTCTACTGTGGCACTAGGGTGTAGATGCGGCTCCTATGGAAGATCTAAGGAAGCGCTAGGGATGCGCGAAGGATGTACTACGGTTGTGCTAAGGACGTACCAAGGATTCGCCAAGGGTTGTGACGGTTGTCCTACGGTTATGCTACGGCCACAACGGGAGAGCGACTGACAAGCTAGTTTGTCCTACGTCTTGTCCCTGTTAGGCACGGTCATGCTACGGTTATACTGATATGTTACGGTTCCGAAGCGGTTCTTCTACGGTCTCTACGGATATCCCACGGTCATGTCACAGGCTTTCACGGTTTGGTCGGTCAAAACTATATATTTGGCCCACCAGACCAACTTCTCTCTTTTTTTTAAACAATATTTTATTTCTTTTGACAGAAATGGGTTTGGCAAACAGGCCATGCCTATAACTAGCCTCACCCTCACCGGGACACATCTGCAGCATATCCGTAGTCTATCCGGCGCTTTCCGTGTGCAACCAGGACCCCATTTCTGACCACGTTTAATGCAGGATCGGCTACGGTTGTGTCCCGGTATCTACAATTTTCTACGGTCACTTACGGTTGGTGACAGAAAAAATGAAATTTTCAAACATTCTGAAAATAATCGTTTCACGGAAAAAAACAAGGCGGTGGAAGCGCGAGGTTTTATCCCGGAACACCACGGTCATGTCTTCGGGCCCAGAACGGATTTACCAGGGATAATAGCGGATTAAAACTGTGGGCTTCTGGCATCCCGAACCGTGAAAGTGAGAACCTTCGCATTACAAATTGCTATCAGAAAAGCTTCGCTGACAAAGTCAGAAGGGAGCTAATAATGTCTTCAAACTTAAAACTGCATTTGTATGCCCTAGTTTAACTGATACATGCCAAATACAAAACCTACATATGTTTGTTAAACCTTTACCCAAAGTAATGTGAAAAAAAAAACCGCAAAAATCACTATTCAGTTTTCATTCATTTTTTTCATTTTTGTCTCAAAAACATAGCTTATGATCTCTCAATGGAATGAGTTCTTTAAGTTCGTTCCAATGAGGGGTCATAAGCTGTAGACATATTTTTGACGCCAAAAAACAAATGAAAAACGTTAGTCGTTCAAAAATTTTGTTAGCAAGTAACGTCTGCTTTAAGTGTTACTTAAATACTTAATATAACACCTGAAATTCAGCGAATGGAACCTAAACAGCTATCATGAAAGCTTCTATCATATCAACGTCCTCAAAGTATATGGAAGAGACCTTCCTCGATAGTCCTGGGCTAAATGTGAATGTTAGAAGAACTTTTACACTGCTTAGTAAATGGGAACTCGCGAGTTGAATAAGTATTTGTAGTGCTTCTTCATAGGGAGAACTGTTAACTCAATTCTCTGAAACATAACACACCCCACTACAACTTCTTACGAAGCTCCTTTATAACTAGAGGCTTTAAAGAGCCTGTACTCGCTCACTTGGAACTGCATATAAAAATGTGATTTCCCATAGGCTGTTTTCCATGGTAACAATGAGCTGCAATGGTGGCCATGTTTGCAACATTACATCAACATTACATGAGGATCATGGGTAGAAGGTGTCCCAATCCACCAATCAGAATCAAAGAATTCCTCTGGCGGCCATGTTTTCAAACCCATGGGAACAAAATGAGGATCGTTTGTAGAGGACAAAATGAGGATCGTTTGTAGAGGACCTCCCATAGACTATCACTGTCAGGTTTGGTTCACGGCGGCTGAGTATTCCCAGAGAAGAAGATGAAAATGTGATTTTTCATAAGGTTTCTATAGTAACTATAAACCACAATTGCAGTCATATTTGCAACCCGATCAATATTACATGAGTATCGTTGGTAGAGGGAATCTCAAGTCATCAACCATGCAAAGCTTAAAAAACATTTGGTCCTGTGGTTTCAGAGAAGAATATTTTTCAAAATCCACCAATCAGAATCAAAAAATGCTTCTGGCAGCCATGTTTTTTGATGACTAGTAACAAAAATGAGAAGCATTTGTAGAAGACCTTCCATAGACTATCCCTGTCAGGTTTGGTTCACGTCGGCTCAGTAGTTTCAGAGAAGAATATGAAAATGTGATTTCTCATAGCGTTTCGATAGTAATTATAAGCCGCAATTGAAGCCATGTTTGCAACCCGATCAACATTAAATGAGGTTCAGTGGTAGAGGGCGTCACAGTCATCAACCATGCAAAGTTTCGAAACATTTGGCCTTGTGGTTTCAGAGGAGAAGATTTTTGAAAATCCACGAATCTGAAACAAAGAATGCCTCTGGCGGCCATGTTTTCAACCTCATGGCATCAAAATGAGGAGAGTTTGTAGAGAACCTCCCTAGACTATCCCTGCCAGATTTGGTTTATGTCGGTTCAGTAGTTCCAGAGAATATGATAAAAATGTGATTTCTCATAGGGTTTCTATAGTAACTATAAGCCGCAATTGCGGCCATGTTTGTGCCCCGGTCAACATGAAATGAGGATCGTCGGTAGAGGGGGACTAAGTCATTATTTATGTGAAGTTTCAAAACATTTGGCCTGGCAGTTTCAGAGGAGAAGATTTTTGAAAATCCACCAACCAGAATCAAAGAATGCCTCTGGAAGCCATGTTTTTCATCCGACAGGAACAAAATGAGGTTCATTTCTTGAGGACCTCCCGTAGGCCATTTTTGCCAAGTTTGGTTCACACTGGCTCAGCGGTTACAGAGAAGAAGATGGAAATGTGAAAAGTTTACGGACGACGGACGACGGACGAAGTCGGCCGCCAAGTAATGAGAAAAGCTCACATGGCCTTTTTAGGCCAGGTGAGCTAAAAATGCAGGGACTGCTGTCATCATATCCAATGTTAATCCTTTACGCCAAAGTACTAGAAGACGATACTTGCAAAACAAATTTTTCGAATAACTAAATTTTTAATTTTTGCCTCAAAGACATAGTTTATTACTCTTTGCTTTAAATAGTATTTTATTTATTTATAAGGTGTGTACTCCAAAGGTTAAGGTCACGGGTCAAAATTTTATTCCGTAATCCATAATTATGCAAATCATATGAAACATAAAAATATACAGCCAAAATACAGTACAAATTGAGCATAATTCAACATAAATAAATTTGTACAATTACTTAGATTCGGCATCAGGCATGAGCTTATTTAAGCCGTGTCCTTATGACCCTTTATTAGAACGAATTCTGCTCGCTCCCTCCAATGAGCGGTCATAGGCCATGTTTTGGAGACAATAACTTAGAAACATAATAAAATTTGAAGGACGATTTTAGAAATTATTTCTGGTTGGATCTAGCCGCAACGTTAGTTAACCATTTACTCGACGTGCTCGTTCCAACGAGGGGTCATATTCTATGTTTTTGAGACAAAAAATGAAAAAATAATGAAAATTAATTGGCGATTTTTGGAGAATAGCGCTGGCCGGTTTGGTCCGTTATGTTGGGTAAACGGTTAAGTGTTAACCCTTTACCTAACATGAAAAGCAGACGACACTTGCAAAAAAAATCTTGAATAACTAATTTTTTTCATTTTTTGTCTCAAAAACATAGGTTATGACCCCTCGTTGGAACGAGCTCGACGAGCTCGTTCCAACGAGGGGTCATAACCTATGTTTTTGAGACAAAAAATGAAAATATTTTGAAAATTAATTGGCGATTTTTGAGAATAGCGCTGGCCGGTTTTGGCCGTTACGTTGGGTAAAGGGTTAACCGCCTTCATACCTGACAAGGACTGCTGTAGAAAATACTTTGGTAAGGAATGTTCTGTATAGCCCAAATATTCCGACTATTTACCCTAAGAACAATAACAAGACTTGCAAACACAAAAAACTATAAAAAAAAAAAAAAAAAAAAAAACTAGGAAATGAGGACCGAGTCCGTTGATCGGTCAAAAGACATTTGACAGAAATCAGCGACGAGGCCAGCTAAAGACATTGGCCATCAGAAGTGAGCACAACATCGCTAACAATTCAGTAAAATGTTGACTGATAGTTGAGGCTAAAAAAGGAACCTCTTGCGAAAAGGCCAATGAAATGACTTTGAAAGATACGATCGTAATATCGCAAATAATCTGCTACTACCCAATCTTAATGTTTTGCATTGCTCTTTTGAGCTTAAAATGAATCTCGACATGGTACCAAAAGATTTTTCTACCAGCATATTGAATAACATTTTAAGAACGTCCTAAATTGCCCCTTTCGGTATGATGAAATTTACTGAAAACAACGGGTGCTTTAGAAGACTCCCAAATACATGTAGTCTTCGTTGCGTTCCTGTCGATTTAATGAAAATAAAACACTTTGGTATGGTTGTCTTCTTATGCTTCATATTGTACCCCTCCTCTGATATTGGGAGCGCAGTGTCTCAATGGTTACAGCATTGGACTTCAAACCAAAAGGTTAACGGTTTGACCCCCCGCCAGGGGTAACTGTGCACTGTGCTTGGACAAGGCACATAGTCCCGATTGTCCACATGGGGGCACGGTGGCACTGTGTAATAAAGCGTACTGAACGTCGATGGTGCACTTATCTTCAATCGATGCTAAACCCGCTTGTGTGGAATTAGTACACCGCGGAGTCTGATAGTTGCTCGCCGTTGCGTGGTGGTTCTCTCTGGGTGCACTGGCTTCCTACACCCGTAAAACTGTCCGACACGATGTGACCCTGGGCGTGGAAAGTGTCGTTAAAACCCCAGTAAATAAATAAATACCCTCTGATATTGTTCCAAACTTGACTTTAGGGAACAGACCTGTGTATAAATTTACAAGAACATTGCTTCTTTTACCGTGTCTCAATTTCTCAACTCAATCTCCGTTGGAGACTTGGAATTAACTACACTTTCAACCTCTTCTGTCTGTACTTCTTGTAATGAAAAGAGACAGAGGAAACTTTTTTGTCAGTTTTGGTTGCACAGGAATGGCAAGCTTTCAACGCTGCAATTTCATGTACATAATTACGTGTTTTATCGCATCCAGCGCACATGGCGATTTCATAAAACGTAAAACAGCTGCAGTACGAAATGACTGTATGACTCAGACAAGCTGGTATTATTTACACATTTGAAGTTTTCATTGGAAGATCTGTCAAAACTAGCATCTTCATGAGACCATAAAGGCAACATCGTGCACAGTTAACCAACAGCCAACAAAAGGATGCTAAGCTCAATTATATTTTAGAACCGTTTTAACCCAAGAACACATTTCTTTCTGGCCACGATAATCAAATGCCCTAATTTCACAAAGGTAATGGCTTCTCGGTGAATTTATGGGGTGTCTTTCTTTTTTTCAATTGGGTTTAACCCTTTCCACAACGCACGCAATATCAAAATTTGTTATTTTAACCTTTTACCTAATATGAAAAGCAGACGACACTCGCAAACAAAATTACTGAATAACTAATTTTTTTTTTAATTTTGCGTCAAAAACATAGCTTATGACCCCTCATTGGAACGAGCTCAACGAGCTCGTTCCAATGAGAGGTCAAAAGCTATGTTTTTGACGCAAAAAATGAAAAATACTGAGAATTGAATGGCAATTTTTGTGAATATAGCTGGCCGGTTTTGGCCATTACGTTGGGTAAAGGGTTAATTATTTATCAATTGTTTCAAAACATTTTAACAAAACTATGTCGGGGGATCGCAGAGATCGTTTCAATGCGGTGTCATATAGTATGGTTTTGCTGTCATTTTATGAAAATGTATTTTTTCCACAGCTCAAATTATAAATTACGCATCTAGATGCGGCCGATTCGTAAAGAAAAAGGTTAACAACAACTTCGATAGCCAGGGGAATATCGTGACGGCCTGTTTTACGTATGGTGAAAGTAAGGGTATCCTAAGAGAATCACGGTGCAACGCCAAATAAATGTTTGAGTTTCCATATTACTAAACCGACAATGGGTAACTGTGTTGTGTCCTTAGGCAAGACACCTAATCACGATTGCCCACGTGGGGCGTTGTGTCCCAGGTCGTAATGCACGTCGATGGTGCACCTATTTTCAACCAATGCTAACCCTGCTTGTGCGAAGTTAGTACGTTGGGAATTCTGACAGGTTGCTCGCCTTTGCTCGGTAGTTTTCTCGGGGTACTCCGGTTTCCTCCACCCGTAGAACTGTCCGGCATGAGGTGACCCTGGTAAGCGAAAGTGTAGTCAAACTCAAATAAATAAATAAATAAATAAATAAATAAATAAATAAATAAATAAATAAATAAATAAATAAATAAATAAATAAATAAAACGACAGAAGCAAGGTTACCATCTGTTGGAGGTATGCGTACCAGTGATGCTCCCGGAATTTGTGGGTTAAACCAATCAGTATTTTCAACGGGCAGCGCGTTGAAAATATTAATTGGTCTTCCCCTAAAAAATGAAAGTAGACTCTTCCACTTAAAGCATTTGAACCGATACGAAACGTACCATCGGGATTCAAAGAGTTAAGAATCTTTTCAGATTAAAGAATACCCCAAGGAAACTAGAAACAACAACAACAAAAGCAAAACAACATAAAACAATGTTTGGCTTCACTTTTTTTTCAGGGCTGTCTGAATTCTTGAATAATTTATGCCGGAATAGTTTAAAAGATTTTCCATCGGTCGTCTTCACATTATTTATTATTTATTTATTGGTGCTTAAGGTCACATACTTATGCACAATGGCTAATCATGACCGTGACAGTTTTACGGGTGGAGGAAGCCAGAGTACCCGGAGAGAACCACCGAGCAACAACGAGCAGCTGCCAGCTCCCCAACATCGTAACTCCGCACTGCAGCACAGGCAGGGTTAGATTTGTTGAAGACATGCGCACCATCGATGTGCAGTATGCCTCAGTACACGGCGTCATCGTGCCCTCATGTGGATAATCGGGGTTAAGTGCCTTGCCCAAGGACACAACACGGGAGTCCGAGTCGATCGCTCAGACGGTCACCCATCCGACGACTAACCGGACTCGACGTTGCTTAACTTCGGTTATTTGACGAGAACCGGTTGCCCTCGCGCCCCCCGTCTTCTCGTTGATATTAACTTATTTTAACGGTTGTATCGCTTTTGTACGGTGGCTGATTTAGGACATAAGGAAATTTTCAATTTTTTTTTATCTCATTATAACGAGATACTTTCTCGTTACAACAAGAAGACGTCTCCTTATAACGAGAAACCGTTCTCGTTATAACGAGAAAACATCTCGTTATAACGACTTAGCATCTCGTTATAACGAGATGCTAAGTCGTTATAACGAGATGTTTTCGCGTTATAGAAGAAGAAGAATACAATGTATATAATGTTATAATGTTTTATAATGTTTTCTCGTTATAACGAGAACCGTTTTTCGTTATAAGGAGATGTCTTCCTGATGCCTGACGCGTGGAGAATGATTTTCGGTCATGGAGTCTCACATTATTCTGTCCATGGTTGATTACGAACATAAAATAAAAGAAAGATGGATCAAACGTATTCAATATTTACAGCTATCGTGTAACAGACATAACTCGCATTTCTGTTATAACCCGTGTTGAGCCCAATGATCACATTTTTTCTACTTTCTGAATTCTTGGCATGTTTTGGCACATTTTCGTAGCATTCTGTTTGGCTAACTTATTTTCTGATTGATAAACATCTCAAGACTATATTGGCAGCGAGAATAGAAGGATTACAATAAAACACCGTAAATTCACCAGAATCAAGTTTGAGTTCTGTTCAGAAAAATAAACGTTTGATTTCTAACGGCAGATACAAACGCGTAATGAAAATCACCACGGAACCCATTTCATTTTTTTCAAAGAATGCCAGTCCACCTACACGTGTCAATGCTCTTAATAAACATTATAAGATATGAGGAGGCAGTTGGGACAGAAGAGTCATATTGGGCGATTTTCTCTTCGTTTGTAAATTCAGAACAAGATGATATCATCTTGTTTCGAATTTACAAACCGGGAAGACAAAAATGCAATAAGTATTCGTTTCACAGCGAGGCTGGAATTAAAACACAAGTTCCAGTGCCGAGTTCACCTATGCGCAAGTTGAACAGCTGCGCAAGGACACCCATATGCAATGACCTCCAAAAAAGCACTACTTTTTGACTCGCACTCTCCCACTTATGGATACTGATGAATGATGTCAACAATTTTGTCGATTTCCATTGCTAATTTTCAAGGGCTAGACCAGCTCACCTATCATCCTTTTGTGACCAAGCTGTGGTAACTAAATATTCCTTTTCCGGGATTAAATAAACTTCGAGAAAATAAAATACTTATAGACATTACGATTTTTTTTATTTACAAGACTTCACTGGATTCATGCGTATGGTTTAATCAGCACTCACTTCCGAGTCGGGTTTTTCTGTACTGCTTTGAGCTGTCCTTTACAATTGGTATTCCAATATATATTTTACAAAAAACATTTTACAAATATATATACATTGTGGGTAACTATATAAACAAACAACAATATTTAACGAAAATAATAAAGAATCGTTTGTTATGACTAGCTGGACGTAATCACCAGGGCCTGGATGAAAAAATAATGAAGCTGGGCGGATTTAATTACTAGCTCTATGAGATTACGTTTAAAGTCTGCATTAACCATTTACCTAACCTGAAAAGCAGACGACACTTGCAAAAATAATTCTTGAATAACTAATTTTTTTCATTTTTTGTCTCAAACACATAGGTTATGACCCCTCGTTGGAACGAGCTCGACGAGCTCGTTCCAACGAGGGGTCATAACCTATGTTTTTGAGACAAGAAAATGAAAAAAATAATGAAAATTAACTGGCGATTTTTGAGAATAGCGCTGGCCGGTTTTGACTGTTACGTTAGGTAAAGGGTTAATCTGTTTTGTTGGTTAACAGCCAATGTTTCTATATTAATAATTAAGTGCACCTCTTAATCCATAAACGTGTTTGTCACAGACTGTTCTCTGATAATACTCCCTACCTTCTAAAATTAATGCCTCGAAGCATTAAACTGAATAGTTCATACATTTTCCGTATGAAAAGTTTAGTTAGCTTGTATTTAATTCGAGGTGGCACTGTGGAAGTAGGAACGTTGAACACTTCTCCGTGAAATATCTAACTCTGTAAAACGTCCTTTCAGATGAATCAATGAAAATAGTCCAAATTTGGATAATGCCACTTTTGTTAATAGTCTGAATTTTCCTGTGTGAAAAAGCAGGATCACATTGCGCTGATGAACTTGTGCTTTGAGGTTCAACATTTTCGCCAACGTCAGCTTGAGCGTCACGAAAACTTTGTGTACTTACGTTAGAAGTTGTTTGACTTTTTCGGGAAACTGAAGTACACAGCTCTATTGTTAATTCAACACTTTCTTGTCGCCTCCTCTCAGTGAATTGTTGTATGCGCTACCTGTCTCTCATGAGGCTGGATGATGATTTTGGCTTGCTCCAGATTTTCTCCAAGTTAATGTCAAGCAGGTATGCGATTCTTGTGCTTGAAGTCACCTTGATAAGTTTGAACTGTCCAAGTTGAGACTTCTCAGCATATCTTCGATGCTTCGAGGAATTACTGTCCCCATATTTGTGTAATAAATTGTCTCTTTCCAATGTATGAATGGGCTGGAAAACACTCTTGCTCGGATTCTCTCACCAATATTCCAAAATATTTCTGGGATTAAATAAACTTCGAGAAAATACTTAGACACTACGATTTTTTATTTACAAGACTTCACGATATATATTTATATTTATTGGTGTTTAAGGTCACATACTTATGCACAATGGCTAATCGTGACCGTGACAGTTTTACGGGTGGGGGGAGCCGGACTACTCGGAGAGAACTACCGAGAATCGACGAGCACTGTCAGCTCCTCAACATTCTAACTCTGTTCAAGCTCTGCTCAAGCAGGGTTACAGCGGTTGAAGGCATGTGCACCATCGACGTGCAGTACGCCTTAGTACACGTAATCGTGCCCCCATGTAGGCAACCGGGATAAAGAGCCTTGCCCAAGGACACAACGCGGATCGTCCCAGGCGGGAATCGAACTCGGGACCTCTAGCATAGAAGTCCAACAGTCTACCACTGAGCTTCCGTGCTCCCTCAAGACTTCACTGGATTCCAGCGTATGGTTTAATCGACGCTCTCTTTACAATTGGTATTCCAAAATATCTTTTACAAAAAAAAACATTTTACAAATATATATACATTGTGGGTAACTACATAAACAAACAACAGTAATTAACGAAAACAATGAAGAGTGGGTTGTTATGACTAGCTGGACGCAATCACGGGGGGGGGGGGGGGGGGGGGGGGCTTTGTAGAAAAATAATGAAGCTGGGTGGATTTAATTACTAGCTCTATGGGATTACGTTTAAAGTCTACATTAATCTGTTTTGTTGGTTAACAGCCGATATTTCTATATTAATAATCATGTGTACCTCTTAATCCATAAACCTTTTTTGGTCACAGACCGCTCTGTGATACTTTGAGAGCAACGGTGTACTCAAGGGGCAATATCACTACAACAGCAACAGCCCGTGACAGTTTTATGCCTACACGGAGGTCATTGGACAACCCAACCTACCACGATTGTTAAATAATATCGGCTGCCCTGGGCAGCTGAACATTCCACTTAGCTATCTATGGCCATGTAGTCTAACGACGGGTCAGTTTCCAGCTGCCCCAATTAACTGGTAAAGTGCTAAGTTATTTTTGGTCATCAAAATTTGTTTATGTGTCTTTGCCTTGTTACAATTTATGGGAGAGTGCCAAGAGGCACTCTCCCATAAATAGTAACACGGCATACCCATATAGACTAAGTAATTTCACTTCTAAGATATTATGAAGTACATCCACAGAATATGCAGCGTTGAGGCTGGGGTACCTGCTGTTCATATTAAAGCCCTGATAGTGGCTTCTAGCACTCTACCAGTTAAGGATAAAATAGAGTGCCTCGTTGACGAATCGGCCTTCAAATCAAGTAATGTTGAAAACAAAGTAAAGCCCATACCGGAATTTGAAAGACCACATTTCTATTCGTATGTAGCCCTTTTTGGAACGTAATGATCGGTGGATCGGGACAGTTAATAAACTAGAACATACGAAGTACACGTGTTGACCTATAAATAGAGCGCAAATGCCGGTGGTCCAGTGTTGTTAACACGCTTATATCTTATTCAATGCATGGTTCAGCCATTTAACATATAATCCTATGATGGTCATATAATAAAATCAGTTGTTACCAATTTTTTTACTTCAAGTTCTTAAAAAGTACTACGAAAAACCGATATATTTTCTGAACATATCAACTACGTTTTCTTTCGTGTAACACAGGGCGATCGGCTTCGCAGTTTGAGTTTTGGACAAGCGTTCTGTCCGGAGTCTGCCTCATGTTCTTGTTTGTTGCGATCATAAAAATATCACTCGTGATCTCAGTCCGATGTAAACAAACAGCAAGATAAAATTTCGCTTGAATAAAAACCACAGACTTGCAAGACTTCCTTCATGCATGCAAACTGCTGCTAACTCCACTGACCTGCTATAGTAGCTTTGCTCTTATAATATCTGATGCAACTTCAACCCTAGTTGGTTTTAATATATATGGCCCCTTTACAGTTCTAATGCTGCATTGAAGCAGCCCTCAGCGAATTGCTGAAATGTCCCCTGCCAGATTAAAGTTAGACATAGTATTACGTTCCTTCAGGGTCAAAGGAACACAATATTTATTGTGATGTGTACTATTTCTGTTAGTAAAGATTAGAAAATGGGTTAACTCTTTAATGGCTATAGTCTGATTCATAACGATGAAACTGGGTGTTCTTGACTTTGGCACTGATGTAGTTTGATGTTTTATGCTTCTTTCCAAGAGTGTATTATATCACATCTTATCATCGACCCAGAATCATCAACTACGCCCAAAACAGCCATACATTAACCCAAGACTGTCATGTCTGTATCCTACACCCATTTGAAGACACGCTTACAACACGCTCGTTGCATTGCTTGGATTACTAATCTTAGTTTCGACCTAAATTTAACTTTTTACCTACCACGAAAAGCAGACGACACGTGTAAATTGGAAAAAACAAATATTGAATAACTAATTTTTTTCCTTTTTTGTCTCAAAAACATAGGCTATGACCCCTCTTGGGAACGAGCTCGACGAGCTCGTTCCAAAGAGGGGTCATAACTTATGTTTTTGAGACAAAAGATGAAAAAAATAATGAAAATTAATTGGCGATTTTTGTGAATAGCGCTGATGGGTTTTGACCGTTACGTTAGGTAAAGGGTTAAGCATTTGCATCAATAACATGTCAAAATTAACTCTCAGTACACTTTTATCAATCACTTTGGAATAATGAGAAAACGATAAGCCGCACTTCGAAGAGACTGTAGATATTAATGCGTGGAATAATAATGTTGGCCGTGCTTTCGTTCCATTTCGTGGCTTTATGGTTTTACAAAAGGCGTTAAACTGTCAGTTAATTGATTATCTTCTCGTTGTTACAAATAAGAATATCATGTGTGTCATTAAGCGCATCAATGCAGAGCTAATTATACACTTTTACCTCAAAAGACACTTTTAATTCGATCGGGTTTTTTTTTCATATTTATTTGGATTTTAAAATTTCAACATTCCTTTTCTACTTCTGTCGCACTCTTATATCATGCCATACGCAAAAGGTATCCTCCGATAGTACATCACCATGTCGTAGGTATCCCCCAATGCCCCGATGAGCATAAGAGTCGTAAAAATGTGTTATCCGCTCGAGTAATTACTCGATGGCTCATTTTCTCGGTCAGATTCGAGTCGTTCGAGCAATGCTTGCCCACGTCACAACTATACACCTGGAAATTAATTAAGCACCCCCTGTTTTTTCGCAGTATTGTTGATAGAAACTGTCATTACTTTCATTCTGTCTTTCGGATGGCCAAAATTGATTTTTTGCATAAAGAATGGTCCATTGACAAATGAAAGACAACACAATGATCAAAATATGCAGTGTTTTAATGGCGCCGGTTACACATATCTCTCACTAATGTTTTTGATGGAAAAATGTTCTCTCGACAAATATGGTGCTGGAACCATGATGAAACAATGCCGGAAATTACTGACAAAAAAATGTCACTTATGATCTCCTGAACACAATAGCAGTGTCTGACGTCAGTAGCGAGTGTATCCACCACGTGCCCGGATGACGGCCTGAACCCTCCTCCTAATGCTACAAGTAAGGCTTCTGATACGGCTCAGAGTCAACAGCTGCCACTCCTCATGCAATGCAGCTTCCAAATCGGATAAAAATTTTGTACAGGCGGATCCCTTGCTAGCACAAGACGTCCAAGGAAGACCCAGATGTGTTCTATGGGATTGAAATCGGGGCTCATTGCAGGTTAAGATAGTGCTGTAATAGCGTTGTTCTGAAGGAATACTCTCACAGCATGGGAACGATGTTGCCATGCATTTTCGTCCATGAATACAGGGCGAGTAGCCAATGGGTGGTTGTCAAAATGAGGCACGACAACCGGACTGAGAATGTCCCGGATGTACTGATGACCATTGAGATTCCCACGTACAGTCACCATATCAAGTTTACAATCATGAGAGAGGCATCCCCAGATCATTACTGATCCTCCACTCTAAGGAACAGCAGGACTGATGTTCCTGGGCATGTAAGCAGTATTTCTATGCCTCCACACTCTCATGCGACCATCTGTGACCTGAAGCAGGAACCTACTCTCGTCTGACCAATGGACCCTTCCCCACGTCCTGAGATGTTGTCATGCCATACACCACTCCAAACGTCGTCTTTGATGCTGATCGGACAGAGCTGGACGCTTGATGACCCTTCTGCACCTCAACCAAGTGCTTTGAGACGGTTTCAGACAGTTCTGTTGCTCAAAGGCCTATTGGGGAGCCAAAGGCGTTTCAAAACCCCACTTGAAGTAAAGAGTTCACGCTTAATGAGGCGTCCAGACTCCGATCTTCCCGATGAAAGGTCTTCTGGGATTGTCCAGGCCTTGGTTGGTCCTTAACGTCGTTGGTTTGTTGATATGTCGGACAAGTCTGCTGATGACAGAATGACTATAGCCAAGTTGCCTTCCAATAGCTTTGAATGGCTTGCCTGCTGCATGCATGCCAACGATTTGCCATCTTAGTGCCTCTGACAGTCTCCCCCTTGCCATGTCAACATTTATTGATAGAAAAAGTGACAAACTTTCTTGTTTTGTACCCAGATATTGCATGTGGATGATAGTGTTTTTTGTGACATTCGTGGGAAGCATGCTTCACAGGGACGCGGGATGTGTTTGGGGTACGCTATCAACCAGAAACATCACGCTTCACTAGATGAAATGTACTGCAAGACATAGTAATCATTAAAACATAATAATCAGTAATAGCAACTTCTCTGTCATGAACCATTTCAGGGGGTACTTAATTAAGTTCCAGGTGTATAGACAGCTTATTTGCTCGATAAGATTCGAGTCGTTAGAGCAACCAGACTACTAAGTAGTAGTGGAAGCCAAGTATGATAGTGATATGAACTGGGGCCTGTAGATGCTGAGAGCAGTCAAGGCAGTAAATTAACTATAATTTTATGACTGGCTAAAAGTAGGTGTAAAATAGTACATAAGGAGGGGCTTTGGCCAGTTTCAAAGCAGAGCAGCGTTAGCAGCCTCCACCCAGTTATCCTAGAAAAGCCTTGACTACGCTTGCTAATCTTGCACAAGCCTTGACTGGGCTTACTAATCTTGGAAAAGCCTTGACTAGGCTTGCTAATCTTGAACAAGCCTTGACTGGGCTTACTAAACAGGGAAAGACTTGACTAGGCTTGCTAATCTTGGAAAAGCCTTGGTTGGGCTTACTAATCTTGGAAAAGCCTTGACTAGGCTTGCTAATCTTGAAAAAGCCTTGATTGGCCTTGCTAATCTTGGAAAAGCCTTGACTAGGCTTACTAATCCTGAAAAAGCCTTAATTGGTCTTGATAATCTTGGCAAAGCCTTGACTAGGCTTGCAAATCTTGAAAAAAGCCTTGATTGGTCTTGCTAATCTTGGAAAAGCCTTGACTAGGCTTGCTAATCTTGAAAAAGCCTTGATTGTCCTTGCAAATCTTGGAAAAGCATTGACAGAACTTGCTAATCTTAGAAAAGCCTTGAACAGGCTTACTATTATAATGGGTAAGAAACTATGATTACCAAGTAGTCTAGGCTCATAACAACCACGTGCTACCATAGAAACCAAGATGTCGGCCTCCAGTATACAAAATTGACTACGGACACATGTGTCACCTCAAAAATCACGAACTGTGCATGCACACTAAGATCATGTATCACTGTGGATGACGTCGCAAGTTGGCCGCTCACGCGGGCTACCATTACAACCAAACATGGCTTAACTGGGTCAAGTGACTATGACGTCACATTTGCCTCTCCCATTCCCTCTTCCAATATGGCGCGATCTCCACACCCTCTACTACTGCCGAAGACAGAGGGGATATAGAGGTCTTATCGAAAATGTAACACATTATATGGCCAGATACATATTGCAGTTCTAAGAAAACCATTCTCCTTCTTACTTATAATGAATGGTAACGGTACGCTCCAAAGGTCTGGTATTAAATAAAAATGCATACATTTCTGCATTTTGTCCGTATCACCATAAGGAGATCCCATCAGCGTTTGGGACAGGGTTAAGTTTCTCGATATAAAGTGTCCATTTGGTCAAGTAATTATCATGTATTTAGCAGCAAATTACTGGAAAATAGTTGTCCTTTCGACTGACATATAACACGACGAGCTTACGTGCAGTATTTTAATACGGCGGAGAACGAAGGGAGGTAATTTGTCTGAATCGTCATGAAAAAGTAACGCGTGGCCAAAATTCGAGAGGTATCACGTCACGTGTTGACTGCGTTTCGCATGCAACGTTGCACTTTATGAACCGCCAACCTGACCAGAGCCGTTTAGTGACAAAAGTTATAGGGCAACGCAATCACCGTTCGGTCACCGGGTTGAAAATTAAACATGGCCATCCTCGAGAATTGGCCACAAATCTAGTACTAATTCTATCACATGGGACCGTATTTCAATAAAACGCGCCCCGCTACAGCTGTGTCACAACCAGATCTTGCAATTTCAACTATCGTTCGATACGAAAATGTTAGCCTAAAAAATCCCTCTCCGTCCGGGTGACACCTCCCCGCCTCTGACAGATAGCCGATTTCATTATCGTAAATGTTTATGCAGACCGAGTTGAGGGGTTAACACTGGCAAACATGTCAGTATTATTTGCATTATTTTTCACTAAGTTATCTCTCTGTAAATAACCAAATTTCAGCCTCTAAACAATTTCCATAATGCAACGAGGAATTTAACCAATTCAGTCTTATTTGAGAGAGCTTGAAAGTCGGTATTTTGACATCAGCGTGCTGAGGTTTTATCCGAAGGTTTGTATCAATGAAGAGGAGGTCACTTCTAGTTTTCAGACATATTTTTTTCTAATTTGTTGAGGTCCTTCGTTGACTTTTTGTTGTAGGTCCCTGCCAATATAACATTTGGCTTAATGCGAATCCTGAATAGAATCAAACCGAAAATGTCGAATCGAAACGAATCTCACCGCTACTAAAATTCTAGATATTTCACTTTCATGCAACCATAAATATGGCCATGCCCCATTCAAGTATTGTATTCAACGATGACTTGTAAGTTTGGTCCAGCCAACCAAAAAGGAATCAAATGGAAATGAAATGGAATCAAAGTAGTTTCGGCGGCGCCCCCCCCCCCCCCCCCCTCTCAACTCTTCATCTATCATCAGGTCTCCTAGAGGAGACCTGATGATAGAAGAAGAATTGAAGTGGAGACACTTGGTAGTATTTTTAGAAACTTTTCGAATCGGTGGAACTCGAATCGAATCAGCGGGACAATTTCGATTCGAAATTGAACTTCGAATCGTTGCAGGACCCTACGCTGTTGTCATAGATGGTATCACCATTCACAGCTGTAGGTTCAGGTGGACGTTTGAGGGTTCATTCGAAGGTATATATCATTCGAAACAAATAGTACTACGGAACTAACATCTGTTGCTAATGAGATGGAAGCAGTTTTTGAGACACGCGTATGGCATCAAGCCAGATGTCTGGCCGTCGTGTATTCTTTTATGAATGGAAGGTAGAACGGCTTTGTTTTTTGATATATTATCTTGAATTCATTTAACGAATCAAGCACATAGTACTGTACTGTCTTGTGATGATTGAACGCCACCGACAACAGCGGGACAAAAAGATGAAAAAACATGATATATTTGCAACAGAGGTTCAGCATCATTAGAGATTGTCATTCTCTTAACCACGTCTTTGTCCAATAATGCGACAGTGGGGTCAAGGCTTGGACCTTTTTGTCGTAGAAATTGTGACGGGAGTCGGACACCGGGGCTTTGTCGCTGCTGGAAGAAATAGATTCACGCTGCGTATTCAGCCAAACCTCAAGGAGTGTCGCCTGAATCCACGCGTGAAGGTATGTCTCGCCGTAATGAACTCGCCCGTTTCACTTTTGTTGGGGTGGTTCTTATCCTGTTGTGGTCAATGACTTTTCCTCGAAAAGCATTAATCAACAGGGTTTCACGGAAACCAACACTTGTAATACTTATACATATAAATAAATATGGTAATGTGTGACTTACATGGAATCCAATGAATATGATAAACAAAACGTCAATCTCCCCCACCCACACAGTTTTTGACTCACCTGCGGGCCCGCATACTCTGCTGTCGCTGTTTTTTCCTCCTTCTCGCTGGTGTTTGTTATTTGGTCGCCTCCTCACTTCACCCTTTCACGGACGTTGCACAGCCACTAACTTACTGTCTCTTTATCCGGACGCCTTTGCTCTAACAAGTAACGGAATGGCACTGTACCACTGCCGTCGCATGGCCACTAACGTATTGTCACTTCACTATATCGCATTTACGGCCGTCGCACGGCCACTAACGTACTGTCTTTTTATCCGGACACCTTTGCTCTAACAAGTGACAGAATGTCACTGTACCACTGCCGTCGCATGGCCACTAACGTATCGTCACTTCACTATATCGCATTCCCTCCAACAAGTGACGGAATGTCACTTTACCACTGTCGTCGCACGGTCACTAGCTTATTGTCACTTTACCTGGCGCTTTTCACTCAAGCAGTCGCCACCAATGGGATTAAACTCTCCCCTACGTTTATCTCAGAATAATGTTCATACAGACGAAGCCTACTCCGCCTACGTATGGCTTGCCTTCTACAACAGGTAATGCCGTTTACCTATGCGCAAATTGCTCTCAGAGCTCGTACTTCGTATTTCTGATCCTATTCTCATGTATGGCCACCGACTTGGCCGACGACTGCTCCTGTTCTAAATATAAGCTATGTGGCCCCCTACATCACAACGTGCCTATACTTTCGCATCGATGCGGCACCACCTCCTCTAACCAATAGCATGGGGCATCTCCATCTACTCGCAACGACCCATAGCCTTACACACCTTCAGACTGGAATGAACTTTTCGAGAAACACTCCGATTCTTATTTCAATGGACAGAACATTAATTCTCAGTTTAATTGTTTCTCTTGAACTCGACCGCTTAGATCTATTTTAATTTAATATTCACTTTTAAGTTCCTTTGAAAGTCTCGTATTTTGGCATATTCTGACATTTGTGACAGACCAGATGCATAATATGGGTGTGTGTCCAGAACATTTTCGATGTTTTCACCACAATTACCTATTAAATAGCCATAATTACACAGATGGTGACTTACAGGAGAATACTGTCTCTCTTACTTTTAATCTTTATCAGATAGCTACTAAATGGGTACTCCAGACCCGCGGTAACGGACATAAAATTTCACGCTCAATTAGCAGCCCTTGAATTATTGCTGATCTGTTTAAGTGACAAATCGGTTTTCGGGGTCCGTCATATAAACGCACATTCTTATACGTTTGGCCCGAACGAGAAAAATTGTGGAAGATATATACTTTAAAAAAAATGCAAGTTATCACCTTGACAATGGGAGTTTTGAAAGCATTGCATGATTTATAAATCCAGTGCTGTTCCAAATCGTTTTAATAAGTGGCCTGATAAACAGTTTACGTATAATATCGTTAATTAACCTTTTTATTGCCACAAAAGTGTTTGCTTAAAAGCAAACCAAACATTTTGGATCTCAGCAAGAGCGGGCATTCAGCTCTCTGGTAGCATCCTAACAGCAAAATATATTTTGAATAAATATAAAATAATCTTTTCAATTTATCAGGAAACACCACTTTCGTTGAAAAATGCGCTTGGTATTTTGTAACGTAATTTTTGTTGATATATTTGATTTATTTTTTATCGATATTGAACGATCTAAACCAACCTAAAATAAATGAAAAATACAGTGACTTAATTCCTGAGGTGAAAAATATCAAAACGTTTTTTCATGCTTTTCTCTAACGATGTTCGAAAATTGAAAAGTCTCTTTGTCGAAGCCATCGATTCTTTGTGGCAAAGCGCGGTTATCTCTGTGGTCCACCGTGTGAAAACTCAATAGGGGAGGTAACTTTATTCACAAAATATTCTTATAAGAGGTTGAATGTTTGGGTCGTTGACGCCAAAAAGGCATACAGCTGAATTATGGACATTATGATCACTTTTGTCTACCAACTATTATTATAATTGGACGTTTATCTAGGGTGATGTAATTTGTAGAACTGATGGGGTTGGATCGATAATTGAAACTCAACGTCCGTCGGTTGGGTGAGGTTTGGTCCGCCGATTCTAACTCATCCGCAAGAGGGAACCACGTTGTAAGCATGTACAAATTAGAAGTAAAGGCGACCTGTAAAATGTTACCATAACTGATTAGGCAGCCCATGTTTCAGGTGTCCATTTTAAAGTATTTTTCAAGCAGGTAGGAGGGCAAAGCTATACTGACAGGTTCACACATGTTGGTGCAAAGACACAGATGAGAATCCAAGAATATTTTAGAATTTGTTCCCGTCTCTCATTCATTGAGCCTGTGATATGCTGTGATATAACAAACTCTTGGAAAGGGCTCACGGAGCCCTTTCCAATAGTGCATTACGTTGCGGTATCACATGATAAGAAACACTTTAGCAATCACCATTCTTCTGAAACGAAAGGGAAAACGCCCGCTCCACGTGTTTTAGATGAACCATTCTGGTGAATCCTGTTCTAGGTATGCTGTCTGCTTAATGTTTTAAAATGACAGTCCACTCAGGATATTGACAAGTGTAAGTTCCTTCTACTAGAACAAACTGTTATTACAGTATACAAAATGATGCCGTTCAAATTCAATTTGTCAAGGAGTTCGTGCATATGCCAGAGAAAATAACTTCAAAACCTGATCAACATTCCAAGTTTTCGCTAATATTTTGCTAACTCTAAAAAAACACAACATTTCTCCAATTTCAATGCAACCATACATTCAATTATTTCCACACGTTTAGAATATATAAATGAGAATAGAGCAAATCAGAGAACGATAGTCTTGTTTGCCAAAATAAATTTAATAATAAGCAGCCCGGACCCGGACAGAACATATTGGGCGACGGTTTCTCATTAATATAATTATATTTACCTTTTTCTGATAAAGATTGGGTTTTGATATTTAGGTGTCACATGTGTTGTATTATTGCTTATATTGTTATAATGTGTGGGAATAATTTACAGTATGGGTGCCACGAAATTAGAGAAAAATGTTCTGTTTTTATATGATTCAAGACAAAATTGGGGGAAAATTGGTTCATCGATTCAGAGTTGGAAACAGCCATCTTGCGATTAGTTTCTTATGTATATACGGACACATTTTGACAAATTCGGTGTGAAATGACAGCTTTTGTTTAATATAATAAAGGTTGTTTTGGGAGAAAGTAACAACTCTTACCAATATTTGGTTAATGCAGACCGTCGTAAAGCGTAGGGCAGGTAGCATGGTTGTACAGGATTCACGACTATACTTTTCCTCAACAGAAATTGTGAGAACGAGACTGCGTGTGCCTGTTTTACTTGACTCTGTACAAATAACACCACTGTGTGAACGACAGCCGAAGGAAACACTAGCTCCCTAATTTGTAGAAAAAACAATTGTGCTAGGTTAAGAGTTAACCCTGTTCCTTTACCCCACATAACATATAAAACTGTCAGCGTTATTCACAAATATCTTATTCTGATTTCTTTATTTTGTCATTTTCTTTCAGAAATTCATAACTTATGACCCCTCATTGGAACGAGCTGAAGAAGCTCGTTCCAATAAGAGGTCGTAAGCTATGTTTCAGCGGCAAGAGTTATTCAATAAAGTGTTGTGCAAGTGTCGTCTGCTATTCGGGTTGTGTGAAAGGTTAAAAAAAGAATAGTCTTTCAGATTAGACATATCTATTACGCCGCACTACAATACTCATCGGCACGTGCGAGCGTATGTATCTAGCATGAACCATGTAAAATGCGTAACTTTGACAGATGTTACTTATCTTCATAGGCAGAAAAAAACATTACTTTCGATTGTTGGTGTCTGAACATCTGGAAGAACTTACCGCTGAGATAAAGTTTCCTCTGTTGAAGATGAACATTAAGAAGCGTTGGTGCATGGACGCCAATTCTCGTTTCGTCTAGACTTGATTACAAATGCGTCAGTATTCTTCCACGATATCGCTTACAAAATGTGATAAAAAATTATCGTGAATTAAACTAACACTATTCCTAGAACAAAGACAAATTATACCATGCGATCTATTAACCCTCTACCCAACGCAGACGATATCAAAATTTATTATTTGAAATGTCATTTTTTTTAAATTTTCCAAAAAATTTCAACAAAACCATATCATGTGACCCCTCATTGGAACGAGCTCGATGAGCTCGTTCCAACGAGGGGTCACATGATATGGTTTTGTTGAAATTTTTTGAAAAATAACATTTTTTCAACTGTTTAATTTGCATATTAGGCGAGCGTATGCGGGCGATTCGTTAGGTAAAGGGTTAAGTAAAGTGAAGAACAGGGGATTTATTTCAACCTTCGATATGTAAATAAGAAAAACATCGAACGTAATGAAGGCTGTTGTTACGATGTGCGAGTTTGAATGCCAACACCCACCATTCAAACTCGTTCATCGTAACAACAGCCTTCAAAAGTCTGGTTGTTTTGAGAACATAATTTATGGAAACAATTAGAGTAAAACGCTTCAAATGGGTGTATCGCAATGGTCAGTTCCAAGAACTATCCAATAATTAGGCCACAGTATATCTCGCATTTCACGCAAACTATTATTGATAAGATTATGATTACCTTAAATGTGCGACCTTCTTGTTTAAAAGAGTAAATATTTTTAATAATCTTTCTAGCTCGGGCTAAAGGCATAAGAATGTTTGTCTCTATGACGGACCCCGAAAACATATTTGTCACTTAAACAGACCAGTAATGTAATTCATGCGCTGTTAATTAAGCATGAACTTTTATGACCATTTATTGCGCGTCTGGCGAACCCAATGATGAGCTGTCTGATAATAGATTAAATGAGTAAGAGAGACCAGTGTTCTCATTCAGTCATTATTTATGTAATTCTGTCCAGTCAAAAGGTAATTGTCTTAAAAACAGTATATCGCACATGTTCTGGATACATACCGAAATTACGTATCTGGGCTGTCACCGAATGTCAGCTTATACCGAAAATTCGAGTCTTTCAAAGGAACTTAAAAGCGAATATTAAATTAAGATACATCTAAGCGACCAAGTTCAAGAGAAGCAAGTAAAATGAGCATTAATGAGCTGGCTATCGGATAAAAGTCGGGTTGTTTCTCGAAAAATTAATTCCATTCTGAAGGCGTGTAAGAATGTGGTCGTAGGCGAGGAGCTGGGGATGTCCCATGCTATATGTTAGAAGAGGTGCCGCATCGATGCGAAAGTAAAGGTACGTTGTCATGTAAGAGAGCCACAGAGCTCATATGTAGAGTAGGAAAAGTCGTGTGCCAAGTCGGTAGCCATATACGAGTGTAGGAGTAGAATTAGAAGTACGAGCTTCTTGAGCTCACGAGTTTGCTATTTAGGTAGACGGTATTACTTGTTGTAGAAGGCAAGCCATACGTAGGAAGAGTAGACTTTGCCTGTATGAAGAATATTCTGAGATAAATGGAGGGGAGCATTTAACCCCATAAATGGCGACTGCTTGAGCGAAAACTTTGAGTCAAGTGACGATGTATTAGTGACCGTGCGACGGCAGTGGTAGGATGACATTCCGTCACAGGTTAGAGGAAAGGCATCCTGTAAAGTGACAATACGTTAGTGGTCGGGCGACGGCAGTGGCAGAGTGACATTCCGTCACATGTTAGAGCAAAGGTGTCCGGTAAAGTGATAATATGTTAGTGGCCGTGCGACTGCAGTGAAAGGGTAAAGTTCCGGTTGTATGTTCGTGAAAAGTCAAACACCAGCGACAAGGAAAAAGAAACCAGCGACAACAGAGAACCCGGGCCCGCAAGTGACTTAAAAACTGTGTGGGTGGGGTGTCACTGACGATTGTGTTTTATTCATTGCATTTTATGTAAGTTACAAATTACTATATCTTTCTATATGTACTAAAATTGTTAATTTCAGTGAGCCCCAGTTGATTTATACTTTTTGAGGAAAAGTCATTGGCCCATTCAGAATATGAACCACTCCAACAAAAACGAAACGGGTGGGTGGGTGGGTTCGTCACGGCGAGACATACGTTCACGCAGGGATTCAGTCAACACTCCCTGAGTTTTGGCTGACGACGCGGCGTGAATCTATTTCCCCCAGCAGCGACAAAGCCCGGTTTCCGACACAAGATAATCAGAATACTAAACTACACCAAATTCTGTGTAACATATACGTGATATTACTAAACTGAATGCACGATATGTATTGACATTCTAGTCTTTCATCGGGCATGACATTCTATACACCACTGCCTTCATGTTATGTATAATGTGTGTCTATTTATTGGAATTTTGATGAATTTCAGACCTGGTGTTTTCATAGTTAATTTGTTTCTCTTTAATTATATCACAGTGTGGGAACGGAAGTGTACTTCATATTGGCGTATCTGTTTTTCTGGTGTGTGTGTGTGGTGGGGGGGGGGAGATATTTTACGTCGCCCCGATTTTGAATAATTATCTAAATATACAGATCGAACACAGCCCTAATCCGTTAACAGTTGCCAGGATTGAATGTTTCTTCGCATCAAAACCGACTTAAAATCTAACTACTGACTTCCGGGTTACTGTAAATTAGCATTTAACATAATGATAATAATAATAATAATAATAATATGTAAGATTTATATAGCGCACATTTCACAATATTAAAAAAAAAGTTCCAAGGCGCATGAGGAAGTTAGCTAGCAATTAGGCAATGTCCATACTCAACGCCTTTGTATATACTGTCTGAATGCCGACCGTATGTCCATTGATCAAAACAATATATTTGATCGGAATCGTATTACTCTTCTGAACAAGAAGTTATGTTATGATTGCTTTCTGCTATGTACTTGTCTTAAACATCAGATAATCCGAGAACAACACGGTGACATACTTCACAAGGCAACAGTCATTAATCATAGGACCAGGTGGTGTCCCAGGAACTCTTACACTCTGGGTATGTAATATATATTTCTGTATCGATATAGTCAAGCCAGTTAGAATAAAATACTTTCCGTTAAGGACGCCTTCTCAGCTCATTCCAGTAAATCACATACATAACAGTTGGCGACGCTTTTGTGGCTATCTCACCACGGTCGGGGGAAAGACAGAGACAATGCCAGGATACATAGGCAAGACTGATAAATTTGATGATGCTGTTGAAAGTTGGTCATTCTTTTCGGAACGTTTGGAACAGTACTTTACAGTCAATGAAGTCACTGCAGCCAAACGCGTTCCAGCTTTGTTGAGTTTGGTTGGAGGGAAGACTTGCTCACTTCTCCGGACCTTGACAGCTCCAGTGAAGCCGAAGGATAAAAGCTATGATGAAATAGTGAAAAACCTGAAGGATCATTTATCACTATCTCCTCTTGTTATCGCTGAACGCGTTCGTTTTCACACAAGAGCTCAGCGAGAGAGTGAAAGTATCAACGAGTATGTGGCAGAGCCTCGCAAGCTCACTAAACATTGTAAGTTCGGAGAACAACTGAATGACACTTTAAGAGACAGACTTGTTTGTGGTTTACGTTCGGAACCAATTCAAAAGAAACTGTTATCTGTGTCGTATTTAACATCTGAAAAGGCAATTCAGATTGCTGTTGCCATGGAAACAGCAACAAAAGATGCAAAATGAACTGCAAAATAGCACTGAAACTCACAATGTGAACTTTCGCAGAAGTAAATTAAAGAACAGTGACGCAAAACATGTTACTTCAAATACCTGTTTCCGGTGTGCGAAATCGGGACACAGCCCAAATAATTGCAGGTTCAGAAACGAAACCTGTCATAAGTGCAAAAAGAAGGGAAATATCCAGCGTGCATGTCGTTCGAAGACTACGAAAACTGATTTTCAGAGACGAAAAGTCAAAGTTTTATGTGAGGATTACAGTGACAATTCAGATTACGAGTTTGCAACTCTCGGTATTGACACTGCTTCATCCAAGAGCACTCAAGAAATATGGATAAATTTATCCTTGGATGGAACGACAGTGAAAATGAAATTCGATACGGGCGTATCAGTTTCCGTTATGTTCATTAGAGATTTCAGATCTGTTCTTCCACAGCACAAACTTCAATCACGTGACATTAAACTGAAAATTTATTCGGGTGAGATAACCAAACCACTAGGTACTGCTGCAGTGAACGTGGAGTACAAAGGACATAAATCAGTTCAAAAACTGTATATTGTTCGAAATAATGGCCCATCATTGTTTGGACGAGACTGGTTGCGCAAGATAAAGCTTGACTGGAAGTCAATCGATCAACTCCACTCTGTTAGCAAACATAAAGGGAACTGCAACGATGTTAAGTTATCAATGAAGGAATATCGACATTTATTCCAGGACAGCATTGGGTGTATTAAAGGCATTCAAGCTGCCCTGGAAATGAAACAGATGCAACACTCTTATTTATGAAAGCACGTCCATTACCATACACTTTAAAACCAAAAGTTGAAAACGAGCTTGAAAGGCTAGAAATGGATGGAATAATTTCTCCGATGACAATTAGTGACTGGGTGACTCCTATCGTCCCGGTGGTCAAGAAAAATGGGGATGCTAGAATCTATGGTGATTACAAAGTGTCAATTAACTCAAAGCTATTGGTAGATCAATATCCTTCGCCTAGGATTGAAGATATATTTGTTTCACTTCCTGGAGGTGAAAAATTCACAAAAATTGACCTGAAGCAAGCCTACTTTCAGCTTAATGACGATCAAGATTCTGAGCAATATCTGACAAAAAACGCTCCCAAGGGCCTATTCCGTTATAATCGACTTTTGTTTGGCTGGCATCAGCACCTGCGATATGGCAGCGAACCATTGAACAAATCTTACAGGGACTTGTTGGTGTAGTTTGTGTATTAGATGACATGGTCGTGACTGGCAAAAATGAAGAACATATCAACAATTTTCAACAAATGTTACAGAGACTTTCAGAATTTGGATTACGTCTGAACAAATCCAAATGTACGTTCTTCGCCGACAGTTAAGAAATAACTTGTTTTCCTTCGGTTTATGCGATATAAACCGAAAATTTTCAGCACAAGCTTCATAACTCGCGTAGCGAGTTATGACTAAGCTTGTGCTGAAAATGTTCGGTTTATATCGCATAAACCGAAGGAAAACAACAGTTATTTCTTATAATTTAATCCGGCTGTAATATTAAAATATAAAAACTATGTGTACGTGAACGAAACACTTTTAATTTTCGCAAAAGACAACAGACAAACTCAGGAAAGTGTGCCACAAACAGGTCACGTCAATCATTGTCAAATTGTTTGTTGTTTTGATTTTTGATCGCAGACGACAGATATTTAGCAAGTCACGTAACAATATCATTAAAAACATTTTTTTTAAGTTCCTGCAAAATCATGTTTGGGTGCATGATCTTTTATTCGTCTCCCACTTCGGTATATTTTATTAAATTCAATTGTTCCCGAGAAATTATCATTATATTCTCGCTGACTGGAGGCGATGAAAAATCGATCATTGATCTTTGTTTACAAGCTTGTTATCCATCTATCAGCCTGCCGTCACGCCCTCACGGTGACAATTGGATTGAGTGGGCGGGGCTTTCAGGGTCTTCAAAGTTGGATCGGATACACGTGCGAACGTGTAGACATTCCAAATCATTACGTGATTTGGTGTATACGATTTTGACGACTTTCACGCTGTATGCTTTCAACCAATCAAACGCAGAGGCGGGGCAAATGATTAAATTATTATTGAATACCTTGGTCATGTAACTGATAAACACGGATTACATAAATCAGAAAGTAAAATCAAGGCTGACATGAACACAGAAAGACCAAACCATGTTACACAGCTTCGTGCATTTCTGGGTATGGTGAATTACTATCATCGATTCTTACCAAACCTCGCAACAGAAGTCAAACCCTTACATAAACTGCTCGAAAAGGGCTCGAAATGGATATGGTCAGCAAACTGCGATCAGGCATTTGAAAAAGCGAAAAGCTTAGTTACGTCAGCTCGAGTTCTGTGTCATTATGATCCAAATGTAAATATACGTCTAGCGTGTGATGCCTCACCTCGTGGATTAGGTGCAGTTTTATCTCACGCAATAACTGACGGATCCAAAAGCTCAATCGCGTTCGCATCGAGATCGTTGACGAAATCAGAGAGAAACTAGTCAAGTCGACAAGGAAGCACTGAGGATAGTTTTGGGGGTAAAAAAACTTCCACATATATCTTTATGGTCGAAGCTTCACGTTGATAACTGATCATAAACCACTTGTTGTAATATTCAATCCACAGAAGGGAACTGCAGCAGCGTCAGCTGCACGACTGCAGAGATTTGCTTTATTTTGTCTGGTTACCAGTACAATATTGAATATAAAGGCACAAGTAAACATACGAATGCAGATGGGTTATCTAGATGTCCACAGACCACTAATAGGACTGACAAAGAAATCTGCACATTTTAACAGGTAGAGAGCATATGCCTCAGCAGTGAAATCATTGGAAAGTCAAACGTTAAAAATGATATTCTGAAAAAAGTCCGCAGCAGAGTTATGACCGGAATGACAGATGGTGATGAAAAGGAATTGTCGGAATTTTATAGCAAACGAAACGAAATTACAGTAAGCCAAGGATGTTTACTATGAGGTACGCGTGTGATTATTCCCCAAAGACACAAACAACACATACTAGACATACTTCATTCAGGACATTCAGGTGTTGCGAGAATGAAATGGCTAGCAACAAGTTAAGTGTGGTGGCCGAAAATTGACATAATATAATAACACTTTGGCCAGCCGCTGATTTGTCGCGGATCTCCGACGAGAAGGCCGTTGTTACCCCTGTACTCCCAACTGCCTCCCTATTCCCACGCTTCTCCTCTCCTCCCAACACTCGGAGACGAAGTGCTTGATGATATCCCTTGTCCCATTCTTCCCAATCTCTCCGATTAGCATATTAACCCTCTCCTTTGAGTCTCCCCCTAAACACATGTCCTTCATTCTCCCATCCCACTTCCCCATTATACTCCCAGTGAATCTCATTCTTTTACAATGACATTGAATAACCAGCTAAACATTGGGGCGATTGTCAAAAACAAAAGCACATGCCAACAAAGGCGCCATTACACCTATGGGCGTGGCCTACGACACCATGGAGACGTATTCATATAGATTTTGCTGGACCGTTTCTGAATACGATGTTTTTCATGGCTGTTGATGCTCATTCAAAGTGGCCAGAAGTGTTTGCTATGAAACAAACTAAAGCATCAAGTACAATCAAAGTCTAGAGAACATTATTTGCCAGAACTGGAATTCCAGACCAAATACTGAGTGGCAATGGTCCGCAATTTGTTTTGGATGAATTCACAACATTTGTCAAAAGCAATGGAATAACACACATAAAAACTGCTCCTTATCACCCAAGCACCAGTGGACTTGCAGAACGGTTTGTGCAAACATTCAACCAAAGTTTACGTGCCATGAGAAGTGAAACTCTGGACTTGAACAAACTTGCTCCTTTGTTTAACCCTTTACCCAATGTAACGGCCAAAACCGGCCAGCGCTATTCTCAAAAATCGCCAATTAATTTTCACTATTTTTTTCATTTTTTGTCTCAAAAACATAGGTTATGACCCCTCGTTGGAACGAGCTCGTCGAGCTCGTTCCAACGAGGGGTCATAACCTATGTTTTTGAGACAAAAAATGAAAAAAATTAGTTATCCAAGAATTTTTTTTGCAAGTGTCGTCTGCTTTTCACGTTAGGTAAAGGGTTAAAAGAAGTGATACATTTCGAAGAATTGATAAGAGCATATACTGTATTCAACAAATATTACCCCAAGCTATACAACACCTGAGCGATGAAGAATATCTTTCGAGAACAAAGGCAAAGAATTGGGAAAGTGTCATCTCTGACATAAATAAAAATCCGTGAAAACAGAACTTGCAGCATGCACCTCTACCCACTGAGCCACCGCGAGTTTTTCCATTACCTTAGAGAATACAGGTAGCAAGCTGATTGGTCTGTAATTTGTAAAACAATGGGCACCATCGGATTAAAAGATGGGTACAACCTTCGCTATTTTCATTTTATCTGGAACTGAGCCTTCACTGAAGGAAGTGTTGATAAAGAGTGCATGCGAATCAGAAATTTCGTTCACCGTCTGTTTTAGGAGTCGTGTTGAAATTCCATCACAGTCCATTGTCGACTTGTTTTTTAATTTGTTAACAACAAAACTAACTTCTAGAGGACTTGTAGGTCTATGATAAAAGTTATTTGGAAAATTATTGCCCATGTAATCTGTATATGCCTTGTTTGGCCTCCGATTTTTTTTCGGATGTTGACTTTCCTACATTGGCGAAGAATTTATTGAATTTATTGGCTATTTTATGCGGGATATTTATTTCTGCATTGTCATGCGAGGAAAATGACGGTAGCGTATTAGTGCGTTTCTCTTTATTAATTGCTTCATTTAAGATTTGCCATGTTTTTCGCATATTACTTTTATGTTCATGTAGTGCGTCTCTGTAATAAATAATAATAATTTTCAGCCTAAAATCCACAAAATGTGCTCTTTGGCTTTACACACAAAAAAGGGAAATCATTTCTTATCTACATATTGGTGCAGAAAGCTTGTTTGTAGAGATGCCTTTTCAAACCTGCTTTGAATGACTCAGTTTCCCGTGGTAGTCTCTAATGAATATCTTTACATTGTTTTTTGCCTTTATTGAAAATTCGACAATATTTTTTATAGTTTAAAATATTTTAATCATTTGGGGATTTCAGTTTTTTATGGTAAAACTTCAATTTGTTGTTAGAGGATATGGCAAGTCCCTTGGTCATTCAGGGTTGCCTTTCAATAAATTTCTTTTTTGACGTTGTATTAACGTTGTTCCCCGACAGGCCCTTTTTCAAACCAGGAACATGATACGTCATAATTCCATTAAGTAGGATGGGTTCTAAGTGCGAGTGTGGGGTAGACCAGCCCCAAGGCTGCACGTTGAAAATATTAATTAGTCTACCCCTAAATAATGAATATGGACTCTTCTGTTGCTGTCATTGAACTGACATAGAAGATGCCACCAGAGTTCAAAGGGTAAAGTATCTGAATCCATTCACGCACTAGTTTGAATTTCCTCCTCTGGTGATATTATGCAATGTTTCACACATAAAATAAAACTAAAACGTACGATAAAAATGACGTTTTCCGTAAAACTATAGCAAGATTTTGCCGACTCAAAGAAAAGAATTATTGAAAAGATTGATAAAGAAATGTCAAACTGGAGAAACAGAATTTACTGCATCCAGTAAATTCACGTCTGTGTGAAAGGGGTTAAACCATCAGAAATAAACAAAATAGAAAGAGAATTTATGGTGGCTTATTTTTGGGTGGGAAATATTTTTTAAAAAAATTAGAAATAGGTTTTCGTTAATAGTATTTAAAGATATTCATACAGGAATCAGATAATTTTTTCCAAGAAACCAGAAAAAAGCATATGTGTGCACAGCATTCAAAGGGTTCGATCAAGGAATCAGAAATGGATATTTTTTGCTCTGCCTTTGCATGAAATAAAATATTTGGAACCCACATTGAAGCTTTGAGAGGGTTAAAAGCATTGAACTGAATAATTTATACTCTATTTTCTTGCAAAGCAAAGGGCTTCTCTCATCCTCGTTTAGTTTAGTTTAAACAGTATTTATTTCAAAAGAATTTCCATCATACTACATAGCTTACATTACCACTGGTGTGTGGATTCGACAGTAAGCTGTTAGCTTATCTGTGGTCGTTTCCACTCATAGTAATTTTAACAGGTAGCAAACGAGAAGACTGTGAGACCAATTCCTTCTATCAAGAACGTTGTACAATGAACGTGTACAATAAGATACCCGTTGACACAAATAATTCGCTAATAAAGAAAAATAAAAAATACTATAAAAAGATACAAATTGATTAGATTTCCCTAACTGATATAGAGTAAGAAGATAGAAGTACAGTTCTTAGGAAGAGAAAGAATAAGGAGCACCTAGTCCGAACCGAACCACCTCCATGTTTGTACCTTGATACTGTAACAAGCGAATTTTAAATTTTAACGTTATTGGACTATCATAAGAACATATACTCTAGTGGGGAAAATGACCTCGTTTGGGGAGCTGACATCTGATTAAAATAGCAAGATAACATTCAATGTTTGACAGCTAACTCTACTAATATAATCTAATATAATCTGATTGTTTACATTGTCTCCAGTGTGAATAAATACAATAGAGTATTACTTCGGGATAATTTACTGTTACAGGAAATTAGAGGCTGTGATACCCCTGTGGTCGACTGGGCCATACGCAAGGGCTTTAGTGACCTGAAAAACATAGGGTGCCGAGAACTTGTGACTGTCTATCAGTATGCCAAAAAATGAGCGAGATTCGTTTTCGAGTTATAGTACTGACAAGGACGAGCATAGAAGACCGAAGACATGAGAAGAAGAAGAAGAAGAAGAAGAAGAAGAAGAAGAAGAAGAAAGAAGAAGAAGAAGAAGAAGAAGAAGAAAAAAACAAGAAAAAAAAACTATATAAAAACAATAGTTTGTGTGTTTCACACAGACTAATTATGTTAATTTAATCGAGACTTGATCGTGAGTCTTTCTTACTGATTGTGCGTCTTTTGTTTGTCTATAAGAAAACAACTCCGTGACAAGTCGTTTACATCATATCAGCTCGTGATATCGAACATACAATCGCTCGGGTGTGTTCACTCGAGCGCAGCCCTCGTGAACATCATCGCGATTGTATATTCAATATCACTTGCGTTCTGTGGTGTACTCGATACTTGTATGGAATGAATTTCACCTAGTTATGACACAGTGTTTTGGAATGATTACTTTCAATCATACACGAAGAGATACCGAGCTGGTTCTGATCGATTGCGATATAAATGATATACCAGTTGCACTGCAAGAATATTGTATACAGAATTCACCTGAGCGGTTTTGATATACCACAGAATTGTGACATGTAGTGTCAAATCGGTGTAAATCGTCCACTGATCTCTTTTTATTACACGCCTGTTCTATGAAATCCACATTTACAGGAATGCTAAACCGCGCGGAAAATAAAAATCTGTTCCGCACATATGTGCGGACTGGAAATCTTTCACGGACTATTTTTAAATAGAAGCGAAATTACACTAGAAATTTCCACAAATTGTGCAACGCAATTACAATTTGAAGCGCTAGCGATAGCTGAAAATCGTCCCCTGAGTTCCAGTGTGTTCTATGTGCCAGTAGGCACATAGAACACATTGAAACCCGGGGGACGAAAGAGTAACACGGGTTCCCCTCGCAAATTTGGTTGGCGATAAAATGAGATCTTTTTATTGATAGTTGTCAAATGAATTGCTGAGTGTCCTTCTAATAACTGTTTTTTATAGTGATCTATTTGTCCATTCATATCGAACTTAGCACCCTGGGTCAATTGACTGAAGTTTTATCTGTGTTTCTTTCGCTCCGTGTTCATTCATAGATTTCAAACCGTTATAAATGTGATATCACAGAACTGTACTTGTTTGTTAGAGCGTGGTGCTGACGTCTCTAACAATAGCATTGGAGACCACTGTCTAGATGTTCACTTGGGGGGATCGTTTGTGTTTCCTTGTGTCGAATGTGTTGGCGGCGGATTCTAACACGCTTGCAAAACCTGATCTCGTTCTGTCCAAAATATACAAATAAGTTTCTTTTTCAAAGATGTAGTTGAGAAGTTTATCTCAGACATATAAACCAACATCATGAGAGAGAGTCATTTATGACCTCGGATGGAAAACATCGTCTACGGCGGAAAACATCTCATGTGTCTCAGCTGTCCTGTGTATGATCGAACAAGTATCTTTTGGGGCGGTGCGATTTCATGGAGCAAGCTAAAAATTCCATTAAGAGGTCTAAGGGGATGGGGCTCCCCTCCCCTGTAATTTCCACTGGCGTTTTTGGTTAGGTACACTTATAACTCTGCCACAATACCTAACAGAACAGATGCGGTACGTATTTGTTAAAATAACACTGCTGAAAACATATTGCGTCATTGACAGGGTTTTTGTCATTGCAACCTTTTTAATAGTGGGCAGTCTAGATGAAATGTATCTTTTTTGTCAAGCTTTCCTTTCAACGTGACTTCAGTTCATGGATTGTGCACATTCATTCACATGGAATAAACGGAATATGCTTGATCATGTTGTGATGTTATATTCATTCTTTTATAAAGGTAAATTGGGTTTTTTAATTAGGCTTCTACATGAAAAGTAAATTGATTTTTTAATTGACTATTACTTTGGTAAATGCTGAACTGTTTTTTTTTCAGCTAAAGATATGCTATTGTGAATTACCGGAAGGTAGTTTTGACACGTGCGGGCGACCTGTGACTCTACTAGGTCAGCGTCGAGGAACGAAAACTCAGCTCCTTTCAAAACTGGTCTTAACACAAATATTTTGCCTAAAGCACCAATGATTACCTCAAAAGATCGCATTAACAGAAAAATGCAGTTTTGTCCTTACTTGACATAAGTCGGCTTGTTTCATTGGCGGCAGGTGAAAGAATTTCTTATATGTGACTAATGATCAATTAAAATCCCAGCATAATAGACCAGTGCTATTCACAGACATTGAAATTCATATTTTATTATTTTTTCCAATTTTGGCCACCAATATATATGCAGAACAGCACACGCGTGTGAATGGGTTAAACGATACGGCACGTGTGCCAGCGCGGAAGGGTGGAACGAGAGGCCACAGGCCTCGGGTTTCATCCTTCCGCGATGGCACAAGTGCCATATCGATTATCCCATTCACGCGCGTGTCGATTTGTGTTTATTACACGCCTTTACGCCTATAAAAACAATTATTAGAAGGACACCCAGCAATTCATTTGACAACTATCAACAAAAAGAACACATTTTATCGTCATCAAAATTTGCGAGGGGAATCCGTGTTACTCTTTCGTCCCCTGAGTTCCAATGTGTTCTATGTACCAACTGGCACATAGAACACATTGGAACTCAGGGGACGATTTTCAGCTATCGCTAGCGATTCAAATTGTAATTGTAATTGTGTTGCACGATTTGTAGAAAATTCCAGTGAAGTTTCGCGTCTATTAAAATATAGTCCGTCAACGATTTCCGTTCCGCACATATGTGTGGAACAGATTTTCATTTTCCGCATGGTTTAGTGTTGCTGTAGATGGGGATTTCATAGAACAGGGTGTAATAAATAGCATTTGATTCCTCATTGTAACGAGCTTATCAAGTTCGTTCCAAAGACGGACCATATTAAGTTGTGTTTTTGGATCAATAATAGAGTTTAGTTATTCAATAGATCTTTTTGCAAGTGTCGTCTTCTAGTCTTGTTATGTAATTACAGATACTTGATCTAGATACTAGCTTCCACAACGAACCGCTTTTTTCTTCAATCACTGGTATCCCTGATTGTGCGCGGTTAGCATGTTGGCGCGGCTCGACGGTTCCTTCCGGGTACAGCGGCTTCCTTCAATTGCGAATCAGCCCGATATAATATGACCATAACCCTTGAACATGTTGTTAAGCACCAATAAGTGAACAAAATGAGCCACTTACATACCACACCAAAGAATACCACCATACTTAAACCGCTTCCATTCTATCTTTGTAGCGTGAATGTATCTCAATCCACGTCGGCCAAGCCGGAGTGCAGATGGGCAACGCCTGTTGGGAATTGTACTGCCTTGAACACAGCATTCATCCAAATGGACACATGGAAAACCAAAAGATGATCATGTCCAACGGTGATGAATCGTACAATACTTTCTTCAGTGAAACAAGTGCCGGGAAACACGTTCCACGAGCGGTCTACGTCGACTTGGAACCTAACGTAGTGGGTAGGTAGCTATATTATACCAACTCTCACCACTTTTAGCAATGTATTTGCGTTAGTCGGAATAACCATTGTTTTTTTCTTTTATTATTGGATTTTAACGACACTTTCGACTGCTAGGGTCACCACATGTTGGGCAGTTTTGGGGGTGGAAGAAATCAGAGTACACTGAGGGAACCACCGAACAGCGGCGACCAACTGTCAGACTTCCCAAAACTAACTAACTCCACACAAACCGGGTTAGCATAGGTTGAAGGCAATTGCACCATCGACGAGCAATACGCATCTGAACACAGCGCCACCATGTTCCTCCCCACCGCACGTGGGCAATCGGGATTATATGCTTTGCCCAAGGATACAACGCAGTTACCGCTAGTCAATATCGACCATTGGACCTTTCGGTTTGAAGTTCAGTTGTCTAAGCACTAAGCAACCGCGCACCCTGCATATCCATTCACCTAATGACTATATAGAGAGTACTCGCTTAACTGGGCTGGTTACGTGAAATAATTCATGTGAGGCGAGGAATGTTGTACAAACACGAGTGCGCGAATGCGCACGAGTGCTTTACAGTGTAGTCCCTCGCCTTGAATGAATTATTTCACGTAACCAGTCCAGTCAAGCGATTACTCTGTTCATTACTTTTCGTTATTAACGATAATTATATTATTTAACCCTTTACCAAACGTAACGGCCAGCGCTATTCTCAAAAATCGTCAATTAATTTTCATTATTTTTTTAATTTTTGTCTCTAAAACATAGGTTATGACTCCTCATTGGAACGAGCTCGTCGTTCCAATGAGGGGTCATAACCTATGTTTTTGAGACAAAAAAAAAGAAAATAATAGTTATTCAAGAATTTCTGCTTTTCATGTAAGGTAAAGGTTTAAAAAAAACAACAAACAATGAAGTCCCCATTACACCCACGGCAAAGCGTCTTCGTTTGCGCGCACGAATACATGACACAATTGTTGAATGCATAATTCACTTGTGAAGTTATCGTTTATAATCAAACCCGGAAATCCCAGTAAATCACAATTTGGAAAATAATAAACACTATATATTTGGTAAGCTTTTGGCTTCTTTTTTCCTTGTGTGTATATGATTGTAAAAAGAGTCATTGGGGCATTCTTCCTTTCTAGGTAAGCATGACCCATATTTCCCTACACCCCACTTTCGGCAACTCATCCAGTTATCAGCCGGGTATGGGACCCTTTTTTCCCAGATGAACCAGAGTTATTGGGAAAATATCTCCTAGAAGCAATAGCTCGCGCGCCTCTTTGACTTGTCTGGGTATTAGGATCACAGGCGTGTTGGGTAGATAATCCCCTTTGGATGATCTCTCATACCGAAAATGCCCTGGCTGCTATATACAGTCCATTACTTGTATCTATCTTTTTCATTCGGGTAGTTAAAGTGCCAAAAGAGGAAACGACATCATTTCACGTTGCCCACAATGACAACCATGTTGTGATGTCATAGTCGTAGTGTATGATCAGATCACGTGTGTTGTTGTAACTCACAAGACGTCGTGTGAGAACCAGAAGGTTCTATCTTCCACTGGAAGATAGAACCTTGTGGTTCTCACGCGACGAAGAGTTATCATAATTTGATGCCATTGTTATGGTTATAGTTAGGTGCTTGCGCAAGTACAGAGTAACTGCCTTTCCAATAATGATTTTTTTTTCTAATAGCAGTGTGCAATTATCAAAGTAAACACAGAAAACGTAGCAATCGTATGCGGCACATGTGCATACCGCCTTCTCTATGACGACAACGTCTCTACATGGCAACTGTCGTGAGTAACCATGTCAACCCATGTGTTCCCACCATGTACCGGGACTATGGCATTCTTCCATAGTGATCCTACAAACATGGCTATTATCACCGGAAATACAGGGTCCCAGTTGATTGGAAGAGTCGCCTGAGCAGTTCCTCCCACTAACCTATTGTTCCACTGGCTCATTTTGAAAAGCGAGGTCCAGATGCCAGGCTACTAACTAGAAGAGAGATGCTTAGAAACATGGACGTCGCTTTCTTCGAAAAAGTCGACTCTGGTTCACAATACTCTTTGGACTAGCCTGGATTGGGAAGAAGAAGCTCCGAGACAACATACCAGTCAGATTCAACTCTCATCCATAGGAGACTATGATGGCTATTTTGTGATCCTCTGATCGTGATCCTCTGATCATTATCATCAAAACAATACCACCTGGTTTCAATAGCCACACGAGTACGTACACGCCGTATAACCCGCGTTCGGCGAAGCGAATATTGTCGTGGAGCGAATTCGCTCCATTCTTACAGAAATCCGCAGGCCAGGTCAGTTCACTCCAATTTACGAAATTTGAGGAAGTTCTTTCCGCTGTGTACAGGTGTGTATTTTCTAAGTAATTAACGGACGTCAAAACGAATAAATATTGGGTACGGTAGGTTGTTTATGCTTCTGTGAAATACAAAGTTCTTCATTTCACAAAAGTGTACACGTTTAGGTTGAAGGTACATTTTGATGTATTTTGTTTAAAAAGGAAGATGGAGATTAAAGAAGCAATAGACGATTCATTATTGGCAGGGTCAATCGAAAATAGTAACGTCGATACCATTAAAAAATAAACATGTGAACAAGTCAATCTCTTATACGTCCGAAAAAGGACCTCCTCGGCAGTGAGGGTCAGATTAAATGCACGATATGTCAAATACTTTGCTTCAATAGACACTTGCTTCCCGATCGCATACTTACTGCTCCACAGATTGCCGAAAAAATAATTGATTAATAATAATTATTTTCCTGAATTAAATTTTAATGAAGTCACCACTTCAGTTGTAGTTTTCGCATCACGGTAATTTAGCGTAGTCTTCTATTCACCCTCTGAACACTGGTGGTACCTTCCATGTCAAATCAATGGTAGAAATTGGAAAATTCCATATTCCCCTGTAATTTCCACTGGCGTTTTTGGTTAGGTACACTTATAACTCTGCCACAATACCTAACAGAACAGATGCGGTACGTATTTGTTAAAATAACACTGCTGAAAACATATTGCGTCATTGACAGGGTTTTTGTCATTGCAACCTTTTTAATAGTGGGCAGTCTAGATGAAATGTATCTTTTTTTGTCAAGCTTTCCTTTCAACGTGACTTCAGTTCATGGATTGTGCACATTCATTCACATGGAATAAACGGAATATGCTTGATCATGTTGTGATGTTATATTCATTCTTTTATAAAGGTAAATTGGGTTTTTTAATTAGGCTTCTACATGAAAAGTAAATTGATTTTTTAATTGACTATTACTTTGGTAAATGCTGAACTGTTTTTTTTCAGCTAAAGATATGCTATTGTGAATTACCGGAAGGTAGTTTTGACACGTGCGGGCGACCTGTGACTCTACTAGGTCAGCGTCGAGGAACGAAAACTCAGCTCCTTTCAAAACTGGTCTTAACACAAATATTTTGCCTAAAGCACCAATGATTACCTCAAAAGATCGCATTAACAGAAAAATGCAGTTTTGTCCTTACTTGACATAAGTCGGCTTGTTTCATTGGCGGCAGGTGAAAGAATTTCTTATATGTGACTAATGATCAATTAAAATCCCAGCATAATAGACCAGTGCTATTCACAGACATTGAAATTCATATTTTATTATTTTTTCCAATTTTGGCCACCAATATATATGCAGAACAGCACACGCGTGTGAATGGGTTAAACGATATTAGCAATGTATTTGCGTTAGTCGGAATAACCATTGTTTTTTTCTTTTATTATTGGATTTTAACGACACTTTCGACTGCTAGGGTCACCACATGTTGGGCAGTTTTGGGGGTGGAAGAAATCAGAGTACACTGAGGGAACCACCGAACAGCGGCGACCAACTGTCAGACTTCCCAAAACTAACTAACTCCACACAAACCGGGTTAGCATAGGTTGAAGGCAATTGCACCATCGACGAGCAATACACATCTGAACACAGCGCCACCATGTTCCTCCCCACCGCACGTGGGCAATCGGGATTATCTGCTTTGCCCAAGGATACAACGCAGTTACCGCTAGTCAATATCGACCATTGGACCTTTCGGTTTGAAGTTCAGTTGTCTAAGCACTAAGCAACCGCGCACCCTGCATATCCATTCACCTAATGACTATATAGAGAGTACTCGCTTAACTGGACTGGTTACGTGACATAATTCATGTGAGGCGAGGGATGTTGTACAAACACGAGTGCGCGAATGCGCACGAGTGCTTTACAGTGTAGTCCCTCGCCTTGAATGAATTATTTCACGTAACCAGTCCAGTCAAGCGATTACTCTGTTTATTACTTTTCGTTATTAACGATAATTATATTATTTAACCCTTTACCAAACGTAACGGCCAGCGCTATTCTCAAAAATCGTCGATTAATTTTCATTAGTTTTTTAATTTTTGTCTCTAAAACATAGGTTATGACCCCTCATTGGAACGAGCTCGTCGTTCCAATGAGGGGTCATAACCTATGTTTTTGAGACAAAAAAAAAATGAAAATAATAGTTATTCAAGAATTTCTGCTTTTCATGTAAGATAAAGGTTTAAAAAAAACAAAAAACGATGAAGTCCCCATTACACCCACGGCAAAGCGTCTTCGTTTGCGCGCACGAATACATGACACAATTGTTGATTGCATAATTCACTTGTGAAGTTATCGTGTATAATCAAACCCGGAAATCCCAGTAAATCACAATTTGGAAAATAATAAACACTATATATTTGGTAAGCTTATATTTCTTTTTTCCTTGTGTGTATATAATTGTAAAAAGGACCAATGAGTTATTGGGGCATTCTCCCTTTCTAGGTTAGCATGATCCATATTTCCCTATATCCCACTTTCGGCAACTCATCCAGTTATCAGCCGGGTATGGGATCCTTTTTTCCCAGATTAACCAGAGTTATTGGGAAAATATCTCCTAGAAGCAATAGCTCGCGCGCCTCTTTGACTCGTCTGGGTATTAGGATCATAGGCGTGTTGGGTAGATAATCCCCTTTGGATGATCTCTCATACCTAAAATTTCCTGGCTGCTATATACAGTCCATTACTTGTATCTATCTTTTCATTCGGGTAGTTAAAGTGCCAAAAGAGGAAACGACATCATTTCACGTTGCCCACAATGACAACCATGTTGTGATGTCATAGTCGTAGTGTATGATCAGATCACGTGTGTTGTTGTAACTCACAAGAGTTATCATAATTTGATGCCATCGTTATGGTTATAGTTAGGTGCTTGCGCAAGTACAGAGCAACTGCCTTTCCAATAATGTTTTTTTTTCTAATAGCAGTGTGCAATTATCAAAGTAAACACAGAAAACGTTGCAATCGTATGCGGCACATGTGCATACCGCCTTCTCTATGACGACAACGTCTCTACATGGCAACTGTCGTGAGTAAACATGTCAACCCATGTGTTCCGACCATGTACCGGGACTATGGCATTCTTCAATAGTGATCCTACAAACATGGCTATTATCACCGGAAATACAGGGTCCCAGTTGATTGGAAGAGTCGCCTGAGCAGTTCCTCCCACTAACCTATAGTTCCACTCTCTCATTTTGAAAAGCGAGGTCCAGATGCCAGGCTACTAACTAGAAGAGAGATGCTTAGAAACATGGACGTCGCTTTCTTCGAAAAAGTCGACTCTGGTTCACAATACTCTTTGGACTAGCCTGGATTGGGTAGAAGAAGCTCCGAGACAACATACCAGTCAGATTCAACTCTCATCCATAGGACACTATGATGGGTATTTTGTGATCCTCTGATCGTGATCCTCTGATCATTATCATCAAAACAATACCACCTGGTTCCAATAGCCACACGAGTACGTACGCGCCGTATAACCCTCGTTCGGCGAAGCGAATATTGTCGTGGAGCGAATTCGCTCCATTCTTACAGAAATCCGCAGGCCAGGTCAGTTCACTCCAATTTACGAAATTTGAGGAAGTTCTTTCCGCTGTGTACAGGTGTGTATTTTCTAAGTAATTAACGGACTTCAAAACGAACAAATATTGGGTACGGTAGGTTGTTTATGCTTCTGTGAAATACAAAGTTCTTCATTTCACAAAAGTGCACATGTTTAGGTTGAAGGTACATTTTGATGTATTTTGTTTAAAAAGGAAGATGGAGATTAAAGAAGCAATAGACGATTCATTATTGGCAGGGTCAATCGAAAATAGTAACGTCGATACCATTAAAAAATAAACATGTGAACAAGTCAATCTCTTATACGTCCGAAAAAGGACCTCCTCGGCAGTGAGGGTCAGATTGAATGCACGATATGTCAAATACTTTGCTTCAATAGAAACTTGCTTCCCGATCGCATACTTACTGCTCCACAGATTGCCGAAAAAATAATTGATTAATAATAATTATTGTCCTGAATTAAATTTCAATGAAGTCACCACTTCAGTTGTAGTTTTCGCATCACGGTAATTTAGCGTAGTCTTCTATTAACCCTCTGAACACTGGTGGTACCTTTCATGTCAAATCAATGGTAGAAATTGGAAAATTCCATATTCATTATTTGGGGGTGGGGGGAGGGAACCTATTAAGCGTCTTTATTTAATCTAAAATTGCATTGGAAGTAAAATGCAACGACTTTATTGCATTTCTGTAGCTTTTGCAAATCAGTGTAGTGTTATATGTCCTCTACATTTGTGTAGTGCAAAAGAACATTCAATACAATTACAACGGATTCAGTGCACAAAACTTTAGGAAGTTCTTTCCGATCACCGACAGGAAGTTCTAACATTCGATCATCGACAGCGGGTTGTACTGCGTGATGTATTCAGAATGAACATTTCTCCCTTGACTCTTTGCCGTATTTCAGTGTTGAACTGCAATAGTCATGAGTGTATAATATTCATGAGTGTGCAATAGTCATGAGTGTATAATAGTTCACTTCTGTGTCAATTGCCAGGCAACTCGACGACGAATTTAACAAATTCGTCGTCGAGTTGCCTGGGCAATTTCGGGGTCGAGCAATTTCGGAGTCGATCTATATACTCGCCCAAAAAAGAAAGTGTGCATTGCAGAAATTGATCAAACTCCAAAAAAATAATTTCGTAGGTGTAAAGAGTGTTAACCTGTTCATGAATAAGTTATATTGAACACAAAAAAAAGCTTTCCCCGTTAAAATTGCATTAACGTTAAATGACGTGCTGCACGTTTGTGAAAAGGCATGTTTTGCACGCGGAGAGTCTGAAAATTCATGCAGCAGTGTGAATCCTTGGGTATTTAAACACTAAAGTAGGGCCTTCCTATCGTTCACATTCAAACTTGCGCTGCTGTTAAAACGACTCCACATGAGCATGCCAAGGTTGACAATGAATCAACGTCTCCTTGCCCTGGGTATGATTAGAGCTGGCAGAACACACAGAGAGGTTGCCCAGCATGTGAACTGCCACCGTAACACTGTAGGCAGGCTAGTCCATCGACATGCACAACATGATGACGTTCGAGACCGACCCCGCTCCGGGAGACCCCGAGTTACCACCCCTGCACAAGATCGGTATATCCGTGTCGTCCATCTCCGGAACCGGCAACAAACGGCAACGACGACAGCCAGGAACATCCCTAACCTGAGACGGATACATCCTCAAACAGTAATCAACCGGCTGAGAGAATACGGCTTACGTCCTCGAAGACCTGCAATTCGTCCGATTTTGACGTTACGTCATCGTCGTGCTCGACTGCAGTGGTGTAGACAACATCTCAGGCATCCCTTACACTGGTGGCGACGTGTTTTTGTTCACAGACGAATGTCGTTTCCATCTTTCATCATCAGATGGCCGCCAGAGAGTGTACAGACGTCGAAACGAACGCTACGCAGATCCATGTGTCGTGGAGCGACACCGTTATGGAGGAGGGTCTCTCATGGTGTGGGGTGGCATCACTGCCCGTAACAGAACTGAGCTGGTCATTATTGATGGCAATCTCAATGCAGCCAGATATCGTGATGAAGTGCTTACACCTGTTGTTGTCCCATTTCTGCAACGTCACGGCCCCGGCGTCATTCTACAGCAGGACAACGCCCGACCCCACGCAGCTCGTGTTATTCAACAGTATCTGCAGCAACAACAAGTGGATGTTCTTCCCTGGCCCGCAAATTCGCCCGATATCTCACCTATTGGGCACGTATGGGACGAAATGAAACGTCAGCTACGCCGGCTTCCCCATGCACCGTCAACGCTTGTGGAACTCCAAAGACGGCTTATCAGAATATGGAACAACATCCCACAACACTTCCATGCTAACTGAGGCGTAGATGCACAGCAGTAGTCGATGCAGACGGAGGTCATACCAGATATTGAGTGTGTGACTTTTGTGTTTGACCCTTAGTGTCTTTGACTCTCCATGACACCAAGAGTATTCGTCGTAGCGTAATGAAATTTCTCGTGTTTATCACAAATTGATTCATCTGTGATTGAATAAAATTTCCATGAATGAAAATGATATATATCTTTTTTAGCATGCACACTTTCTTTTTTGGGAGAGTATATTTCTTGTACGACACACTGTTGGTTCATTCAAGTTTTCAGCTGTATTGGTCATAGCAGATTTAGGCTCTCATAGCTGTGATCCTTCGTAACCATGGGCACATCCAGGTGCACCCACTTCTGCGCCTTATTTTTGCAGTTTAATTCATTTGTAAAGTGCCAAGACTAGAGGACGCGGTATTATCTGTGATAACGCACGGACATCCACTTTCGGGTAGTGGATGTCCATGCGTCCTTGCGGTAATACTGTACCCTATTCATTTAGGGCGCATGTGCGGGTGTATATTGGGGTGATAATTGCTCCAGGTCATGCGGCAATGATTCCTCAGGTCGATTGAATGGACTTGGAAAACAATGAAAAATGGAACCGTATATATACTTGATCCACTAATATGCAGAATTTGTTATTTAACTAGGATTCACCGTATTCAATGTTATCAATGTTATCAATATTCATGCTGTGTTATGCCATCTCCAAATTTAGAAGCACTTTTTTTAAAAAAAAATGGTTTTATTATGATACATCCAATCTGGATTATATTAGATGAGATGTCTGCGTGAACATTTTCCCCCAATTCGCGATATGTCTGAAGCCTACACTAAATCATTCTGCTTTGTTTATTTTGTGTGGAAGGGTGAGGTAGTTTCCAAAGTTTTTTTCGAATGTAGATCTTAACCCGAAATATGTAACCATACCTCTCCCAATAGGCTTGAAATTCTTTAAACATAATTTTCGAGAACACACCACTGACAATACTTGAAGATGGTGCCGGTGTAAAAGGAATGGAAGTCCGTAGGAACGTTAGTCCCTCTGGACTATTATTCCGCGGAATTATAGTCCTAGGTCTAACATTTCTAGGAATAGTAGTCCGGCGGACTACTATTCCTAGAAATGTTAGACCTAGGACTATAATTCCGCGGAATAATAGTCCAGAGGGACTAATTTTCCTACGGACTTCCATTCCTGTTACACCGGGGCAGTTCCTCTAAAAACACCTCGGCACGGACGATTTGTCCCAAGTTTAAGTTTTGTACCTGGACAATTCGTCCAAAAAAGCTTATCTCTCTTTTTTGGAGGGGGGGGGGTGGGGGTGCCCTTGTACGTGTTTTCGAAGGAAGATATTAACCCACATAGTCTAGAACCCTGTCCAAAAAACTTGAATTTATTTTAAACTAATTTCTTTTGAATCACCAACCACAATGCTTTGAGATGTGTTTTCACCTTTTTTGGTGAGAGAGATTCAACTTTGTTCACAGAATGTTTCTTGTTTATGTTCTAATACAAGAGACTGCATGATATATGCAAAAAAATAAGAGTGTTTCACGGGCATTTTCTCGCGCGCTTGTGCTTGCACAAAACGTTTTCTTGTGTATATATATGACTCCTGAGCGGGTCTCCTGATGTAAGGGCCGTTATAAATGGGCTTCCTTTTTTTCAAAATTGAAAGGCGTTAACACAAAACTGCGGGAATATTTTGGTGTTCATGGGAAGAATGGGACTGTGCCTTAATCTCTCCGTTTAAGTTTGGTCGGATAATGCGTCACATCCCCTGACCGAAATCCTGGATCCGGTTAATAAAATATGCTTTGGATTTACCTTGTGAGGCTACACTAATTTATCCAATTTTTGTTTCTTAACTTTAAACATAGTTTATGAAACCTCATTGGAACTAGCTGGGCGAGAAAGTTCCAATCAGGGATAATAAACTCTGTTCTGAAGACGATAAATGAAAAATAATAAAATTTGAATGGCGATTTTTGTGAATTGTGCTGGTTGGATGTGACTGTGTTAGGTTAGGGTCTTTAATCCTTTACCTAACGATTTGATAGCATCCGCCAGCGTAATATATAAGCTGTGCAGTTGAAAAAAATTATATCATCTGACCCCCACTGGAACGAGCTCATGGTCACATGATACGATTTTGTTTAAATTGTTTGAGAAATTTGGTTGCAAAAATAATTAATATAACAGATTTTGATATCGTCTGTTTTGGGAAAAGGGTTGAACTGAATGTTGATTGTAAGAATTAAGTGGTTCCACGATGGCCGACATTTGCGATTTTCGAATTTGTCCACTGATTCACGTCTTTTCACCTCAGGCACCTGTCATGTATTGATCTATAAGCACAAAAGTGGGTCTTTGAGTGGAATAAGGCGCCGTCCGCAATGCTTTAGCACATTGTTCCACTCAAGGGACGAAATGTTCTTGGCACACGCACATTTGGAGGGTTCATTTACTTTTGTATTCATGCCATTTCGATTAGTTCGTTATTCGGCCATGCGTTCCTTCATTTTTTACATCAGCGAGTTATCTTCCGATATCGTGTGAATTGGATAAATCTTCCTCCATCCGGTTAACCTTATTAGTCAATTGTTTGTTTTTTTTTTGTTTTTTTTTTTTTGATTTCCTACAAGTGAATGGAATGGAATGTCGATTGGCAATCTCAGTGAAGAATGGCATAATATTGTAGTTGGCCTCGTTATTATAGTTGGCCTCATTATGAACCCGAAATCTCATTCATTTGTATTTAGCTCAGGGAATATGCACTTCCATTGTACACTGGTGTCAACCTAATTGGACCTCTATTAATTAAATAACCCTGTTAACCCTTTACCCAGCGTAACGGCCAAAACCGGTCAGCGCTATTCTCAAAAATCGCCAATTAATTTTCATTATTTTTTCACTTTTTGTCTCAAAAACATAGGTTATGACCCCTCGTTGGAACGAGCTCATCGAGCTCGTTCCAACGAGGGGTCATAACCTAAGTTTTTGAGACAAAAAAAATGAAACAATTAGTTATTCAAGAATTGTTTTGGCAAGTGTCGTCTGCTTTCCATGTTAGGTAGGTAAAGGGTTAAGTGAATATAACACAAAATCGTTACCATACCTTCAGTATAAATTTGACCTGTTGACTGCATATATTAGGGGACACGTCTGTTAACGTAACAAAAATCTTGTAATATGTCGAGAAATTATCCTAGCAGTCACTAAAGTACCCTCTTTTATGTACCTGCAGTATTTGGCTTCGGTCCACCCATGCTCAGTTTAAAAGTTGACCAAAATCCCCGCTAATTGAATACTCCTATTGACCAACTTAACTGAATAATATTCACTGCTGAAGTGTCTGTTCAATTAATAGGGTTCCGGTGTGAGTAATCCTTGAGCGACAAACCTTTCTTCAGTCGCATCATCAAGGGAGAACACTCTACACAATTTCTCATGCTCTCAGGAAAAGGCCACCCCACTCTACAGCCCTATAACGAAACAGGTCATGGTGTAAGTTGGATAATGTTCGTGTATGTGCAAATATGCAAAACGATATTCCTTCTTAGTCATGTTCAGTGAACCTTACCTGACCTAATTTGAACATTTTATTGGCTGTTTCGCTTGAATGTAGAATAATTGTGCACAAGTTAATACTGTATGTTTGGAAATCGAAGGTATGAATTCAGGGTTCGTACAGGTTACGGAAAGGTGTGGAACGTCAAGGAATACAGTAAACTGATTTTTTTGGTTCTGGAAAAGTATGAAAAATTGGGGTGGCTTTTGGAAAAGTTATGGAATATGAACAGATATGTGTAACATGGGTAATTATCTTGTCTGATGTCACCATTCAAAAATATTTGTCCTCCCAATTTTTAGAGTTTCCCACGAATCGCTCCTTGAGTCATTGGTGTTTGGGTCTTCTTAACACTTGTAGGCCTGGTGGTTTGTATGCTTGTTTGCCCTACTTTATTGGAGGACATCTGGTGGCTTTGCAGTTGTTTACAGGCAAGTCTTGGCTGCCTCTACAGGCAGCCAAGCCTCGTCTAGAAACAACTGCAAGGGTACTTTAAATGTAACTTAAAGGATTACCTAAAGCCTTAATGCTCGAGCCTCGGTATTACTGCAGTACGAAGGGATCAAACTTGGAATTGGGCACTTTACGGTTAAAAGAGTTTTAAAGGGGTGAATTATATATTGAGTAACATTTAACCTTTAGGATTATGGAAATATGATGTCAAAGGTATGGAAAAGGTATGGAAAAAATATGGGAAAGTTTTTGAAAACCAAATTAACTAGTCTGTATGAACCCTGTGTGGTGTGCTTATGGCACCAACCACAAGCATCTTCAGTTGTACATTTCCTTCAAGTGAATCGCCATGTTTCATAAGGTCAAGCCTCGTATCACTAGTGTCAATATAACCAGGTTTCAAGCAGCATTTTTTTCCACTACTGAACTTGGACTTTAATCATTTCATCCTTGTTTGATAGATTGAATTGGTTAATCCTAAAATTCCATTATGGGAAAAAAATGTTGGTTGAAATTTTGATATAGAATATCATTGTGCAGAGGGTTAAAGGGGCACGGTGTTTTAAGAAAACAACTATGGAATGATGCCCGATACATTAGGCGCGACAGTCATCGGCAAATACAAACAATAACAGTTTTGCACTGCGCTTATGTTGAAAAAATTCTTTATAAAAATGGAATGGAATGCATTTGTGACCATTCTACCCTATCCGGGCAACAAGTCTGGGGTATTTGAAACAAGGCAAATCCATGTAACCACGAATAATCTTTGTTTGTATCGTCAATACGGCATGTTCTTTTTCAGATGCTATCGAATCCATTCGAACGAATCCGACTCAAAAATGAAAACAGTCCACCATACGGTGCTTTTGGCAGATATAGTGCTTTTATCAAGACGAAGCGTCGTAAATGATCCCATCTTTTTTCCAGAATTAACTAAACCTTAGAACCATAGACGATTACGTAATCTCTTAAATCTGCAAAGATATTAATTCCAGATTTCTCACCTTCAGCAATTTCTATTTCACGATAAAATGTTGATACCGTTTAACCCTTTACCTAACGAATCGTCCACACCCGCCCGCCTAATATGCAAATTCAGCAGCTGAAAAATATTATTTTTCAAAACGTTTCAACGAAACCAAATCACGTGACCTCTCATTCCAATGAGGGGTCACATGATATGGTTTTGTTGACATTTTTGGTTTTAAAAATGATATTTATAATAATAAATTTTGATATCGTCTGTGTTGGGTAAAGGCTTGAACACTTTTCCTAATCCAACTGCCATATCCGACCAGCGCCTAAAAATACGCCTAAAACAATTTTAATATTGTTTCAATCCGTGCCCTAAAAAGATGACCTATGACATTCTCCAGAAGGGGTGGGGGAAGAGGTGTCATAATTAATATACGCTAAGTTTATGAGGCAGTTTTCTTTAAGCTTTCAGTTATTCAATATTGTCATCGAATCTCATATTTCAAGTCGAATCGAATCTCGAATCGAATCAGGCAGAGGATTTCGAATCTGGTACACCTTCTTACAAACGTGGAATGTAATAAATCTTGACAGCCTCCATCCGAGTATTTTATTAAAAGTCTGTTTGAGCAAGTCAGTCAAAAAGGGACAATCCCAGAAACTGAATCTAAGTAGTTTCGAACGCACACACACACTCACAATTGTGTTTCCCGTTCTTATTCGCAGCAATAAAGCGAATCTCTACAAGCCACACACGCACAAGCGCACACCTTACATGCAAACACATATCTCACACACAACTAAGGTTCTTGTTGCTATTCGCAGTAATAAAGCGAGCTTCTACAAAAGATACGCACACATTTGCACCCCCCCCCCCCCCCTTACACGCACACACACATACCCTCACATGTACAACTGAGGTTCCTGTTCCTATGCGCAGAATTAAAGCGAACCGCTACAATACATACACATGCACAGCCGCCTTACACACATACTCATACCCTCACACAGACAACTGCCGCTGAGTAGCCCCGGTCCTAGATTAGTAAGGCTGTCCTTGGAATGGGCTAGCTGTGTTTGCCGGCTCAGTCGTTCAGGCCCAGGGACTCAATATCAACGGAATTTACGGACCTAAGATAGCGGGCGACTGTCAGAATGACAATGTCAATTCCCTTCACCACACCGCGTTATGTCGCATGAGGGGTCTAGCGGCTGGACACCGAGTCGCGAGTAGAGGACGCCTGTGGTTCGCCTCGGTGACTCCAGAGGGCGGATGGGTGCTGTGGCCTCTTCCCTCGCGCCCATACAGACGGCCCTGTGCACCTTCAGTGCGCGTATCTCCTCCCCTCCCCCACCCCACACACACCTTCTTTCCCAAGAAGTGCATGCCCATAAGCTGGCGATTACCAGGAACATTTTAATGACTTTATTCATACACATACTAGCTTGCGTGTTCCGGCTAGTATATATCGTAAGTAATCGGGCCATGGCATCTCAGTTGAAAGCACTTATACCCATAATTTTGTCATAAAAAAATAAAATAAAAAATTTAAATACTACTTTGTTCTCCCAAACAGTTCAGCTGCTTCACTCAAAATTTCTTTATTCATTTCAGCAAGTAAAGGGGAGCGCGGTGGCACATTGACTACTTTGTCGAACTTGAGGCCGAGGAGTCGAAGGTTCGAGCAGGGTCCGTGTCACTTACTTTGTGTTCTTGAGCGAGACACTTAATCCCGATTGCTTATGTGGGAACACGGTGGCAAAGTGTGCTAAGACGTGTGACACGCCGAGTACACACGCCTTCAACCAATGCTAAAACCGGTTAGTACGTTCGAGAGTCTATCAGTTACTCGCCGCTGTTCGGTGGTTCTATACAGGTACTCCGGCTTCCTCCACTCGTTAAACTGCCCGACACAATATGACCCTGGCTTTTGCAAACTCCAATAAATAAATAAATAACAGTGAATTAAAGCCTAGTAAAAGTAATACACCAGTAGCAAACCACTATATCCACCAGACGTCGTACATGTTGGTCGCGATTTATACACCCTATATCTTAAAGAGTGACTCTTCTATAAATCGCGGACCTACGATGTCTGGTGGTGATTTGCTATTGTGGTTAATCGGTTATGATCCGGTTAACTCTGATGGTAAACCGGTGAACAATGTCAGATCGTCTCAACACAAGTCGGATGGCGGAGGGTGGTGTGTTGAATATCGCATCAAAGAAGTATACAGAATAGTCCACCTTGCAGTGCAGTCCTATAGTGAATGTATTCACGTGTAGAAATATCAATATGGTGAACGTGTATTTTCGCAATGGACGAGAACAATCCTCCAATTATGCAAGAACCTCGGTGTCTTTCCAGCAATTTTATGCTTGTAGTAGCAGAGAAATAAAGATTTGCAAAATCAATGGAACCGGTAATGGAAGGTTTAATTTATTGCCGATTGACACATGGTGCGGGTGCATGAAAGTGAATTTATCAGATGAAAACTTTTCTGATAATTCCATTGGAAAAAAACGTCTATTACATAATGCAACTCTTGTCGAGTCAGTTTCGTTGCATTTTGTAACAATTATTACATTTTCAACGTTTATCCAGTCCATGTAGTTGCATTTTGTTACATTTATTACATTTTGCAACGTTTTTCCTGTGCATGGAGTTGTATTTTGTAATAAAAGTTCGAAAATCTACGAAACCCGCTCAAATATGCGTAGAAGTACACATACTATACCCTAAGACAGTCGTAGAATCATAGAGACACAAATTTATTTTAATATTTGTACAATAACATGAATTAGTTGCCCGCTTGAAAAAAAAAGTTTATTACATTTTGCAACGTTTTTTCCCCGTCCGTGTAGTTGTATTTTGTAATAATTATTACATTTTGCAACTTTTATTACAAAGTGGGTTGTAACATACCTGCCTCGACTCTAGGGGTAATGCCCAGAAAATGAGCCAGCATGTCCAGTCCGTTAGCACACGGATCGAGACCGGAAGCATCAAGCCTGATCGGAGCTGCAGAAGTGGGTGTGGAGTTCATGATGCACCGCGGGGGCAGCAGCACCTGTTGACCATGTGTTCACTGGACTCTGGCGCTTTTCCTCTCATCGCGGATCTTGCGCTGTGTCATCTCCCGCAGTCACGACTCCATAACAGAGCAAGTGATGTTCCATTTCTGTTGTAATTTTTAAACTCACCTTATTCGAACTCATCAACCAGATCCCGCTGCTCCATCTGTTTATGAGTTCGCTTTGAATGTTGTTTTTTTTTAGGAAAATGTGCTTTTCTACATGATAGAAATGTTTAGGACGCGTTTTGAACGTGCTTAACCCTTTACCTAACATGAAAAGCAGACGACACTTGCAAAAAAAAATTCTAGAATAACTAATTTTTTTCATTTTTTGTCTCAAAAACATAGGTTTTGACCCCTCATTGGAACGAGCTCAACGAGCTCGTTCCAACGAGGGGTCATAACCTATGTTTTTGAGACAAAAAAATGAAAAAATAATGAAAATTAATTGGCGATGTTTGAGAATAGCGCTGGCCGGTTTTGTTCGTTATGTTGGGTAAAGTGTTAAATTGGGAAGCTCTTTTTGTATTTGCATTGGTATATTCGAAATTTTGCTACTATCAATATGCTATTTATAACGTCGGTAGTATCTTCAGTTCCAAAAATGATCTCCCGTTTTCCCAACTTGATATTAAAACCCCGTTCATGAATAAAATCTATGAAATCTTTCCAAAACATTTTGGTGCATCGCAAGTGATATACGCTACTCAAAGTTTGCTAAGCACCAAGTACATCCAACTACCTGTTTTACGTTTTAGTTGAAATATTGTAATGAAAAGTGTATATATTTTTTGTTTAATTATTTCTTTAATGATTTAAGTACAGAAATTAAGATTTTATTTGTGTTTGACATTATTTTTTAGCTTTTGAATACGATAACCATGAAAAATGGTTATTATTGGTAAAAGAGGAAATTTTTCAATATGCCAAAAAGTTGACGGGGCGAACTGGTATGGCTTCAATATCGAGTATGAGACCCATTACTGTTAATTACAGCTTGACAACGCCTTCTCATGCTCTCAATCGGGTTCCTGGTGGTCCTTTGTGGGATGCTGTTCCATTCTTGGACCAGCATGGCGCCAAGCTCCTGAACACTTCTTGGCTGGACTGGACGGGCTGAAATTGCAAGCTGCAACTCATTCCAGACATGTTCGATTGGATTGAGGTCAGGGGATCTTGTTGGCCAGTCCATACGCTCAATCCTCTCCCTCGGTCGGTACTCCCCGACAGCATAGGCAACATGAGGACGTCCATTATCGTCCATCGAAGTCAATCCATCACCCACTGCATATGCATACAATCTGACGTGGACATCCAGGATCTGATCAATATACCGTTGTGCAGTCAATGTACCACGTTCAGGGACACAGAGCTCTGTACATCCATCCCAGCTGATGCTGCCCCAGACCATGATTGACCCCCCCCCCCCCCCCACCATAGCGGTCATGCTCGGCAATGTTGGCTGCATGGAATCGCTCTCCTGGACTTCTCCATACCCTAGAACGCCTTCTGTGTGGTCTAGGCAGTACCTTGACTCATCTGTAAAAAGGACAGGTTGCCAATGTTCTCTGGTCCATCCAACGTGGTCCATGGCCCATTCATATCGTGTCTGGCAGTGGTTCTGGGACAGCGGAATGCGAATACATGGCATGGTCTTCTCGATCGGAGACCACCTTCGAGCAACCTTGCCCGGATAGTCTGCGTCGAAACATTTACCCCGGGTGCATTCTGAAGGTCACTGCAAAGCTGGGTTGCTGTTGTGGCAAAGAAGTTCCTACTAGCCTGAATGATCAAAAAACAGTCTTCAGCTGCAGATGTTGCCCTGTCTCGGCCAAAACCATGCCGTCTTACTAGTGTGCCATACTGCTGAAATCTTGCCCAGGCTCTGGTGATCACCGTATGATGCACACCAAGGGCTTCACCAACCTTACGATGGGTAGCCCCTTGCTCCACCATCCCTACAGCCCGCCACATTTCTGCTTCAGACAAATGTCTTCTTATATTTGCATTTGCCATATTCAAGCATTAAATCACAAGGGTTTGTATTGAAATGAAGACTGAATACCCTACACAAGTCATATACGTGTAGACAGTACAGGAAAACATCATGAAAACCAAGGGGTATACATGCTTTCCATGACTATCACGAAAAGTCTGCCTGTCAAGAGAGGTAATGAAAAGACTGGGGACCATCTCAATACATTCCTCAATCATATCCACCCAAAATATCGCAAATATGTCACAAGGAAATTTCACAATGATGTGTTAAATATTTGGTGCTTAGTAAACTTTGAGTAGTATATAAATGGCCTATTGTTTCCTCGTTCCTTTCACAAAAAACTGCATGCCGGAGATTGGTAAGTGGCGAATTTAAAGACAAATGTATTTTATCCTAAAATTAGATTAGTTAATTTATACAGAAAATATTTTAATTTGGGGTCCAACAGGCCACAGTTAAACGGGTTTCTGTTTATAGCGTTCCAGTTCAATTCGGTTCCAAATTCCCCTTCCCAATCTCGAGACTTTTTCTGTTGATTGGATTTTCGCCAGTCTGTGACCTTTTTCTGACAGTATATTTTGGAAAGTTGTGGGGATAGATGTAGTTGTCTGTTCTGTTATTTTAAGATATTTTATTTCACTTTCAATTGTGGTTATTATATATTATATGTACTCGAAACACTAATAAAGTTCGAGAAATTCCCATAGATATTTTTAAAATCTTGGTATGTAAGGGGCTGTCCGTCTGAGGCGAAAAGATCTCGTCCGGATCTGATTCCATTTTCTTCCACTCTGCAGAGCTGATAATCTTAGCGATGTCAGTCAGTTCCTCGCTATAACCTGAAGTTGATTTTACGAAACCAGCTGGTATTCTTTGAGTTGATTCTGGGTACTGTTGCCATGAATGCAGGATATGGTGCCAAAAAGGGTAGACTGGTAAGGATTTTTTTTTAGTTTTTCAATATATTTTTGTTTGCTGAAATTATCGGAGAAATATGATGTTTTACATTTTTTTAGGAAAAGTGGTGTAAAGTTTTCCTTATTGGGGAGGCTTTTTACCCAGGAGACTTTCAAGCAGTGAAAGTGTCTTTCCAAGTCCTCCATTTCTAGGCCTCCATCTGCATACTCCAACACAAGGCGTCGCCTCTTTATTTCATCCACTGAGCTCCCCCAGATAAAATGGACCATGTCTGCCCTAGGGCAACTATAACCGGATTCCATGAGAATCTATTTCTACAACTTTACCATTAAAGTCCTATATTCTTTCAAAACTCCAAGAACCCATTTCTTCCTGTGTTCACCTTCCCATAACCTACCTGAACTGAATGGCGCATTTCTGATAACTCTTGTTATTATACAACCCAAATGGATTTGAGGGATTCCTTCAGACGTTTTCCTATCGATTTTTCTTTTTTCTTAATGACTTATACTTCCCCACCCCAACCCTATTCCCACCTCTATATATTTTTTTCGAGTTGAAATACAGATACACGTAATCAAAATGATGTGTCCAACCTTGTATAACACAATCAACTCCAGTATCCCCTGGCCGCTTGGGAATTTATAGACAACTGTGGCTCATCACCATTACAATAAACAAATGGAAAAACGTTTGGAAAAAGGAACCTCCTTGAACCCATATTCCATCACCTGGTATCCTGAACAGGAAACCTGATGATGGAAGAAGGGATCAGGAAACTGCACTTTGTAGGTTTTTTGAAAACATTTCGACGATTCGAAAATTTACGGATCGGCGTAACTCTAATCGAATCGAATCATCGGACGATTTCAAATCTAATCGAATTTCAAATCTTCGAGGGCCCTTTTAACCCTTTACCTAGAATGAAAAGCAGACGACACTTGCAAAAAAAATTCTTGAATAGCTAATTTTTTTCATTTTTATCTCAAAAACATAGGTTATTACTCCTCGTTGGACCGAGCTCGACGAGCTCGTTCCAACGAGGGGTCATAACCTATGTGTTTTTGGACAAAAAATGAAAAAATAATGACAATTAATTGGCGATTTTTGAGAATAGCGCTGGTCGGTTTTAGTCGTTACGTTGGGTAAAGGGTTATTCAAGAAATCTGAGGCGTCGTCTCCCAGTATTGTTAGGAAATGTCTAAAGGACATTGCCACTGAATGGTGCCATCTTATTAAATTGTATGTTAGGCAAAATGAGCGAATCTTCCCCGTGAAAGCCCGAACAAAATGACACAAGTCAGCATTACGGTGATTTTTACTGATGTGGTAGGACTCTGTAGCCGACCCCTCCTGAATATGAATCCTCAAAATTGGGTTACATTGGTGTAAGCGTCTGGCTAAATATCGCTTTACACTTGTGTTATCGTTATGGTATAACCATAGATGCTGAAAGTGAACTTAAACTCCAGTGAATAAAGAAACCACGGACAAATCAGTTTTGAATTGGTAGGAAAGATCTGTGGTAATTCAGTCCGAAAGACCTCTTGAGATGTAGTGTAAAATTATTGCTGACCTTTTGTAATTATTTGTTGCCATGTAAGATATTTCTTCACGTGGGAAAACTGCGCATACCCAATTTGCAAGGGTTTAACCCTTTGAACCCTGGTGTATCTTTCACACTAGTTCAGTGTCATCAATTGGAAGACTCTATATTTGTTACTTGGGGGAAGACCAATCATATTTTCAACGTGCCGTCTTGGGGCTGCACATTGAAGATCTTGATTGGTCTACCACAAAATCTCACCTAGCAACTATTTAATGAAGTCAGGTTACATCACGATTGCGGACCGGAAAAGCGGTCTTTCGGTTCAAAGGGTTAACCCTTTACCTAACATGAAAAGCAGACGACACTTGCAAAAAAAAATTTTGAATAACTAATTTTTTTCATTTTTTGTCTCAAAAACATAGGTTATGACCCCTCGTTGGAACGAGCTCGACGAGTTAACCCTTTACCTAACGTAACGGCCAAAACCGGCCAGCGCTATTCTCAAAAATCGCCAATTAATTTTCAAAATATTTTCATTTTTTGTCTCAAAAACATAGGTTATGACCCCTCGTTGGAACGAGCTCGTTCCAACGAGGGGTCATAACCTATGTTTTTGAGACAAAAAATGAAAAAAATTAGTTATTCAAAATTTTTTTTTGCAAGTGTCGTCTGCTTTTCATGTTAAAGTACCGACAATTAAACTAGAGAAAAATACACTAAAAGTAAATAGAATTGATATAAATTACTAAACTTATCTTTGACACTTTCGCTAGATACACTTTTGTGTGATATTGTTAAATTTAATGTTGAAAATCTAGACTATTCAATTACATTAAACTCACGAGATAAAGACGTAGCTAGGGCAGAAACTGCAAATTTCCAAGAGAATGTCAATACTATTCTGGATGTAAATATACAGAGAAAAAATAGAAAAAGTAGATACTTAAAGTTAAGGGCGAGTAATAACTTACACCGCGCAAACTATTACTAAACTTACCATCTAAAACACCCAAGGATTAACCAATTCAGTCTAGCCAAACATTTACGCCAGTGCAGCCCGATTTAGAGGACTCATATACCGGGTCCTATTACATCAATTGAACACTCTTTTACCATCCTTATGCTGACATTTGCCATTTTCTCGGTTGGTTTCCCGTGGAGAGATTCGCTGATTTTGCCAAAAAATAGAACTTCATGGGATGAGAGTGATAAAGTACTAAACACATTTCCTACCAATACTGGGAGTCGATAGCTACAAATTATTGATTACAAATTGTTGAATAGTAGAACCCTACGAAACTTCGAAATTCGATTCGAAATCGCCCCGATGAATGCATTCGATTCGATTACAATGGCGTAGATTCGGAAATTTTCGAATCGTCGGAATCTTACCAAGAGCACTCTATTGATCTCTTCTTCGCCGTGAGGTCTACTGTACAAGAGTCCTGATGATGGAAGAAGAGTTCAACGAGGTTACTCTTTTGAAACTACTTTGATTCAGTTTCTTCAAAATCCCCTTTTTGATTGGCTTGCTCAAACAGACGTTTAATGCAATACTCATAGGGAGACTGGCAAGATTTGCTACATTGCATGTCTGCACGAAGGTGATGCATCTACAATTTGAAAAGCGGAAAGATCTTACGTACACATTAACGAAACCTGGGGATTGTAATGTGTTCCCTCAAGTATGTTTTCTTACGTTCACATAAAATAGAAACTCAAATTACGACACAGATTATAATATCGCCCACTGGGTATGCCAGGCGCCATCTGTAATTCAAAAGAGGCGACATGTTTCCAGCTGTAGGTCTATTACAATGCAGCATTATATCGTCTTTTTGATGCATCTACTTTGTAAAATCATCAAATTAGCAATCGACGTGACAACCGTTACTTATTATCAGTTCCCTAATCGACATTCGTTATCAACCGATTTTATCGGTTGATAATGAATGTCGAATACGGAACTGGGAATAAGTAACGGTTGCCACGTTCCCGAATTACTTCGTCACTTCCACATCAGGAAACGGCCGTTGTTCATATTGTAGCGATAGTCAGCCATTTGATCGACTTTCACCACAACATGGCCAAATCTCCAACTCTGCATTTGGGTGCGTGTAGCAAATGTAAGATTCAACCATATTGATAAGCGATGTAGTCGAGGTGGGTGAACCTGAAATAAGTTGTACTTGCAACGTGGGTCTGTTCGCTTTCAGTGCGCAGGGAGTTTCTGTTAAGTCCGCATTTGTGTTACAACAGCGCAGATGCGCTCAAAAGCGGCAATGCCTATATGATTCCCATCCTATTCAAGAATTTAATTTTCTCTCTCAGTTAATTGATTTTGAGTCCTAATTTGGAATAGATTTTCTTAAATAAAGACAAAATAAATAAATAAATAAATAAATAAATAAATAAATAAATAAATAAATAAATAAATAAATAAAAAATAAAAACAACAAAGCTTGACTGACGACCTTTGTGTTTTGCGCTTCGAACAATTGCCCAAATCTTTACTTTTTGCGAAATACTGAAGGCGGGAAAATTAGTATGTGAATCATTTGTGAATACATAAATTCCACATGCATTGTATAGAAAATGCAGACGCAAGTCCCTTTTCTGCCCTTTTAAACTGAAAAATACCACCTCCCCACTACATGCTTCAGGACCTTTTGCCTACACTTTCACACCATCAAAAGTGCGGTGGAATATGGGTTACACTTCAGAGGAGTGGAAGATCTACATTCATGTGCAGTCGACACACATAGACCGTTTTGAGAACCCTGGTTCGATTGTAAGCCCCACTACCTTATCAACGCCTGTTTGGGACTGTTTGTACCAAGCCTGAAAATAAGCAAACTCTCATCTGCAAAACGAGGTCCCCAAAGGCTGAATTTAGTGATGCTACCCTGCACAGCAGGGTAGCATCACAAAATTTACCCTCTGTGAACCTTAGTCTGAATCAAGGTCTCAAGCCAAAACAGAAAGATGTACGAAGAGGATAAATTGGACCACTGTATGGGATAGCATCAGCAAATTCACCCTCTGAGGACCTCATTTTGCAAATGACAGGTTGCTAATATTTAGGCTTGGTTTGTACTCCTTATCATCTGTAGATGTTTTATAGGTCATCGACAATTCACTGAAAAGATAACTTATTTATATGCATAAAAGAATATTTTTGGTACGATGCACATTCAAATTGATCAGCAGCCGGAGAATTTATATTTAATACAAAATTACTGATAGCACTATCTGGGCCCACACTGGGACATTTTTCACGGGTCTGTGATGGGAGAGGGAGTGTCCACATCCAGATTTCCAGTTGCACCCTCACCCTTGGTAAGCAAAATTCCAACTACCACTACATAATTTCCAACAAGTGGGAAATTCCACAAGCATCCCCCTATCCCAAACTCTTGAGTCAAAATTTTCCACCCATGGGTTTTAAGAAGCAGAATTCTATTTGTACACCCCTCCCCCTTGACAGTAAATTATCTCGGTGTCACAAATCCCAACTCCAAATCAATATTTGGGGGATTTTTCATACTTTTCAGTCAATGTTAGGGGAACTTTCACCACTTTTCATTCGAAAAACTCCATATTTTGGACAAATTTTAGACATGTCTTGAAAAATTCCACTAGCCCCTGCCTTTTTGCAATTAACGGGATTAAATCACCGACAAGTGGACTTCGTTGGCGGAAAATTCTGCTGCCGTGCGCCTTCGCCGGTGTTTTCACAAATGTGTTTCACTGTCGTCGTCACCCCGATACTGTCTACCAATGTTCAGTTGCACATTCACTAATATTGCCATCGTAAGGTTAACAGGGAGAGAACCACCCAGTAGTGGTGTGCAACTGTCAGATTCTACAACTTACTATCCCGGCACAAGGAAAGTTACCAGTGGTAGATGGCAAATTCACCATGGGCGTACAGTACGGTTTAGAACACTGCGCCACTGCGCCACGGCGCTCCTACGCGGCCAATCGGGATAGAGTGTATATTGCCCAATGACGCAGGGAAGATAGCGCGGGTCAGGGTTGAACTGTCGACCTTTTGGTTTAAACTCCAATGCTCTAATTAGCACTGATGTGCATCTGGATAATTTTTGATGTTCGATGGGTTTAAAAATTTTCCAGGCTTGTACGCGTTAATTAGTTGGTGCTTTTGTTTCCCAAATATAGTTAGTCTGCGACCAACGTAAGGAAACGACAGCTGCAAACTGCTTGCTAGAAGCAACGCTTAATTCACCCTCAGTAATCTGTGTAGAGGTTCTCGATTACTTTATCATCATCTTTAAAAAAAGCGAAGCACAACTTCTGATTAAATTTTGTGGTGTGATTTTTTAAAAGCATTTTATATTTTATTTCAGATGAAGTACGAACCGGTGTATATAAATATCTCTTCCATCCAGAACAGCTGATCAGTGGAAAAGAAGATGCAGCCAATAATTACGCAAGAGGTCATTACACTGTTGGCAAAGAGATTGTTGATGATGTTCTTGATAAAATACGTAAGATGGTATGTGGTAAATGCATAAAACAACGATGTGGACCGCAAAACAGTATACCTTGGCTCAATGAATAGCGACGAAGTATTACGTAATTAACCCGTTACTTCCAAATTACCGCGTGAAAAACATTTGTGCGGCAATAATAATTTCAATTAGTGTTGGTATAGTTGGAATATGGAGAGATGGTGGATTCCTATTCTAAATATATTTTCATTTTGTACACTACTAAATACAAATCCGTGGGGGCGCGGGGGCGTTGCGGTAACCGGTTCTCATCCGATCACCGAAGTTAAGCTACGTCGAGCCCGGTTAATCCTCAGATGGGTGACCGTCTGAGCGATCGATTCGGACTCCCGCGTTGTGTCCTTGGGCAAGGCACTTCACCCCGATTGTCCACTCGGGGGCACGATGACGCCGTGTACTAAGGCGTACTGCACGTCGATGGTGCGCATGTCTTCAACCAATCTAACCCTGCCTGTGCCGTTGTGCGGAGTTACGGTGTTGGGGAGCTGGCAGCTGCTCGTCGTTGCTTGGTTTTTCTCTCCGGATACTCCGTCTTCCTCCACCCGAAAAACTGTCACGGTCATGATTAGCCATTGAGTATAAGTGTGTGACCTTAAACACCAATAAATAAATAAATAAATAAATACAAACCCGTTCAATAATTCTTGTAAACAAAGAGTTATTTTCCATGTAATTCACAAAATTTAAAGACTTTCATATTTAATTTCGTGAAGTGTCCTTTTATGCGTTTTGTTTTCTTTGGACTATTGCAAATCGTTGGGTCCGCCTGCGTTGTGTTGGTGCACCACTTTAAAAGGTTTTATAAGATGTATTTATTACTTTCCAAAGTGTGATTTCCCGGTTTGATTATAAACGATAACTTCACAAGTGAATTATGCAATCAACAATTGTGTCATGTATCCGTACGCGCAAACGAAGACGCATTGCCCTTGATGTAATGGGAACTTCATTGTTTGTTGTTTTTTTTTTGTTTGTTTTGTTTTATTAACCCTTTACCTAACATGAAAAGCAGACGACACTTGCAAAAAAAAAAAAATTCTTGAATACTATTATTTTCATTTTTTGTCTCAAAAACACAGGTTATGACCCCTCATTGGAACGAGCTCGTTCCAATGAGGGGTCATAACCTGTGTTTTAGAGACAAAAAAATGAAAAAATAATGAAAATTAATTGGCGATTTTTGAGAATAGCGCTGGCTGGTTTTGGTCTTTCCATTACAGTGTATTCATTTTACAACTTCATTTTTATTGTTATATTGTGTGCTTATATGCTGTAATAAATAGCGAGTAATCACTTGACTGGACTGGCTACGTGAAATAATTCATTCGAGGCGAGGGACTATATTGCGCACTCGTGTTTGTACAACGTTCCTCACCTCTCATCAATTATTTCACGTAACCAGTCCAGTCAAGCGATTACTCTCTATTTATTTACAGCATATAAGTACACAATATAATAATAAAAATGAAGTTGTAAAATGAATACACTGTAATGGAAATAACATAATACTGATAACAGAATACGCTTTCTTCTTGGCATTCCCTTTCTAGACAGAAAGAATAATTTTGACTACAGGTTTGTTATTTTGGCAACTTAAACCCGGGGATGACAAATCTTATTTGGAAGTGTAATAGCCCGGATAAAGCAGTTTTGTTTGGGTGAAGCCCACCAAAATCGGAAGCACAAGAAACACCAAGAAAGCCATTGGGCAAGACCACGTATCCATGAACCGAAGTCACACCAGCGCCCTGTTGAGCCTCATTTCTGGAAGCTGTTGACAATCTTTGGACGAGATTTCTCCTAATCTCACTTGAGCAGCGATCCAACCGCTGTAAGGTGATATAACCAGGAGATGTGACGAGAGGAACAGTAAGCAATCAAACTCTCTGTACGGTTGAACTTCTATCATTCGTGCAGTCGGGTTAGAAGAGACAACATTAATTCGCAGCAAAGGACTGTCATGAAAAACTAATGGAAGTTTCTGTGGAAAAAAAGTTATCAGAGCTGCTGTGTCATAATATCGTGCCTTGAAAGCGTAAAGGTGCTTTTGTGTTTTAACGAAGGATATGACCATTTAGTCTATAATGGCATTAAACTGAAACAAACCAATCATTATTCCGCCTGTTCACTGGCCTTTGTTTTATTTCAACAAGACTTGTTCATTTATCTTGTATTACATTGATTCGCTTCTTTGCGGGACTTCATTCAGACAACTACTGAATAAACTGGGTGCTCTACAGACGCACTCAACTTTCATACGGTGCTACAAACCTCACCAAGAGTATGTATAAAGGTTGTTTATTGCTGCATACACACATGCAAACTATTTTCAAAGAAAGAGCGCGTTGAGAAATGCAAATGGGAAGGATTTACAAGCCTTTTGAAAAAGTTGTGATTCAACACTTTCGGGTCACCCACTCACCCGGCTGTGCGCACGAAATGTTTTGCAGTCCCTCACCTCTCCTTCACAGAAGGTGTTTTGAAAATTAAGATTGTTTCAAAGTCACCTATGTCTAACAAATATTCACAATATGTACAGAGGTATATAAAAAGAATATCGATACACATTTAGCTATTTTTTATCCTGAAACATAGATTATGACCACTCATTGGAACGAGCACATGGAATGGACAGTTTTGAGCTGTGTGGGGTGGGGGGGATATCGAAAGTTCTGTTGAAAAGCAGACATTCGAACTGTTACTCTCAAACTGTGTCAGATAAAGGGGTTGAGGAGTAGAATATATTATCTCAAATTGTGTCGGGTACAGTAACTGAGGAGCAGAACCTGCTGTAAAGCTATAATTGTGTGAGAATTCAAACTTTTAGAGGGAAGAAATAGTCCAGGCGAGTCTTGTGTGAATCTTCCATTGTAAGCATGATGTGCGTGGAAATGTTTATTTTTCGGTTTGGCAGGGAAATAGTTGCCCCCCCCCCCCCCCACCCCCACCCCCACCCCCCCCCCCCTCGGTCCTGTTGCCAAAATGCTATCCCCGTCATTCCGACACTCATTGTCTCGTCTCAAAAGAAGGTATTTTCTTGTTTCCCTTTGCATCCCTTAATCGAGAACAGGGGTTTCGTTTTGGCCTATGGTTCCGATACTCTTGAGTTTGCAGTGTGAATTGCAAAAATTTCATTCCAGTTAATTATCTCGCATTCTTTACTAACCTCATTTTGAAAATACATTTATTCAGCATTTTCGTTTTAATTTACAGGCCGATGCATGTACTGGTTTACAGGGCTTCCTTGTTTTCCATAGTTTTGGCGGAGGAACAGGAAGTGGCTTTTCCTCGCTCTTGATGGAGCGTCTGTCAGTTGATTATGGGAAGAAATCAAAACTGGAATTTGCTGTGTATCCTGCACCACAGGTAAACACCTTGACGATCACCCGTCTAACCACTGCAATGCAATATTCCTTTAACCTTTTACTGCCATTTCCAGAAAGCGCTCTTCACCAAAAATTCCATTCAAATGTTATTATTTCTTTCAATTTCATTTTCTCTCCAAAATATAACTTATGGCCGCTCACTGGAACGAGCATTGTTCCAATGAGTGTCATGGGCAATGCTTTTGAAGGAAGAAAACATTTTTTGTTTATTCAAGAAATGCTGTCGCAAGTGTCGTCTGCTAGCAGGCCTGGCATTCGTTAGGAGTGCAGGAGTGTTGCACGCCTACTGCACGCTTACTGCACACCTATAAAAAATTGAGGAGGGCAGTTTTTGGTACCCCTTGATTTTCTGGAATATCAGGTCTGTTTGGGACTGCCTTTAAAATCTGTTATCATTTGTGAATGTTGCATTGATTTGCAATTGTTTATGACTCATTCTGTCGCATGCATTTTGATACATTTTGAGTGTAGAAGACAGTCACATAAGAACTGAATACATTTTGAATAATGAGAACATGTGTATGCCAATTTTTCCACTGTATAGATGAATGGTGTACAAGTTTTCAGTCACAATAGTAATACCTTGAAGTGAATATACAGTACATAGAGAGTGATTGTCAATAAATCACCTGTGGAGTGATGATTTCTCTCGAGCAATAATGCTAATCTGATGCAAAGCATAAATAGCATAAGCAAAGCTTCAGCCAATGGACCTCCGGGTTAAACCCGGAGGTCCATTGGTTGAAACTTGCCTTGTGTTTCTGTACTAAATTTAAGAGTAGTACCTTGGGTGATACCTCCGCTTCATGTGTGATTGGGTGACAATCCACCGCCTAAGTACTGTAAACAAAACAGCATACAAGGATATGTATTGAAAAGATTCCAGGTGAAATTGCACTCCCAAACAATCTGAGGAGGGCAATTGTTTTGCACCCCTTGATTTTCTAGACTGCCAGGCCTGTGCTAGTGGTTTTTGGTGATGAGTTTATGCTCCATTTTGAGAAATTTACGCCTATGACACATGTATTACGATGTAAATCCTTATACTGTATTTGAGATACGAGTTTGAGAGAAGACGGAATGTTTTCAACTCATTCGACACCATAAACAGAGGAACTCTAATAAGTCGGTGATTTTTCGGCTGTACCGAAATCACTAAAATTGATCTGAGCCATCGTTCAGTGAACGAGAAATTTCATGTCAACTGTGAAGTCGTGACGAATTTGAGATTCTTTTTATCACATAATGTGTAATTTAACCTTTTATCTAACGTAACGACTAAAATGGCCAGCGCTATTCACAACAATCGCCATCCAATTTTTATTATGTTTTTCATTTTTGTTCCTCTAAAACATAGCTTATGATCCTCATTGAAACGAACTCAAATGAGCTCGTTCCAAATGAGGGATTATAAGCTATGTTTTCGAGTCAAAAAATTAAAATATTTAGTTATTCAGGAAATGTTGTCTGCAAATGTCATCTGCTATTTGTATTAGGTAGACAGTTAATGAAAAATAAGAGAAGATTAATTCAATTCTTCTTCCGAAGCCAGCTTTCATACAACGTTAACAAGTCTCCATGGACTTCAGGTGTCAATCTCGTATTACACGTGTTGTGAACGATATTTTCCACAGTGAGCTATTTGATGGTGATTATGTGATAAAAAATGTTTGATGAAACTGCCATCCATTTACCAGTGTTACACTGTGTGATTTTGTTGATAATTCGTACTTTAAAAAAAAACACGTGTAAAATAGTGAATGAACTGCAAGCTCTCTGCGTTTCGGTAGTCATGCATTGCATGGCTTTAAATAGTTAGTTTTCTTCTTTGTTACAAAAACAGTTCGCATTACAAATTTTGCAGCATTTTCATTTTCAGGTATTTTGTTTGATATCAATTCCTAGTTATCGGGCAAATAATTTTCATGGTATATCATGATTAATACCATGATTACCTGTTCTACTATATATAAAACACCTATAAGATAACTTTTAGCTTTACACACCAACCGTTGTGAACACGCGTGTCTGTGGTGAACACGCCAGCAATTGGATTTCAGTAGTTAAAATTTACACCTCCAATGGAACTTCATCCAAGCTGACCTTTGTTGACCTTGTCCTGAATGCAAATTTATCTAAATTTATCGCTCGTCGCCTCCGGAAGATTGAAATGAAAGCGGCAATTATTTATTACATTTTTAAATGAGTTTACCTCACAAAATACCAAAAATTAACAAACATGCGTTGTCTCATGTTATAGCATCTATAACTGGAAATAGTATGTTATTATGTTGTTAAAATGAAAAGAGGCCCAGTGATTTGAGCGTTTCTTTTAACATTTCGTTTCGGAGATAAAATTGACAGCAGAAATACCGCCCACCGGTGCTCATGTAAACAAAAACAGATTCTAACGTGCGTACGTCTGCTACTCAGTAAAATCGAGAAACAATAATAGCGACTCTTAATAACCTGACGATCATGGTATAAAAGAAATATACCCAAAAGTAGCTTGGTGTACCAAATGTTCACCACTCGTGGTGAAGTTGTGTTAACCGTGGTGAACATTTGGTACACCAGTTACTATCGGTATAGTCTATATTTTCATAATGCTGCTTTCATTGTCAGGTGATGTGATAAGTACGCTCAAATATGCCATTTTCTCAGTAAGCCTTGTCGAAAATATAGATGATGAATATATGGCAGTTCTCTGTTTTGTAGATATCGACGGCTGTTGTAGAACCATACAATTCAATACTGACCACACACACAACCTTGGAACATTCCGACTGTGCCTTTATGGTTGACAATGAAGCCATTTACGACATATGTCGCAGAAATCTGGACATAGAGAGGCCTTCCTACACAAATCTTAACCGACTGATTGGACAAATTGTTTCATCAATCACAGCCTCATTACGATTCGATGGTGCTTTGAACGTTGACCTGACAGAGTTCCAGACCAATCTCGTACCATACCCAAGGATTCACTTTCCGCTCGTGACTTACGCTCCGATCTGTTCAGGTGAGAATAGAGAAATAACAATATTAAGAGCAAGACCTGCGGCGGATCTCGAGTCTGCCACAACTGTGTTCCTCCAAGCATCAGACGAATGAAGAATGCTAGATGGCCTATGGGCAGGCGCTACCTTTGTTTTGGTACACCACGTGCACTCCCCGGGATATTTTAGTCAGCAATAGTTTAACATCCAGCGCTGAAGGTATTTGATATCTCTGAACACTGTTTGTTTTGCCATTATTTAAAAAACATGATGCTGAAAACATACTTTTTTGATATCACACTGGGCGCAGTGGAGAGCGGGTGGGGGATTGGTGTTGATTTATAATAATGCTATGAAGGAGTGATGACAAGACATTTGAGCTTACTGACATTTATCACTGATTTGGGTATTTGCGCATGCTAATGTGGGAAAGAGTTTGTATGTGTTTATGAGTCGATTGTGAAAGAAGTTTGGGTTTATTTCTGGGGAAGTTCTAAGAAAACATCCCGGCGAGACGAAGCATGTCTGTAGCGTCCGTAAGTTCCAAAACTCGAAAATCCCTTTTTTCGGAAGAGAGACCGAAGCTTCGGTGTTCGTTGCGTTTTCAAAAAAAATATTTTTCTCAATTTTTTTACGAGAAAACAGAAACAGAGGACAATTATGGAGTAACCTTTACCCCTATCATATTTATGCCTCGCTTCACGACTACATGATATTCGGAGGATATTGGGGATAGTTTGTCCTCTCTCCCAAGCGTCTTCAGTCCTCGAAACGCCCTTACGAGATTGTGAAACGTTGGGTCACGGAGTAAGACAGAACACAGCAAGAGTGATGTATGTGAGGTTGGAATCAACGACTCGAGGTGGAGTTTTTCTGAATTTCACGAGTACCAAAGGCGTGCGTGAAATACAGAAAGAATCTCCACTAAGGTCATTGATTCCTGTGCAGTACTCTACCAGAGTCGTGTTCTCACTTATACCCCGATTAAACTTATATTAACCCTTTACCTAACGTAACGGCCAAAACCGGCCAGCGCTATTCTCAAAAATCCCCAATTAATTTTCATTATTTTTTTCATTTTTTGTCTCAAAAACATAGGTTATGACCCCTCGTTGGAACGAGCTCGTCGAGCTCGTTCCAACGAGGGGTCATAACCTATGTTTTTGAGACAAAAAATGGAAAAAATTAGTTATTCAAGAATTATTTTTGCAAGTGTCGTCTGCTGTTCAGGTTAGGTAAAGGGTTAAGAGAACGAAGTTGATATTTGTTAAGAAAAATATCACCTTCAGCGGTCTAAAAACTTACTTGTTTGACACTATTTTGTGTCGAAGCATTTCATAACGAAACTCAGACGCGTGACGTCCAATAAAATGTATTCATGTTTCACGTTCTTACGCGTAATTCAGATTCCACACGCGGTGTACGTAGCACATTTCCCAGTGTCTGTATTGTAACGTTGAATACGCACATCAATCGTGATATGATTATTACATGTAACTGATACGGAAATGCTGTATTTTTTTAATCACCAACCGAACACTGTTCTTTTAAGCCTTTACCTAACCTGAAAAGCAGACGACACTTGCAAAAATATTTTTTGAATAACTAATTTTTTTCATTTTTTGTCTCAAAAACATAGGTTATGACCCCCTCGTTGGAACGAGCTCGACGAGCTCGTTCCAACGAGGGGTCATAACCTATGTTTTTGAGACAAAAAATGAAAAAAATAATGAAAATTAATTGGCGATTTTTGAGAATAGCGCTGGCCGGTTTTGGCCGTTACGTTAGGTAAAGGGTTAAGCCTTGTTTTGCCTCATTTTCAGCGGAGAAAGCATTTCATGAACAGATGTCTGTATCAGAAATCACAAACGCATGCTTCGAACCTGCAAACCAAATGGTAAAATGCGACCCAAGGAATGGGAAGTACATGGCCTGCTGTATGCTTTATCGAGGTGACGTTGTCCCGAAAGACGTTAACGCAGCAATAGCGACCATCAAAACGAAGAGAACAATTCAGTTTGTTGACTGGTGTCCAACAGGATTTAAAGTGGGAATAAATTACCAGCCTCCAACCGTTGTTCCTGGTGAGTCAGTAAAGTATAGCTGCAATAGCTTGTATAATTCTTGTACTTTTTGCATTGGTAAGTTTCCTAGAATAAAATCTTGCATATCTTTTACGCGGTTTCCGCTTTGTGGGGTTGGAAAGTAGGCCTACTCAAAATTATACACAATTGTGGAAGGTAAATTACATTGCAAGAGTTTGTAATAAAGTACCAATATCCGGGGGGGGGGGGGGGGGGGGGGTAGCACCTCGGATGGTATCTCCCAGGGCTCAAAATAAGCGGTGTCGCGTCGCTTTTTGCTATGCTAAACTTGCAAAAAGCTACAAATTGTTCAATTATGTATAGCATTTTGCGATTCAAGATAATCAACTGCAGCCTATTAGGCTGCAGTTGATTATCTTGTATCGCAAAATGTAAATGAAAATTTGCAAACAAATTTGAAAACTAGTTCACTGATGCTTTACTTCTGATTGTGGAACATTCCAGGCATAACTCAGATTAACTCTCCATCAAGCATCATTTGCGACTTCATATGTAAGATGAATTCTATTGGTTTAAATTCTTCCTGTTTTTACAACATTTTGCATAAAATGTCCATTAAAAATAACTTCAAGCCCATCAAATTAAAAATCCCAACTTCCATTTTGACAACTCTATTAAACAACCAAGACGCCATTTGAAAATATCCAAGTCCAGGCAACCCTTAAAGGCAGTTCAGTTAAAAAAAACATAGTAAATGTTTCATGTGTTGCAGATCATTTGGAAATGCCCAGAAATGGATGGAAACTATTCTATCTACTTAGAAGAATTCAATACAAAACAGCATAACATAACTCTGGTATACAAAAATAACTATGTAATTTTTACAAAATGCTATCCATTTATTGGAAATGTGTAGCATTTTGCTTCGCAAAGAAAAACAGTTATTTTGAGCACTGGTATCTCCACAGGTCTATAATGTATGAGTGAGCATTTTATCGACGACTTCCCACCAGATCGATGGAGAAAAAAGTATGTATGGCATACATTTACATGATTATCTAAAAGTCCTAGGCTGTTTCCATTACACATCACATTGGACTATGCAATATTAATAGAGCTGCCAAAAGTATCAAGCCTTGGGCTTTTGATTCAAACGCGTGTGGGTATTATTTTTGGCATCGATGTAAACCGTGGCTACAAAAACAGAAAGATAATTTCGATCAGACTGCAATTCTCAATCCGCTTTTTCGCCAGTAACCCTCATGACTGACAATTTTAATAAGTGGAAGATTAACAGGAAAGTTGGCCCACTTTAATTTTCTAAAGATCTCAGACAAATTAACACCAAGGGTGTGGGAATTTTATATCAACACTGAAATTTCGACGTGTTAGCGAAACTGTATTATCGCTGTGCGCATCATTTAAGAAACTTCGGGCATCTTCCTGTAGAGTGGTATAAAATACAGAACCTGGCTTTTTACAATTGTTTTCCCGATGCTAACCCGATCAGTTTGAACGTTTCACCATTTTTATCTGTTGAAAAATATTGATAAATACGAAAAAGGTGCTTTCATCGCCTTTTGATGTTCTGTAACGTTTTTCTGTTCATTGTATCAACAATGTGCGCATCGTGACGTGTAGTACAGACACCGTGTTTCCATTAATATAAAAGTCTTGGGAGTCGGATTTGCTCATTTTTATCCTGGGAAGAATACAAATTTGCAAATTACTCTAAAAATTAGCAAAAGTGGACACTTACTTAGAGTTGGTAGGTGTGATACTTTTAGATATTCTTAATGGCAGGATTGTCTGTGAAGTAGTTGCTTCTAATTAACTTGCCATAAAAGAGTCAAGTTTCCTTTTGTAGCTTTTAATAAACGAAACAAGAGGCGGCTCCCAGAGCTCGGAGCTGTCTGTTGTTTTTGTTTATTACACGTAACAAACAGAAACTTCAATTTATTTTCTACTGATGTCATAGGTGGTTTCTCAACAATTACATGCTTCTTAATTGGACCTTCCTCGCCATTCTTATGAGAGATAATTTTATCGAAAGTCAATTTTCATGACCAGATAAGTCAGGGGTTGAACAACCATCAAACACGACTGAAATGAAATTACACCGGTGTTACATAGTTACTGCATAACGTAATGGAGGGAGGGGGTGGGGGCGGTCGTCCTTCCAACCTGTGGCGTGACAGACTACTTTTCTTATGAAGAGATGTTTTCTCCTTTCAGATACACGCACTTCTTTGTAATCAGTTTGTGGGTATCTTTTATGATCCGAGGTACTTGGGAAATGTGTGTGAGCGCTAGTGCTGTAAACCCATACGCGCGACATTTTTTGTTTTCGTTTATTAAAAGTAGTAAAAGGAAACTTGGCATTGATATGTTCTCATCAATTACTTGCTTTTCAATTGGACATTCCTAATAAGTTGAAGGGGGTAACTTGATCGAAAGTCGATTTTCATGACGACGTCAGGGGTGGTAGAATGTCACCTGTAGAGAAGGAAGCACGAAAACATTATTATATTAGTTTCATTTGTCTTCTTGAGATCAGTATTCAGCTTGCAATATTTTATTTATAAAGCCTCGACCTATCGGTGTAAATGTATCGCGACCAAATGACCCCGAGAATCACACATTTTCGATTCGAATCGAAGCGAGTCTATTATTCGAAATCAAATCGAATCTCGAATCGAATTTTGGGCGTCTTGAATATGACCGGTAGGGGGAGGGAGGATAGTAAACCAGATTGTTCCAGCTTTGAGGGCTCAAATCCCGACTGAAAAATATTCGAGCTGCATCATCAAGGCATGCCTTCTTGGAAGGCATGCCTTGATGATAAAGCTGGAAGATTACACAGGGACGGACACGACGAGACTTGCCAGCACTAAGCACTGTACAGGACTAGCCGCTTGCAACAGCTCATCGTCAACATTGTTTGGAAACTTTAACTTTGTTTTTAACCGTGGTAGAGACTAGTGAGACTGGAATTAGCATGGGAGGTGACATGGGTCAGATGCTATTTATGTTAATATAGATGAAATTACACTCTGTCTTTATTTTCAGCATTTCTTACGTACAAATTCTAGCTATACGTTTCGTGAGACGAGGGCAATGACTAATACCAAGCTATATTCCTGTGTAAAGATTCGAAAGGAACCGAATCGGGCAGCTGATTTCGAATCGAATCGAATATCATCTTAAGATTCGAAATCGAATCGAATATGGAAGCTTCACGGGGCCCTAGACCAAAGAGCCATCCATTTTGCGATCACAACAACAAATCAGCCTTAAGTATAGCCGCCAGTCTCCACTCCGAAAATTGTTTGCCTCTCTCTGTTTGGCGAAATGTCTGAAATTTTCACACAGTCCACTGTTATGTAAAATTACTTATGTGTCGTTCTGTAATCAGTACATCGCCTCATCATTAATACCTATTATCACTGTAAATATAATATTCGCGTCTATTTACAAAACAAAGTCTGCAGGTGACAGAATCACTGTATTTTCTGGAATTTATTTATCGTGTCGTCGTCGTCTACAGCTTTCAGCTTATGATTTCACATTGAAAGGAGCTCGACGAGCGTGTTCCAGTAATGTGTCTGTCTCTATTGTTTAAAGAAGGGAATAATAACTGAAACTGTAAATTGCAACATTTACTGTAAATGGCATCATTTGAATATAGCGCTAACCGTAACTGACATGTTCCTTTAAGCTGCAGGATTGCTTGTTCTAAGTAAAGATGGTCAGTTAACCCGAGGACATATTAAGAGGTATTGTGTTGGAAAATCTTCCTCTTATTGAAGCGTGCTCAACTTAATACCTGGCATTGTCTCGACAAGTCTGGATACCCGATTGAGAAACATCCAACAGAGTTTGGTCACCGACTCTCGTCAACATTTTGACTCATATGTATTCTGGAGCCCAGTAAACAGTTTTACAGTTTGTTAGTGTAAAGACATTTAGTTTTTGTATCTTTCGTGGCATCCCCGACATAAAATATATTTGTGGTCAGATCTCTGGGCATAGTACTCCACGGAATGGCCTTAAAATTGAAATAGTTTGTATTTTGTAACAGTACATGCTGTACCATGGTTCAGTACAGACGCCATGGTCTTGTCGTAATCCATGCGTGGGCATTGATGTCCACGCATGCGTTTACCAGGTGATAAAAATCACAGCAGCAAAATTTTAATTAACGAAGCAACGGGTTGTACCCGGTGCTTTATTAATTAAATTTTCAGTCGTACTGTACTCGTTAACGGTACAGCGCTTCCTGGTGCATCCACTGGCATTTCTTAGCACGCAAGATTGCTACCAACATACCGAGGTATAAAGACTACAAAAATATTGTAAGATTAACCGTAAAAATAATAATGTAATTGGAAGGGTGTTGTTATTGGGACGAGTGGGCTGAGGGCTGTCCATCTATGTGCATGGAATGCGATTACTTATGTAAGGGACATAACATGTTTTGTATGTCTTTAATGTTTTAGTGAACTTCTTTGTTAGAAGAGAACAAATATGTCAGTTTTGTTGTCACCTCTGGTTTTCGCCAAGTAGGCTAGAATAAAATGTTAGGGAAACAATTCCGTTTTAAGTGTAGCAACCAATTCCCCAACAGTAGGTTATTGAATACAACATCAGGAAAATACTTGGTTAAACTTACTTTAATGTGCTAACTAGAAAATTAAGAAAATTTCGTTCACCCCCATTTGTATAATTATTTTCCACAAAACGGAAATGAAAAACGGTGTATCACTGATTAGAGTGCGCGACTTCTGAACATAAGTCGTACGATCGGATCTGAGTCGTGCCATCTTTAATGTGTTTTAATAACATACACTCTGAAATCAAGTGGGTTAAAAATCAACCCAAATCAGTTGGATTGAATGTACATGAACCCAATTGATTTGGGCTGATTTTTAACCCAACAGATTTTGGAATGTAGGCCTACTTCACCTCGCATGCTCTATATGAGAGTGGTGGCGCAATGTTCCGCCAACCAATATAACAGGAATACCATCATTGCCTATGTCTACTTAGCATACTTTTATACGCACTTATCGCTATTTACTGGATCTTCTCGGACATTCCAGCTTCTCCTCGAAACCTGTCTAACAAAGACTTAAATGCTGCGTGTATGGGTTTCAGAGAGCCCGGCCCACATAGTTCCTAAGGTACTTCGGATCGAAAAAGTTACCTGCAAACTAATGACAAAGAAATGTTTATACCTGAAAGAAGAAAAAAAGCCTGCTACAGCACAAGTTGGAAGGACACCGACATTACGTTATTCAGTAACTACACTCTAAACTCAGTTGGGTTAAAAATCAACCCAAATCAATTGGGCTGAGTGAATATGAACCCATTTGGATTTATATTCACTCAGCTCAGTTGATTTGGGTTAATTTTTAACCCAACTGATTATATAGTGTATTTAGCAACTCGTCCCCTGAGTTCCAATATGTTCTATGTGCCAATAGGCACATAGAACACATTGGAACTCGGGGTACGAACTGTGTAATTTCATTTCAGTCATATTCAGGGGTTTTTCTTCGTTTCTATCTGCTCACTCCTTTATTCTTTCTATTTTAGGCGGTGATCTGGCGCAAGTACAGCGCGCTGTATGTATGTTAAGTAATACGACCGCAATAGCAGAGGCATGGGCTCGTCTTGACCACAAGTTTGATTTAATGTATGCAAAGAGAGCATTTGTACATTGGTACGTCGGTGAAGGTATGTCTCATATTTATATCGTATATATATTTGAGTGTAACAAGTCCGCACTTGTCATGAGGGGGGCACCATATTTATAAATCTGGATGGCTGAACGGTGTTTTGAACGAGAGTTGGGTCCTTAAAAAGATGCACGAAATCATGTTGTTAGAGCCCCACCCCCTGAATGAACAATCGGTACGGCACCGACAAAATATAGATCACCAGACATGGACGTTATGGAGAAGTGCTTGTTGAACTGGTAGAAGGGGACTATCTGTTTTAATCATATGAAATACTTCAGCAGCTTCCATATTAAAGTCCCACCCCCTTCCCCTTCAGGTGACCTTTATTCACAAAACAATAAAAACATGCGGACTATGGAGCGAACTAGAAAGACGGCGACAAACGTTACCGCCAGTCGCTTTATATCTCAATTATTACCGAACCTGTAACCCAACTTTGCAAACTCTTGGATAACTGTAATTGGCAATACTTTATTTCGACATCAGTATCTTACAATATGAAATACCTTTATCAACTATGAAATCCTTTTTGCAAAGCAACGAAAATACGCAACTTGATTCAGATACTTACTCTAAAGGTAATTTTAACATAAATGGTTAAGCCCTTAATATACCGGTATCGATTTATTTGACTTTGCATCCAGTTCACGTCAGCGATTTTGTGACAAGGCTTGTTAACTGCTAATGTTCCATGTGTGATTTGTTTTGTAAATAAAGTTCACGTGAGAGGGCATGCGTCATCATCCTGGAAAATGCTGGTCTCCTCTTTTCGACCAATCAACCAATGCATAGGTTACGAGGCCCCCAAATGGACAATATAGGTACAACCAGTGGGTTTACCGTGGCGTTATTTCTGTGTTTCGAGGACAGTAGAGGCATATGTGTTGAAAGAGGTCTTTAACCCAAATAATAACAAAGTTACTATCTTAGAACTATGAAAATTATTTATTATTGTGTAACTGAATATGTTACATAGTAAGGTTACATAGTTAGATATTGAACCCCATCAGGGAGCTTTGTTGGTTGAATGTCAGTCTTCTTGTTTTAGTCCTTTCAGTCCGGTACAGATACATTTTTGCGAAGAAGAACCTTTAGTAATCAGTTGGCAAACAACACAATGGTCGGCCATTAGTTGAGAGGGTCGGTAGTAATTTAATCCAACAACCCTACAGGGTTGTTGGATCAAATTATTACTGGCCCGCCCTTCAAAAACAAAACGAAAGCACTCAATGCAGCAGTATTGTGTTCGTCAATCTCAACCAGGAAAACAATGTTGAAAGGCCTATCAGAAAGGGTTACTTCTTTACCTAACACGACTCAACGACGGCATCTTGATTAACTCAAACATTTCATTTTTGACAGCGTTCCAGTGGCTGCTAAGCTATGTTTTAAGGCACACGTTGTAAACAAATACATTTGAATCAAGACTTTGGTGAATGACGCTGGTCGGATTAACAGGGGTTGTACATGAGGTGATACTACCCAAGCAAAGGAAATGATGTTGCTGAGATAATTTATCCAAAAAGGGTTACTTTTACTAGAACTCCATCCAGACCAAGAAAACGTTTTTTTTTATTCGCCGGCTATCGTCCAAACAAAAGTCTGCCGGTTTAAAATTGTCATTAGAAATACATTTAGCATGATCAAAGGTGTGAAATATCACGAGTTGGAAATTCCACATACGGTAGTCACATCTCAGTGTAGTCGATTGAGTTGGTCATGTTGTGTTGGTTTGTAAAGCCGTAAGGAGCAATCCAACCAACACATTATACAATGAAAAGAAAATCATTTTTGTTACATGATAAGCGGTCGACAAATTTTGGCAGTACGCAAAAAACTTCATACTCAACAAATTCGAATTCGTAAACGATGGTTCAGAATAGTTTGAATTTCAATTGAACAGACAAGTTTTTGAACCGGTTAACCCTTTACCCAACGTAAAGGCCAAAACCGGCCAGCGCTATTCTAAAAAAATCGTCAATTCATTTTCATTTTTTGTCTCAAAAACATAGGTTATGACCCCTCTTTGGAACGAGCTCGTCGAGCTCGTTCCAATGAGGGGTCATAACCTATGTTTTTGAGACAAAAAATGAAAACAATTAGTTATTTAAGAATTTTGTTTATTATTTATTTGTTGCTTTTCATGTTAGGTAAAGGGTTAATAAAGTCAAAGAAGCACCTGTCGTCGGACAGTGAAAGGAGATCTGAGAAACACAAAAGTAGAGGTGATATAAGAAGGGGTAGTGGTGATTTTCCTCAAATGGTTGTATCTTGCCAAATGTATTTTCAAGTTTTCTTTTTATCTTATTCCATTGATAAATGGTAGTGGAGGTCAATCATCATTAATCAAACATCACACAACTGTTTAGGTCAATAACAAGTTGTGTTGCGTATTGCTGCCGGGTCCATTTATTATTTATTTATTTACTGGGATTTAACGACACTTTCGACAGCCAGGGTCAACTCGTGTTAGACAGTTTTATGGGTGGATGAATCCGGTGTACCCAGAGAGAACCGCCGAGCAACAGCTAGCAACTGTCAGATGCCCCAACGAACTAACTCCACCCAAGCAGGGTTTGCTTTGGTTGAAGACAAGTGCACCATCGACGTGCAGTACGCCTTAGTACACAACGCCACGTGACCACGCGTGAGCAATTGGGATGAAGTGTCTTGCCCAAGGACACAACGCGGTTGCCGCAGGTTTGATTCGAACCGAGGTCATTTCGGCTTGCAGCCTGCATCTCTACCTACTGAGCCACCGGACTGCCATACCGGGTCCAAATTTTTTAGGTCACTCACATAAAATTCACGCAATGCATTTGTTTTAAAAACATGTCTTTGCTTTAATTTGGAATGTAAGTAATGTGCAGTCATCAGGCTCCACACAAGTGTCGAGGACATCAAGGCGCTGTGTCAGGTTTTATCTTAAGGGTCTTCAAGATAGCACTTGAAGGTCAAATGTTCAAGGCCACAAACACTGTTTTAGTAATAACGTAAGACGTGTAACAGACACAACCATCAATATGCAGAGCAGAATTGGGGACAAAGAGAAAGCGTGCCCAGCGTCGAGATCGCATCTTCATATATAATCGTCCATTTGTGATCGTTACATAACTGAGGCGGTACTGCAGGTACGATCTTCAAATGTCACCGAATATATTTGATACATAGAGATTATTACCATTATGTGGATGTACAAAATATGTATCCGAGTCGAGCTCCGGGTTCTAAGGGCAGATTACGACGAGTCGAAGACGAGTCGTGATCTACCCTTAGAACCCGGAGCGAGACTCGGATACATATTTTGTACATCCACATAATGGTAATAATCATTTTATCTTACAATATATTGGGGATAAGTCAAGAATGTAGACGAATATATAACGAACTATTTATTCGTACGGATGAACAAAAAGAAAAAAATGCAACTCACGCGAAAGGAACGTGCTTGTATCCGACCCCCCTGATACAAACATCTGTATCAGGGGGTCGGATACACGACAGTTGCGGAGTTAATACAGACAAAATACATGTTGATTGTAAGATAAAATACAGGATTATGATGAGGACTATTACTGGATTGATATTTGTTTGATCAAGTTCGAACACCTAAACGTTGTGTATACTGGCTGCTCTGTGAAAAATGAGACATTATACATATTTAATTTTTCTTTTATTTATAGGAATGGAGGAAGGTGAATTCGCTGAAGCACGCGAAGACTTAGCCGCTTTGGAGAAAGATTACGAAGAAGTCGGTGTAGAATCAACAGAAGAAGGTGCACACGAAGAAGAAGACGAATATTAATAATAAAATCTTGTATACAGTACTTTGAGGGGATTACCACTAGAACACCCGTGGAGTGGTTTATTCAGCCAAACAATAATTTCGTATTTTGCGAAAAAGCAGAAAAGTAGAAAGACATTTTCAGCCATTAGACCTCCACATTCATCCTGGAAGTCAATTGGCTAAACAGTTCTGCCTTCTCACAAACTAGTTAACTGTGTGTGGAAGCTTGATCCTGTGAACACTGGTGGTAACTTACATTTCAATGTATTGGCGCCAATTGGAACCATCCATATTAATTATTTGGGGAAAGGCAATTTATATTTTCAGCGTGCAGCCCCGAGGCTGCAGGTTGAAAATATTGATTGGCCTTCCTCGTAGATTCACCGAGCAGCCATCAACTTAACGAAATTGCGACACATCATAATTTTACCCGTAAACAGGGCTTTGGGGCTCAATGGGTTAATTCTGCAATTGTTTTATTTTCGCGTATTCCCCTCTACACGTACTACACATAAACATACGGACATCCGTTGATTTGGAGGAAAACTAACCCTGTCATCCCCATTTCATTTTCAACCGATGAGAACACGACTAACGTTCAACTGTATTTTTCTCTAACTTTTATTTATTTGTTTGCTCAAATATATATTTGCGTTATTGTCCTTTCACATATAATTCAATGAAAAGAATTTGAATGGCTTGTCTTCCGCGAACATCTTTTTAATCTAATAAAACGTTTAATTTGTAACCAAAGGCTTATAAAAAAGGCTCCGACTGAAGCAATAGTTGGAACCCGTCAAAGAGTTAATAATCCCCCGACAATTCGGCTGTCGGCCTTGATTAAAAAAAAAATGTGTATTGCAGAGTGTGTGCTAAGACTCTGAACTCAGTGGGTTGTATTTTGCGCCACTTTGTGGTTCATGGACATGCTAGTTTCCGATTTTGTAGCATCAAGTGACGGTTCAGCTAAGGTATGTTGTGCGTGTGTGGTAGACTAAACCCGCGGTACAATCAGATTTGACCCGTGTCAGTCCATATAAACGTTCCTGTCGGGACAGTGGCCCACAAGACCTCATCATCGCTGTCGTCATTTTTCACACTTTACTTCCTTGTTTTTAATTGTAAAACTTAATTGGCGCGTGTGTATGTAGGGTGTAATTTTATGTAAACGACACGACGTATCATAGGCGTTCTGGGTATTTTGCAATCTCAAGACACATTATATCAGATTAGGTCTGGGATAAAGGTCGTCATTTTTTCCATTATGGCCATGGAGACAATAATATAACAATAACATGAGTTTGGAGGGCGTTACGGTTTATTAACGGCCCGAATTTTGTTTTCATTAACGCCCGCGGCTCGCTTCCGGTTGCATGGCGTCATGAATTACTGAGTCTTACCGCCCCGCTAAACTCCGTTAATATACTAGAGAATGCCCATTAAATTGGTAATGATAGTCGATAAGTAATCTCTAAGACAAAAGATATGTTGAGGTGGAGTTGAGGGAAAGACTAAGAGGTTCTTGAAAAGAGTTGGACACGGCGATGGCCCAATATCCAGCTTTACTGGTATCGTGAGATATGGTAACAAGCACTTGGGTGAAAAGCACATTAGAAGCACAGACAATATTTTAATTAGTGATCTGGCTGAACCCGGCGTTTCACTAGCTGAAGATTTGCTTGTACATCTTGCATACTTTCTTACAGAATCGGTGTAATCCAGTTCCCTTAACAACAATATTCGGTCAGTTCCATTCACAAAAATCTGTATTCAGTTTCTGTTATGTTTTCTAAAACATTGTTTGTGACACCTCATTGGAACGAGGTCGCCGAGGTCGTCGAAGTCGTTGCAGTGACATCACTTACGTTATGTTTTTGATGCAAACATATAGAAATGTGTCGCTACCGTCGCCATCTTATTGCTATATTGGGAGCGGTAGGCGGTAGTTGCTATAAATAAACAATGCTAAACAACAACAAATACAACAACAAAAGTTTTGAAGGTTTTTAGTTTCCCGACGCTTCGCAATCGCCGATCGCTATTTAAAGAATATACCCCAATGTCTGTGAAAAATGAATATGTTTCGTGGCAAATTGAATATTTACAGCATATTTCTGTTATTATTGATCAAAGCAAGTGCCAAGGTCGGAAAGTTAATATAGTGTTTTTGGCGTTCGGCAAGGTAAATGCCCTGTTTGATGAAGTGAACGCCGTTACGATGTTTGTAACAGCTTTCACGCCATCAAGCGACATGGATTGCGAGGACGTATTACGATGATGACTGATCTGACACCGTTTTGGTATGCCTGGTGGTGGGGCGGAAGGGTGGGGGGAGTATGGTCGGAGACGTGTTTTGCTGACGTTCCAGCAATTCAGTTGTATAGAGATCAGTGGGTATTACACATGACTTTCCTCTCTCAATCCAATTCATACTTCATTTAATTATCGGTTGGATTTTGACTTTGACTTTGATACTTGACGAAGGAGACACCTTTCATCCTAAACAAATATTTCTCGGATGAGACGTCTGGGTCCAACTCGCGGAAAATTGTTTGCAGTTCTCAAGTTGTGCCTTGGTTGAAAAATCTACACCACAAACGTTTTTTGTAGTAAATCAACCTCACGATATTGTGGCCAGACATATACTATGGCGGAATATGTACGCCGTGAATCAGGATTTGTTCACAGACAAATTTTGTGAGGTTTTTGACCGACACAAGTAGAAATTTAGTCCATTAGAATTCATGTTTCCAGTAGTAAATTAGGAATATCACATTTTTTCCGTGTTCAAATCCCAGAATATGATGAAAATCTCCAGTCCTTGGCATACATAATCTGGCCAGCTGTATATGAGGTGGATCGAGATGAAACCAACAAGGAACTAATATGAAAATAACGTCAGAGGAAACCATGCTTGTCCGTTCATGTGGTTTCAGTCATTCCCGGCTTTTATGTGCAATAAATGGTGAAGATTTTGTGTGTGTGTGATTTATTATGAATGCTTAAAATATCTTTATACCACGCACGCCTATGTTACTACCTGTGAAAAGCCTGTGTGTTGAATTTTAGCTTTCAACCCCACTACTGGTGTAAAGCTTCTACTGCGGTTAAAAAAAACATTACACCTATAATCGGAAGTTGCTCCAACTTGACCTTTGACATGATGCAATTTGCCAACTTTGATACATTCACACTTCGCGATGTTTCATTCAAACATACAACGTTTTGCGGTACTATCTACTACGTGCAATGACTTATAAAGTTTAAAATACCTACAAATATTTAAAATAAAATTTAAAAATTATTAATAATTTGACTGAAAACGCAAGGTAAATTCAATCAACTTTGACGATGTGTCCAGCTGTTAATCAAGCATACACGCGCAGTCGGTAGTACTGCCCACCGGCGCAGATGTAAACAAGACAAACCCGTGTGTTTGCGATAGAAAATGCCGTTTTTTATCCATTTTAAATTCGATTATTTATTAAGAGCATGGTATAAATAAACCAACACAGGGGTCGGTAATCAGATTTAAACCACTCGTGGAATAAGGCAAGCCGAGTTGTTAAAACCCTTATCCTACTCGTGGTTTAAACCTGATTTCCGGCCCTAGGACCTATTTATTCTATATGTAATGGGCTTTGTGTATACGGTCCGTGTCATTTTGTGCAGTTTATTATTTGATGTGTTTGTTCTTCTTTTAATCAGTTTATTCACCAATTTAAGGTAAAAAAAATGTCCACGAAAGAGACGAGAGTCATATGTTTAACCGATACTTTAGTTTGACAAAAATATCATATGTTTCAATAAGACTAAAATCATCGCCCTCTGATTGGATAAGAGTTCGCGTAGTGTCTTCTATGTTTACTGCTCCATTAGCACATGTTACCGTCTGACGTCACAATGCGAAATATTTTGAAATGATGTTGCTCAGTTCGTAATTATTTCATCAATGGTATGAATTACAAACCGCTTCGTTTTTCTAGATTTTTCACACGCACACCAGACGATGTTCCGAATGAAGTGTTGTTAAAATTACTCATCACTTTACGGTTTGGGTTAGATGGAGTGACCTCGACCTCTATTATTTATTGTTTATTTATCCAGTGATGTTGTGGGGTTTGTTTACTAAACGTGTTAGTGTTATCGTGCCCTGTTCATTTCAAGATGTGGGTTCTGGTTCTGTAGGTAAGGTCCTATTGGGACATATACGTTATTGTGGTGAATGTACGGTAACGTGGACTGAGGTTTTCGGCTCGGGGCTTATATTCAACATCGACGCCCTGCATCTCAGTTAAACATAAACTACGAGCCGCAAACCTCAGACCATATTACCGTCAATTTTTCACGATAACTTGAAATGTGAACAAAATGATGCAACCTTATTTGTTTTTCTTTGTTTGAAGTTATTTTTATTGCAAGGTAACATTAACACGATTTCGGGGGGGGGGGGGGGCATTGTAGGTTATTAACCCTTTACCTAACATGAAAAGCAGACGACACTTGCAAAAAAAAATTCTTGAACAACTAATTTTTTTTCATTTTTTGACTCAAAAACATAGGTTATGACCCCTCATTGGAACGAGCTCGACGAGCTCGTTCCAATGAGGGGTCATAACCTATGTTTTGGGGACAAAAAAAATGGAAAAATAATGAAAATTAACTGGCGATTTTTAAGAATAGCGCTGGTCGGGTTTGGCCGTTACGGTAGGTAAAGGGTTAATCATTTCTGTTGGGCTTTTAATAAACCGCACCGCCCGACAATGTCATTTTATTACTAGTGTTACCACTTCAGCCAGTAAAACGCAATAAATGACTAAAATGGAATTGTACCGTGGTAATCAGATGAGCGGATTTACTTTAATAACCATAAATATGAATACCAACCGTTAGTTCAGCTGTCTGGACGTAGTGGCTGCCCCAGCTGAACTACAACTATCGTCTGCTTTGCTCAGTTGTTGTCAAACAGAAGTCGAACGGGCGCGTGGCTATCACCTGCCCAGTCTACAGAGAATTTAGAAAACTTACATGATGTAAAACAGTAGTTGGAACATGTAGTTCATGAGGCCATGTGCTTATCATAATCTTCGTGTATAATCACTCCGTGACACGACGAAAATACTCCGAAATGAAACTTGTTTACACAATGCCATGGAAAATAATATTTCGAGCCAGGAACAATCGATAGAACGGATCTCAATCACATGACGTGTTGAATTGTTACTGAGATGCTAACTCTTCAATGGCCCATCACGTCACTCGATCTGTCGAGCTTTCCGCAGTTTTAAATTTCTGTTAAATTAATAAGTTAAATTTACTAAGCTTCCCAATGGTAAATATCATTTACCGGTACTTCAAAGTGCGAGAATCCATCTTGTATTCAGAGGGGGGGGGGGGGGGGGGGGAGAGGTCTGCAATCATGCAACCGTAAGATCAAATAATTGCTGATAACCCCAACCTATATGTTGTGCATTGTGTTTTATACCACGATTCATGTGTGAATTCATCGTTACCCGATACAATTCAAACGTTCTAGGTACACTAAGCTTGGAATCTGGTTTAAGCGTAAGAAAGTCATATAAGAAAGCATCTGATTGGACGTTTCGTGTCTGAGTGACGTTTTGACGGGAATGAATTGCTTCGATACAAATTTGTCAATCAAGAAAGTTATCAGACTTTGGAAGGTGATATTTTTCTTTAAAAATATCAGTTTAATTCAAGTTTAATTGTGGTATAACTACAGAACATAACACGAATGGATTACGAGGGACACGAATCAACGACCCTTGGTGGAATTTTTCCTATTTTGTACGCGCGCCTTTGGCGCTTTTGAAACACAGGAAAACTCCACTTCGGGTTGTTAATTCCATTTCCCCCTACTCCATTCTCGTTGTGCTCTGTCTTGTTGTCGAATGCTAGAATTTTCTTTGCTGTAAAATTACGCAAGTTAACATTTTGGAATTGACGCAATACAATTTTCATGAACGAGATAAAAAAAAACATGTATTTTGTGTATGAGACAGTTATCTTCATAAGCATTTCCCATATCGATGACATAAGATCCAAATCCCCACCCCACCCCACCCCATCCCCCTCTTCGCGTTACTTTTATTTACAAAACAATAAACAAGTGTGATGTGTGTGGACAGAGACAGCTATGGCGGTTATTTATTATATTTCATTTATTTCCTAAAGTATACCTTCTAAATGGCTGGTATAATTAGTTACCCCGTGTCTGATCACGTGGTACGGGTTTTTACCTACCCGAAGCCAGCCGTATCCCATGAGGCCGAAGGCCGAATGGGATACGGCTGGCTTCGGGTAGGTAAAAACCCGTACCACGTGATCAGACATGGGGTAACGAATTTATCTATTGACTTTCCGTTTTAGAAGTACAATCTATTTCATGTGTGAACACACACAGCATGAGATCTTTTATCTTCCATTGTTGAGCCATACAGGTTTCTGTGAAATTTTTGTGCAAAAGAGTTTTTGTGAAAATATGCCGATATGACTAGTATAAAAAAATTATTGAATTTCTTGTTTTCTTTTTTGTCTCAAAAACATAGCTTATGAACCCCACATTGGAGGGTAGACGACAAGCTCATTCCAATAAGGGGTCATGAGCTATATTTTGGAGATAAAAAATTAAAATATAATACATGTACACTGTAAAACCGGAATGACGCGTCTTCTACGGGGTATGGACAATTTGTAGATTTCGGAACGAGGCTTCCACTAGGTATGGGAAATTTGTCAGTGGCTGGGCGGACGTATCGTGGGTTTCAATGAATATGGTCTCATACCACGTATCTATCAACCAATCAAATCAAAAAATTCACTTTTGTCAATAGATAATGACAATTCTTTATTTATATCAAAGCATACAGACTGTTTCGTAATGGTCGTTCATAGTTTCGCTCTCCAAAGCAACGAAAATACGCAACATGATTCCGACTATACTCATCCTCATCTCAATGTGTTCTTTACTTAACGTTTCGTTTTCAACTCTGATTTAGAAAATTCTTAATATTACGATTGATATTTACTGTACAGCACGTGCGCCGTGCACTGGTTGTAATTCCCGCGGGGTATGTGTTATCCACGCATGCGTTTAGCGGGTAATAAAAATCATCTGCAGCTAAATTTAATTAGGTTACAATACAGTGTTTTCGTGCAAACAGCACCTCTAGTAGCTGACACCCAACCTTTAATGGAGGATAAAAGTTCCTGGAATTATCCGATTGGTGGAAAATGAACCGAGCTTGTAAGTGTGAATAAAATTTTTAAAGTGTATGTTTTGGAAAAGATATAAAATATTGGTGACAAATGTCTTCTGAAATGTGTGAGAGAAGATTAAAATTGGGTGGGAGTAGGTAAAATATGTCTATTTCATTCAGTGCGAAACTTGACGGGAGTATAGGAAGCTCCAAATTTAAAGGCAAAATTCACATGGCGACCTATATTTTTTCAGTATCTTTTTTTCATGAGATGATAAACTAAATGGATAGATGGTTGTTTTTGCCCAAATCAGCTTGATGAGATGGGGAGAGGAGGAAAGATTAGTACTGTCGTCAATGGAAAAAAAAACACTGTATTGTAACCATTAATGAAGCACCGTGTTGTAGCAGGTGCTTCATTAATTAAATTTTTGATGATTATTCCCCCAGTTGTTGCTGGAATCTAATATTATTACGTCTGTGGAAATATTTCCCACCCGTCAAAAGTCACCCGTCTACGGCGGCCGCACTGTAAAAGATCATTTTAACACAAATGGTCACGTCACACGCGTAATATACCAATATAGATTTATTTAACTTTTAAGTCGAATTCACGTGAGCAATTTTCTGACAAAGTTTGTGCTCTGCTAAGGTTTCACGTGTGATTTGTTTTGGCAACAAAGGTCACGTGAGGGGGCACGGGTGATGAAAATGGGAAATGCTGGTCTCCTCTATTAACCCTTTACCTAACGTAACGACCAAAACCGGCCAGCGCTATTCTCAAAATCGCCAATTAATTTTCATTATTTTTTTCATTTTTTGTCTCAAAAACATAGGTTATGACCCCTCGTTGGAACGAGCTCGTTCCAACGAGGGTCATAACCTATGTTTTTGAGACAAAAAATTAAAAAAATTAGTTATTCAAGAATTATTTTTGCAAGTGTCGTCTGCTTTTCAGATTAGGTAAAGGGTTAAAGTAGGATACATTGCAGTTTTGATATCGCGAACGACAGTATTTAGAAATCTGACATAAACAGAGTCACCGAAAGGATTTTTGGACGGTCGAGAGGTCAACTAAAACAGCACTTCAACATGAAGGCTGTCTTCAGCCTTTGGCGGTCTGTTATGACCTTTTTCATAACCAAATCAGCCAATACCCTCAACCACAGACAGCCAGGTCATCGGTTTTGTTCTTGTTTTTATTTCTTTCTTTCAAGTCCTCGAGCTTGTTCCAATGTGGTGTAATATGCTATGTTTCGAAATTTTAGGGGAATTTAAATCTTAAAAAAGTCGAGATATTTCCGAATATGTTTTAAAAAATAGTCCCAGATATCTGTGTTAGAAACATCTATGCCAGGAAGCACCGACGGAAGCCCCACTCGATATCCAGATCGCTCCGATGCCCCTGGCGGCAAAAAAACAAATTATCTTTTCTTCGGATGCTGTTCTGGAGTCAGCCAAAGAGGTTCAGGTCACCTCATTATTGGATTTCTTCAATTGAACTGACAAGTAATCTGTTCTGTGCCATACTATTCTGTGATATGCTGTCATAAAATGGTCCTTTCAGCCCTTTCGACAAGTTTGTCAAATAATAACATTCCGTCAACGATATCTGTTAACACCAAGCTTCCAGTGATTCATAAAATGGACCAATGCATCAAACAGTTCGTTTTGAATACTTCGCGCATGATTGACAAAATCATGTTGGACACTCTACGTTGGCGGGGAGAATAATTAGGTGTGAAGCGAACAAGTCGTTTCTCGTTCATCTTAGAAAGCCTAACAAAGATGTTCCCAACCTTCCAGTGACGTCCATGAGAAATGTCAACTCATACACCAGCATAGCTTTTAAATTAATTTATTTACAATGTGTTGTTTTCATCATATTTCTTTCGCATTTATCGTTTTTGTGTCACTATTGTGTTTCTCATAACCCTGCTCATCTTGCATTGTTATCGTTTTTCATATAATAACAATAAACATTTTGCGAGTGCTATATTTATCTTTCTGGTATTTTTTATGGAAGGACATCACTTTGGGCGCACACAACATTTTTTTGTCTGTAGATACTGGACCTGATTAGAGAATGATGAACGAGTGGACAAGTGTGCTTATCTCTCATGTCAGAGGTACAAAGATCGATCCTCGGTCGGGAAAGTTCTCAAGATGTCCGAACACTCTCGGTTGCATCAATTAGGTTGTCATACCGTACAGTCCTATCAGGTGGACACGTTGAATGGCTGCCTCATCCAGAGACACACTTTGTGTAGGCTAAAGATCCATTCGCAGTAATTTAGAGGAGCGAGGACAGGAAGTTAATACTACGTATTCCCACATATCCGCACCATTAGGCCAATGAGAGGCGTTAATGTAAGATGCATAACTTTCTCGCTAATCCGTGTAGACTAATTAAATAAAAAAATCGAATTTCCAAATGTTTTAATGTGTACACAGAATGACACACGCGTGTGAATGGGTTAATCGATATGGCACCTGTACCATCGCGGCCTGCTGCATCTCGTTTTATCCTTCCGCGCTGGCACTCGTGCCATATCGATTAACCCACACGCGTATGTCGCTATGTGTTTATTACACGCCTTCTCGTCTATAAAAACAGTTATTAGAAGGACACTCAGCGGGAGCGCGGTGGCTCAGTAGGCAGAGGTGCAGGCTGCAAGCCGAGAGGTCCTCGGTTCAAATCCCACCCGCGGCAACCGCGTTGTGTCCTTGGGCAAGACACTTCATCTCCATTGCCCGCGTGGGGGCACGATGACGCCGTGTACTAAGGCGTACTGCACGTCGATGGTACGCATGTCTTCAACCAATCTAACCCTGCCTGTGCTGCAGTGCGGAGTTACGATGTTGGGAAGCTGGCAGCTGCTCGTCGTTGCTCGGTGGTTCTCTCCGGGTACTCCGGCTTCCTCCACCCGTAAAACTGTCACGGTCATGATTAGCCATTGTGCATAAATATGTGACCTTAAACATAAATAAATAAATAAATAAATAAATAAATAGGACACTCAGCAATTCATTTGACAACTATACTACTCAAAGTTTGCTAATCACCAAATATTTGGCACATCATTGTGAAATTTGCTTGTGACATATTTGCGATATTTTGGTGGATATGATTGAGGAATGTATTGAGATGGTCCCCGGTGTTTACCTTATCTCTCTTGACAGGCAGACTTTTCGTGACAGTCATGGAAAGCATGCACCCCTTGATCTCCATGATGTTTTCGTGTACTGTCTACATGTACATGACATCTGTAGGGTATTCAGTCTTCATTTCAACACAAACCTTTGTGATTTAATGATTGAATATGGCAAATGCAAATGTAAGAAGACATTTGTCTGGAGCAGAAATGTTGCGGGCTGTATGGATGGTGGAGCAAGGGGCTACCCATCGTGAGGTTGGTGAAGCCCTTGATGTGCACCATACAGTGATCACCAGAGCCTGGGCAAAATTTCAGCAGTATGGCACAACAGTAAGACGACATGGTGGTGGCAGAGACAGGGCAACATCTGCAGCTGAAGACCGGTTTTTGATCATTCAGGCCCGTAGGAATCGCTTTGTCACAACAACCCAGCTTCGCAGTGACCTTCAGAATGCATCCGGGGTAAATGTTTCGACGCAGACTATCCGGACAAGGTTGCACGAAGGTGGTCTCCGATCGAGAAGACCATGTATTCGCATTCCGCTGTCCCAGAACCAACACCAGACACGATATGAATGGGCCATGGACCACGTTGGATGAACCAGAGAAGATTGACGACCTATCCTTTTACAGGTGAGTCAAGGTACTGCCTAGACCACACGGATAGGCGTTCTAGGGTATGGAGAAGACCAGGATAGCGATTCCATGCAGCCAACATTGCTGAACATGACCACTATGGTGGAGGGTCAGTCATGGTCTGGGGTGGCATCAGCAGGGATGGACGTACAGAGCTCTGTGTCCTTGAACGTGGTACATTGACTGCACAGCGGTATGTTGATGATAACCTGGATGCCCACGTCAGATTGCATGCAGGTGCAGTGGGTGATAGATTCATTCTGATGGACGATAATGTCCGTCCTCATGTTGCCCATGCTGTCGGGAAGTACCGACAGAGGGAGGGGATTGGGCGTATGGACTGGCCAACTATATCCCCCGACCTCAATCCAATCGAACATGTCTGGAATGAGTTGCAGCTTGCAATTTCAGCCCGTCCAGCCCAGCCAAAAAGTGTTCAGGAGCTTGGTGCCGTGCTGGTCCAAGAATGGAACAACATCCCACAAAGGACCACCAGGAACCTGATTGGGAGCATGAGAAGGGGTTGTTAAGTTGTAATTGACAGTGGGTCTCATACTGGATATGGAACCCATACCAGTTAGCTCCATCAACTTTTTGGCAAATTGAAAAATTTCCTCTTTTACCAATAATATCCATGGCTATCGTATTAAAAAGCAAAAAAATAGTGTCAAACACAAATAAAATCTTAATTTCTGTACTTACATCATTAAAGATATAATTAAATAAAAAATATATGCACTTTTCATTACAATATTTCAATTTAAACGTAAAACAGGTAGTTGGATATACTTGGTGCTTAGCAAACTTTGAGTAGTATATCAACAAAAAGAACACATTTTATCGCCAACCAAATTTGCGATGGGAACCCGTGTTACCATTTCGTCCTCTGATTTCCAATGTGTTCTATGTGCCTACTGGCACATACACTATTCAAAAAAGTAGGGTATATCCAAACTGATGTTGATATTTTTTGGAAAATGGTATTGGATTCGCATGCTTGGTCACATCGATATGTTACCATGTTTAGTGTTGATCATGGATGTCACCGGCCCACGAAAACTTCGTGCAGGTTTTTCGCACGAGCGCCGCGTTAAAGTCTGTGGGGTACGTTTTGAAATTTTCATTTGTACTGGACTGGCTTTTTCGGAGGTCTCATCGTTCTTTTCTTAGTTTAAACTCGTTCATCAATAGTTTCTGGTCGAAACGTAACTTTTGAGGTATGCGAAGACTGATAGTTAGGAGCTGGCAACAGACAGGCTGCAGTGGCTGAAATTCTCAACATTACTCAATCGGTGATTAGCAGGCTGTAGCCACGCTACCGTCAGACAGGCAATGTTCATGTCAGACGTAGGTCATGTCGTCCAAGGGCGACAACTGCTAATCAGGATCGTTTCAGCCGAACAACAGCATTACGTAACCGCAGTAGGTGATAATTGAGAATACGAGCTCACCTGTACATGTACGTGTACACGTACATGTACATCTCCATAGGATTTAGTGTTAAAATTGTGTACATGTACAAGATTTTAACGGTTTTTTGGGGTGAGCTCGAATTTTTTTAACACTGAATTGAATCCTAGATGCGCGTAGTTTTACGTACACGTTCATGTACCGTTTCGATTGAAATCTGCAGACGAGTTTTCCCCATAGGGTCCAGTGTTAAATTGCGAGCAAAAAACCGTTTTGAGAGTTCGAGCTCATCGTCTTGTCGATTCTAACGATCCGCGTCCGTACACGATTTTAACACTGAAACCCTATGAGGAGCGTTAAATTGCGAGCAAAAAAACGTTTTGAGAGTTCGAGCTCACCATCTTGCCGATTCTGACTATCCGTGTCCGCACGCGATTTTAACGCTAAAACCCCACGGTGAGCGTCAGATTGCGAGCAAAAAAACGTTTTGAGAGTTCGAACTCATCATCATCTTTGCCCGATTCTAACAATCCGCGTCCGTACACGATTTTAACACTGAATCCTATGGGTTGGTGTGTTGGAAATTTGCGAATCCAGTCACGTCTTCCTGAAGTAAAAAAAAACTAACACATGTTATCGTAATGAGTGAATGAGGTTTTTTGTTCAAAAAGAGTCGATTACGAATATAGTCTGTATTATAGGCATTGATGTTTTCTGTTGATGAGAGGGATAAAAATTGAGTTTTGAGGGTTTTTTTGAGATGATCTGTAATAGATATTCGTGTTTTGTCTTGATTGAGAGATTGACTGTTAAGCGTTTGTTCAAAACACTTATCGGAATGTTTAAAACGCATTTTCCGCTCAATTAGGTTTTGAGTGGTAAAATTTTTTAATATATTCATGATAGCAATCGGAGAGAGATTTGTTAAAATCAGTTTTCCATTGTGTGTTGAAACTGTTTAACAGTCATCAAAAAGGATTCTCTCTTAATTCGACACTCGGTGAATTGATGTGTTAATGAATGAAGATCTTTTGACAAAATGTAAACACTACTGTCAAAATGCGTTACATCAGAAACCGGTTTGTCATGTACTGTTTAAATGTATTTTTTTAAACTTCAATTAACACGGCGAGTTTGAGATGTGAAATATTTTCAGATATTATATTAAGACGGAAAGAGATTTTAATACTTAAAACATAAAATATAAAAAAAAATATAATTAAACATTTAATTTTGAAAATAAATAAAAACAATTAAAACGAAAGATGTTTTGGAAGATGGATCCTAGACACCGAGATCGAATTATAAACGAACTCGAACGTGCCAAGAAGAGCATTCAGTTGGCTGATAGGAGCAGACGTCTCGGTGAGATGGAACTCAGACGCGAAGCCACAAAAATATTTAAACCTGTGACGGAGGGTCAAGAGCGAAGCAGGAAGGAGATAGTCGAAGAATTGAGACCCATAAAGGAGAGTTCTTTGAGAATGGGTTCGTTGCCTCCTAGTTTTGGAAATCGGTATTCCGTTCAATCTACACCGGATTACGTTCCCACGGGAATTCAAACAGATATGAGCGAGTCTGATGATACGGCTTCGACTATCACCACTAGTAGCATCGCATCGTCCGATGATGATGGCGGTAAGAGAGATCAGTCGTATGGAATTTATAAGGATTCTCAGGGGAGAACGTTTGTAGGTGATACGGAAGTGGAAATGGACGATGATGAATTGATCGTGGGTTCGAATAAATATGAAGTAACTGGTGGTCTGCGGAGATTGCTCCTTTACGATAAGCCTGGAGATTACACGGAACAGGATTTCGACAATTACGGCGACATTCTAGTTCAGACTCACGCCATGAAGAGAAATAACGATGCCAAAGAGACGAGACCCAAAGCTAACAGAGGTTACACGTGGACGAAAGTGGTGAAACCCATATGGGACATGAACAAGAAGTTCGTCGAATCGGTGACCGGCAAAGGGGTGAAAACCACTACTTTTCTTCCGAGCGATCCCGTCGCTCTGTGTCAGAGATTGAGTTTGTTGATGGCGAGCAGACGGCTGGTAACACGGGATTAGATAATCAGATAGTTGCCATATCTGACGAATTGTTGAGACAGAAGGTTTTGAATAAAAACCAGTATAAAAGTCTGATGAACGAATTGAAGGATTGATGTGTATATAATAATAAGTAGAGAGAGAAACAAACAAACAAACAAACAAACAAAAATAAAACAGTAAATTCTTACACTAGAATAATAAAAAAGTATTTAAACGGCAAAAATGATTTACCAGTGAAAAAACAAAAACAAAAATATATCATAAAAATAAAATATGTTGGTGATAAAGAACAGGGGATACGTCAGGACTTACGTTCAAGGCGGTTCTGGCATCGTCGATTCTATAATGCAAGCGTTCACGAGCAATGCGGGTATAAAACTCGCATCAACCGCGTTTGAGGTCAGTACGAAGACGGCTTTGGATGCTGGTAAGAAAGCCGCTTCCGAAGCCAGTGGTAGGATAGCTTCTGCGGCTGGCAAGAGGGCAGCCGACGCGTTGATCGACAAGTTGATCAGTCCACCGGCGAAGCAAGCTGCGTTAGAGAGAACGCTGAAAGATTGGAAAGATTTGAAGGATGGCGTGGTGTCCATACAAGATTTAGCCAAAATGACGAGTGGATCCGGATTGAAGAGTGTGATATAAATAAATAATAATATTAAAACAACTAAGTTTGAAAAAAACATAAAAAAATTTTGTGTTTGAAAAGAATCTAAAATAACAAACAAAAAAAAAAAATAAAACAAAAGATGAACATTAAAGATATGTCTTGGAACGACGCCGCGACCAAGAGGTTGAATAACGAGTTCTTTCCCAAGAGCATAAGAGGTTTGATAGTGGGAAAATCGAATTGTGGAAAGACCAATCTGTTGATGAATCTGTTGTCCCGACCCGACTGGTTGGATTACGACAGATTGTTCGTGTTTCGCAAGAGCTTGTTTCAACCCGAATACAGATTGCTTCGAGAGTGCATGGATCGCAGATTGCCCAAGGACGTCATAGCCAGAATCTTTGACAGCAGGGAGGAATTCGACAAGAGTGGAGCTCCGCTCTCGACCATTTTGGATGGCGCGGCGACGGAGCTGATGAAGAGAAATGCATCTTCGAACGTCGAGTGTCGATTTTATGAGAACGCTAGCGACGTTCCGGATCCTAGCGAACTGAAATCGGAAGATAAGAATCTCATGATTTTCGACGATCTGCTTTTGGAGAGACAGAACCTATGCGAATCGTATTACGTTAGGTGTCGACACAGCAACGTGGACTGCTTCTACCTGTCGCAGAATTATTTTCGATTGCCCAGACAGACGATAAGGGAGAACGCTAATTTGCTATGTCTCTTTCGCCAAGATCTCAAGAATCTCAATCACATCTACGGCGATCACGTCGCAAACGACATGAGCGCTGCGGAATTCAGGAGATTCTGCAAGAGGGTTTGGGATGGTGGACTTTACAATTTCGTCGTGATCGATTTGACGAGCGAATTTAATCGAGGAAAATATCGGTGCGGATTCGACGAGTTTTGTCTTTCCCATGGTAATAATAATAAGATAGAGTGTGAAAATAAAAATTAGAAAAAATAATAAATCTTCAAATAATTAGTTTTGAATAAAAAAATAAAATAAAATTAAATATAATGTTTGAACATGGAGAATTGTTAGAATGGATAGCCGAGAATACGGCTGTGAAACAATCCATTCAAATCGTGGTGAGTGGCGATTCGACTCAATTCGCTACGAAATTCGAACCTTCCATCGAATTGAATAGAGAGAAAAGTTACGAGATGGCGTTGGTGAATCTGGAGACTTATTATTCCTTTCCCAACGTCACCAAAAAGAATAACTCGTTCAAGTATTCCGACGGAACGGATTGGTTGGAGATTCGAATTCCCAAAGGGAGTTACGACATAGACGATTTGAACCATTACATTCAGACGCGAATGAAGACGGATGGAAAGGGAAGCAACAAGATCAGACTCGCTCCCAATCCTAATACCTTACAGACGATGTTGGATTTGGAAGATAATTTTCGAGTGGATTTCAACACGGACGATTCTATAGGCAAGTTGTTGGGATTCGATCGAAAGATGTATCAAGGCCACGGGGCCTCTGAAAATACGGTCGACATTCTCGCTGTCAATAGCATTCTGGTGAACGTGGACGTGATTGCCAGAAGCTACGTGAATGGTAGCGCTCAACCGACGATCTATTCCTTCTTTCCAAACGTGTCGTCGGGTTATAAGATCGTGGAGCGACCTCAAAATTTAGTTTATCTACCAGTGATTTTGGACACGTATAGTCTCAAAACCACGTTGACAGATCAAAATGGTGAACTGTTAGATCTTCGCGGAGAGAAGGTGACGATACGATTTCACATAAGAGAAATATAAAAGCAAAAAAAAAAATATTATATATATATATATAAATAGATAACAAAAAATAAAATAAACGCAATATTAATTTTACAAAATTATTTTAATATAATTATTAAACAAGAAACAATTGAAGTAAATATATTTTACAAAAAAAACCAGAAATTATGACAGAATATGTGGTTAAAAACGTGAACATATCCGCAGGACAGAGGAAGAAACTTAAGAGAGCGTTAACAACTCGAGGCGAGGTGGTGAGATTCAAATTCACTCACGAAGATCTGACGAGAGGTGGTCAGGAGTCGATCGCCTGGACCAGAAGTCAAATCAAAAGGATGGAGAAAGTGATTCGCGATGGAAGAGGGTTGACGGTGAGAATGAGTCCCGCTCAATTGAGATACAATTTGAGAATGAAAGGTGGTTTCCTACCGCTATTGGCAGGAATAGCCACAAAAGCATTACCCTTCGCCGCAAAGGCGCTACCCTTTCTCGGAAAGACTCTCGGCGTGGGAGCTCTCACAGGACTCGCTAGTTCGGCAGTTGAGAAATTAATGGGTGGCAGCGGACTGTTTTTGAAGAAGGGAGGAGCCATGTGTCGCGTTCACATAGACGACAGCGGTAAAGGATTGTATCTAGAACCCGTTAGAGGTGGCAACTCTCTGAGAGGAAATGGTCTCTATCTGAAGAGTGGACGGAATGTCGAGCGACTCGGCAAGGGTTTGTTGCTCGGTGAGAATTCGCCATTTAAGAACAAACCGATTTTGAATATGTTATTATAAATATAAAATTATATAAAATATAAAAATCATAGAAAGTATAAAATAATATATTTAAAATGGGTAAAAAGGTAGAGAAAGAAATTTATCACCTGGATGAAAAGGTGGAAAAACAATTTGACGATAATGACGAACATCGCGAGCCAGAGAGCGAAAAAATAAAAAAATGGTTAGACGCTAATGATGGATATCTAAGGAAAGAGATAGATAAATCACGGGATATATGGTTGAGAATGAGATGATGCTTTCCACGGTCACCACTACCTTCTGAAGTGAATGGTAATGATGCAAGTGTTACCAAGAGATGCACAACATTCGTTCATAATTATGATTCGGATAAACAAAAATGTTACCATAAACGTATCACTTCACAAAGAAAAAAAGAAAAAGAAGAATCGACGCTGAAATTTGAGAGAAAAGGAAACGTTATTATAATATATTATGATGATAGTGAAGAAGAAGGAAAAACCCCCAAAAAAAAACCAAAAAAAAAAAAGTAAATGAGATCTAAAGATGATCTTATTTTTTTTTTTTTTTTTTCATTTTTCTTCGCTAAAAATCAATCACTCTATTGTTTATATTTCCAAGTCCGTTATTAGCATGTTGACGCTCGTGTCTTCTCCTTTTTTGAAAACGTGTTGAATGTTTGTCTTTACTCTTTTGAGTTTTTTTACATCGGTCAACTCGCTCTCACCACCCAATTTCTTCACAAGTTCGAATGAGATGTTTGGAAATATGTAATTTCCATAGGGTAACGACAAATCGTCCTTGTCGAATTCTCTATCTTCGGCGCTGACGATGTTCTGCAGATCGCTTTGGTACTCGTAAATCAAATCGAGCGCGGCTTCGTCCAATTTCAGAGGCATCTTATATTTCTCGTATTTGTGCTCTAAGCCCTTCGTCTCGACATCGTTCAATTCGATGGGATCGTGTCATTGTAATCTATAGATTTTATGACCGAATTTCTTATACGTTTCGACTCGTTTCAATTTCAATTCGCATCTTTTAGGTGTTGTTGTCTTCATGATCGATTATTTGTTTTTTTTTGTTTTTACGAATTCTTACAAATAATGTATATTTTAAATTTTGTATTTAAATAATAATTTGTTAAAAAAAGTCTGTTATTTTTTTTTTTTGCTCTTTATATATATATAAAAAAGTTGTTTTTTTAATTTTTTAATTTTCTTTAATGTAAAATTTTTTTTAGTAAAAGTTTTTTTTCTCTTTATATATATATATATAAAAAGTTAAATTTTTAATTTCAATCTCTCTATTGTTTATATTTCCAAGTCCGTTATTAGCAAGTTGACATTCGTCATTCTTCCACATACAAAAATGGTGTGAATGTTCATCTTTACTCTTTTGAGTTTTTGTTTATAGGCGAATGTGCTCTCACCACCCGATTTCTTCACGAGTTCAGGTGACATTATTGGATATATGTAACCTCCATAGGACAACAATAAATCACCCCTGTCAAATTCTCTGTCTTCGGCGACGATGATATTATTCAGCAGTTCACTTTGGTACTCGTAAAACAAATCGAGCGCGGCTTCATCCACTTTCAAACACATTCGATATTTGTGGTAGTAGCGCTCTAAGTCCACCATCTCGACCTCATTCAATTTGATGGGATCGTGTGGTTGTAATGTATAGATATTAAAACTGGATTTCTCATACTTTTTGTCTCGTTTCAATTTCAAGTCGCATCTTTTAGGTGTTGTTGTCATGATCGATTATTTAGTTTTTTTGTTTTACGAATTCTTGCAAGTAATGTATATTTTAAATTTTTGTATTTAAATAATTTGTTTAAAAAGTTTTTTTTCTCTTTAAATATATATAAAAGTTAAATTTTAACATCCTTTTTTTCGTATTAATTTAATTTTTTTTCACGAGTTTTTAGAACGGGCAAGACATCGAACGTTTAAAAATTAGCTTTCGCATCTTGCAGTTATCATCATCTATTGAGAAGGAATCGGGTGACATGAACACGCATCTGCTTTGCAGAAATTTGTTTTGAACCTCGTGCGAGACTTCGCGTAAAAGTCGTAAGAGTTCTATTTGTCTTGAACCTTTTTTTTAATAGTTCGAACGACATTGTCGATTAATTTTTGTTCGCTAATAGTATTACGATTCGATTTTCTATCGCAAATCGTATCGTTTTCTTTCGAAACACGTAAATATAAATTACGATTTTTTTCTTCTTGGTTTTTTGGAGAATAACGATTTATTAAACAACGTCGACGTTTATGTCGAGATTCCATCGTGGATGTTGTCGTCATGATCGATTATTTGGTTTTTTGTTTTATGAATTCTTGCAAATAATGTATATTTTAAATTTTTGTATTTTAAATAATTTGTTTAAAAAGTTTTGTTTTTTTTACTCTTTATATAAAAAAAAAAAAAAGTTAAATTTTAAATTCGATTTTTTTTTAATGTGAAACAAATTATCATTAAATACAAAAATTCAACAAAAAAAACTCATTAAGAAAAAATCGAATTTAAAATTTAACTTTTTTTTTTTTTTATATAAAGAGTAAAAAAAACAAAACTTTTTAAACAAATTATTTAAATACAAAATTCGGGAAAAAAAATATATTCTTACAAAATGAAACAAACAGATAAAAAAAAATTGGAAAATTTAAATGAGAAAACCGTACCTCAGTTAAACGAGATTTGTAAACTATTAAAAATTTCACATTTCAGAAATCATAGAACTAAATCAAAAATGATTGAAGTCATACAGAAACATTTGCGAAACGATGGAAAGGCAAACAAAATGCTGATAGCAACGACGTCAAAAAATGCATCGGTTGTGAAAAATGAGAAGAAGAAAAAGATAGTAAAAGGAATCGAAATGCCGACGTCAAAAAATACCAAAAACGTTTTGATTGTGAAAAATAAGAAGACGACTAAACGAAAAGCCGTTGAAGAAGAACTTCAAGTTTCCAAAGAAAAGAAAAGAAAAACGAAAACGAGTGATGCACATCAGATTCTAGGCAAACGAGATATATCGAGTGAACTTCAACGAGCAATAGACGAAGGGAAAGGAGAAGAATATCTAGCGCGACTCACCGCGGAACTATTTCAGTCGAAGTCCGTGGAACGGGAGAGTGCGATCAAAGGCATTTTTAAAACTTTCGACGTGGTTCCTTCGTTGAAGAAAATTGATCCAAAATTGTTCATGGAATGGGTGAAGAAAAAGGTATTGGATTTGTTTCGCAAATACATGAACGTGGGACTAAAAATTAAGATGATACTCCATTGCGTGATGAATAAAATCGACGTGAAGTCTGGCGAGAGCATCGTGAAAAATGCATATTTCAGATCTAACGTCGAACCCGTATTTCGAGGTTCAGATTTATAGGACGTTTTCGAAAAGATGAAAGACAAGATGTTGACGTCTCTCGCGAATTATCAACATGAAGGTAGTAATTGGATGTTCGATGAGATGTTGAAACTCGAAATTCACATAACTAAAAACGATTTGTTGAAAGGGTCTTCCTACGTGAAATTACTGTATTTCCTTGCTAAGAAATACGCCGTGATCAACGTGAAAAATAATGATGATCAGTGTTTTAAATGGGCAGTCACATCCGCTTTATACCCTGTCAAAATAAACTCCGATAGAGTTTCTCAGTACGAGGAAACTTCTAAAAATCTCGATTGGACCGGAGTGACTTTTCCAACACAGTTAAAACACATCGAATGTTTTGAGGATCAAAATCCCACCGTTGCGGTGAACGTCTTGGGATACGACGACGAAAAACGGAAGATTCATCCTCTCAGACTGACTTCGTATCTCGGAAGAGAAAAGACGATTATTTTATTATTGATTTTGAATGGTGACAATCGTCAATATTGTTGGGTTAAACATCCGAGTCGATTACTGTCGAAACAAAATAATAATCATAACGGAAAGATATATTTATGTGACAATTGCATGAACGTGTTTCACAGCGAAGACTCGTTGGCTAAACATCAGGAATATTGCAACGAAAATCAAGGTGTTGCCGTCGAAATGCCCAAACCCAACACCATCGCGAAGTTTGAAAATCACAATAGAAGGTTAAAAGTACCATTCGTCGTGTATGCCGATTTCGAATGTTTCACTGCGAAAATGAGTTCCTGTCAACCCAACGCTCTTCAAAGTTACGTTGAAAGATATCAAAAACACATACCTTCGGGCTATTGCATTTACGTGAAATGCGCTTTCAACTCACAACACGACATGGGTCCCTTCACCTACACGAAACAGTGCGAAGACGACGGCGTGGCTCAAAAGTTCGTGGAAGAGTTAGAATGGAAACTTCAAATGTTATACGACAAATTCAAAACTCTGGCAGAAATGATCATCACACACGAGCAGCAGGACGAAAATAACAGAGCCATCGAATGTCACATATGCAAACAATCGTTCGACGAGAATTCGAAGGAAAATAGGAAGGTCAGAGACCACGATCATTACACGGGTCTGTATCGTGGTCCGGCTCACAGCAGGTGTAATTTAAAATATCGAGACGCCACTTTCTATCCGGTGATGTTTCACAATCTCTCGGGTTACGACAGTCATCTGTTTGTGAAAAATCTCGGCACCTCACACGAAGAATTAAATTGCATCGCGAACAGCGAAGAAAGATACATTTCCTTCACGACATGGAAGCTCATGGAGGAGAGAAGAGTAATCGATGGAGAGACATTGGAAGAAAAAACGAAATCCATTCGTAGAGGCATACGTTTCATCAACAGTTTTAAATTCATGTCGACCGCTCTGGAAAAATTAGTCGATAACATGAGCAAGGATAAATTTAAAATCACGAGCGAACATTTCAGAGAATGAGTAGACATCATGTTGAGGAAAGGAGTCTATCCTTACAATTACATGAACGATCTAAAGAGATTCGAAGACACCGCACTACCTTCGAAAGAAGATTTTTATTCGAAATTATACGAATCCGACATTTCCGATGAGAATTACGAACACGCCAAAAACGTGTGGAAATCATTCGATATGAAAACCATGAGAGATTATCACGATCTCTATCTGAAGACCGACGTTCTGCTCTTAGCAGATGTGTTCGAAAATTTTCGAGACGTCTGTCGTCGAAATTACGATCTGGATCCCGCTTGGTATTTCACCGCACCCAGTTTGGCATGGGATGCTCTGTTGAAGACCACCGAAGTCCAATTGGAATTATTATCCGATGTGGACATGTTGCTCATGTTTAAAAGGGCTGCAAGAGGTGGCGTCTCGATGATCTCTCACAGACATCCTGAAGCTAACAATCCCTACATGAAAGAAGGTTTCGATTCGAAACGGTCGACTAAATACATACAGTATTGGGACGCCAATAATCTGTACGGTTGGGCTATGAGTCATCCTTTACCGATTGGAAATTTCGAATGGGTGAAGGAACCGGAAGAGATGCAAAAATGGAGAGACTATCCTTGCATTTTAGAAGTCGATTTGAACTATCTGAAAGAATTACACGATCTACACAACGATTATCCGCTGGCTCCTGAACGAATGGAACCGAACGAAGGAGACGAGGAAAAACTCATTCCCAATTTATTTAACAAACGTAACTACGTCATCTACAGCGAGAATTTGAAACAGTACGTCGCTTACGGGATGAAATTAGTTGACATACATCGCATCATTCGATTCGACGAAGAGCCTTGGATGAAAAAATACATCGATCTCAACACGAATCTCAGAACTCGAGCCGAGAACGATTTTGAAAAAGATTTCTTCAAACTCATGAACAACTGCGTGTATGGTAAATCAATGGAAAACATCAGGAAGAGAACTGATGTTCGACTCGTCACATCTGAGAAAAGAGCTAAAACATTAGTGGTGAAACCCAATTACACACACCAAACCATATTCGACGAAAATCTAGTGGCCGTTCACATGCAAAAGATGCACCTGAAGTTCGACAAACCGTATTATCTTGGACCGATCATCTTAGATATCAGCAAGAGATTGATGTACGAGTTTCACTACGATTACGTCAAACGAAAATTTGGCGACAAAGCCAAACTACTGTTCACCGACACGGACAGTTTAGTTTATGAGATAGAGACGAAAGACGTCTACAGAGATATATCTCCAGACGTGGCTGAGTGGTTCGACATGAGCAATTATCCCGTCGATCACCCGTCCAACATTCAATCGAATGACAACAAGAAGGTGTTGGGTAAATTTAAGGACGAGAGCGGCGGTAAACAAATCGTCGAATTCGTGGGCTTGAGACCCAAACTGTATGCTTATCGTCTAGAAGATGATGAAGAGATCAAGAAGTGCAAAGGAGTTAAAGCGTGCGTGGTGAAGAAAAACATCTCTTTCCAAGAGTATAAAGATTGTCTGTTAGGAAGTGGTCCAGTGTATAAGACTATGAAATCGATTCGAAGCGAAAATCACGCCTTGTATACCGAAATAGTCAACAAGATTTTGCTGACGGCTGACAACGACAAGAGATTCATATTAGACCATAAAATAAGCACTTTGGCACTCGGACATTGGACTTCGGAACTAACTATAGACGATATGAATGTGGATGATTGGATTCCAGAAAATCAAGAGGAATTAGACGAATTCAAAATTATAGAAATCGATAGTGACATCGAGAAAGTTAGTTTAAAAAGAAAAAGAAAAAAATAGAAAAAAAATAACGTCATTTTTAGTGAATTATAATAAAATAAATAAAAAAAATATATATATACTTATTTATGAATAAGAAAATAAAGATATCCATAGAAGGTGTCATCTTACCCAATGAACCCCTATCCAACATCGATCTGTTGAATGCGGCAAAAGATTTGAAAATCGAAGATTTTCTAGGAGTGTTTTCCAGAGATGCCTTGTCGAAGAGAAGACCTCGACAATCGGAATGTGGAATTTTAAATCTAGACGATTCATCGGGTGAAGGCACTCACTGGGTGGCATGGTTCAAGAACGGGAAGAAGAAAAATTATTATTTCGACAGCTACGGAATCTCGCCGCCAGAAGAAATAAAGAACTATTTCAACAAATCGATGGTTCGTTACAACACGGAACGAGTGCAATCACCAGATCAAGTGTTTTGCGGTCACCTGTGTCTCTACGTTCTCAAGAGATGGTCTGAAGGAGATCAATTTTCAAGACATTCTCAATGACTTACATTAGAGAGAGATTTTTTTTCTTTTTATAGTATATATAAAGATAAAAAATTATTTTAAAAAAAAAATTTTAATCGAATAAAAACGAAAAATAAAATAACATAGTTCATTTTTTAATAAACTGCGTTTTGAACACATTTTTTCTAAAAACAAAAAACAAATCCTTACAACAACATGCAGTTGATAAATTTGGTAGAAGTGACGACGAAAAAGTCAGCCCGAGAAAGAAGAGGAAGACGTTTGAAGTTGACGATGGTTACGACGTTGCCAACTTGGACAAGCGTTACGTTTGGAGATACGAACCTCGAGAAGAACCTTTAAACATGAACGATAAGAAGCTCTATAATCTTCCCAAGCCAATAGATCTCGCAGATGCTGCGACTAAAAAATACGTCGACAGGGGGAACACCGATTTCGAACGAATCCTGCTGGATAATTACGTGGATAAAACCATGACCGACGATCTGGATCTGAAATCCAAACATTTGGTGAACGTCGTGAATCCCGTAGATCTCACCGATGCCATGACCAAGAAATACGCGGATGACTCTCATGCGAGATTCAGCGAACAGCTGAGAAAAAAATACGTTATGAAAACGATGCACTCGGAATTGAACACCAATTCTTACAAGATAACGAACGTGGCCGCTCCCACGAATCCCAAGGACGTGGCGACCAAACACTACATAGATCTGGAACAGAGAAAGTCTGACGGACGAGAAATGAAATCGGATCTGAATGCGGGATTCCACAAGATATTGAATCTGTCAAAGATCGACAACATGGATGCGGACTCAACCGCGGTCAACAAGGGCTACGTGGATTCTGCCATGATACAATCACAAGAATACCTAGAATCGCAAGTGGACGATCTGTACCTGAACAAAGAATCTGGCAGAACCATGGAGGGTGGCATCAACATGAACGGTCACAATTTATTCGGTCTCGATCACGATCCCGAATTCGATTCCGGCGCGGTAAGCAGGAAGTACGTGGACGACAACTCGGTCTGTAGAAAGGGCGACATCATGGAAGGTAAACTAGACATAGGTGGACATGCGCTCACGAATCTACCAGAACCCGTGCACATGACGGACGCTTGCACCCTGATTTCGGTGGTGGAGAAAGTCAAATATGTCAGACAATTGATCACCGTGTGGGCCAAAGAGGCCGGCACCTTAGATGAAGGAAAAGCCGAGTGGTCTTTCAGAAATGGAAGTAGCGGATCAAAACACAGTCAGGTGGGATATCCCATGCCGTTGGGAGGTGAAATCCTTCGAATGAGTCTGGCTTCCTTGGATTTGAATAACAGAGCGGTCGTCAATCTCATGGTGAATGGTGTGGAGAGCGATAAGAGATACAGCTTCGAAAAGACTGAGAATCAACACGCGAATGTTAGCACGTTCGGCATGCCTCTCAAAGTGAACGGCGGAGACAGGATTAATTTCATCATGAAAACCAATAATTCCGAAGCCGCCACTTCCGTGGTGAGTCTACTGATCGAACTAGATCCTTTGAACAAACAGTGAACGCATGGAAAATAATGAATTAAAAAAAAATAATGAGTAATGTGTGATTATTAAAAACAAAAAAACAAAAATAAAAGTAATGTGATCTAGAGAGATGTTCAATCTCTCTAGATCTCATTACTTTTATTTTTATTTTTTTTTTTTTTAATTTTCTATCCATTTATGATTACAATTTATACACTTTGTGAATATGGTTGTTGGTTCATCACCAGATCTAGTTTGTTGAGATTCGATTTTTATTTGACGTTTCTTACATTTGCAACATTTTAAAATTGTATTTTTTATAATTTCTTCGTTAGATCTTATGAGATCAAACTCTTCTTTTCCTTTTAAACTATATTCGTCAAAATCACAACTATTCCATCCTTTTTTTGTGTTACGTTCTTCATATTCAATTTGAATCCATTTTTCCAAGTATTTCATTTTAACGTCATAGTAATCTGAAGTGAACAGATGATTTGTTGTTTTCGTGTCAGAAACATTCATTTTGTTTTTGAGATTTTGGTTTTTAATTAATCTTACATCCACATTTTTAACGTTTATTAATTTTTTTTTCACACACCCGTCTCTCATCGAATGATCGACATCTTATTTCCGTCCGATTCGAAATGTAATTCTCTGTCCGACAGGACCAGGGCGAAGGCTTCGGTTTTTCTCGGCACGTTCCTATCGAATTGCATCTTGATCTGAATGTCTAACACGCTACTCTTGAGTCGTTCACTCTGTTTACTGATGTCGAATACGAACATGGGATACATCGACTTGTATTCGCCGGGAGATATGTTGGGGTTGCTCATCAATTCGTCTAGACCGTGATACTTCTTTCTAAAATCAGCGGCGTCGCCGTACAGTCTGCAGAAATCGTTCTTGTCAAATGATGCATTGTAATCGATTGCCGGATATCTCGTGGCGTTCAGAAACACTTGCATGTTTCTCAAACTGCAGTGATCGAACAGCGATGCATTCTTTTCCTGAGACCCGTCCCTATCGGTCTGAAATGCAACCACGATGAAACGCGGTCTCTCGGAAGCAGATTTCACCGTCAATCTCCAATCGAAGTGATTTGTGGAGGGAGGAATGCTAGCCGTGTCGCACTGTCTCATTCTAAATCCCATGGGTAATCTACTCTTGGATTCTATGATCTTGTAGAGATGTCCTTTCTCCATGAGCGAAGGCTCCACGTGCGGAACGAACCACGATATCTTGTGTAGAGTTATCTTACCAGCATTGGTCGTGGTGAGTCTCACTATTGCATCATCATTTCCTTTTCGAATCAACGTCAGATTGTGTTTGAATCCGTACATGGCCTTGTTGTAATCGTCCACGAATCCGAAGATGTGTTTCAAAGGTATCCTGAACGAAAACGTTCCTTTAGGTCTGGCCGTCTTGAGGACGTAGTCGAATATCGCAGCGGCGCCTGCGCTAGCAGGACCTACGGTGTCTTTCACCCACAACTGATTAAGTCCTCTGGATTTTGAAAAATCATCAGGATACGTCAAGAGTCCGAACATCATGGTGGCCTGACTGGGATGAAAAACAGATTCTATCTCTTGTCCAGATAGCATGTATTTTATGTTACTGAATAGATGCATGATGCCATTATTGGCTAGAGTGACCGTGTCGTCGTCGGCGTAGTCGCTCACATCTTCCTTGGTGAGACGTCCCTGCACCACTATGTAACTCTCGCTAGGATCTACGAATAGATCTTGAGTTTCGACGTTGATTCTTATCTCTCCCGCATTGTTCAAACTCGTTCCGGTTACCGGTTCATATTCGTGAACCTCATATTCTTAAATACTTTCATCTTTCACTATGCTTTGTGCTATATCTAGTATATTTGTCATTTTAAAGGATTTTTAGTTTGGTTTTTTTTTATTTATTAATACATTTGCTTTTCTTTATCTAAAAAATAGTTTTTAATTATTTTTTATTATTATTTTTTTTTCTCTCTTATATATATGTGTGTAAACAAGAAAATGTCAAAGAGAGTAAATAAAAAAAAAAAATTTTTGTCTTCTTCATCAAAACTTCGTCTTCTGTAATTGTTGTTCATAAAACTTCTCCATCCAAAGCTTCGATTTCGTAAGTCGCCGGATCGGTGTGAAATATTTTGATGATCACGAAAATTTCTGAGGTCCATCAAGGAGTATAACCCTTTTCGAAGTGCTTCTTATAAGCGTAGATTCTCACTCGATCGCCGACCGCAAATTTCGGCGTTCTAGACTTCTTCCTGATCTTAGATCTCTCGGGATATAGATTCGCATAGACCCGTTTTTCGTTTCGAGGATCGCTAGCTTCCGCGGGAGTCATCTTGATCGATCTGTGTCGCATGTTGTTGTAATCTTTGACCAGACCATTCAGAGCGTATATGTATTTCTTGGTCGAATTCGCCATGAAGTATCTGTGCATCTTCTCCTTCATCGTTCGATTCCAACGTTCCACCACGCTGGCTTTCTCTTCATTTTTGATCGAGTAGAGGTCTGCCAATCAACGAACGTCCTTGTTGTAGAATTCCTTTCCCTTGTCCACCCACAATTTACTCGGTTTTCGAGAAGACGAGTCGAACACGCTCTTCAGAGCCTCGGTGACGCAAGGTCCTGATTTATCCTTCAAAGCTTTGATCCAACCGTATTTGGAAAACACGTCGATGACCGTCAATAGATATTTGATGCCCTCGTTCCACCTCGAAAATGATCTCATGTCGACCAAGTCGGCAGACCAAATGTCGTCCAGACCCTTCACGAACACCCTTCTCTTTCAAAATTTATGCACTATGGGTTTGTGTAACTCCTCGGCCAATTTGCTCGTCAATAATCGTTTCTTCTTCTTTTCAGATGCGCCTTTTCTTTTTTGAATGCCCCATCCGAATCGACGTTTCACACCGATCAGATTGCCGTCCAGCGAACGTTCCATCTTCTCTCTCCTGGTCGGATTCGATATGCCTCTCAATCTCCCCAACATGTTTTTGTCGCAGACGTCGTTGTGAGTCTTGGTGTCAGGATGTCCGGCGTAGCACAGATCATGATCGTACGTGGCCGCATCCACCCTATTCACGGGTTTGCTCCAAGATTTGGGTGTCAGATCGGAGTTGAGTCTCTTGTTCAATTTCGTTCCGGGTCCCGTGAAACTGTGACCGGGCAGATGCATTTCGAAAGGTATATTGTTGATCATTTTATTCACGACGCCTTTACCTTTGCTCACATTCTTTTGTTTGACGAATCGAGTCTTGATAGAACCACACACATCGCAAATTCCACAAAGCATCCGTCTGTCGTTTTTAGTTCGCACTTCTCTAGAATTACTCGTCTCGGTAACTCTCTTACACTTTACGCAATACATTTTTTTTGAAGAGTTATTTAAATTAATTTCGTTTTTTTTTATTTTATATATAAATTTAATATTTATTTTTTTTTTTTTTAAATTCTGTTCTTATTATATATATATATTTTTTTTTTTTTCAATTGCTGCTCTTGAGTTCTATCATCTTACTGAATTCCTCCCTGACCTCTTTCCTCCCCTTTTCCACGAGAGAATCCTTCATCTCTTCCTTGATGATCTGACAAGTCTTGATTCTCACGGCTTCTTTCATGGCATCGTATTTCGTTTTCTCGCTCAATATCGCGAAGTATTCTCCGTCTGATATCCTACCGTCTTTCAATGCCATAGAGATCATTTCAGATATCGTGTCTATCTTGGAGTCGGCTAAGACGCGAATCTTGTCGTGTTTCCTACTCAAAAAGTTTCCAACCGTGCTAAACAATCCGGCGGCGAGAGCCACTCCTTCCACGGTCAACATGATCGGAATGCCGACCGCGGTCGACAACAATCCGATGCCGGCCACGTGTAAACCCATGGAAATCGTGATGAGTGTCGTGTCGATCGTGTTGACGAATTTCACGAAACGCGAATACTTCTTCTTGAGGGAACGACAAGAATCTCTCTCTCGAGTCAGATACAATTGGATTCTACTGATTTGATCGATGCGATACCTCTCTCCTCTTTCTTTTTCTTCTGGCAACGGCGCCGTCGGCAAGACGCCGTTCGGCTTCTCGTCCTCGTTGTCCACTAATGTCGGATACAATTTATTTCTGGTTCTCATTTTTTTGTGTTTTTTTTCTTTCTAATATTAGATTAAAAAAAATTTATGTGTGTATTTATTTTTTTTTTTTTATTTTCTACTCTCCCTTATTTTTATATCAACGAAAAAAAAACTTAGACGTATGCTTCATTCAGCAATAATTTCTTGATGCATCCCTTGTCTTCTAAAGTCAAACTTCTACGCGCCAATTTCAGTTCTTCCAAATCTGTGGGTCTGTCTCGATTCTTACAGAAGACTAATCTCTTCCAAAACGTGATCACATCGTTGAATTTAACGCGTTCGAACGCCGGTTCGAAAAAAATGATGACCATATCTTCCCTTTCCATCGTCAGACTCGAATGATCCTCGTGCTCGAAGTCTAGATGATCCCGACATCCGACGCATCGTTCTAACAAGATGGGACGTAGTTCTTCATTCACGCAGATTGCGTATGCTCTCATCAGCATGTTTAAAAGAAACCTCGCTCTAATAGTCTGAGAATCACTCATGATTTACGTATTTTTTTTTTATTATCTATTCGATTTGATATATTTAATTTTCTAAATAACTATTTATTTATATTTTTTTCTCCCCTATATATATATATATCAATCAAAAACGTGACAGCGATTTCAGACCTAAAAAAAATCCGCAAGCGAGTTTCCCTCTCCATAGGATTCAGTGTTAAAATCGTGTACGGACGCGGATTGTTAGAATCGGGCAAAGATGACGATGAGTTCGAACTCTCAAAACGGTTTTTTGCTCGCAATCTGACGCTCACCGTGGGGTTTTAGCGTTAAAATCGCGTGCGGACACGGATCGTTAAAATCGGCAAAATCGGCAAAGATGGTGAGCTCGAACTCTCAAAACGTTTTTTTGCTCGCAATTTAACGCTCCCCATAGGGTTTCAGTGTTAAAATCGTGTACGGACGCGGATCGTTAGAATCGACAAGACGATGAGCTCGAACTCTCAAAACGGTTTTTTGCTCGCAATTTAACACTGGACCCTATGGGGAAAACTCGTCTGCAGATTTCAATCGAAACGGTACATGAACGTGTACGTAAAACTACGCGCATCTAGGATTCAATTCAGTGTTAAAAAAATTCGAGCTCACCCCAAAAAACCGTTAAAATCTTGTACATGTACACGATTTTAACACTAAATCCTATGGAGATGTACATGTACATGTACACGTACATGTACAGGTGAGCTCGTATTCTCAATTATCACCTACTAACCGCCATCAAGGTGCCTCAGAAATTGGACAGCAGCTGCACCGAGCATCAGATGTGCGAGTCAGTGGACAGATCATCCGAAGTCGCCTACACAGCTGGAATTTGTATGCTCGACGACCTCGAATAATTCCACGTTTGACTGAATGTCACATCGAAGCAGGCCGTAATTGGTGTGGTGCACGACAGCGCTGGGACAATCGTCGGTGGATCATGTTTTCCGATGGATCGAGGTTCGCTCTCGACTTCCACGACAGGCGAAACAGAGTGTGGCGGCGGCGGAACGAACGATATCATGACTTGGCGATGGGTCGGTTATGGTGTGGGGAGGCATAACCATGACAAGCAGAACAGCATTATATGTCACCCAAGGGCGTGTTAAAGGGCAGTACTACCGTGACAACGTGTTAGCAGCTCATGTGGTGCCATTTGCGCTACATCACGGCCGTCGATTCGTTTTTCAAGATGACAATGCAAGAGCACACATGGCCCGTGTCGCTACAGATTTCCGCCAGGGGCAGAACATCACTAAACTGCCTTGGCCAGCACTAAGTCCAGACCTTTCACCAATCGAACACGTCGTTCTTTGGTATGCTTGGCAGGCGCGTACAACAACGCCAACAGCCCCCTTCCAATGTCCAGGAACTCGCCGCTGCACTACAAGAAGGATGGAATAACATCAGGCAAGCTGATATTGGGCGTTTGGTGAGGAGTATGCCATGTCGGATCCGCACTTGTCTCGCGAACAGAGGAGGATTTACAAGGTATTGAGGTCTTGGACTGAATGTGGTAAATTCTTTGACTGACCGTCCATGTCTTCTACAGCTCAGTGCGTGGAATGTGTGCTTGTCAGACACCCAACTATCGCTGAAATCATTCACCAGATGTCACAGTGCAATGCCTCAAATGTCTTTTTGATGAAAATATAAATATATTTCTTCATGTATCTCACTTTTATCAAATATCCCTACTTTTTTTGAATAGTATAGAAAACAATGGAATTCAGGGGACGATTTTTAGCTATCGCTAGCGATTCAAATTGTAATTGCAGTGCACGATTTGTTGAAAATTCCAGTGAAATTTCGCTTCTTTTTAAAAAATAGTCCGTCAACGATTTCAGTTCCGATATATGTGCGGAACAGATATTCATTTTTCGCATCGTTTAATGTTGTTGTAGATGCGGAATAATAAAACATCCGTGTAATAGAAAGGTATCCATGTAATATTTTACCTTCAAATCAGAACAAATTTAGTTAAATTTGCCAATTACTTCCAACTCCGACCGGTTCGGTCTATTTCAACTCCTTCAGCAGTTGTCCGGTCCAATTCCAGTGGATTGGAGGATGACTGAAATAGAAGAGACCGGGCTCTCACCTGACTGGACTGTAACACCAGACAAGGCAAGCCGGGGAATTGTCGTACTTTCGGTGAGACACAAGACAATAAGTGGCATGACACGAACGACGCCGTTAACAGTTTCTAAAATATAATTTAATCACTGGAAGAGGAAGGTGGTAGTGAAGTCGAGGGGGGGGGGGGGGGGGTATAAGGCTGATTTGTTCCAACTGTCATGATTCAAGTCCCGACTGACAAAATAGTTTAACTACATCCCAAGGCATGCATTCGTGGAAGGCATGCTCTTGTTATGGACGGACTTTGGACTGAGAATTACAACTCGCTTGGCGTACCTTTATTGTAACTCAGGTAAGTAATTATATCAAGAGTTCAAATTGTACAATAAACAGAACACATGTATGCAGGGGCGTAAAATGTGAAAGATCCAAGATGTGAAGTCAAGACACAACTGAATATAACAAAATAGCAGTTGAAAACGTCATTCACATGTGTGCATACACTCAATGTGTGCCAAGAAGGTTCCGCAGGATAATGTACTGAAGAAATGTCTTGTATGAGATTCGGACATACCACAGAACAGAAAGCTCCCAATGTCTGGAAAAAAGTGTTAATGATACACACACATTAAAAGAAGTAGCCACCTGTCGTTAACCCAACGCATACGATATCAAACCTTGTGATTTTAAAATTATTTTTTCAAATTTTTCAACATAATTCAACAAAACCATATCATGTGACCCCCTCATTGGAACGAGCTCGGCGAGCTCGTTCCAATGAGAGGGTCACATGAAATAGTTTTGTTGTAATTTTCAGAAAACTAATATTTTTTTTCAACTGCTGAATTTGCATATTACGCGGGCGGATGCGGCCGATTGGTTAGGTAAAGGTTTAAACAAGCACCAGCCTGGTCCTCCGTGTGACTGAATAGCCTGTCCCTCTTCAATACGATGTGAAAAGTCTGTCTTGCATACCATAGAAAACAGCAAACTGGTGAAACCTGAAACAATAAAAACTCAACAGCAGCGCAATGCATCAATTGCAAATGAGAGGGAAGGGCGGGTGGGTATTCGATAAAAATGTGATATAAAACACGTGTAGAATTACTGCAGCAAAGGCGTACTGCTGCGGAAATCTGCAAGCAACAACATTGATTTTAAATGACAAACTGAAGCACCTGTAACAAACGATGGGAGAGAACTCTTAACTGAATTCGCGAAAAAACTCCATCTGATCCAGATACAAACAGATTTGTTCCGAAAAAATAAATATTCTTATATCAAAAAATCAAATTGTACTATAAACAAAACACATGTAGGGTTGATATATCCTGAGTCAGAAGAAAAGTATAATAAACTTTGAGGAGCAATTTTTCTAGTATTATCGACTTTAATCCCAAACAAATTATTGTAAATTCATATTTCGAGTCTAGCTGTATGAATTTGCATAATTTCATGCTCTTACTGTTGCTAGCGTCACGACAGGACGTCGCAATTCAGACATGGGATGAAATGAAAAGTTCACACATGCAGTCCATAGCGTGTATGTCGACCGGTTGCCTCTTGGGTGGCAAGACATCGACGGCGCATGGATCTGATAAGTCTCTGGATGTCACCCTGTGGTATTGGGTTCCACTCCTGCCTGAGAACACTACGTAAATCGCCTAACGTCTGAAGATCATGAAGTCGTACCCGATGGTCCAATTGATCCCAATGATGCTCGAATGGCGACAAATCTGGCGAAAGTCGGGGCCAGGGAAGAAGTCCGATGCTCTGTTCCTCAAGAAAGTCACGACAGATACGCGCCACGTGACATCGGGCATTGTCTTACTAGAATAACTGCAATCCGACGTAAGCGTTGAAGAATAGGACAACAACAGCGTTAAGAATTTCGTCCCAATATCGCTGTCCATTCAGATTACCGTCGATGAAGATCAACTGCTTTCGATGATGCAAAGAAATTCCCGGCCAAACCATTACACTAGCCCCGCCGAAACGGTCGCATTCCCGCACGCAAGCATCAGAAAACCGTTCTCTTCGTCGGCGATACACTCTTTCCCTACCATCAGCGCGCCGTACACAAAATCGTGATTCATCACTGAAAAGACCTGTGCTCCAACACTGCTGAGTCCAGCGAACACGCTTACGTACCCATTCCATTCTGACTATACGATGACGTTGGGTAAGGATTGGTTCGTGATATGGACACCTAATTCGGATGCCTCGTTCAGCGAGTCTGGTTGCGGACAGTTTGTGCACAGATTCTGTTGTTAGTTCTACCAGGAGTAATTGCTACTGTCCCCATCGCCGGAAGGAAGCGACCCCGCATGTGAGACGTCGTGATGTGTCGGTCTTGTGCAGGGGTCGTAACTGCTGGTCGAACTGAACGCGGTCGGTCGGCAGTAGATCTATTGGTTATATACTTTCCAACGAGACGGTAAATAGTGGCCACAGTGACTCCGAACTCAGCAGCGAGCTCATCTGGAGGTATCCCAGCCTCATGCATACCAATGGCACGCAACCTTTCATTTTCGGTTAAACTTTGCATTTTTTAAAATGTCGGAAGACAAAAACTAGCGTGTTTTCTCAATAACACAGGCTCTCTAGCATAACATAACACAAAGAAAATCGTCGGTCACCCATTCAATTTGACATGCTCGAGTAGCATGTGCTATTTTGATATCTGTAGCAAAATTGTATGCGGTTGGGTGGCCAACAACAACATGTCATTAAACTCTTTGCACGACTTCTTGTCCACAAACATGCAACATTAGAACTATTATATTTCATCCTTTATGCTATTTTCACATTTCTTTCTATTATACTTTCTTTTTTGACTCAGTATATTTGTTTATGTTGGAAAATAAAATTGTAATTGTGTGCATTAGAGTACTGGGCACACACCGTTCTTCTTTACAACCATTTCCATTGCTTACTAGGGTGATCCCTAGCTAGGCACTGCTCACTGGGGGATTACCGTGGCTGAGACAAATGTTAAAACCTTCACTCTCCAGGGAAATCCTTAACAGAGTGAATGAAATTAAAACCATCACTCTCTGCGAGAACACCATCACATAGCTCACTGGGGGATTTCCGTGGCTGTGCAAAATGTTAAAACCTTCACTCGCAATGGGAATCCCTAGTAGAGTGATTAAAATTAAAACCATCACTCTCTAGGAGAACACCATAGCACAGTGCAGTACACCAATTACACCTTTACTTAGAGTTTTTTGGAGAGTTTCAACAGGCACTCTGCAAATGATCGAAAACACATTATTCCTGTGAGCAAAAGACACTTGCAAATGGGGTACCCAAATCCACAGGAGAAGATAAAGTCCCTTTTGGGGTCCTTTAAATTAAGCTAGCGCTAAACCAGTTTAACCTTTACCTAACTCGAAAAGCAGACGACACTTGCAAAAATAATTCTTGAATAACTAATTTTTTTAATTTTGTGTCTCAAAAACATAGGTTATGACCCCTCGCTGGAACGAGCTCGACGAGCTCGTTCCAAAGAGGGGTCATAAGGTATGTGTTTGAGCCAAAAATGAAAAAAAGAATGAAAATTAATTGGCGATTTTTGTGAATAGCACTGGCCAGTTTTTCCGTTACGTTGGGGAAAGGGTTAAGAAATCAAACGAAATCATACGAAGGATGTAGCATGTTGATCAGTGGGAAATTTTGGCCAGTTTCCCACAATTGGGAGAGTTTTGTTCGGGGAACTTATTGATCAATCAGTGGTTCTTATCGTTCAACACCCTGTGTCGAAGACAAGGCCAATGTACAAGCTGGTTGATGAGTTTTTGTTGTTGTTGTTGTTGTAACATCAATCAGTTCCCATTTAGCCGAGTGCAGAATGTATTGTTATATCGCACGAGTTGTGTGACCAAATAACTGCCTTCGTAAAACGCATTGTGTTCACACGAACCGTCTGCCTCCAGACGCAATCGGCTTACATTTTGCAGACGTAATCAGCTTGTGGACATATTCGACCTTCCAGACCGAAATACACGACAATCACATGCTTTTATGCACTTATGTTGCACTTAAGTTCTATAACAAACCTGTATTTTCTTTAAGTGTTGATTATTTCATTTTGAAATGCAGTCGTCGCAGTTGTAATGTGTCAAAATAGAATCGTTGAAAATAATTTATGGGTTGATAATTTAAGAAAATGATACAAGCTAAAAGTGAATGGTCCAATCTCCAACGTTCGCTCAGGATAGATTGTCATAAATAAAATTTGAAGTTTCAGTTGCTCATCGTGGATGTACCTGATATACTCCCACTCGAGCGAGCTAGTGTGCCTTGCCCTTATCAGTTGAGAAACTATGAAGGAAACTGTCAGTTTGAGATATTTGGAATGTTCCTCCCGTTTATTGAATTTATTTATTATTTATTTGTTGGGGTTTAACGACACTCCCGATCGGCAGGGTCATCTCGTCGGACAGTTTGCCGGGTGGAGGAATAATAATAATTCGGCCTCCACTGATTTGTCGCGGTCCCCTAACGAGCGGGACCTCCATTAACCCTTTACCCAACGTAACGGCCAAAACCGGCCAGCGCTATTCTCAAAAATCACCAATTAATTTTCAAAATATTTTCATTTTGTGTCTCAAAAACATAGGTTATGACCCCTCGTTGGAACGAGCTCGTTGAGCTCGTTCCAACGAGGGGTCATAACCAATGTTTTTGAGACAAAAAATGAAAAAAATTAGTTATTGAAGAATTTTTTTTGCAAGTGTCGTCTGCTTTTCATGTTAGGTAAAGGGTTAACCCAGTTTCACGCCGATGTATTCCTTCTCCACTCTCCCTCCTAATCTTTCAGCGTTCATTCAAATACCGTTACCTTCCATTGGCGCTTTCTCGATCTCCTCAACTATAAAACTGGCCGTGTCATCCCTCATATAATTATCCTTCGTGTTTCCATCCAAATTTCTTCATTAGTTTTCCGAGGAGTCTTGTTCTACTAGGCAAATATTTTGGGCATTCTAAAATGAAGTGTTTCAGGGTCTCAGTTACACCTAAGTTACACATTTGGCATCCCTTTTCTCAACTTTTCCGATTCTCCCCCTCAACTCCGGTGATTTGGATCTCACTTTAAAGAATAATTACTCCCACCCCACCCCACACCACCCCTACCCACCCCCACTCCCACCCCGCCAATGGTCCATCCAGGTACACCTCAAAAGCTGGAACATTACTTTACACTATCGGCTGTCTGGTAGAGTTAGCAAATAGTTAAGATAACAGACTTTCATTAAGTCTATCCTGTCGTTGATCTTGATCCATCCAAACTCATCCTCCATTGCTTCTAGTGTTGTGGCATCAATCGATCCTATATAGTTTCTGTCAGGGCGTAGCTAGAGGCCTTTTAATGGGGGGGGGGGGGGGGAGACCCTTTGAAATTCTAACTGGGAATCCCGACACACGAGCGCCGTAGGATGGTAGGCGCGAAACTGCGAGCGCTAAAGGCGCGAATCTTTGGCAGAGGGTTTGGGGTCCTCCCCTAGAAAATTTTGAAAAATTGATGTGCTCAGATGCGTTTTCATGGGTTCTGGTAATAGTTATAATAGCGGGGGAGGAATTCGCTAGAATTGTGCACTTGGTGATACCTTCCTGAAATTTGGCATGATGTAAGGGTAGGCATCAGAGATTTCAAAATCGATCGGCTACAAGTTGGCACCATCCTCTAGCCACCACTAGCAGCGAAATCCAAAATGGCCGCCAAGCGGATCGAAAAAAAGCTATTTTCGCCGATCGCACAACTGAAGCTCCAAACCTAACACCATACATGTGCTGTAATTGATGTGAATGATGGAGTGAAGCCCTTGGAACAAGTTGGGGGGAAGATTAATGGATAATGGGATCAGAATTTCCGTCGATGTGTGCGTCTGTGTGTCTGACTGTCAGTATGATCGTCCGTCCGTAGATAAATTAGTGTTGAATGTTTCTCGGGAATGCAATGGTCAAATGAACATGGTATGAGAGATTCCTGTCAACACATGAACAAGGGTACTCGATAGTATGCAGCAGTGGGGATACTTGGACATTTGATAATCCAATTAAAGTGACAGTCTATTCTCAACTTCCGGCATTTTCGATAGATTTATTTTCTAAGAAAATAAAACTATCAAATTTCTAGAGGAGTTCTGGTTCAATCTCAACACCATAGCGACACGTCTGCCAGCAAGGGCAGTGCTGGAATGAACTCGGGATGCATTAGTTCCCGTTGTTAATTATACAATGTTATCTTGCCAGTATAGAACATTGGCAAAATGGGACTAGAAGGGGTGAGTGTATGTTTGCAGTCATTCGAGGTACAGGAATATTTTTTGACTACAAGTAGTATTCTTCATTTTCGGCCAGTTAAGATGTGGTGTGTTCCAAGTCAGGATTAATGTTGCCGACACTTAATGCCCATCCCTCATGGTATGCTACTTTACCAGGGATATAGAGATATAGCCACCACTGGGAGCCAAAACATGACCTTTGATGTCGATGAGTGGTCGAAATGTTTTAGCGAATAACTTATCGAAATATGATCCGGTATGGCAATTTGATACCTTACGTTAGATTTATTAGATCAACTCAGGTATGGATTCATTGAGACATGAGTGCGCTACAAGATGAAGGATTTCCAAGTTGATTTGCTATGGAGTAGGAACTGACTAGTCACATGTGGCCTATGGCCAGAGAAAGACAAGGATACCATAGATGAACACACGGGTGAACGAAGGTATCAACTGTTGTACAGAGGCAAAATAGTTGGGGATATTGTATCATGCTATGCATGAATTAACACCGTCTTGTGCAGTAAATAACAGACTATTTTCCGAAATCTAAAACTGTATTCCTATACCCCGGACAATGTAGCAAGCCACATGGGATGAACATTTGTTAGCAAAATCAACTCAACTAGAAACATGACATGTGTTAACTGGCCGAAAATGGAAAAAAAAATACCAGAATAGGAGATGACTGGTCCTAACATGACAGTATACTACTCAATATTGTTACAACAGCCACCTTCACACTTACACAAAGGTGTGCACCTTAATCCAGCTTTCAAGCATTTGCAATTGCCCTTGCAGGCCTTGGCACAACTACAGTGGAGCATCAGAGCACATGCAGCACTTGCGTCTCCTAGGTGAGTCCAAAATGGGACCAGAATATTGAGACGTGGATTCCACTCCCATCCGTACTGTGATGGGTCTGGCACACATAAGTGTTTCTGCAGAGCACGATGCCAAATGAAAGATGACACAAGAATTACCCTTTTTACATGTTGATACAGAGCTGCTTTGGTGGGCGGGATGTTTTCCATAGACTTAAGGCCATGTGTGAACATATGCCGTCTCGCATCATTGACACGTGTACTGACACAACTGTTACTGTACATCTGTATGGTGAGTTTTTCGATATGCTGCATATGAGGGGAATCCTCTGAAAAGACTTGCGGATTCTCAGTCAATTCTATCATCATTTCAGTTGATGCGGGAAAATTCATCCATGCATTCCATCCTGTCTTCTTCCCAATGCCGAGCATGCTGGATGTTACATCACAACCTGTGAAGGCGTGGAAGAAAGTCAGGGCCTTACAGTAATCAGGTCCAAGTTGTGAAGCTATCTCATGAATTGGCATATCTTTATATGCCTTTCCAATTCCAAACCCAATCCACAGCTCACTGAGTCCAAGGTCACGGAATGTTGCGAAATGGTGCAAAGACAGAATGACGACATCAGAATCAACCGTGCGAAGAAAAGCTATTTTGTGACCTTGTGAGACTGCATGGTTGAGATGAAGCATCATGCGCGTGTCTGCTTCCTCGTGGTTCGATGGAGATATGTCACATAAGCTAACATCCTTATTGCATAGTACATATTCTCCTGATGTCGTTAACAACTGGTACTCGGATGTTGATGTTAATTTCAGCAGTTCAGCAGACAGGAACTTGAAAAATTCGTCTTTATTCTCACTAACTTTCAAGAATGCCTGCCAATTCTTCCCTTTAGGTAAAGGGACGTTCTCGGACACCCGTATCAACCTAACTGCTGTCTCACCGAGGCGTTTTGCTCGCGTCTGATTCTTCAAACTGCCTTCGGGGTAACAGTCATAGATCGCATCAACCCTTGTGGTGTTCGTGTTAATCAGAGATTCGATGTATGGCAATAATTGCAATCGAGCATATTCTCCAAACAGATCCGCTTTCTGTGGTTTGATTACATGGACTACAGCAGGCATATCCAAGATGACAACTGAAGCTTGTCTAGCTGCTGAATTCTTCCCTTGTGCAGGAATAGCTGGTAAACAATTGAGAATTTGAGATTTTGTCCCACTCCGTAGCTTACCTCTATCGGATAATGCTGGCGGATCACGTGCATTCTCGTGCATGAAAAACTCATCCATGTTTGAATCAGGCCGGGCTTGCAGTGAAACGAACATCTGGGTAACTATTGCGGCAGTTGCTTTACTTGACATGAGTTTGTCTCGGCCTTTGTCCAGGTTGGCTGGGGGTGGGTTAAGGAAGGTATATATATTTGCCTTGGGAATAACATCATTCAGGGGTACGGTGCATTCCACAAGCCTTTCCTTCAAGAAAGTGGAATATAAATGCTTGCCCCTTTCGGGTAATGACCGTAAACTCTTACTAACTTCGGGGTCCATATATTCACCAGTATCTAATGTCACCAGCTGACCACTAGTTTCATCATAAGGGTTGATAATGAGTCCCTGATTCACCAGATCGAGGAGAGATTTCAATTGATTCAGAAATTTTTTCTGCTCTGATACCGAACTTTCCGGGTGTTCCGTGTTATCTGATGATGTTGTGTGGAAACTTGCATATTCATACTCATCTATAACACGCAGAACTTCTGACCTTGAAAGCTCAATAACGACTTTCTCTTCAGCCTGGCCATAGAGACCTTTTGGACCACTGTCTTCTTTGAGTAGTTGGATACTATGTTCTTGGCTCTGATCTAAACCCATCATACTGAACTTCCTCTCACTACGCTGGACCACAAAATGGCCTTCCATGAATTTGTTGTGGATTGAAGGATGCCGCCTGGGTAGCTGAGACATGTCTCTCAGAAATACGGGGACCCACCGACAATAATTTGTATGTCCTAGGGCAAAAAAGTAACTGCACAACTCATCGATAGAACACAGTGTACCAGGCCAGTTACCGATTCGTTGGTTCCGAACGAATTGACAGCTTGTCAAGAGAAAGTTCCGAACGATTTCACCCCAATAGCGCGCAGTTGGAGATTGTGAAAGAATCCTCTGTTCCCACATTTCAAATGACTCATGGGGCCCAGTCTGCTGACAGTAAATCTCATAAGCATTCTTTCTGAGGATCTCAAGCCAAGCTAGAGTGAGAAGATATGCCTGTCGCGTCCTCTTGACATGTTTCCCACCAAGTAGGGATGATGCTACACCGGGTGTGAATATCTTTGCGAGGTGAAACATTCGCTCCCAACCAGAACCACCCATAAGCTTACCACCAGCTTCTTGGGTGCACATTTCAAGATGCAGGAATCCAATCATACACACCATTCGATCCTCACCTATCTCCTCTGGGAACAGCCATTGACATTTTTTCTGCCTGGCATACAACGGACAGTCACCTTCAATGACAGGTATCTGGCCGGGGTTTACGAAAGCAGTAGCTTCCCTGACCACATACATAGCATGCTTCTGCATACTGAGTGAGTCCGCTTTCTGCTCACTGAAAACAGGGAATACCCCAATAACTGCACGAGGTTTGACATTGTCTTGATCTTCATGTTTTGAAAAGAAGCCTGAAAAGGTCACAGGGACTTCATCAAGCTGCCAGCTGCCATCAACCTTCCCTTTATTGCTGATCTGTGACACATGAGACAACCAGTCATTCTCTCCCACGTTCAAATCTGCATATTCATTGGGCCGTACATTACATTCATCTGGAGATTCAAGCCTGATGTCCCCACCAAAGTCTTCAACGAAAGGAACAAATGCATAGTCGTCTGGGAGTTCAATTTGTGTGTCTTCTGGAACATCTAAACTCAGTGGTGGGGGATCAGTACCCACATTGTCCCTGCTCAGTTGACCAATGAGTGTGATGGACGTACCATGCATATCAGATCTACCAGATACATCAATGTTATCAGTGGTTCCTATCGAGAAAACATTACGTTTGCAGTTAGCTGGGACTACAACACCTTCGTTCTTGAACCGCAGTGAAACAGCTCTCGCGAAACTCCTGCGAACATCCATTACGCGATCATAAGAGACAGAGAGTCCCATTTGATGAAAATCTCTGATAAGATTTTTCATACGATCATGGGCATGCAACTTCAAACCCACATAAAGAGGCATTGGAGTTTCTCTGTCACGTCTCTGGTGAACATTTTGTGCATGTTCGGAGCGTTTCGCTGAATTGCTGATCAACATCTGTGAAATAGTACAAGCCACTCGAGTCTTGGCATTAACAGTCTCATCATCGCCTAAGTTCTGTATACTACATGTGCCCTCAAGTAGAACTCTAAGAAGAGTCAGGAGTGAGTTGGGTACAGGCTCGCTCAAGCAATAAGATGAAAATGATCCCGTGAAAGGAGCTTGAGATATGAGTATGTGTTTACGCAGAAGAAGACCCACATCAACTATCTTTTTTGCCTCTTCCTCAGACACTATACGAGTTAAAGATTCGGACAACAAGGAGCCAACTCGAAACCTACTTGAAATAAACACATCTCTACCCTGTGTGAAGGCGTCCCAGCCATCGCCCAATTTCTGCAACAAATGTTCTTTGAATCGAGTGGAATGTATTTCTTCACTAAGCCAATCAGAACCGACTTGCTTCAACCTCCGACTGTACAGATTCTTGAGATCGACAAGCTTCATCGCGGAATCGTTGTGTTCAACAAATGTTATGAGCTCTGCCATAACGAGAGGGTCATAGGGCAGGCCTGACGCGGAATGTTCGGCGTTCTTCGACTTTTTAGATTTAGCCGCTCGTGCTTCATTGGCAAGCTTACAATAACAGGTTTTGTGATAGTAAAGATCACTAGCAGCGGAATCAAATGCTGCATTGACCCGAGAAAAAACAACCCAGTTCTCGGCTTCCTTTGCCATAATTTTGAGTTTATTGTTATCAGACATTGATCTGCAAATAGGCTCACTGCTGTCACCTTCGCGTTTGTGACAATAAACACACTGGGGCAGTTTCCTGTCACAGCCAGATTCAAAACTTGTCCGTGTTCTTTTAGGACTCAGCGTGGAGCAGGATGCCACTGCCTCATTTCGCTCTCGCTTGTGTAGCACGCGCTGTACGATGTGAGTCCGAATACTGTCACGGCATGTCTTATGATATATTGCCTTATTCGTCAACAGTGACATCGACATACACTCATCACTCTCTCTCATCAAACAATCAATGGTCAAATTATATGGAAGCTCAACGCCATTATCTAGGAAGCGCGTTATGTCTTCCTCAATAGCTTTATAGGCGTCATGAAAACGAGATTCTCTATACGGACGCATCAATTTCTTGGAACTGTCTTGCTGGCAAAAGCAACAACGTTCCCAGTCAGTACTAGTCCGTACACGAAGAGGATTCTCACTCATTCTGTGAATGATTTTTGTGAACAATCGCGTTCTCGAATTAATTTCGACAGACAAATCAGAATTGCTTGCGGAATTACGCCAAACAAGAGATTGTATGGCAAAGAGACTGCTTCATAAAGAGCGTTGTTTCTCCGGGATCAGCGTCATTCAGGTTTGCCTGAATGACGCTGATCCCGGAGAAACAACGCTCTTTTCAAGTTCCAAGAAATTGATGCGTCCGTATAGAGAATCTCGTTTTATTCTACATCATCTCCCACGTCTGTTTCCAACACGTGCGTGGATCAGAGTTCACTTTCGCGCCCTTACAATCGGATGTATAGTCGGTAGACCGTCGAAAAGGAGGTTCCCTTCAGCCGCTGGCGGCCATTTTGGATTGTGCCGCTACTGGTCGCCACCGGTCGGTGTCAACTTGTAGCCGATCGTTTTTGAGAACCTCATAGCCTACACTAACAGTGTGCCAAATTTCAAGAAGGTATCACCAAGTGCACAATTCACCTGTATGTGACGAATTCCTCCCCCGCTATAAGGCTAATTTTCATTTCCAAATTCAGTGATTTTTTTGTTGGGAAACATTTTTAATTCGAGTTGGATACAAATTTTCAATATCTTCTTGCTTTGCCCGAATTGTCCCCAGTGGCTCGTACGCCTCCTGTCTGACGGACAAATTTGAAACATCGCCTTTGGGAAAGTGGGAGTTTTGTGTTTCTAGAGCATTTCACAGGCACTTGACATGACAACAAGTACTTTTTTATTGACCCTTTGAACCCGTAAGACCGCGCTTTTCCGGTCCAGGATCATGACACACCGTACATTTAAAAAGTAGAATGGCTGTTCAGTGAATTTGTAGGGTAGACCAATCGATATTTTCAACGTGCAGCCCAAAGGCTGCGCGTTGAGAATATGGATATGTCTACCCCAAATGATGATTATGGACTCTTCTAATTGATGTCATTCAACTGACATGGAAGGAACGATCAGGGTTCAAAGGCTTAACATGCCGTTACATGCGACTCGGCTGGGTCTCGGTAGTCGGAATATTTCCTTATTATGGTCCTCCAGTCGGAAAAACAGGTTTGTTAGTGAATTATACCGAAAATTCAGTAGTTTTTAAATTTCTAACTGTTGATATTTTTGCCCTCCGAATTTCCAACTATTGAGGTTTTGACAAATATTGGGGGAGGGGGGGTGAGACACCCCCCCCCTCCCCACACACACACACACACACACACACACACACACACCACCCCTGTCGCGACGTCCTTGGTTTCTGTATGGGTGGGATAGTCACGAAACAGACCAAATGAGATCAAAGTTTTAGTAATAAATCTACAATAACCTGTGACGCCGAGTACTGTTATTGAATCCGCGACTATGTTAAATACATTTAAATTTCAATGAATTTTTAACTGGTATTGTAAATCAATCGAAACGACCTTGACAATGTCACAGATATATGTATTCACAACACAATAGTAAACTTAAATTGAGTAATCACGTATGATAACAGTTGCACGAGGTTGTGAAATCAACTACACTTGGGGATTTGTGCCCAACATATTTTAGATTTTTACATTGACAATGACTTCATGCCGACAACCAGAGGCGCCTGGAGGTCAATGAACTTGTGTGCAGATACGTAGAAACCAGACACAGAGGGGAGGTGTCCCTCGACCTTTTCCAGAAAGATTCAAGAGAGAGAAACTGAGACAGAGAATTAACCCTTTACCTAACGTAACGGCAAAAACCGGCCAGCGCTATTCACAAAAATCGCCAATTAATTTTCAATATTTTTTTCATTTTTTTGTCTCAAAAACATAGGTTATGACCCCTCTTTGGAACGAGCTCGGCGAGCTCGTTCCAAAGAGGGGTCATAACCTATGTTTTTGAGACAAAAAATGAAAAAAAATAGTTATTCAAGAATTTTGTTTGCAAGTGTCGTCTGCCTTTCATGTTAGGTAAAGGGTTAAGTGTCTTACCCATGGGCATTTTACTGTGCATTTATGAGGCGGTTTGGTAATAATTTAACCCTACAGCTCTGAAGAGATGTAGGATTAAATTATTACTACTCCTCACTATCGAATTTTAGTTCAATGTGGCGTCTGCTCTTTCACTTCCAAAATTGTCTTGAAGCGAAAATTTATGCAATGGGGGTGAAATGGGGTTTACAGCGCGCGCGAGAGAGAGAGATGTGCACAGACCCTTTACTCTTAAAATGCGACCCAGAATTCCATTGTTTGTAGAGGGTGCATAGGACTCTTTACTCATAAAATGCGACCCAGAATTCCCACATTGGATTTGTCTCCACTACAAAGTTTAGACTCGAGAAGTTTGCACATTTATTTATTTATTTATTGGTGTTTAAGGTCACATACTTATGCACAATGGCTAATCGTGACCGTGACAGTTTTACGGGTGGAGGAAGCCGGAGTACCCGGAGAGTACCACCGAGCAACGACGAGCAGCTGTCAGCTCCCCAGCACCGTAACTCTGAAGTCTGCACCGCAGCACAGGCAGGGTTAGATTGGTTGAAGACATGCGCACCATCGACGTGCAGTACGCCTCAGTACACAGCGTCATCGTGCCCCCATGTAGGCAATCGGGGTGAAGTGTCTTGCCCAAGGACACAACGCGGCTGCCGCAAGTGCGATTCGAACCGAGGACCTCTCGGCTTGCAGCCTGCACCTCTACCAACTGAGCCACCGCGCCCCCATTTGCACATTTTAGGCTACACATTTTAACAAATTTCTCAATGAAGACGTGCGTGAGTCCCGAACCAAGCTTGTTGAATTGTGTACCTACCCTACTTTTACCAAAATGAAATGCTTCCTACGTCCCTCTGTGTGTGTTGGTGGGGGGGGGGGGGGGGCAGGGTGGGTGAAGCACAAATACCAAGACGAACTGAGGCTACCAAAAAAAAAAGAAAAATATAATCACAAAAATGTCACTTTTCATTTTCAAATCTTGGTGAGCAGGAAGGTGGGTGTTAAAAGTGTGTTTTTAGGAGGTGTGGTGGCGTTTACAATACTATACCATCGAAACATCTGATAACATCTGTCGGTGTTTTCGTTCAATAAAAGCAACAAAAGGAAACTTAGCTTTGTTTTCTACTGATGTTATGGGTGGGTTTTTTTCAACAATTGCTTGCTTCACAATTGGACCTTCCTCGCTCGTCTAATGATTTAGAGGGAGATAACTTTATCGAAAACAGATTTTCATGACGAAGTCAGGGATGGAATTTCAAGCAGTAAATGTTTCCCGCAATGTAATGAGCTCTGTCAGACAAGATTAAACTGGTTAAATTTCTAGTCTCGCATTATGGGAAAAACATGCAGATTAAAACTTGAATATTTCGACATCAGGGTGCAGAGGCGGTTAACTGAGTCTCCGAGATGGGCGCACTAACGTGCAGAAGTTAAGAACGAAGTAAGTAAAAATGGTCGTAGCAGCCATGTCAGTACTGTTCACAATAGAACACATGATCACACGGTAACCAAATTTAGGGCAACCCATTACAATCCAGTTCGTGTGATCATCGTTTGTTATATTATTCTAGCCACAACCCCTCACCATATAAGGAAGAAGGGTACTCCATTGCAAATCAAGGGAGATAATCAAATCTTATATGCATTTTGGGGGGGGGGATTAATGAATACGCGTTTTGATCCCCTTCCACCCCTCTGACCTTCAGGTATGCCACCCACTCTCAGTGTAACTCTCTGGACTGATCTGAGTACACAGGATATATGGGGTGGGGGTTCCCTTCCACGGTTGGGGGGGGGGGGGGGCTAGCCTTCGGGCTGGAAGGTATTTGAAGTAGATGAAATTGCCCGAACTTTAATCAGACCTGTGTCAAAAGACAGACTGACTGTAGTGCACAGGCCTGCAAAGATGTGGAGGTTACAAAGAAGGGAACATCATATATAGGCCGAAGCACATATTCCCTGTAGAGTAGCACATAACGCCATCTGCCACACACTGAGAATGGACTTAAACAGAATTGGAATTTCCTTCTGAAAAAGTGGGAAGTGCCCCCGAAGAGTAAATAGAAAAACTGGATGGGAAAATCTTCCAAGTGTTTATTGACTTGAAAAAGAACACACACTTGCTGGTTTGTGTATAGGAGACAATGCCATATACCTAAAAGCTGCCGAGCTTTACGTCGCATCATCGTTGGATATCAGAGCGGTTTATTCCCAATAAGACGAATCAAAACAAGACGACTGTCGAAAATGGTCATCACAACAAGACGGATCCCAACAAGACGAATTTAATTAAAATGTCTATATAATCCATTTATTTTGCGGTTTGGTTGTGGTATTTTGAAGAGGAATTTTATTTTCTAAGAAAAAAACGTTTTATTTCAGATACTTTCTATATTATAAACCTGCACGAAAACGACAATAAAATAATACTCTACTAACAAAAGATAAAGGAGTTTACATCTTGTACCATATAATATAATGACAATAAATTTAAACATTTGTCCCATTTACACTTTATTTATTCTTTATAAAATTGCAAGGACAATTTTCAGTTCATCAACGATAGGGCGTGGGAACTTGGGAACCAGGGCTCAAAATAAGTGGTTTCTCATCGCTATTTGCTATGCAAAACGTGCTAAAAGCTACACAATTTTCAATTATGTATAGCATTTTGCGATACAATATATTCAACTGCAGCCTAATAGGCTGCAGTTGAATATCTTGTATTGCAAAATGTAAAAATGAAAATTTGCAACAAACTTTGCAAGCTAGTTCACTGATGCTTTACCCCTGATATAAGATTAACCCTCTGTCTCGCATTAGCAACTTCATATGTAACGCGAATATTATTGGTTAAATTCATCCTGCATTGTTTCTGCATTTTGCATAAAATACCCAGTCAAAGTAACTTTAAGCCCATGAAATTAAGAAATGTTACGCATTTGGAAATATCTAAGTCCATGCAGTTGTTAAAGGCAGTTCAGTTGAAAAACATAGCTAGTGCTTCGTGTGTTGCAGCTCATTTGAAAAAATACAGAAATGGATGGACATTATTCTATCTGCTCAGAAGAGTTCAAAACAAAACAGTATGGCATAACTCCGGTATACAACAACTGCAATTTAAATAAAATGCTATTCATTTTTCGGAAATGTGTAGCATTTTGCTACGCATAGAAAAAGGGTATTTTGAACCCTGGGAACGTTCGGTATTGCATCATAAATAAGACGACTGCTAAGTCAATGTGTGGGGTAGAGTAATAAATATTGTTAACATGCAGACTCCCAACGAAGGTCACAGAACCAAAAAACAATTGAAATATTTAACAGCTAAGCTCAGTGCTCAGACAAGGCAATTTTACATCCTACCAAAGATCCACAAGGACCGTTCTTCATGGACGGATGACTTAACTCCTCCCGGGAGGCCAATTGTATCAGAATCTTACGCGATGTCGGAACTAATTGATTATCATCTGAAACCTATAACAAATAGACATCCGAGCTATCAAAAAAACACGCAGGATTTTCTGTCCAAAATTTCGAAATTGAAAATATCTAAAAATGCTATCCTGGCTACTTTGGATATCGACAGTATGTATACAAACATTGATATTGATAAAGGTGTTAAATCGGTTAAAAATGCATTTGAAAAATATCCGGATGCAAAACGCCCGGATGAACAAATTTTGGATCTTTTAGAGCCGAGCTTAAAAGGTAATGACTTTCAGTTCAATGGAGAATATTTTCTACAAATAATGGGTTGTCCTATGGGCAAAAGATTCAGTCCTAATTTTGCAAGCATTTATGTAGCGGAATGGGAGGAAAATACCTTAAGCAAATGTGCAAAGCATCCTCTCGTATATCTCAGATATGTAGATGACATTTTTATTATTTGGGAACATTCAAAAGAAGAATTTGATGAATTTTTAGAAATTTTGAACAATCATGATCCAAACATTAAATTAAAAGCTACTATCAGTGAAAAGTCTGTGGATTTTCTCGATGTGACTGTGTATAAAGGCAAGCAATTTCAGGTGCCCGGTCATTTAGATTATAAAGTGTATTTTAAACCAACTGATTCACATCAATTGTTGCGCACAAAATCATTTCATCCTCAACATACATTTAAAGGTATCATCAAATCACAACTCATTCGTTTCCACCGCAATTCAAGTGATAAGGTAAATTTCAATGAGGCTTGTTCTACTCTATTTGACGCCCTCAGATCGAAGGGGTACTCGCTGCGCTTTTTGCGTAGCCTGAAATCTCAAACTCTGAAAAAGCTCGAAAGTCCAGCAGACACTATTGATTTCGAACCACTGAAAATTGAACACAACAGACCGTTGCTGAATGGTAGTGGCTCGGTATTTAATTGCAAAAAGCCTCGTTGTAGATTGCATACTTTTATGCCTGATCAGAAAGAGGAATTTTCCTCCGAACAAACGAAAAATCATTACCAGATCAGTAACTCCCTCCATTGTGATTCACCAAATTTTATTTACCTTTTCACTTGTAAACGCTGTCGGAGGCAGTATGTTGGTCATAGTCAAAATCCTTCCCGAGAACGTTCTACTAGACACAAACTGGATATAAAACATAATGCTGATGCCCCAGTAGCACAACATTTTAACCTTCCTGGCCATTCTTTGGACAATTTCGAAATCCATCCTATTGAACAACTACCAATTAAAGACACATTAGAAGAAATGGATGAATTTAGAAAAAGATGTGAAGCTTTTTGGATCAACACGCTTCAAACTCTCTGGCCATTTGGTATGAACATATCAGATGGAGAATGCGAAAGGAGGTCCATCATTCCTTTCACTTTAACATACAACAGAATGAATATCGAAATAACAAAAATGTTAAAAGATGAATTCAATTTTACCAATGCTAAATTAAACGAACCTTTGAATCTTCGACCTGTCATCGCCTATAAGAAAAACAAAAGCTTGCGTAACATCCTTGTAAGGACTAAATTAGAGCCCATCAATGAATAACATCAATTATTTCCAGTCAGTTTAACCAGTTCCTAAGCTCATCACATAGTTTAAATAAATTTTATGTATTTTTGTCATGTTTGAAACCCATCAGGGTTCAGTAAACGAAAACAATTTTTCGGCGGCATATTAAAAGAAAAAGACGTTTCAGTAGGAAATGTCTGTGATAGTGCGAATTTTTAACCTCAAACACACACAAACACACAGAATAATATATATACATACGCCCACATGCAATTGTGTATACTCCCCACTTTCGTGTACTAATTCTCTTTCACTTTTTCCTACTCTCTTTCCCTCTCTCCTCCATCACGCTTCTCTGTCTCTCGCTATCTCTTTCCCCCTCAAGGGTACTCACTCTTGGAAAGGCACATACGCAGATATTTTAATTCGGCATCTCCCTTACATTCACTCACGTATTATTACATACAAGAAGGCTAATATTATCCGAAATGATTTTAACTTTTAGGGCCTTATAAGAATTTATAGAAGAATCTCTTTTTTCGAACATGTTTTTTTTTAACTTTGTCGGCAGTATTATTTTTTTAAATTCGCGTTTGGTGTGACAAGTGAGTCTTTTCACAAAGATAGCTGACTGACTGTTTGCACTGCATTTAAGGAACACGAAGTTTTGTTGCCGAGACAAGCTATGGGGACAAGTGCAGTGTGTTCTTTGTTAGTTATTATTGCACAATAAACTTCTAACACGGCTTACCCTCTGGCAAAGATATTTCATTTAACAAAGACATTGTTATGAGACGCTGTTTGCTGAAGTTTTGTACCTTTTTATCAATCAAAATAAAATACACATAAAAGAGAGAGGTTAAAAAAGATATAACTATCGAAATTACTACCGAAATAAACTCTTGCTCGAGCTGAATTGTGATTGTGGGTGATCAAGAGATAAAAACAATAACTGCTCAGCAACTGCTCAAACAAAGTACCCCCACCCCAAAATAAAATTTAAAAAATACCCCCAACAGCATGAATATTCATATTTTATTTCGTTTATAAAATTAATTTACCCTACAATTAATGAAAAAAGTTTTCGTCTTGGTGGGATTCATCTTATTGGGTTCGTTTTGATGGCATGGCATCATCAGAACACCGGGAAACGATATGAAAACTGGTAAAATGGGCATTATATGGAAAATAAAGTGTTTTTCGGGATGGATGAACCACTGGTGATCGTCATAGTCTTCATATGCCTATTTGCCAGAATTCCACAAACGGATTAAGTATAATTTTAAAAAATTACAATGTCAGGGTATATTACGAAAATCCACATGGCTCATTCAGTTCAACTATTCTGATTATCCTAACTTCTATTAACAACAGTTCATTGTTTTTTAGGATTTTTTCAGGTTTCAAATGACGTGTTTCACAAAATAATGCGAAACTAAAGGTACACTCTGGCGTCAATGTTGACTAGCGCTCGGACCTCACAACTAATCCACGCAATGCATCCCTCCGAAATGACATAACCGCCTTTTTGCCCTCTAATTTGCTTCTGAATGAATGTGAAGAGCATTACATTATCGAAGAGTATTTGTAGACATTCTGCAATAAATTATAACAAAACAAACTCACAAATAAACTACCATTTACTTCTGATGGAATATACATAATATATCTTACAATGACAAAATCTGTTGCCTTTATTGTTGTACTAGCATTTTTCTAAAGGGCACACTCTAAAATCAGTTTGGTTAAAAATCAACCCAAATCGACTGGGTTGAGCGAATATGAACCCAATTGGGTTCATATTCACTCAACCCAGTCGATTTGGGTTGATTTTTAACCCAACTAATTTTAGAGTGCATTAACAGGTGGCTTGCTTTAATTACATAGTAAACGACGTTCTGGTCAATAATCGCTGGACAATAAGACATACTTTAACGTTAATGAATTGCGATTTAGCAGCACCCAATTAAGGACAATTGAACAAAATTGCGCAAGCTGGTTAGAACTGTGAAACATGAGAACTTACCATTCGTCACGATTCGTCTCTTCGGCTACTGCTCTCGCCGAGAGCATTAAATGCAGTTTTTGCCTTGTCGGTTTGATATGATGAATAACATAACTGCCTGATGCTTCACGTGAAACAAAGGTCTAGAACCTAGTTGTCGGAACGCTCTTTTCATGTTATTGGTGTGTGTGAGTGTGTTTTGAAGGACACAATCAGTCATTATGAATGATGGTTTCTGATCCCCAACCGGGAATCAAGCCCTCGGCAACACCACCTGGCAATCAGAAAACCAACACATAAACCTCTGACCATTGCACACCGTCAAAAACGATAGCTGGAATCCATCTGTTTAGATGAAGTACTCATGAACACTCGATTCACTCTCCTTACGGCACATGCACAGTGTGAAATGCGCTGGCTAAAGTGCTGTGATGAGCTTCAGACAAAGACTTGCATGTATGTGTATTGTGAAGGACGCGATCATAATTTGGAGGAATTTGGAATGTTAGTTTCTGATCTTCTGCAGGAATCGAACCTTCGGCAACCCAGCCTAGCAACCAAGAGTCCAACACCTAAACCACTAAACCATTACACACCTTTAAAACATATGGTTGGAATCTAGCTTTTTAGATGACGTTCTCGTGATCATTTGGTTCATTTTCCTGAAAGTGTGCAGCACAATGGCTACAGTGCGACAAAATGCCTGTGGTTGGCCTCAGCCGAACACTGGCACTGGCCTGTATGTGTATTTTGAAGGACAAAATCATTTTTCGCAGCCGGGAATCGAACTCTCGGCAACCCCGTCTGGCAATCAGGAATATGGGGTGGTGAGAGGGAAGGTATGAGTGTCGGTGTTTGGAGGGGATGGTTGTTACACAGAATAGTGTGTAGATAAGTTTAGTCCGTTAATGTCCACACAACACATCGGCAATTGTGCTGAATTCTGATAAATCGCGATCAGGGATTATCTAAACTCATCGGATGTCATTCCCTTGCCAATACTACTGCCGAGTAGTACGTTTGAGCTCCACGAGAAGGAGTGGTGAGTTTGAGCTCCATATTTCTAAAACTCTCCGTATGCATAGCGAAAAGCGAACAAATGCACAGACAGATTGAAAGAGAGAGTGAGAGAGATTTGCATTTATATATTAGATTAAACTGGATTGGGTTTACATGAAGATTAAATAGAAATCATATTCAATAGGCAGTGAACGGAACCATGGTAAACAACCTTGACTGTGTTTCAAACTTTAGGTTTAAAGACAGCGAGAAGCGTACCAAAAAGGTTCAGTGCACTTTATGATCGCCAAACCGCATAATGACGTGTAAATCACTTGTCACAATTTCAGGACATTTCCGGATATGACTGTTAAAAATAACGTTCCTGAAAAATAAGAGTATTTGACTTGACTACAGCATTGCAGATGGCGCCTTGACACACGAGACGCTATCAAACTAACTGTTTATTTATTCATTTATTGGGGCTTTAGCGACACTTTTAACAGCCAGGGCCACATCATGTCGGACAGTTTTACGGGTGGGGGAATCCTGAGTACCCGGAGAGAACTCTTGGCTGATGGATTCTAACATACTGAATTTTTCCGGTGGCACGTGGTGGGTATGAGAACGAATGAGTTTGGGTGAAAGGGAAGACCAGGGGTGTGTTGACTATACCAGAGTGTTTTTATTGGTTGGGATTCTTCCGGATCCTCATTTTAAGTTATTATGACACGACGTTACTTCCCTCTTCCTGCTCCACTTTTGCCCCCTCCTAAATGGGGCTGGAAATGAATACAATATACAACAGCTGACCAATCCTTCAATCCGGCATGTTTAGTCTCTTTCACAAAGCAAAGATTACAAATACCCTTGCAAACGATACAACAATAAACACTCAACTGGAGGAAGGAACAATAAAGATTCAATCCATGCAGCGTACGTAAAAAGCCCCAAAAGTCGTCTCTCTCTCAGAAAAAAAAAGTCATCTGATAAAAGCGTCCCCCAACCCCTCCCCAAGCATCTCTTGTCCCATCCAGAAGATACGAAACGCCCAAACAAACGCCTCTACGCTCCGACACGGGGTGGCCCTGGCTGTCGAAAGTATCGTTAAACTACAGTAAATAAATAAATAAATAAATAAATAAATAAATAAATAAATAAATAAATAAATAAATAAATAACACCTGTTCGCAATATCTCAATTAAAGGACGCAACCGAGTTATTTGTTTTTGTGTTGTTATTTTAATCCCATATACGGAATTTTATTTGAGACGTTCGTTTTCTTACTTACGTTTACGTTTTGGATACAAATAAGACCTCCAGTTTAAGAATATGGTAAAATAGGGTTATCAGCTCGTGTAAATAACGTCATGACCTTTCATTACTCGCCAGTTCTTCAGAATAATCCAGATGTGCTGAGACGAGAATGTGAATGCGGGGCCTGTACCCTGATGTTGATAAAGCTGGAGGGTTTTTCCCCGAGAAAAAAAATAAAATTAGGAGTCAAATGGAGCGTTGATATTGCATTTCGTGTGGTACTTCCTGTTACATATATATCTCACGAGAAAGAACGAGTACTTCGGTTCAAAGGAGGCATTCGCTCGAATCAACGAACTCCACCTGCCTACGGTTGCACTGAAGTCATTCAACACCATACTCCGACATGTGATTATTTCATGGTGTCAAGGACGTACCCAGGGGAAGAGCACAGGAACATCTGCCACACACACCACACACAGCATAATCTAATATGAAACAACAGATGTTTTGCAAACCAAGGAAGTACTGGTAACCATGCAGGTCGCAAAAAACACGGTTGAACAAATTTTGATTGCTTAGGTATGTTTCAAGATTTCGGGTGTCTTAGCTGTTGTATGTTGATCTTTGTAGGCCTAAAGCCTACTGGGATTAATACACCCCAAAAGGGACATTAACCCTACCGAATCGGCTGCAACCGTCCGCGTAATTTCTAAATGGAGCACTTGCAAAAACGCCAAAACATTTCAACAAAACCATATGGTGTGAGACCTCGTTGCAACAAGCTCGTCGAGCTCATTCCAATGAGGTGGCGGGGGTGCATACAGAGCATGTGTTGTTAACGTACATGTTTTTTTCGCCATATATTTGTTTATGGATTCAACTATATTGGAGTTCTATGGTGGTACGTTGAAGAGGAGTGAGAGCGAATTGCTTTGGATAAAATAGGGCGGGGAAGGGGTGCAGGGATGTTTTCGACTGCACGGGAGTATTTAGTTGGTTTGAAATCTCCCAAACCCTTCTTTTTAAGATTCTTCAGATTCAGATTCTTTATTCACGGTACACATACATGTAAAATGGTTACAAATAAACATATTGCACAAATGTAATGAGAAGTATACCGTGGGAAGTGGCAGAGCCAGATTGGCTGTCTACCTGCCGCCCCCTGGAAGAAGATGGGGTGATTGCAAACAGACTGTGACTGAAAGAATGAACTGAGAGCCAATTATGTGACACATGATGGAGACTGACGATCGAATCATTACTTTTCAGAGATTAGAGTATTAGTGTTTCATTTTCGCCAGCGGAAAGACGGTGATTCAAGGTTGGCAAGAAGCAACCTGCCTATAGGACTCCCTCCACTACTTATCATAACACATGATGGCGGCAACAAGTCCCGTCGTGAAGTTCGTATCGTTTAAACTGCGACAAGGAGGTTGCTCATGATGTTTGGGCGTGGTGTCTACGTTAGCTGCATCATCATCGTAGGATGACGAATGTTATGATTTATTTGTTTAGACTTTTATTTGCAAGTTCTTAATTGTATCCATATAGTATTTTACATAGCACCGCTGTAAGGAGGACGCGCGACAGGTTGCACAAGACGAGGATTCCAGATTTAGACGCGGACCACGACTTTGACAATTTACGAAGTTTACGAAGTGCAATCAGGGCAGTAGGGATTGTTGCAGCTCACATAACTGGAATATGAGGAAATGAACGTGGAAGTTAACATGTTCTTAAGCATGCTTCTGTCGCTAATATTACGAGTTGTGTCGTCCAGAGCATTCCATAGTTTCGGGAAGGAGTATAAAGGAAATTTATCCAGAGTTTGGGTCCGTGTTTTTTCTATGTATAGGAGGCCTGACTGTCTAGTTCTCCTACCAGATGGATTGTCAGTAATTTTAAATATATCATTGAAAGACACCAGTAATCTTCCGTTCTGCCAGTCAAACACGAACAGTAGTGCATGTAGCCTAAACAAATCATCAACCTTGAATATTTGGTTTTCTTTAAACAGGGGATCTGTATGAGAATTGTACTGTTTGTTATTAATTATTCGTATTGAACGTTTTCGCAGGACAGCTAGTTTTTTTATAGCTCTTGAGTTCCCCCATGCCTGGATTCCGTATACCAAATGGCTATGTATGAGGGCGTAATACAATGTTTTCAGAGCTCCGTGGGGGAGGATATTTTTAACTTGGTTTAGACTATAGTTTGCGCGTGCTATTTTCGAGCATAATCGGGATATGTGAGCCTTGTAGGATAAATGTTCATCAATGCTAATTCCCAAGAATTTAACAGATTTTTCTGTTTCGGTGGCCCCAAACTTGTTAATGTTTTAGTTATTTACTTTTCCCTCTTGACAAAGATTATTGTTCCTACCTTTATTTGGATTAAGTATGATGTACGAGGTTTTCTTAGCATTCAGCATTAACTGGTTCACAGAGCACCATTCGAATAGTTTCTGGAGCTCGTCATTGAAATACGGTGTAATGGGATTATTATCGGAGCCCGGGCAGTGTGCAGTGGTGTCATCGGCAAACGATAAAAGATTGAGTGATGTTGAGTTACTTATATCATTTATATATAAAAGAAAAAGAATAGGGCCTAAAATCGAGCCCTGTGGTACACAGCAACTCTGTTTGGCTAAGTTCGATTTGTGTTCTCCGTACGTGACATATTGAGACCTGTTGGACAAGTAACTTCTAAACCAATTGTTGGTGACACCTCGGATGCCATATTTTTTCCAGTTTACCTAATAGTATTTCGTGATTTATGGTGTCAAAGGCCTTTGACAAATCCAGGAAAGTGCTAAGGTGCTGTTTTTTCTTGTTTATTATCTTCTATTGCAATGCTTTTACGGAGCTGAAGAACTGGATGAATAGTACTATGTCGCTTTCGGAACCCATATTGGTGAGGGTATAAAATATTAAACCTATTGAGGAAACTAGCTAGCCTCACTTCCATGAGTTTTTTCCATTACTTTTGAGAATACCGGAAGTATACTGATAGGTCTGTAGTTTGTAAAGCTGTACTCGTCACCCGCTTTAAATATGGGTATCACCTTCGCGATCGTCATTCTGTCTGGTACTTTGCCGTTTAGGAAAGAGTTGTTAATTACATGTGTTAGAGGATCCAATACTTCGGTTATCGTATGCTTAAGAAGACAGGTTGTGATGTCATCGCAGTCTTTAGGTAATTTTGGCTTCATTTTATTTACTACTCGGTTGATTTCTGTGGGATTTGTGGGTATTAAATAAAGATTATTGGAGACATTGTCCATGTAATCTGTGTAGGACTTATTAGCTTTCTGAATCTGTTCGGATGTGTTTTTTCCAATGTTGATAAAGAAATTGTTGAATTCTTCTGCGATGGCATGGGATTCGCTTAACTCGATGTTGTCCTGGATGAAGAACGAGGGTAATCTGGCTTCACGTTTTCCTTTATTGATGGCTTCGTTTAAAATCTGCCACGTTCTTCGCATATTGTTTTTGTTTTCGTTTAGAATATCTCTATAATAGGTAGCTTTACATTGTTTTTTTACCTTGTTGAAGATTCTACAGTAGTTTTTATAGTTTTCTGAGTTCCTTTCGGTGGGAGCTTGGAGTTTTTTCTTGTAGAATTTTTCTTTGTTGTTGGAGGATATTACAAGCCCCCTTGTCATCCATGGCAGTTTTTTAATATTTTTTTTGTTCTGGCGAACACGTTTGAGAGGGAATGCTCTTTCATAGGCTTCCATATAGATGTTTAGAAAGGTTTCATATGACTCATTGGGACAATTCGACTGCATTACAGGATTGAAATCACTTTGCGAGATAAGTGTTTCGAATTCAACAATTCTTTCTGCATTTATTATTCTTTTTAGTGTAAAGTGTGGTGTATCTTTTGGTTTGGGTTTTTCCTCAATATAGAAAACACCAAAATGATCTGACACGTCAGATATGACTATTCCAGGTAATGCTGCTTGTGAAACATTATTAGAGAAGATATGATCTATCAGACTAGCAGAACGGCAGGTTACTCTCGTTGGCTTGGTGATATACGGCAGAAAGCCTTGACTGAACATGAGATTAACAAATTCTTCCGTTTTTGAGTATGTAGTTGCTTTTAAAAGGTCTAGGTTAAGATCCCCCATAATATAAACTTTTTTTTATTTTCGGCATTCAAAACATTCGTTATTTCATTTAATTTTGATAAGAAGAGGTTGATGTCGGCTTTAGGAGGAGTGTTGGGTCTATAAATAACACCAATAATTCTGGGTTGGTATTTATCTTTAACTTAAATAAACAGAGATTCGAAAACATGGGGAATAAAGAACGAAATATCATTATGAACTCTGTAGGGTATTCCTTCTTTAATATATAGACCAACCTCCTCGGCCATCATCATTCCCGTGTCTCATACGTTTAATAATCGGGGCATAGCCATCCAGACTGAACGACATCTCTGGAGGAATTTGGAATATTTCGGTAAGTCCTATTATGTCGAAGAAGTTCTTTCCTGTTTGTAGGTTATATAGCATGTTTTGGAAGGAATCCCAATGGGCCTTCAGGCTTTGGCAATTGAGATGGAATATTGAGAATCCTGCGTCTATTTTACAAGCCATTGACAGAAAGTCTCTAGGCGAAAAGTAGTTGCAGTCAGTTTTTATATGGGGATTCATCATTTTCTGCCAAGGAACATATTTTCTCATTATAGAGCTGTATAAAGTCGTACTCTGCGTCTACCTGCACCTCGTCGAGTGTAATGTTACCCGCCATAATTCACCAACATACTACCATCCTTTCTCGCTGGACAAATATACAAGACATAACTACAATATATTGTTCAAGATGAAGATAAAGGGAGGTTAAGTCCCAGACATAGTTGAAATGTTGGACGAGTTGAGACGATATTTCTTTTTCATTTCTAGTCACAGTCTGTTGCGGTAATAGTATGTAATTGGGAGTTTGGTTAGAAACGAAATTATTCTGTACAAACAGGATAAAAACACTGTAGTTTATATACAAGTACATCTGGTGCAATCACCCTACCTAACATCACATCAAAGTGATATGGTATCTTGGATGAAAGATTGAACAAATAAATTAATAATTAAAGTACTTTACAGTAAAACAATGGATTCAATGAGGATAGAGAATGAGTGAGTAAATTTGTAAAAGACGAGGTGGAATGAATGAATGAATGAATGAATGAATGAATGAATGAATGAATGAATGAATGAATGAATGAATGAATGAATGAATGAATGAACTATCATCATCGAGGGGGTCATTAGCCTTATTTCAGAGACAACAACAAAAAATTTAAAAAAAAATTTAAAAAAACAAAGCAAAATCCCGAAAAACAAACAAAAGTGTACACATCTTGAAAATTGAATAGTTGTCAATGGCGCTGGCAGTTTTAACGTTACACGTGGCAGACGGTCAATGATCAACCGGGTGAGAATTTGGGATTAAAGTTATTTCACTGGTACTAAATTGACAAACTATCGTTGGCTGTATTTCAAGGTATAGTTTCACTAATTAAAAGTTGATTTGTTAATGAATAATATTGCATAATTACATCATGGAATGTACACTTTAATAACTAACAATTAATAAACATAACAGCCCTTAAATGTACACTTTAATAACTAACAATTAATAAACATAACAGTCCTTTAATTATTATGGCATAATGTCTCTTCCGTCTTCCTTCCTGATCCACTATGCCTACACCAAATGGAGGTGGAAATGAATAAAAATAAAAACATCTGAGAAAGCTTCACTCCGGCAAGCATATTTTCTTTTATACTGTGAAATCTGGAAAAAAGATTTTCAAACGATGCAACAATAAACACTCAGTTGGGAAGAAGGAACATTAAAAGCTCAATCTCTGCAGCGTACGTGTTCGAATAAACCCTCAAAACACTCCCTCCTCTCTCCCGGAAGAAAAGTCTATAAGATAATAGCCCTCTTAAGTCGACTCATCTTCCATCCAGAAAAAAATAAACAGACACAAAACCTCCACCCACATCTCAATTAAAAGCCGCCATCATGTCATTTGGGGTTTTTGAATGATTATTGACTGCTGATACACAGAGTTTCATGTTGGCCGTTCGTTTATATAGAAGTGGATACAAATGAGGATCGGGAAATCCCATTACAGCCCCCACCCACACACCCGAGGTGAACAAAAGTAAAATGAAGCTTGTTGTAGCATTTTGTTTGTTATTTACTTTCATTTTCCTTTTGGTACAAATGAGACAAATGAGAACATGGCAAAGTTAGGTTATCAGATCGTATTACCTTTCAATGAACGTCTTGTCTTCAGAATAAACCGGACGTGTTGAGACTGGGATGTGAATCTGAGGAGTGTGCCCTGCTGTTGAATGGGCCTCGTTGGTTTTTCCCCAAGAAAAATTTAAATTACGAGTCAAATGGTGCTTGATATTGCATTTCGTGTGGTCCTTTCTGTTACATATATATCCCACGAGAAAGAAAGGGCATTCTGCTCAAAGGAGGCGTTCGCTCTAATATACAAACTACAACTGCCGACGGACAACACCAAATTTCCACATGTGATTATTTCATGGTGCCAAGGACGTACCCGGTGAAGAAACACATGAGCACCTGTCACACCCCACGCACGAAAAATAACCTTATATCAAACAACAGGTGCCTTGTAAATTCGGTTGAGCCAATTTTGATTGCTCAAGTGTGTTTCAGGATATCGGGTGGCTTAAATGTTGATCGCTGTAGACCTAAGGCCTGGGATCAATACATACATTTATTAGCGATACTTACCCTTGCCGCTACATATAGGCTAACCAGCTAAAATACTCAAAGTATGGAAACAGGAGATTTGTACTCTGTAAAAGGCCTATGAGTGGTATATAATTCTTTTATCGATGCCCTATTACGCTGTACCCTTACAGAGATATTGGTTGTTATTTTTTTTTCTTATTGGACAAAGGTACACCCCCCCCCCCCCTCACCTACAGACCAACAGCAGGGGATGGGTTTGGGCGGGAGCGGTGCCTCCGTCGGGGATAGGTCCCAGCGTCCCGCCTATTATTTCTTATTTAATCTAATTAGACCATGGGCAAGTCTAATAATTAGTGGCAAGAATATATACTTGTTTGTAGCCTGATATTCATCTGCCAACTCTTCTATACGAATGGGGTACTTTATAATGTCACTTAAACTTAGTGTCATTTGTTTTAAGGGATACATAGAGGATATATAGTGTTTTTAAGTGGAGACCGAAAATTATCGCACGAGTGACCGAGACAAATGTTTATTTTTTGCGAGCGCTTGCGCAAGCAAAAATAACCATTTGTCTTGGTCACAAGTGAGATAATTTTCGGTATCCACCCAAAAACACTAGATTTTCTTTTTATTATACGCTTTTTATAAGAATCTGATAATTCCACTCGTTTCAACCTTGAATTGATGCATGAAAGTAAACAGCGCATTGAATCATTGACACGCGGAAGTGATTTGATCGATACTCGGAGTAGACGGCGGCTTGCGATCTTATTCTGTTGGCGGGTTTCTCGTCCAAACATGGCCGGAAAGTGCGTAATGTAAGCTTTTGATTTGGTACGACCTTTGAAAGGACGCTCCAAATCAAAAACTTTATTACGGACTTTCAAGCCATGTTTGGACTGGCGAGTTTCACGCATCAATTCAAGGTGAATACGTGCTGAATTATTTCAGGAAATGATCGGTATCCACTCAAAAACACTAGATTTTCTTTTCATTATACGTTTCTAGAACAAACTGATCATTTCCAGTGATAATTTGGCTCGTATTCACCTTGAAGTGATGCTTTGAAAGCCGCCATTTTGATTGCTACAGTGAAAGTGGAAATTTCTATTTCTGCACAGTGGGGATACGATTTCTATCTTTCCACAATTTCTTCGATAATCTGTCGTTTATCGTATAATAAAATGATGTGATGTAAAACATTGTTGGCATGGTTTGGGTTTTCTGAGCCCTTTCCAACAGTGTACCGAATCACGGCATATCACTGACTAACTTTGAAAAAAAAATTCATGAAATACGTTGCAGAATTCTAGGTGGATCAACTCGGTCTTTGTCATGCACTCGGGCCACCAGTCTAATTTTGTTCTGAATTCTGTTATCGGCTGTTTGTTGATACAAATTGATGTCCCTTTACTCATAAAGATATATTATATACCGACATCTTTCATACTCCGATTATAGATATTCTAACCAATAAGTATTGAATTCAGGGTGAAAACACAAAGATATTCACATAATTTGTGGAACTACGCAACGTAATCGTAAAACTACAACTGTGGTGAATATCATCAAAGTTTCGGTCAAATGAAACCTGGATTGGGAAACATTTATTGCGTTTATTTAAAGAAAATGAACATTCCATCCTATTGAATCTAAACATAGGCAGTGGACAAGTTCCAGGCCATAACAGAAACAGACTGGTGGTTTGAGAGCTTGGGTCTTCGCACCAACACTGGTGTTTTTATTTGTATTGAGTCGCCCTAACTTGGTTAAAAATAGATTCCCCGAAAAAGTACCGTCTGAAAAAGTTCAGTCACACTTTTTATGCCGCCGAAATTTCCAATTTGTGCTTACTTACGCAGTCAGACAGGTAGCAGTGGCTCAGTGGTAGACTGTTGGTCTTCTATGCTAGAGGTTCCGGGTTCGATCCCCGTCCGCGACGACCCGCTTTGTGTCCTCGGGTAAGGCACTTTATCCCGGTTGCCTACATGTTGGCACGATGACGCCGTGTACTAAGGCGTACAGCACGTCGATGGTGCACATGTCCTCAACGGCTGTAACCCTGCTCGAGTGAAGCTTGAACAGAGTTAGAGTGTTGAGGAGCTGGCAGTTGCTCGTCGATGCTCGGTGGTTCTTTTCGGGTACTCCGGCTTCCTCCACCCGTAAAAGTGTCAAGGTGTGGATTAGCCATTGTGCATAGGTATGTGACCTTAAACACCAATAAATAAATAAATAAATAAATAAATAAATAAATAAATAAATAAGCAGTCAGACGCCTAGAAGAGGTGTGAACGCAGCTACCTGCTTAATTGGAGTACCACTTGAGGGACTATCTGCCATTTGTGATTTGAAAATTTTGATAAAATTGGGAGACCTCACTTACCCCGATACACCGTACGCTCTGTGGCTTAGCCACAGAGAGTACGATGTGTCGGGATAAGATGTTTTAAGAAAAATAAATGTTCTCGTTTCCATGTAGTTTCGGTGAAATACCTGGTCAGGACTGTGATACTTCTTTTTAGCCTCGGCTAAAGAAAAAGTATCAGAGTACCTATGCGTTTAACAGAAACTAGTTGCATGGCGCTTATGTTACAGGCCCTATGCGTAACACCGAGTTTATTGTTGGTTAATTTCCTCCAGAATCACAAACGTGTATTGACAGAATTACATATATGGGAATAACGTATATCTGGGAAAAAAAATATACCTATCAACTTTGGCGATCAATTTTGTAAGTAATTTTTCAATAAAATATTGAAAACAGTACAGGTATTTCAAATCCTAAATTTCAAATAATATTTTCCCAGATGCAACTACGTAAATCCATTTGATACTCGTGTTTCAAAATATTTGATCGCCGATCACCACTGAGCGCACCTCTCCAGCAAACTTTCTGGATACGCGCTGGTGGCGGTGTTGTCAGCAGCAACTTGTGGTGCAAATGAGTGATTCACTTTGGTGGCATGACTATGTGATTTTTTTAATCACGTGAGAACGATCAAAGTTTTTGAGGGGCATTAAAAGCATTGAAGTTAATTATCGGGGTCACATTGAAAGTACTCAGTAAAATAGCAACGTGAATTTGTTTAAAGTACATATAAGGCTTAATCTCGTTCGTATTCAATACTTAACCAAACAATGCGACATAAATAGCTTTAATAATGGGTTTAACTGTACGTAGCATGTTGCGGAGAACCATATTGATACGTTTTCATTCATTTCGCAATCTCACAATCGCATTATGAAATCCCAAGCCACGTTTAGTGTACTGACGTTGCAAATATTAACCGTCTAGAGAATTTATTTATTTATTTGTTCATTAAGGTTTAACGACACATTAACACCCAAGGTCATATCGCGTCGGTGTTTTGTGCATAGTATTTAGAGGACCCACGAGTCCCTAATTTATGTCAACAGCAATCATGGTAACATCAACAAAATGAGTTCAGTAAATTAGGACTGGACCGAGCGTTTGACGTGGTGCAGAAAACTACAGACCTAACTTACTGGACAAAATTCTACTATAAACTGGGGGACTAGTTAAAGAGTCTATTTATTAATTGGTCCCAAACCCAATAAAAGCTATGGCGTCGCCATGGAGGTGTAGGATGGAAGTGGCCGGGGTAGCCTCTACCAAATGCCACATATCCTAAAAATTCTGAATTCTCCTATTTACATGTGACGTCAGCTAATGAAACTGGTAGCGCGGTGGTTCGTGGGACATCAATATATATATATATATATATATATATATATATATATATATATATATATATATATAGTTTCGCTAGACGGTTGATGCCGAAGGAAACTCTCTCGGCGTGGGTTCGAACCCCCGCCATGCCAATGTAAAACAAATCCAGCGTCCTTTCTTAATTCTATGGCATTCGGGGAAATTTGAAAAAGACAAGTGTCGCTGATTTCTTTTTAGGTGCAGTTCGCAGAGTTAAGTAATTAGATGCAACTATCTGAAGTATAATTTTGTCGCAAGGTTGCGTCAGAATTATAATGAATGGTTTTATTTTCAGTTTGACTATTGATTTTAGCGCATCATATATTGTGTTTGTTTTACAGCAAGGCTGGAAATAACCATGGAACTGTGTCGAAATATCAAACTCCTAAGAAAAATATTTAACTGAAAACCTATTGCATTGCTCTCACTGCGTCCAGTGTTTAATAGCCTAATATCAAAAGTAGTTAAAATAAACTAGGGATTCCAAAACACTGAAGTCAGGAGACTTTGTGCCCCCGCCCACTTCAACCACCATTTGTCCAAAAAACACAAAACACATCGCTATGCTCAGAGGCGCATAATTTTAGAATTTAAATTTTGTAGATGCATAAGCAGTGACGTAGAAAGGCCATATATATATTGTGGGGAATGAGTAAAACAGGTCATCGCTGACCCGGAATATATCGACAGAAGAGAAATGAAGAGAGCTGGGGAAGTTTGGGGTATCCTCTCACCCCCTCACCCTGGTTTCTAGCCAGTGTCCATAATACTTGTAAATTATCTGACGGTGCCCTTATGTTTACTGATAACAACAACTGCCTCACTCGGCATCGTGTCTTCAAGAAGAAAATGAAGGAAAATGCGTGGTTCTACAAGGTTAGCATAACGTGCAGTGACTTGAGGTGGAAACACGGTCCTTCTTTGAATCTCAATCAACAAATTTATCACGCATTAATTTATCACGATCTTATTCTTCCAACCATTATACTGCTACTTGAAAAAATATAAAATACGCTCATTCATTAACATTCCGGAAGTTAGCCAAGTTGTACGTAGTTGTAATCTTGCGCGAAACTTGAACCCTAACCTATGGTCATCTGTTTACATTTCGTAATAAAAAAAATTCAAGTAAAATAATTCCAAGAAATTTGAATCGTTATAAAGTTCTATATCAAATTCCTCAAAATATCTACGTCTTTGGGGACGACTTTTTGGAGCAAACGCTCTGCAAAAAAAGTACATTGTTTTTCACCCTTTACCCAAAACAAAGGGTATCAAAATTTGTTGGGTCTTATTTTTCTTCAATGTTTAAAACAAAAAATTCAACATAACCTTATCATGTGAATCCTCATTGGAACGAGCACTACGGGATCATTCCAATGAGAAATCACATGAGATGTTTTGTTTAAATGTTGGAAGTGTTTTTATTCAACTGCTCAATTTGTAAATTAACAGGGCGAATGCTGCCGGTTCATTGGGTAAAGTTTTAACAACGTCATTCGTAGCTTGAGAGAAGGCGCAGTTTGTTTCTCGATTAATGTAAACATTTTTATTGGTGCTGGATCAACTAATAAATAAAATCTTCAACCCACATCTAGTATACAGAAAAATGTACGAACTCGTCCAGTAAATTAAGGTCTGATTCAGGGTCTTTGGCTGAACTGGTATCGTTAATTTAACTCTAAGCTAGGGACTCGTTGTATATCCTGTTTTTGAACACCCCCCCCCCCCCCCCCCCCCCACACACACACACACCCTAGCTTTTTTCAAATTTTTGCTGCTAAGGAAACGAAAAGTGAAAATGAATTTCTCACGGACCATAAAACATATCTTGAACCTAAAAACCCACAGAATCACTGAAGGCATATTAGGCCTTAAATTTCTAGAATACATTTTTTCCACTAACAATCAGCCTCAGAAGGAATCGTAAACACAAGAGAGATTTGGGGAGTAGAGTCTTAAAACCTTGATGATCTGTTAATTTCTTCGGATCAGACAGTGAAAACAACCCTTTCCACTTCCCATCAGCGTTTTAGTACCGACACATTTCTCTCAGCACCAAAATATCCAGAATAACTAAATAGCTGGCAACAGACAGTTTCGGGTCAGTGTTAACACAGATCACGGCGTTAAGCGTTCATTTGAACAGCCAGTTGTAAATTTCATGACTTTTACCAACCTGATAACATTTGCTGAAGAGTAAACATACATACAGTGCGTTGAGATTGCATTTTCACTAAATCACCCGCAGACTGGAGATTCCGCCCATGCAATAATTGAAAATTTGTTGCAAAGCATAACAAGCACAAGCAAAGTTCCTGCCGATGGACCTCCGGGTTGAACCCGGAAGTCCACTGGCTGAGACATTGCTTGTGTTTTTTATCCATGTGAACAGAATTTGAAAGTGATACTTTGGGAAATAACTCCACTCCACGGGTGATTTAGTTACAATCCACTCTCGACGTATTGTATGTAAGTACATTTCATAAATGTAAATGTAAACGGAGCTTTTAAGAATTCTGGTTAAAAGTTAAATGTAGAAGATTTTGCTTCCACTTCTGCAACTGACGTTGAACGTTTCTGGATCAGCATTTTCATCATGTCCCGTACGAGGTTTCAGACCCCAATAAGTACGAAAACGCTTCCAGGAGAGCTAAAACATGTCTTTCATCAGCTGAGAATATACACGCCATTTCTTTATCTGTTTTAGCTTACCTCAATTCTTTGTATGATTGGACATGTTTTCGTTGTCAAATTATTTCTCCAGCATCCAGCCAGTTGAGCAATAAAAGTACATGACGGGCATCGGAAGCGCATCTTCAAAACCAGTAGTTGTCGGATCCATATTCTTAAAATGTATATTTTGCACAGAATAAGATAGTCTGATATACAGGATAGGAAAGTAATGTGCTGAGAAAATACTAAAGAAGTGGGGTTTTGTCCAAAAACATCGAATTCTAAGGAAAACCACAAAGGAGCACTATTAAAATTCCAGTTAATGAACCTCAGAGTTGAACGCAGAGGTACATCAGATGAAACTCTGCTTGTCCCTTTTAAAGTAAGTTTGTAGAATAATCGGTTTCTTGAGTACCGTGTTTCAGGCGTTTAGGAATTAAGTGCAGTTTTTTACAACAGACGTTAGCGCGGTAATGTATCTGGAAGGCTCTGTTACAAACACATTCTTTCGATTCTCTAAGAGGGACATATACTCATCTAAATACGAATGCATATCCGTCTGATGTGCCAATCACAATTTTATTCTGACGCTCATGAAGATTTTAATTAATTATACTGGCCGGGGGCATATGTTTTATCAGCCCAAGCTTTTAATCTTTGTGTGATACGGCAGGTGCGCGTGTATCAGCTGTCTATTTTTCAGTATAAAGAGCCAAGGTAAATTACCAGTGGTTATTATTCGGGACCGCTCTCAATACAAACAGACGTCAAACGCATAAACTGTAAACAATTACTGTTATAATGCGATACAAGTATTGGCAAACCAATACATTTTACAGTAAATGTTACAGTAACCCATGTTTCTAAACACTGAGCAAACCTTTTCCAGTGTGAACCCGTCAACTTTTCAATTCCTGCTTCTACACAATGGTATCGCCAATGTCCGTAGATGCCTTGATTTGGAGCTATTACTTGGTCTTTACTTTATAACAAACGAACAACCTTCTGGCGTCATGAAATGGCAGCAAATATCAATTTCTCCGTTTTGATCCAAGATCGAACAAAAGAAAAAAAAGATCGACTTTACCCGAAGTAGGTTAAAACGCCCTTTTCACTGAAAAAGGTTGCCAGTACCTTTACAGCTTAGTGTAGGCCAATCAACCATTTTGGAGTACTTACCCGAGTAGTGGGCACTGAAACTATAAGCCAAAGGATTTAACACGGGTTACCCCAGACATTGGACGATGAACACAAAATTTACTACAGGAATTACCATAGACATCTTGTGTCTGTTATTTCTGTCGTTTTAAAACGTTGACACTGGGAAACTTAAAAATGCTGTTCTTGAAAGCAATATCAGAAATAAGTAAACGATTTCTAACATGCCTTCAAGGAAACCATTAAATTGCTCTCATTAAACATCTATGACATAATGTTGAATCAGTTCTGCAAACACGGTCTCCATTGTATTTTCCGATATCTAAAATTCTTATCTCGTAACTTGTGTGTGCTTACAATTATATAGTATTATTAATCTCGTAAACATTGATTGTACAGAATGATACAACAGCTGAACAGACTTTGAAGAAGGACGATAAACAATGGAAATTTTATGTCGTTTTTCAGGTATTAGTTTCCAAGGAGTGGAGCCGCATTTAACCCGTTGATGTGCTTGTTTGTAATTCTCATTGACCTCAGAATATCAACAAAAGAAACTTCGTCTATTATATCATGTTTGATTGAACTTTGTAGTGATCTGTCTTGATTATTAGGTAAAAATGACAAAGTCAAGATAAGCTATTGCCATCACGCGTGTGGAAGTCCGTTAGTCTGTGAGTCTGTTAGTCTGTGAGTCTGTTCACATTTTCCTTTAGCACAGGCTACACCCCGTAGTTCTTGTCTGATCGTCACGAAATTTCATATGCAGGTTTGGGGTCATGTCTCTAGATGAGAACGTCCCCTTTTGGTCGTGATCGGTCAACCGGTATGGCTGCCCAAGCCTAAAACCCGAAAGCCATTAGCACAGTCTACAGGTCGTATTTATGAAGGGATTTCATTGTAACTTGGTAGGATGCCTCTGTATAATATCCAGATGAGAATGTCCCCTTTTGGGCATGATCTGTTAACCGTGATGGCTGCCCAAGCCCGAAACCCAAAAACTTTTAGCACAGTCTGCAGGTCATGTTTAATATGGAGGGATTTCATTGTAACTTGGTAGGATGACTTCGTATGATGTCTAGATGAGAATTTCCCCATTTAGGCGTGATCTATCAACCGTGACGACTACCCGAGCTCAAAACACGAAAACCTTTAGCACAGTCTACAGGTCATATTTATGGAGGGATTTCATTGTAACTTGGTAGGTTGACTTCATATAATGTCTAGATGTGAAAGTCCCCTTTTGGACGTGATTGGGCAACTGTGACGGCTACAGGGGCCCGAAGCCCAAAAACCTTTAGCACAGTCTACAGGTCATATTTATGAAGGGATTTCATTGTAACTTCGTAGGATAACTCCAAATAATGTCCAAATGAGAACGTCCTATTTTGATCGCGATCATTCAGCCTTGATGGCTGCCTGAGCCCAAAAACCTTTAGCACAGTCAAAAGATCATATTTATGGAAGGATTTCATTGTAACTTGTTAGGTTGACTCCATATAATGCCTAGATGATGACATCTCCTTTTGGTCGTGATTGGTCAGCTGTGACGGCAACAGGTTTCCGAAGCCCGAAAATCTTGAGCACAGTTTACAGGTCATATTTATGAAGGGATTTCATTGTAACTTCGTAGGATCACTCCAGATGATGTCCAGGTAAGAATGACCACTTTTGGTTGCGATCATTCAACCATGATGTCTGCCCGAGCCCGAAGCCCGAAAACTTTTAGCACAGTCTACAGGTCATATTTATGAAGAGATTCCATTGTAACTTGGTAGGTTGACTTCATATATAATGTCTAGATGAGAACCGTCCCCTTTTGGACACGATTGGGCAACTGTGACGGCTACAGGGTCCCGAAGCCCGCAAACCTTTAGAACAGTCTACAGGTCATAATTACGAAGAGATTTCATTGGTAGGATGACTCCAAATAATGTCTAGGTGAGAACGTTCCCTTTTTGGTCGCGATCATTCAGCATTGAACGGCTGCCCGAGCCCAAAAACCTTTAGCATAGTCTATAGGTCGTATTTATGGAAGAATTTCATTGTAACTGGGTAGGTTGACTTCATATAATGTCTAGATGAGAACAGCCCCTTTTGGACAACTGTGACGGCTACAGGGGCCTGAAGCCCGAAAACATTTAGCACAGTCTACAGGTCATATTTATGAAGGGATTTCATTGTAACTTCATAGGATCACTCCGAATGATGCCCAGATGAGAATGTCCCCTCTTGGTTGCGATCATTCAACCATGATGGCTGCACGAGCCCGAAGCCCGAAAACCTTTAGCATAGTCTTCAGGGATTCCATTGTACCTTGGTAGGATGACTCCAAATAAAGTCTAGATGAGAACGCCCCCTTTCGGTCGCGATCATTCAGCCTTGATTGGCTACCCGAGCCCAAAAACCTTTAGCGTAGTCTATATGTCGTATTTATGGAAGGATTTCATTGCAACTTGGTAGGTTGACTTCATATAATGTCTAGCTGAGAACAGCCTCTTTTGGACAACTGTGACGGCTATAGGGATCTGAAGCCCGAAAACCTTTAGCACAGTCTACAGGTCATATTTAGGAAGGGATTTCATTGTCACTTCGTAGGATCACTCCAGATGATGTCCAGATGAGAATGTCCCATTTTGGTTGCGATCGTTCAACCATGATGGCTGCCCGAGCCCGAAGCCCGAAAACCTTTAGCACAGTCTACAGGTCATATTTATGAAGAGATTTCATTGTAACTTGGTAGGTTGACTTCATATATAATGTCTAGATGAGAACCGTCCCCTTTTGGACACGATTGGGCAACTGTGACGGCTACAGGGGCCCGAAGCCCGAAAACCTTTAGAACAGTCTACAGGTCATAATTACGAAGGGATTTCATTGTTGCTTGGTAGGATGACTCCAAATAATGTCTAGGTGAGAACGTTCCCTGTTTGGTCGCAATCATTCAGCCTTGATGGCTGCCCGGGCCCAAAAACCTTTAGCATAGTCTATATGTCGTATTTATGGAAGCATTACATTATAACTTGGAAGGTTGACTTCATATACTGTCTAGATGAGAACAGCCCCTTTTGGACAACTGTGACGGCTACATGGACCTGAAGCCCGAAAACCTTTAGCACAGTCTACAGGTCACATTTGTGAACGGATTTCATTGTAACTTCGTAGGATCACTCCAGATGATGTCCAGATGAGAATGTCCCCTCTTGGTTGCGATCTCTCAACCGTGACGACTACCCGAGCCCAAAACAAGAAAACCGTAAACACAGTCTTCAGGTCATATTTATGAAGGGATTTCATTGTAACTTGGTAGGTTGACTTCATATGATGTCTAGATGATAACAGCCCCTTTTGCACACAATTGGGCAACTGTGACGGCTACAGGGACCCGAAGCCCGAAAAACCTTTAGCACAGTCTACAGGTCATATTTATGAAGAGATTTCATTGTACCTTGGTATGATGACTCCAAATAATGTCTAGATGAGAATGTCCTCTTTTGGTCACGATCATTCAGCCTTAATGGCTGCCAGAGTCCAAAAACCTTTAGCATAGTCTATAAGTCGTATTTATGGAAGGATTTCATTGTAACTTGTTATGTTGATTCCATGTAATGCCTAAATGATGGCATCCCCTTTTGGTCATGATTGGTCAACTGTGACCGCTACAGGGGCCCGAAGCCCGGAAACCTTGAACACAGCCTACAGGTCATTTTTATGAAGGAATTTCATTGTAACTTCGTAGGATCACCCCAGATGATGCCCAGATGAGAATGTCCCCTTTTGGTTGTGCTCATTCAACCACGCTGGCTGACTGAGCCCAAAGCTCGAAAACCTGTAGCACAGTCCACAGGTCACATTTATGAAGGGATTTCATTGTAACTTGGTAGGTTGGCTTCATATAATGTCTAGATGAAAACTCTCCTTTTGGACGCAATTGGGCAACTGTGATGGCTACAGGGGCCTGAAGCCCGAAAACCTTTAGCACGGTCTGGAGGTCACATTTATGAAGGGATTTCATTGTAACCTGGTAGGATGACTCCAAACAATATCTAGATGAGGACATCCTTTTTTGGTCTCGATCATTCAGCCTTGATGGCTGCCCGGGTCCAAAACCCAAAAACCTTTAGCGTAGTCTATAGGTCGTATTTATGGAAGGATTTCATTGTAACTTGTTATGTTGACTCCATATAATGCCTAGATGACGACATCCCCTTTTGGTCGTGTTTGGTCATGTGTGATGGCTTCATGGGACCAAAGCCCGAAAACCTTGAGCACAGTCTACAGGTTATATATATGAAGGGTTTCATTGTAACTTTGTAGGATCACTCCAGATTATGCCCAGTTGACAACGCCACAAAACCCGAAAAACTTTAGTACAGACTACAGGTCGTATTTGTGAAGGGATTTTATTGTAACTTAGTAGAATGACTCAGTATAATGTCGAGAGGAGGGCGTTCCATTTTAGATGCAATCGGTCTACCGTCATGGCTACACAGGCCTGAAGCCCGAAAACATTTAGCACAGTCTATAGGCCATATTTATGAAGGGTTTTCAATGCAACTTGATAGGATGACTCATTTTGGAATAATTTCACTGTAACTTGGTAACTTTCATTGACATACGTTAACTGTGAGGGCCACATACATTAACTGTGAGGTCATATTAACCCACCCCTCAGCTCTTTAGTACCGTGTACACCTCATATTATTTTTATTAAAAACATAGCATACGGGGAACAGAAATTAACATATTCCCAGCTATCACAATTCCTGTCTTATTTCATAATCCTTTCATAAACATTGAACATTATCCTTTTCATCAAACACAACACACAGACAAGTTAAGCTACAGTGTCACTGACATTTTCATTTTTCATAGTCAACAGGTACTCTTCGAGGATTTTAAAAAAGACAGGTCTCCATTAATAAAATGTACTTGCTTTTGCTTCAGTATGAAGTATGAACCAAGAATATGATGACTACAGCGTGCAAACTTGCCTTTGCTTCTGTCCCATGGACCCACCTTCTCATGTGTTGTATGTAATTATGTTGTATGTAGATATGTTTAGGTATCCACATGAACTCGACACAACGATTCCAACCCACTGAGTTGACATGAGTTGTGTAATATCAATATCCCAAGGGTTTCAACCAACCGTTCTTTAAACAACATTGCCCACGATTTCTCAACCCAGGATGGGACGCACTCGAATCTGTCTTGTAATCTATATTTTTTTTCGTCAGCTCAGTTGTTGCAAGATGGAAAGTTATATCGGGTATACCCAACAATATTGATTAAAATAATATCTTACACGAAAATTATCTCCCTTGAGATTACTGAACTTCGAAATCCAATTAAGAAGGCAGTAAATGTGGGCGGTGAGGTGTGAAATTTCTGAGACTTGATGTGCGTGGATGAATGACAATGAGGTGTGAAATAGCGACACCAATTAAAGCAATTACTGTGTAATTTCTCATCCATCTCTGTGTTATTGTACAGTCCGAGAATGTCTTTTTAAAGCAATTTGGAAGTTTTAATTCGTCAGAGGAAAAAAATTGGAAAACCACATCTGACAGACTTTTAGATTATTAAAAAGAACAGTGTCTGTATTTTATGCAACGATGCGCATACTGTTGATACAATGAATATAAAAAAGTTATAGATCACCAAAAGGGTCTGAAAAGGCAGTTTTCTATTTTTTTAAATGGGTTTCTACTGGGAACAATAGGCCAATGTTCAAATTGATTGGGGGAAAATGTGTAACAAGATAGCTTTTATTTGCTTATACTACGCCACAGGAAAAGAACTGTAGTTTTTGAAATGACGCGCACATCGATGATAACAATGCACGAATATTAAAAAAATAAGTTTTTATATGAAGTTCCCATCTCTCTCAGTGTTCAATGCCCGAACAGCTTTACCAAATTAAGAGGAAGTAATGTTATAGAAAATCGCATCAAGGGAAACATTTTCTTGGCCATGGGAGGCTCCCACCTGTTCCGTACCACTGGATTACAAATTCAACGCCCACTCCTTCTTGCCAACTTTCGTATTTTTTTTTCGCGGCAATGAAGGACAGGCCTATCGCCTTCGCAATGTTCCAGATTAGCGCCCGTGGTATGGATTCCTTGACGAATCCTGCTTAACACTCAGTGAAGCAGTGTTTGTTGACTGTGGTAAACAAATCCTGTTTCACTGGAAAAGTAGGACCTGGTAACCAATTACTCTAAACGTCCTCTAAAATGGGCAGCATTGGGGTGAATGATTGGCTAAGCTTGACTTTACCCCCTTGTTGCGGTCACTATTAGCCATAGTTGCAGACAAGTGGCCGTAATCACCGATAAATAAATAAATAAATTATGGCTTTTGTCCCTTGGGGGTAACCCCGTGAAGCGAATGCAGTCCGTGTCTAATGAGTTAAACAAATTCTGTTCTTTCGGTTACATAGGACATGGCAACTAACGCCACTGGGGTGACATTCCTCGGTTAGTGGGCAACATAGGTATAAATGATTGGCAGAACTCGACTTTATACTTATGCTGTGTCATGACAAAGCTCGGATTTAGACAATTAAGTCAAACACGAATAAATAATTATGAAATAATAGGCATAGTCTCCAGCTTGTCCATCGGTTCTCGGTCTATGCTGCATCTCCATAATCTTGTGTGCTCGAAGTACCTCAGTCCAAATTAACCTATGACCTTAGTCCGATCACCAGCTTACAGATATACTTGTAAGATATATATTTTCTTGTAAACAGCTAATCACTGACCTCGTATAGCTTTCCCTGTTTTTATTCAAACACTGAGTTGTTACCTTGTATATATATAGATATTATTATATAGATGTACAAGGTAACACCTAAATATATATATTCACGTACCTTTAATTTTCATAATTACGTATATTTCCTTCTTTCGCCTTCAGCTCCAAGCTTAACACCTGCACATTATTTTATATTATTACCACTTTACCGTGCGTTCTCTAGTATATTAACACAGTTTTACCTTTACGGTAAAAGTGCATAATGCAAAGACTCAAACCGGAAGTTGTGTGTTAACGTGGTTAACAGCCCGCTTCCGGCTAAATGTTTCGTTAACAGCTCCGGATCCGGTTATAGTTTATGTAATCTGTCATACGAAACGCGCCACTGGTTCCGAGATGATGAAACGCGCTTACCTGCAATGAATGTTAAAAAAACATGTGAAATTTGTGTGATTTCCCTATTACTTCGGTGATGAAGCATTCGAATTCTCATGGTGAGTGCAGTTAATTCATTACGGTAAGTTTTTGTTAGTAGATTTCGGGAGAAGGCCAATTTTTCGTGGCAAACAAAAATATTTAAATTAAGCTATCATGTCATTGACCACGTGACGTTTTGTTTATCTAGAAACAGACGACACATATGTTTTGGTTAAATGTCAATGCGAAAACTCGGGATGTCACAATCAAGTGAACTTGATGAAAAACCTTTGGATTTAACCATTTTAGAAGTGGTAATAATAATAATAACAAGATTTTGTTGGGCGTCCCTGTTTATTAACGGCCCTCCAGGAATGATTAACAGCCTTCGGGTCGTTAAAAAGCCCTCGACTTCGTCTCGGGCTGTTAATGGACTGTCTGATTGTTAATCATTCCTGTCGGGCCGTTAATAAACCGTAACGTCCTCCAAAATCATGTTATTGGTATAATAATATTCAGCTTTACATCTCTCTTCTCTAGCCAGCTTGAATATAACTTGCGCACGAAACTAGCTTATATTACCACTTGCAGATTACAATATGTTACCTTGAAACATTCCGTGCCAGAACTGGTACTTTCAACCTTGTGGTTTATTTGCGCAGCCAAAAGCACCGCTTATCAAAGGACAGATCCATTTGTGTGTTAGTCTACATACTCCTGTGCCTTAGTGGTCTGAGGCTGCAAAAAAACTTCATTGTTATGACTTCAAAGTTCATTTGGCAACCTGGTGACTTCACTACACCTAATTTTCTAAATACACACGAAATAATTCCATATTCTTACCGCTGAGTTAACTTTACGAAGACCAAAATTAACCCTGAAATCAATAATCACTGATTACCTTGTCGCCTCCCTCTACTTCCAGTTGGCTCTAATCCTACCGAAACCAATAATCTCTGATTCCCTTGTCACCTCCGTCTACTTTTGTTTGGCTATAATCCGACTACTGTCCGGTGACATTGAAACTAACCAAAACTGGTCCAAATTCCGTTAACTCATGTCATACTCAGAAAAAAGAAATTGCCCACCTCAACACTCAACGCCTGAAACCCAAGCTAGATATTGTTCAATGTGAATTTGCAGCCTTTGATGTTTTAGCCTTAACTGAGACCTGGTTGTGTGATACCGATTCTACATCTGATGTCCTACCCCAAGGGTTCCATGAACCACTACGCTTCAACCGTTCGACTAGGGGAGGTGGGGTAGCCATTTACATTAAAGACGGTATCTCCAATCGTCCCCAACCTGGCCTTGACATGTTTAATACTGAGTACCTTTTGGTTGAAGACTTTACAATAAGGAACATATTTTATCGACCTAACAGTCCCCTTGACATATGAGATGCCATTTCTACATCGATAGAAAAAGCCAGAGACACGTCAATTGCTGATTTAATTGTAACAGGCGATTTTAATAACAGCCAAATGGCTTCTACAAGAAGTAGTGTTTCTGAAATTATTAATTATTTTAACCTAAGACAGGTCGTGAGTGAGCCAACTTGCATTACCGTGTCATCAGCTTCATTGCTGGATCTATTTGTTGTCAGTGATACAGTCAACGTCAAAGCTTGTTAGGTATTAGAGCAGCTTATCCCAGACAAGATCCGCTATCATTGTCCTATTACAACTGAAGTGGAATTTTAAAAAAAAAACACCCCTCTCTCTTAAAAGGAGGGTATGGCTTTATTCGCAATTGAACTACGAGGTTTTAAAAGAGGTCTTCTCTAACTTTGATTGGGGCTCTCTCTTTGACGCGCCGCATCTCGATAGTTTAGTTTCCAAATTTACAGACGAACTCAACGTTGCATCCAGACATATACCCAACAAACCTGTAACTTCGAGGACGAATCCATCGAACTGGATGCATAATAACATACGACTATTAATACGACAGAGAAGAACAGGTCTGTACCGCACAGCTAAATACACGGACAATCAGCATATATGGGGAAAATACAAACTCAAAGTCCTGTCAGCCATTAGGAAGAAAAAAGCGTTCTATCTATCCAAAGCTCAGTCCGCTTTGAGCAGCAAAGAAGCCTCACCGTCACGTTGGTGGAAGACTCTAAAAACATTTATTGGTAACAACAACGCACCAGGAATTCCAAATATTATCCACTTAAACAAAATATACCCCACAAGTGTTGAGAAAGCTGAAGTGCTCAATGAATACTTCAGCTCGATCTCGTCAGTTGATGATTCGAATGCTTCCTGCCAGACTCAACACCCCATGTCTCAAAAGGAATTGACAGTATTTCTCTTCATTGTAGTGAAGTTTTTGCAGCAATGAAGTCGATAAACGTGTCCAAGGAGTCTGGTCCAGATCTAATCAGACCGCGCCTTCTCAAAGAATGTAAATCCTCCTTATGTGAGCCACTCACGATCTTATTCAACAAACTAATGAACAATTCCTACTTTCCAACAATGTGGAAAAAAGCAAATGTCTCCCCAGATTTAAAAAAACGACCCTCAAATGTAATTACTAATTATCGTCCAATATCTTTGATCAGCTGTGTTGGTAAAATATTTGGAAAATGTGTCTTCAAGCGTTTGTGGCAGCTTTTGAGTGATAACAATGTTCTTTATCAATTTCAGTCAGGTTTTACACCCGGTGACTCAACTGTTCTCCAACTGACTGACATATATGATGAATTCTGTCAAGGGCTTGATAAGGAAAAGAAGTTAGAGTGGTTTTCTGTTACGTGAGTAAGGCATTTGACACAATGTGACATGCAGGTCTTATTTGGAAATTGCATTTTTAATCCCCAATTCATCACCCACTTTCAAAATATTTGGCCCTAATCAAAACTGGACAGCGCCATAAATATTGAAAGATGGTCACGCTGATATCTCAAGCAGAGTATGACATTATCAACTTGGAACCTTTGAAAATCAAGATTAAACTCATTGGAGGTTCAAAATATTCGCCAAGGTCGTTTGAGTCATCCCGTGGTTATTGATTGCATATTGCTGGGATATGGGTAGTCAGAATTTAGACCCTCTAACGCATTCCCAAACTTCATGAAGTCCAACTGTAAATTTAAATGCCACCAAAACTGGCGGGGTCAAACATTTTGAAAGGGTGGCAGTGTCAAAATTTTGAAAACAGGACACACTTGCATATCAGACATATTCACCTGGGACTAGTAGTGGTCAACCGATGATCGGAACTGGCCACCACAATCGGCCGATTGTGGGCAATCGGATGCCAACGGCAACGGCTCCTGGAACATCCGTTCAACGATTGTTGACAAGCATTTTGTGAGGATTCATTAACCGCATTTTATTATTTTCTGCAATTGTTCAATTGTTAATGTAAAATGATACCATTCAATAAAGTTGAGAAACAACCACAGTGTGTATTCTTAATCTCTCTAGACGCTCCTTTACGGGATATACAAGTTAAACGACATGTAAAGCTGACAACTGAGCGTACATGCGGCAATCGCCAGTTCATTCCGGAAAAGTGAAGGTTGCATCCCATTTATTCAGATCGCAGTAAAATTACAGTCGCGCGCACTAGAGCGATAAACGTGGCTCTGGGGGCCACGTTTACCGCCTAAGTGTGCGCGACTGGTAATTTTAGTGCGACCCCAGTCAACGAAGTTCAACACTGCAAAATATTTTCAGTTTAATGTAGTTCTTTCGAGCCTCGACTTGTCTTGCAGTGCACGATATTACAATCGGAATCGGCATCAGAATCGGCCGATTGTGAGCTCAAATAACCGGTAATTGGTCAGCGACCATTTTTGGTAATTGGTCTAACACTATCTGGGACGATACAACGTTTGAATTTTATTTATTTTTTTTGGAGGGGGGGGGGTGGAGTCATGCGGAGCAGAATTTCAGTCTTTTTGCAAATCATTTGTGTACCAATACAGTACACAGCAATGTATTTCTGTTTTCTTTAATATCCATTTCTGATTCCTTCAGAGGAAACGTTAAATAGTGTGCACAGAAGTTATTTCTGGTTTCTTTAATTTTTTTTTTTTTTTTTTTTGATTCCTGTAAGAAAATCTTTAAATACAGTTTACAAAAACTCTTTTAAAGATATTGTTACTCCAGAAAATAAGCCTTCGCAAATTCTCTTTCTATGTATTTTAGTTCTAGGGCTTTCGCCATTTTCATATAGACTCAAATTTACTGATCATAGTGGATTATGTTTCTCTAGTTCCGCTCTCATTTGTTTATCAGTAGAATGAAATATTAATTTACTATACGCTAAACGATAGATTACCGAAAAGTTGCGGAAAAATAGAAATCGTATCCCCTACTGTGAAGATATAGAAATTTTCACTCACTGTATCAACCAAAATGGCGGCTTGGAAAGCATCACTTCAAGGTTAATACGAGTCAAAGTATCACTGGAAATGATCAATGTGTTCTAAAAACGATAATGAAACGAAAACGAGTGGATAACGATCATTTTCAGCAATTATTCAAAACGTATTCATCTTGAAATGATGCATGAAACCCGTCAGCTGAATCATCTCGCAAGACGCCATCTGTTCCGAATATCGATCAAATCACTTCCGCGTATCAATGCGCATAAGCTGCTTACTTTCATGCATCAATTCAAGGATGAAACGGTTGGAATTATTGATAGAAATGATCATATTCTTATCAAAAGCGTATAATAAAAAGAAAATCTAATGTTTTGGAGTGGATACTGAAAATTATCTCACTCGTGGTCGAGACAAATGTTTATTTTTCGCGAGCGCTTGTGCGAGCGAAAATAACTCATTTGTCTCTGCTACGATTGAGATAATTTTCGGTATCCACTTTAAAACGATAGATATCCTCTACATATTTCAATAACTGCCCCACGTCGACCACATGCTCCTGCGAGCAGAAAATGTGGCAAGGTATGGCGATGGGGAAGGCGTCATTATTACTCTCATAGAACACGGACCATTCATCAGTCTCCAAACATAGTTCTCATACTTCAATGTCTCTTACGTGGAGATGGGCGGTGTTGGAATTTTGAGTTCGGTATCGGTTTCGGTACTTTGAGTTCGGTATCTGTTCGGTACTCGGTAACTAACTTGACTGAGATTTTTCTGATAGAACCAAAGAGGAATGCACATTGGGAAAAACAGAATGAGTTGTAGCATAAATCTAACACAACGCGCTAAACAACACTGCCAATGTGCTCAACAATGGTATTCTTTTACGACTACAAATCATATCTACAGTACTTTTGTGACTTGTTCTAAACGCACCTTAATGTTTAAAGACCCATTTCAGGCTTTTGCGATCTAAGATCTTGTGCCATGGCCAATCTTTAGGAGGTCCTGCAGCCAACAGACAAAACACATGGGCAGTGATTTCTAGTCAGGTTTTGGCTGCCTTAACAGGCAGCCAAGACCTGACTTGAAATCATTGCTTAGCAATTGGACAGGTACTGGTTGGAGTCTAGTTGGAATTCAAGTTAGTTGCCCAGTCCACTGATGATTAACAATCAATCAAATCTTCATTGTACTGTTACACCATTAAGGTCAAATGTACAGATCATAAAATAAAATATAAAATATAAAATATAAAAATATAATGATACATGAAACACAGGTAAATATTCAACAACCAAGATCTAACAATGAATAAAATGTTGTAACTCCAAGATTAAACCACGACTTACGGTAGTAGGTATGTGTATATTACCTGGCTAGAATATTGGTTTCATGTAATAGAGCTGTCGATGAGTGGCTGCAAGACTCCTTTTTTCTCAGCCCCATGATGAATAAACTGAGCTACGCTTTTTATGGACTCTGTGTCATCGCATCCCAATAAGAGCTTTAATTTTTGCCCGTCGTCATTGTTTTTTATGGAAATTTTCATCCATGCCTAGTTTTATGAGCACTAAACTGAAAAGAAAATCAGTTACTTCTTGCATGAAAATGAACCTTTCAATGCTATCAAGACTCAATAGGGACTTATAAATAGCGAATATAGGAAATTTCGAAACTTCAGACGGCTTCGGTTTTCAACGATTGGTTCGGTGCGGTTTTTCGTGATCCACATAATAGCGGTATCGGTTCGGTTTTTCGGTATATTGTCTATCTCTACTCATCATCTATCCTTTTACAATGTCATTATACAAAGCAGTTTTCCTTTCTTCTATTTTATATGCTGGCATATCATCACGTATTGTACTTGTTCTGTGTATATTAGGGGTGGAGACAGCTCAGTGAAAGCTTTCAGTTGAATTCTATATACTCTGATGTACTACTTATATCATGTTGAGGTAATAATGAATATCCTTTAACTCTTAGCCCGCTGAGTATTTTCAAGATATTTTTTCATCAAATCTAGTCATGGCTGCTGTAAAGCAGCCATGACTAGAGTTGATGAAAAATTAATCTAAATATAACAAGAAATCATTGGTGAAAAAATCCATTTAATTTACTTATAAAAAATATGTTCAAATATGACCAAATTATACTTATATCAGTGACATGAGAAACCCTGTCCTGGGCAGGAATATCCGCCAGCAGCATGCAAAGAGTTAAATTTAATATCAGTAGTGAAGGGATTCAGTAATAGGAGAGGTGGGCCTGGCTGACAATTTTCGTTATGGGAATAGATTTATAGGAAAGTTAGCTCCCCTTACTTTTCTAAAGCTGTCAGTAAATTCAACACTGAAGGTATGGAAATTTCAAATAAAATTGAAATTTCGAAATTTTTGCGAAGTTGTATCATCTATGTGTGCATCATTTCAAAAATGTCGGGCATTTTCCTATACAGTTGTATAAAAATACAGAAGCTGACGCTTTTACATTTTTTTTCCAAGGATGTTTGAGCATTTGAGTATTATTCCCGGTTGAACCCACTTGAAAATAAGAAAACGGCGCTTTCACATCTGTTGGTGTTCTGTAAGTTTTTTCCTGTTTATACAATCAACAGTGTTCGCATCGTAAAATGTCTTTACCATTAATATAAAAATCTAAGGGGTAAAATTTGATTATTGTTTTCCCGCGAAGAATAAAAACTTGCAAATTACTGTCAGAACACATTCGCTAAATACATAGCCACTTTGGACACTTACCTAGTGTTGGTAGAGTTTGATAGTGACAGATATTCTTAAGCCTTTACCCAACGCAGACGATATCAAAATTTATTATTTTAAATATAATTTTTTTTTAATTTTTCAAAAGGTTTAACAAAACCATATCATGTGACCACTCGTTGGAACGAGCTCGTCGAGCTCGTTCCAACGAGGGGTCACATGATATGGTTTTGTTAAAATATTTTGAAAAATAATATTTTTTCAACTTCTGAATTTGCATATTACGCGGGCGGATGCGGCCGATTCGTTGGGTAAAGGGTTAATAACGGATTATCTGTGAAGTAGTTGCTTTTAATCGGCTTGCCATAAAAAGCCAAGTCCCCTTTTGTAACTTTCAAAAAAAGGAAACAACAGATAGCATCGAGAGTTGTTGTTATTTTCGTTTATTAAAAGTAACAAAAGGAAACTTGGCTTTATTTTCTACTGATGTCATCGGTGTTTTAACAACAATTACATACTTCTGAATTGGAACTTCCTCATCCGTCTAATAATTTCAAGGGAGATAACTTTATCCAAAGTCGTTTTTTATGACGATATTACTCAGAGATGACTGGTTGGAATATTTACATTTCAGTATTGTACTGGGAAAATGTCCATAAGGGATTATTTATTATCTATTTATTTATTGGTTTTTAAGGTCACATATGTCTGCACAATGGTTAATCGCGACCATGTCCACAGGAGATAAGGAAAATATTTCCTCCGTGGAAACGTCTGCACTGCAAAAAATAAAGGTTTTTTTAAAACCAAAACGGGTTCTATCTTGTTCCTGAGATGGAACCAGTTTAGTTTAAACAGTATTTATTTCAAATCAAATAAATTTACGAAGATTAGCATTCCATTTTAACAGAATAATACATGAACTGAAGTAGATTCAGCAGTAAACTTGGAGCTTATTCAACGCAGTCGCCAAACATTTTGAAACAAAGCGAATATAAATACCTGGTATATTGGTTCTATACAGAACCAAAACTGGTTCGATATGCCAACTGTTCATATCTCCTTTGCTTAATAATGATTTGAGACAACCTCGTATAAGCTTTAAACTTACGGCTGAGACCCCCTCAATTTATGTTTAATTCTGTTAATATTTAATGTTAATCTTTATAAATTTATTTGATTTGAAATAAATACTGTTCACAAAGAACTGGTTCCATCTCAGGGTCAAGATTAGAACCAGTTTTGGTTCTAAAGAGAACCTATATTTTATGCAGTGTGAGAGAAGAGCAGCGCTTATTTGCTGCGGAAAACAAGTTCTACTTTATGGCGAAACAGGACTTAGAACAACGCTTGGGGTGGAAGTTTTCTAAAGTGGGCAGCTTATGTATCAATGCTTGCTTTCACTCGACTTCGAATACCTATGGTGCGGTGATGATATAGCGATAGACGCCGAAGGTGACCTTAAACACTAATGAATAAATCAATAAGGGAAATGTTCGTTAGGAAAGTGTCTCCACTGAGAACTGCCGTGCAGAATCGTAAATATTATAAAATACATGTTAATATTTTTTATTGAAGATAACAGGGGTGGCGGAACCTGGGGGGGGGGGGGTCCAGCCTCTCCACTTTTTTTTGCCGGGCCATGTTTTTTTGTATGCACATATTTTAACACAACCATGACTGGTGTAACAACGGGCGGATCCAGAGCCTCCCCCATAATTTCTCCAGCTATGTTTCTCTCCTGCTGGTTCAGTTTCGATGGATTTCGGATCATTTTTTGCAGTAAGTGGCAACAAACGCTAAAATGTATACAGTCTGTTAAAAAGTCGGTTAACTGAAATAGATCGTAATCTTACAGACATACAAGTATCAAATCCACCCACAGACAAGATAATCCACAGACTGTATAATTGCTGTTAACGTCTGGAAAATCATACAGCTGAGGTCTATTTATCAGCTTTGGTCGTTAAGACCAAAGCTGATAAACAGACCTCACCTGTATGCTTTACCGACGTTTTCAACGGCTCTCAAAGTGTGAAATATTTCAAATACATGTCCAGAAAAATCTCAAAATATCCGCTCAGATGCATGGAAGTGGGGGTTTTGGGACCTCGGTAAAATTTTCGTACGACGACCATCCATCGCCCGACCTCCCCCCCCCCCCCCCCCTCCCCACACACACACACTTTTGAAAATCGTTCCGCCGCCCCTGAGATATTAATTTCTAAAGTCAATTTGGGGAAATTTGTGATTTTTTCCCCAGCAAGTCAGAGCGAGATTGAATGAACTTGAAGACTGTGTGTCACGCAACATATGTTCAATGAACAGAGACATCATATTTCACACCATCTGCACAAATGACCCCGGTCAAAAGTTTACTTCCCAAACATCTATTTGATATCCAATTAACGTTTATTGGCAGTAAATTATTCTGGTGTGCGAACCTTTATTTTTCCATGGAAAGGATGGGAAATACTCATTATTGATGACGTGCCTGTCCTGAGATTGCGGATAAAAGAATTTTGTGAGAGGCGTGTCCATGGTACCAGACCAATTAGCGAATTGATTATGTACAGTGGTGCAAAATTATTGATGTTTTGTCCAGACTTGCATTGAGGGGAAAAATCTTTCGAACAATGTGTCGAGTGGAAATCTCTGAGTCTCTGAACGAGTGTTAACCATTTACCGAACGAATCGGGTGTATCCTATCGAGAAGTTTCAAACTGAATAGTTGAAATACATTATTTTTAAAAAAAGTCAACAAAACCATCACATGTGACGCCTCATTGGAACGAGCTCTTTCCAGTAAGGTCACATGATATGGTTTTGTTAACATCTTTTTAAAAATTGAACAAAACAATAATTAAAATAATACGTTTCCAAGCCATGTACGTAGGATAAAGGATTAACCCTTATCTCCCATGTCAGTCAGTAGCAGCAATTGGAAGGGTCCGTAGTCAGTATCTGGTGTAGAGCAATTAATATTTTCAACGTACAGCTTTGTGGTTGCACGTTAAAAATATTGATTGGCCTACCCCACACATCCACGTAACAGCCATCCTACTTAATGAAATCATGACGTATCATGTTTCTGGGTCGGAGAAAGGGACCCGTGGTTTCAAGGAGTTAAAATCACGGTTTCAAATAATGAACTTAAGGGAACATACAAATCGAAATCATTCGTTAATTATCAATCTCATTAAAGAAAGTTTCAAAAAGTTTAATTCGATCTTTTATGTTTACGGCATCAAATTCAAATCCCAACCACAGGTTCTCGACATGGGCTGGGAGCTCGCTAAAATGGTATTTGATAGCCTGTTTTCATCGTTCCTCTTCAACCAGGGTTTGAGCGAATACATTGCAAATATACGGAATACGAATACGAATACTTTGAAAATTTTGGAATACGAATACGAAAGGTCCACGATTCGGTCCCCACCAGGGGCACCTGCGTTGTGCCATTGGGCAAGGCACTTAATCCTGATTGCCCACATGGGGGCGCGGTGGCATTGAGTACTAAGGCGAACTGCGCGCCGATTGTGCACTTGCCTTCAACCAGTGCTAACCCTGCTTGTATGGAGTTAGTACGTTGGGGAGTCTGACAGCTGATCGCAGTTGCTCGGTGGTTCTCTACGGGTACTCCGGCTTCCTCCATCCGTAAAACTGTTCGACATGATGTGGCCCTGGCTGTGGAAAGTGTCGTTAAACCTCAATAAATAAATAAAAAAATAAATAAATAAATAAATAAATAAATAAATAAATAAATAAATAAATAAATAAATAAATAAATAAATAAATAAAATAAATAAATAAATAAATAAATTTATATTTAATCAATTATGCAATTACTGTACTGCTGGAATTAAGTTGTAATTTAACCTCAATAATATTTCAGCTTTACTTAAAACATAGCCTATGGTCCTTCATTGAACAAGCTTATCAAACTAATAATAATTCTTGGGAGACGACTTACATAAGCTTTAAGCTTTCTGTCGAATCCCTCTTTTGCACAACAGATTCCCTTGCCTTTACTTGTTTCGTGTATAATACAATTACTGTCTCTTGTGTTGTTTAGATTTTTTTTTACTCAACTGTCATTGTGAAATGTATTTATTTATAAGCTATTAAACAGATATTGTTTAAACTAATAATATCTTTTTTGTTCTGAACACAGTATTGGTAAATTAAGGGATAACAGAGTTTTCATTTAGTCAGTTATGCAATTACTGTACTGTTGAAATTAAGTTGGAATTTTGCCACAATAATATTTTAGCTCTATCAGTCTACACCTTATTTCTACTAGTACTGCAGAAAAAATATGAGATTAGTGTTAATTGGATATTGTAGTCGTTTAAGGATTAAGAATCTGTACAATGGCTTGACTGATATCCTTTGTCCTAAGAATAATATTATCTAACCATTCGTCCCCTGAGATCCAATGTGTTCTATGTGCCTCCAGAACACACTGGATCTCAGGGGGCGCATTGTCGAGAACGCGGTGGCTCAGTGGTAGGCTGTTGGACTTCTATGCTAGAGGTCCCGAGTTCGACCCCAGTTCGGGACGACCCGCGTCGTGTCCTTGGGCAAGGCACTTTATCCCGGTTGCCTTCATCGGAGCACGATGACGCCGTGTACTAAGGCGTACTGCACGTCGATAGTGCACATGTCTTCGTAACCCTGCTGGAGCGGAACTTGAACATAGTTAGAATACTGAGGTGCTGACAGTAGCTCGTCGATGCTCGGTGGTTCTCTCTGGATACTCCGCCTTCCTCCACCCGTAATACTGTCACGGTCACGATTAGCCATTGTGCATAAGTATGTGACCATAAACACCGATAAATAAATAAATAAATCCAACCATTGTCTTCGTCGTGAATCCACATCACACCTAATCATCTGTTAAGAAACATTTGCTTGAAGGTACAAATAAGCTATTTGGTATAGAGTCTTGTGGTTCTCACGCGACAATGTGCAACCCACTCCCCACCCCTTCACCTCTCCGACGACCATAGTCGACACATGCATTTGAAATTCTCCGCATTTATTTTTGTAAATGAATGCACTTCGGCGAACATACGTGCATCGGCATGAGTATGTAGGTGAAGGGATCTATGTGTATACCGCCTTATGAGTGACATATGAAGTTGGAAATCTTCCCAAAAACGGGCACAAATGAAACGACTGGTATTCCAACCCCATATCCTTAAATATCACCTCCCTTGAATATGCGAACGATCGCTGTACACATCGTGTTACAGTTTAAGGTTTATTACACATCCATTAAACTTTAAACCCTTGTATTCAACGGAATCGCCGCTGTGATATAAATGATTCCGTATTCAACGGGTGATATACAAGCCGGAACTTTTTACTGCACCGTTTCGTTACACTTCGAAAAGTTTCCAAATTTCCATATACAACCATCGACCGTCTGTCGCATAGTGTGAAAATGAAAACGTCCAAAGCAAAATAAAGTCGGTTCACAAAAAATTAGCCAAAAATGAGATAATATTTTAAAAAAAACCAATCATTTCCAACCAGAACATTAACCCAGTCCCGTTGCCGTCTCGTTTTGTGGATCCCATTATATCTAAATTGGTCAACTTTATTCCAGTAAATCTTCGTACACCTTGACATGTTTTGAACTTCTTTTAAAAACGTTTCTCCCAGTTGTTCTGCAAATCTGCACATATTTGTACTTATATTTTTACTAACAGTAATAGCCACCAAATGCTTAGGCGTGAATGGGTACCAGCCCATTCACGCCTAACCATTTGGTGGCTATTACTGTTAGTAAACAACGATAGGAATTTCAACAAACACTGGTTCCGAAAAGGTTGTTTTGATTTTTTATCGATCCTTACGATCAGTACAGCTTCAGTCAAAACAAACTCTTCACCTTTGGGTTTAATTATCGGAATTAAAATTTGTTTATTTAAATGCATTTTAATGCATGGGTTGTGTGTAATAAACACAGAACGCGATGTCTGTTTGAATCGGTGGGTGTTTTACATAACTCGTTGGAATGGCGTAGTCATATTTCGCGAGAGCCGTAAAACACCCACCGATTCAAACACACATCGCGTTCTGTCTATTTGCTGTCTGTATTTAAAATTCTACACATTCATGTATGCAAATGAACGCATCCCTGTGAACATGCGGGCATCTGCACGAGAATGTGGGTAAAAGGATCTATGTGTATACACCCTTATGCAACCAAGTATAGGCGAATTGTCTTTGTGTTCCATTGAAAACGTGCGCAACACGCAAATTGGATAACTAATTTGAAAGTGGGCCAACATATCCAGTGGCGGCGCCAGAGTTACAGAAGTGAGGGGGTACAGTTGGGTATTGCCCGCCGCGCAGCGACAGCCTCGGCGCGCAGCGCCGTGCTAGGGTGGGTTTCGGGAGGGGTGTCCATTTCCTAAGCTGAGAATTTTTTTTAAAATTCACGTTATAAATGGTGTTCTCTGGACCATTCTCAGACAATTAAATTAAAACAGTTTGATCCTTTTGTAACTTATTGGTTAGGTCTTTCAGTTATAGAAAACGTCGTACATGGTGACATTTTAACGGAAGAACGCCGTTGTAAAGTGCGAGCACAAAGCACCAAACGACACTCAAATCGAAAATGAAAGTAGGCTGCATTCCAAACGGATGCGTTGCAAGCTCTCGATTCTAGCATTGCTCGAATACTCTTAAGCGGTATGTTTCAGACCGTTTGAACGCGGCACGCCTTGTTGCAATTTGGGCCCTCGACTCTTGTTTGTTGTTTGCAGTTAATGTGTGTGTGTGTGGGGGGGGGGGGGGGGGGGACACACAAACATAATTTAAAAACTTCTCAGATTTAGTGCACTTGGGAATATAGAATTAAGCATACCCACCAATACACCGCAACGTTCAATACAAAAATTAAAATGATAGTATTTTTTTACTACGCTTGGCGAAAAAAGTGGAGGGGTAAGTACCCCCCCCCCCCCCCATAAACTCCCCCCCCCCCCCCAATGGCGCCGCCACTGAACATATCATCGCGTGGGAACCATAGGGTTCTATCTTCCAGTGGAAAATAGAGTCTTCTGGTTCTCATGCGACAATGTGTACCTACCCTTCACCTCTCCGTCGATCAGAGTCAATAAATATATTGCGTGTCTTCTATCACCCTGCCCATCACATGATTGATATTGTGTGACTACCCATTAGATGAATTCACATGGATTGAGGCCGGTTCGTGGCGACTGTACTGTATGTATGGAAACGCGCACAACACGCAAATTTGGTATCTAATTTGAAACCGAAAAGGCATGTGTACCCCACCCACCCCTTCCCTCCTCCATCCGACGACCATAGTCAAAATGTACAATACATGCAATCTGACTACCTCGTCACATATTCAATATTGCAGAGCTACCCATTAAATAAATCCACATCCCTGGGTATGCGCCCGAGACTGCATGCTCATTGATACTGAGGCATATGCATATATATGCCTTCAGGTATATGCTTCCAACCACCCTGTATTTGCTGGCAGGATGTACAATAAGTGTACCATCAGATACCCGCGCCACCTTGCACCTCTTTTACATAACTACCGAACTAATATGCGGGTATCCGCTCCTTCGGGTAATCAGTTTTAGCATGCTCACGGTTTGTGTGTATTTGGGCATTTGCGACCTGGGCCCAGTGTTGTGGAGTTTATAGGTGTGCTTTGTGGCACTGTATTTTCAAATTACGACATTCAGTTTTCTTAGGGTAGTTGTAAAGATGTGTTTACGAGTCTGCGTGTATTTGTTCAGCACTTACGCATTTATATCCGCGGGTGTAAATATGTTGCATGTTTTCGTTTCTCACTTGATCGCATTACTGGTCTTGGCTTTATTGTTGTCAACCACTTCTCACTCGGATAGGCTCGTATTAATACGCACCCCTATTATAACCTCGATAGTATTCTACATTAATTTGATGAATATACTTGCTTATATTCATTCACGGAATGAATCTCGTGTATATTTATAAAAGTGTGGTATGCGTCTCGTGCACCAACCCCACCCCACCCACCCCTACTAACCCACTTTTTAATATTCTCTCAATATTCAGATACGATCCTCACCAAGAAATTCGCTCGATAGTCAAAAACAACTCAATACTCACTTGACTGCGGTGTGTTATACTCTTGATTCTCCTCACTCAAACAAGTACCTTAAATCCCGAGAGAGCCAATGATGTCATTGTCAGTTATCAATCAAACACCGTAATTTCCAATAAGAGCATTTGTCACCAAATAGGATGTCCCGTTGGACGGTAAACGGTAACACAGCTGTCCTTAGATCAATACTAATATTCATAACTGGGTCGACTGTTGATTTGACACCTATTTCCCAACGTTTCTCCAGGACGTAGGCTACCCACGTGCATTTAACCCATAGCCCCATTATCTTGTGCATCAGGACACATTGTTGACCCATATATTCGACGTCAAACTTACATTACAACTAGCCGCATGTGAGAGGTGATAAAAGTCCGCCCTCACTGATATTTTCTGTTCAACTCAGACAAGTGTTTGCTCCGAAATAATACCATCTGCTTAATTATGATTAATTATGTCCCTCGACCAGCGTGTTCAGTTTAGTCAATTGACCCATTCACCGAAAGAACTGGGACAGGCAGTGCTGCTGTTGCACGAGTGCTGAAAAAAGCAGCACCCAAACGATTTCAATCAGCTGCGAGTAACATCCGTTTGTTTCTTGGTTGACAGTACAATCTTAGATCAGTTAACAGAAGATCCACATCCAAAAAAGGTATGCGATTTACCTTATTAATGTATATTTGTTATTCTATTATCTTACTTGATTTTCTTATTCGTCTTCGCCCCACGCAATTCTTCTTATTGGGTGTGTGCAGCAGAGTGTGTGTGCGTATGAGGACGCATGTGGATGATGGTGTGTGTGTGTGTGTGTGTGTGTGTGTGGTGGGGGGCTGGGAGTAGGTGAGGGGGTGGGGTGGGGTGGGGTGGCATGTGCATACCTGTGCGTGTGTATGAATGTGAGAGTGTGTGTTCGCCCACGTGTGCGGATGTGTGTGTGTGTGAGGGTGTGTGCGTGGGTGTGTGTTTTGTGTGCATACGTGCGTAAGTGTGTGCTTGCGTGCGTGTGTGATTACCCATATTGGTGTGGGCGCAAGTGAGCGTGTCTACACGGAGGAATTTGAGTATAGTGTCTTTTAACATATGGTTTCTCTACCTGTCTTATTCGTAGACCCATGTCTTTTAAAGGGTATTCTATGACTTCTTGTTACTGGACATACTTCTTTGGTATCAGTGCGTTCTCGCAAATTCTCGACTTTTTTTCTAAATTTTACTTGTTTGTGGACTATGGCTAATAATATCCCATTTGATGAGATCCAGAATTCTGAAGCTTATGACTTCATATCCAAGTTCAACACTTCACTGGGTATTGATGGTAGTGACACTGACCCACCATACACTATTGGCAATTTAAACTGTATTATATACCAGAGAATTTTAGCAAGCAAATACCAGAAAAAATAAGTCATTCTCTCTTTTCAATTTGAACTGCCGAAGTTTGAATGCTAACTTTGAGAATATTCAAAATCTTTTATGTGACATGTACCCTAGGAAAAATATATTTGATGTTGTGGGACTTACTGAATTATTTGAAGTAAAAAAAGATGTATGTTTTGAACTCGAAGCCTATCACCCTTTAATTCATCAAGCACGACCAACAGATGATGATGGCAGAGGGGTGTTGGATTATTTATCAATGACAACATTAGCTTCAAACAACGAAGTGATTTGTCAATCTTCATACCTCACGTATTTGAAACTCTTTTCACCGAAACAACCTCTAAAAAGAAATGCATTATTGGAATCATTAATAGACCCAACACCGCACCAAAAGCTTACCATGACCTTTTCTTGTCCACAATGTCCGAACTATTGAATAAAATCAACTTGGAGAATAAAAAAGCCTACCTTATGGGTGATTTCAATATTAACCTACTCAACTTCGCTAGTCACAACAAAACTGAACTTTTTATCGACTCTGTATTCAGCTCAGGCTTTTTGCCTCTCATCACTAAGCCGACGAGAGTTACCGAAACTTCGGCAACTCTTATTGATCATATCCTCAGTAATGACTCCACTACACACGTATTAGGGATTGTCATTTCGGATATCAGTGATCACTTTGCAACGTTCTGCATTGGCGACTTGGAAAAACAAAATGCATGCCCAACACAAAGTCATAACCGCTCCTTCCAGAAAGAAAACATTGACCACTTCAAGGGGCTGCTATTAGGTAGTGATTTTTCAGACGTCTTCGACACATCCGATGTCACCCTAGCATATGACCTGTTTATCGATACATTTTGCAAGTCAGACTACTATCATAATATTTTGCTAGATAATAAACACGACCTCAAAAAATAAACATGGCAAATATTATGTAAAGCCATTAATAAATTGGTTCGAAACACTGAGCCCCCCAAATACCTTTGTCGATAACAATATCACTTTAAACGACCCCAAACAAATTGCTGACAAGTTCAATGCATTGTTTGCCAATATTGCGAAATCTGTGGGTGACCAAGTGCCCGGCACAAATATTCACTTTTCACATTATATGAAGCATAATAATGGAAACTCATTATTTGTAACGCCAACGAATACACAGGAGGCTATCTTTAGTATTTCCAAATTGTCTTCAAAACCAACAAGTGATCAAGGTGAATTGTCTACAAAACTTTTGAAAGCCGTCGCTTGTGAAGTCGCCAGCCCATTAACACACATCATCAACACTTCATTTTCATCCGGTCATGACTTTGCCAACCAAAACGAAAATAGCCAAAGTCATACCAATCTTCAAGTCTGGTAACCTTCAAATGTTTAATAATAATGATCGCCCCATCAGTATTCTCCCGACGTTCTCAAGAATATTTGAAAAGTTAATGTATAAAAGGCTAGTGGATTTCATAGACAACAATAATTCTTATATCAGTACCAGTTTGGGTTCAGAACAAAACATTCAACTGTCCACCCTATATTGCACCTTCTGAATAGCGCGGTAACGGAAAATGAGAATTGCACCCTTTCTATATTTTTAGACTTCTCCAAATCATTTGACATCATTGACCACTCGATCTTACTCCAGAAACTGGGATACTACGGTATTAGAGGTATTGCCCATCAGTGGTTTCAAAGTTATTTAACTGAACGAAACTAATTTGTCTCGTTCTTGAATACTATTTCAGAAACGTTACCCATAAATACAGGTGTACCACAGGGGTCCATTTTTGGCCCAGTTTTATTTCTACTGTACATCAACGATAATAACGAATCTACAGAACTGAGTTTACTTCCCGTTGCCGATGACACAACGGTCTTTAGGTCAAGTAACAATCTTGACACCCTTACAGAAGGTATAAATTCCGAACTAGCCAAAATAAACCATTGGTGTTCTGCCAACAAACCAGCCCTCAACCCTGCTAAAACCAAATATATGCTACTTCATCCACAAAACGATTCGTGTACGGTAAACGATATTAAACTATTTCTAAACAATACAAATATTGAACCAGTTGGTAAAGAGCAAGAACAAACAACTATAAAATTTGTTGGCGTACATTTGGATGAACATATAAAATTTAAAGAGCATATTTCTGTGGTGTGCTCAAGAATAGTAAGTGCAATTTTTGTACCAAATAGGGCAAAGAACTTCTTGCCCAGGAAGGTAATGAAAACTTTATACTTCTCACTGATGCATTGTCATCTTATGTATGGTATCCAGCTTTTGGGCCATTCGACCTACACCAGTAGAATTCTAAAACTACAAAAGAGCTGTCCGTGTCATAACAAAAAAATCATATCTCTCCCATACAGATCACCTTTTCAGAGATTGTGACATTCTGAAATTCAGTGATCTCTACAGCCTTCACGTCTTCCTCTTTATATACGACTGGACGAAAAAAAAACTCCCCTTGTCATTCAATGATACCTTTCAAGTATATAGAAACCCCTCAGGAACGAATACAAGGCAAACCGGTAAATTAGATACCCGCAAACCAAGAACACAGTTCTCTGCTGTGCTGCCTTTACACCCCTTCCCAAGAACCTGGAATAATATAGACCCACAAATCCAGCAATTAAATAGACCCAAATTTAAAAAGTCCTTAACTGATAAAGCCTTGAATAATTATTCACGTCCTAACTCCAAATGTGACAACCCAATGTGCCCCGACTGTGTCGTCCGCCAGCTGTTATCTACTGGCATCTCATCCTCCTCTTCCCATCCCTTAATCCTCAAATACATTCTAGCCCCCTTGAATTACAAATAAAAGATCAGACAACCCCGTTTTGGGGAAAGCACTTCGATACACTGATGCCACAGAAACTTGATATCTTTCTTTTTACGGGAATGGCAGGAAGACAGCCTGATAGGCTATGCCATTTCCATGCTGTATGCTAGCTTAAGTTCCTGTTTGTTGTAATGTTATTTTGTAATCAATGTACTAGTATACTGCAAAATAAAGATCTGTCTATTTTCAATCAGCATTTGCAGTGAATTAGCCTGCTGCAGTTAAAAATATTGTGACAGATATTCAAAAAAATATATATATTCTATTATTAAATATTTTAATTTAATGTTTTCAAATTTATTTTAATATATTGAAAAACCAGTCACTTCAAACGTGCTAGTTCAATTCTTGACTATTCTCTGATATTGATAATCACATTTTTTTACAAAATAATCTATGTATTAAAAATAAGAAAAGTATTCAAAAAGTATTCATGAATACACCTCAGATTTCACTGTATTTGAATACGAATACTTTAAAATTGCATGAATACTGAATACATCCGAATACTTAAAAATGTATTGAATACGATTGAATATCTAATACGAATACGAAAACACCAACCCAGTCTTCAACCCCTTAATTGATATATAAATATATAAGGTTTACAACTTTCGACCGACCGACCGACCCGACCCACCCACCCAAACCCACCCAAAAACCCACCCCAAAAAATACCCACCCACCCAACCAACCACCGACCGACCGACCGACCGACCGACCGACCGACAGACCGACCGACCGACCGACCGACCGACCGACCCACCCACCCACCCACCCACCCACCCACCCACCGACCCACCGACCCACCGACCCACCCTCCCACCCACCCACCTAGGGGACATAGGACATTCTAGCTTTCAGGCGACGATATGCATTTCCAAACTCCCCCGCTGAATTTTGAAAGCTCCCAGAACGGATTTGGGGTGTACTTTAGCTTTACTTCGAGAAAAAAATCATTGACAAAATTGAGTGAGGAACCTGGGAAGGGATTTGTCTGCCCCCACCCGCCTCCTCTTGGCCTCGTGGTCTGAAGGCTGGGAGGGCAGCTGCCCGAACTGCCATCGTACATTCGGTGTCCCTAAATAAAACTGGTCATTATTAGTTTATATCAATTTCAAAAGTGATGTCACATGTTGTCGCGTGCACTTTGTTTCCAGGAAACACTGGAAACAATGAGATTTTTGTTATTTTTTTCAAACAACCCAGCAAGTACAGTTGGTATTCAAATTTATTTCAGTGTTTACATGATAAGTCATAAATGCTCCAAGTACTAAAATTCTGAAGACGTTGGAAACGGTGGAAACATTGGAAACGGTGGAAACATTGGAAACGGTGGAAACTATGGAAACATTGGAAACGGTGGAAACATTGGAAACGGTGGAAACTATGGAAACATTGGAAACGGTGGAAACATTGGGTACGGTGGAAACTATGGAAACATTGGAAACGGTGGAAACTATGGAAACATTGGATACGGTGGCAACATTGGAAACGGTGGAAACATTGGAAACTATGGAAACATTGGAAACGGTTGAAACATTGGAAACAGTGGAAACATTGGAAACAGTGGAAACATTGGAAACAGTGGAAACATTGGAAACAGTGGAAACATTGGAAACGGTTGAAACATTGGAAACGGTTGAAACATTGGAAACAGTGGAAACATTGGAAACAGTGGAAACATTGGAAACAGTGGAAACAGTGGAAACAGTGGAAACATTGGAAACAGTGGAAACATTTGAAACGTTGGAAACATTGGAAACGGTGGAAACATTGGAAACGGTGGAAACATTGGAAACGGTGGAAACATTGGAAAAGGTGGAAACAGTTGGAAACGGAGGGAACATTGGAAACTGTCGAAACATTGAAAATGGTGGAAACATTGGTAACGGTGGAAACAGTTGGAAACTATGGAAACATTGGAAACGGTGAAAACAGTGGAAAAAATGGAATCACTGGAAACATTGGAAACGGTGGAAACATTGGAAACGGTGGAAACATTGGAAACAGTTGGAAACGGGGGAAACATTGGAAACGGTGGCAACAGTTGGAAACGGTGGCAACAGTTGAAAACGGTGGAAACATTGGAAACGGTGGCAACAGTTGGAAACGGTGGCTACAGTTGGAAACGGTGGAAACATTATTGGAAACTATAGAAACATTGGAAACGGTGGAAACAGTGGAAACACTGGAAACATTGGAAACGATGGAAACATTGGAAACGGTGGAAACATTGGAAACACTGGAAAGATTGGAAATTGTGGCAGCAGTTGGAATCGGTGGCAATAGTTGGAAACGGTGGAAACATTGGAAATGGTGGAAACAGTTGGAAACGGTGCAAACATTGGAAACATTGGGAATACTGGAAACGGTGGCAACAGTTGGAAACGGTGGAAACATTCGAAATGATGGAAATGGTGGTAATATTGGAAACGGTAGCAACAGTTGTAAATGATGGAAACATTAGAAACAATTCAACTTTCAGTCGCACCATCCGTGGGGGATATATTTGAGCCCCAGAAGGTGTCTATGAAACAAAACAAAACTTTTTTCAACACATTTTATTTTTTATTAAGGGTATTTGTTTGTTATTTGTCCTTCAGCAGTATATTACAACAATTTGTAAAACAAAACAAAAAAATCAACATGAATGTTACAGACTTATGGAACAATAGCACAATAGCACAGAAAAAGCACTAATCCAACCCCACCCCTTAAATTGTTATTGGTACCTATTTTTGCAGTATTTTATATAAAACACTTTATCTGTACGGTAAAAGGTGCAGAATGTTCGTCTCAGCCTTTGCCTTAACACTGATTGGCAAATCTTTGGTAATGTGTGTGTTTTTGATATGCTAGTATTCCCCCAAACTATGATTTGTTCCCGCCAAGCCAGAATTATTCCTCAACTGTTCTGAATTAACGCATTTTAATAAAAATCGGGAAAAAATTGTGAACAAGCTGCTTTTTAGTTATTATCGGACTCTTGAATTTACATAAAGCTCTTCCAACAGTTTCAGGGGATCAACTCCATGATAACCACTCCCTGAAACAATATCCCACATTAGCAAAATTAATGACATATTGAACAGAATAAATTAATTAACAAGCCATTCCCACTTACAATCAGCGTCATAAGCCAATGATATTTTTTAATCCTTTTGCAATAAATTTTACCCCGGGTAGAAATAATCTAAACATTCCAACAAGCTGGAAAAAAACAGAAAGTTAATTTTATTTCCCAAAAGAATTAGCCGATAACGCTGCATCAGAAACACAAACAAAGCAGAAAAACGGTCGATACACCTAATATTATCACAAATTTCCCCAAACAATTTATTAATTTAACTTTTCACCATGAAGATTCTGATTGGTTATTCCACAAGTCATGTGACTTCCATCTGATTGCAGTCTATTGTTCTGTTCATTCTTTAATCCCTATATAATTATTTCATTGGTTCATGACAAAGGTATTGTTTATATAACCTGGAATGGTAACACTGATGCATTTGACTGTCTGCGTGTACTTTATTCGGTGACATTATTTCATTAAATTATCACAAACAATTTTTTTTAGTGATGGCCCCCTTTTAAGCATACCAGCACTGATCAGCACCTGCAATTCTTGCAACCCCCCCCCCCCCCCCCCCCAAAAAAAAAAACAGAGCTATTGTCATGCAGTATACTGGACGATGTTTTTCAATAAATACTTGCAAAATAATTTCAAGTTGTGCCGTGCTACTGATATTTAGTGTTTAAAGTTAAATAGCCAAGTATTTAAAGCCGTATGTTTGAAATATTTTGCAATTATTTACAGAGAAATACCAAGTGACTTTTTCCAATAAATAATTTTAAATTTATGCGACAGTGCTAATATATACCTTCAAAGATGGCGGTCGATTTTAACACATCAGATGGGACTCACTAAAATGTGTAACCCGAACCCGATCTGAGAAAATGTGTATCTGAGAAATATAAATTGGATTTAAATCATTATTTATGTATATATTACGCTTATATTTTACTTGCGGTATCTTAGGTGAACATTAAAGGCACTGGAACACCGCTTTTGAAAATTACACGTACAATCTGTCTTTTATTAAGATTTTCCCTTCTGAAACTCACTAAAATGTGTATCTCGAATTGGCCGATCTAACAAGTTGTATCTTTGCTTGGCAATTAAGCATGTGAGGCATGTGATAGTCATTGCTATAGATGAATGAATTGTTATTTGTTTTATAGCAATATAAAAAGATCTCTTTAATATACCGCACGATGCGCGAGTATATGGCTTCTTCATGTTTAGAGCCTCATGGAAAAGCCGGACAGTCATTATCTCCCAGACTCTCATAATGTCTGGGACAGTGTATTTATCAAGTGACACAATTCTTGAATTTCGTGTCATTATCTCTATCCTTCAATATCCAGATGTCGACAAGATAACGGAACACAGCCACCGACAAAAGCAACAGGAGGTATGTAACATAGCTTATAATATTAATACAGTAAATCCCTGTTAACTGAATAGCCAATTTGCGTATGAAAATTATTCAATTAACAGGAATATGCAATTAACCCTTTACCCAACATGGATAGCGACGACACGCGCCAAAACAATTCTTTAATAACTAAACATTTTAATTTTTGTCTCAAAAACATTGCTTATGACCTATCGTTGGAATTAGGTCAACGAGCTCGTTCCAATGAGGGATCATAAGCTATGTTTTTGAGACAAAAAATGAAAATATAATAAACTTTGAATGGCTGTTTTTGTGAATAGCGCTGGTGGTTTTGACCGTTACGTGGTGCAAAGGGTTAACATGAATATGGTCACTTTTCTGTATTCCAGCGAAAAACTAAGCATTTATTCTATTTGATCTCGATCCAACTGTTTCCACCGTTTCCAATGTTTCCAATTTTTCCACCGTTTCCAATGTTTCCAGTGTTTCCACCGTTTCCAACGTTTCCTGTGTTTCCACAGTTTCCACCGTTTCCAATGTTTCCACCGTTTCCAATGTTTCCATAGTTTCCACTGTTTCCACCGTTTCCATAGTTTCCACCGTTTCCACCGTTTCCAATGTTGCCACCGTATCCAATGTTTCCATAGTTTCCACCGTTTCCAATGTTTCCACCGTTTCCAATATTTCCACCGTTTCCAATGTTTCCAGTGTTTCCAATGTTTCCCAGTGTTTCCAGCGTCTCCACAGTTTCCACCGTTTCCAATGTTTCCACCGTTTCCAATGTTTCCACCGTTTCCAATGTTTCCATAGTTTCCACTGTTTCCACCGTTTCCAATGTTTCCACAGTTTCCACCATTTCCAGTGTTTCCACCGTTTCCAATGTTTCCATAGTTTCCACCGTTTCCAATGTTTCCACCGTTTCCAATGTTTCCACCGTTTCCAACGTCTTCAGAGTTTTAGTACTTGGAGCATTTATGACTTATCATGTAAACACTGAAATAAATTTGAATACCAACTGTACTTGCTGGGTTGTTTGAAAAAAAATAACAAAAATTTCATTGTTTCCAGTGTTTCCTGGAAACAAAGTGCCCTATAGTTATATTCCTGCTCTCATTTCTTGCCACATATGAATCTGTGGAAACAGCTTATTTTAGCTTCAACTTTCTGCTGTATCCATTTTTCATATCACAATGCTTTGTAAATTGGAGACGGAATATAAAGTTTTCACTTCGATAATCCATTGAACTTTGTAAAGCTGTAAAATTCTACGGACAAATTCTTTTGCATCTGCATTGATAGTGAGTATAGATTCTGAGCAGTTTCATCTAGTTAAGTGTCGTCTACCTCAACATACAGACGACATTTGTCAAGAAAACCCTCTAGGTCATCACGTATTGTGCAGAATGTGATGTAACATAAATTCACTGTTGTTCTAGTCTCGTACCAGCTGAGCAAACTTGCACGGCTGTAGCGTTCAGTAGTACATCATCATCATCAAAATCAACCCCGAAGTTAAGAGTCTTTACAATACAGTGGGCACCTGAAGACATGTTTACCCGTCGTGCGCCTTGACGAGACCAACGGGAAAATTATCAGAAAGATAAGTACGTACTAAAGTTCAAAACAAATTTTGCCGTGAAGAGCATTCGTGTTAATCAAACTCTATCTTCTGGAAGAGATAATAAAAACTACTTAAGAATGAACGGGAATTGTGGGATCTTTTGTCCTGCATAACCCTTGCCGACAATGTGTCTGTTTGATCCTCAAGTCCTTCTTTCGCCCACTTCCCAACAACAAAGTAATATTACGGAATGAGGAAACAATGGGTTTTTTTTTGTTTCTATATATATTCTGAAGCATTGCAGATGGCACCACCTTGTTCCACTCAGTGGTCGATATAAAGCTTCAGACGCCCGTGTAAGTATGTTTGAAGGATATTTTTGCAACCAATTTTTGAGCACAGTGGATCCTAAATAACCGGACATCTCTTAATTGAATAACCCTCTTAACTGAATATAACATCCAAATACAAAACCAGTTTCTGTACCTTCGGTAAAAACGTGACCTTTTAATTGCATATAGGTTGTAGAGTAAACGTCTGTTAAATGAATAACAAATTTGTTATATGTCGAGAAATTATCCCGACAGTCATGAAACACTCCTTCTTTATAGACCTTAGCACATCAAATGCAGGCATTTAATCTATATGTCTTGTAATAGAACAAATGTTCGGTGTGTATCTCTGGAATACAAAAGGATCAAAGCCCTATTAACTGAATACTCCCGTCAATTGAATATTTTAACTGGCAAGATGAGTATTCAATTAACAGGGTTCCACTGTATTTTGAAGAGTCTGAATCTAACAATACGCAGAGTGGCGTTTTATGTAGTGTTGAAAAAATGGTCCCTGACCGATTACCGGTTCTTTGAGCTCAAAATAGGCTGATTCTGATGCCGATGCCGATTCCGATTGTAATACCGTGCACTACAAGACAAGTCGAGGCTCGAAAGAACTACATTAAACTGAAAATTGTTCGCGGCGTTAAACTTCGTTGACTGGGGTCGCAGTAAAATTACCAGTCAGAGCCACGTTTACCGCCCAAGTGCGTGCGACCGGTAATTTTACTGCGACCTGAGTCAATAGAGTGCAACCTTCACTTTTCCACCGCTCAGATGTAAGCTTTACATGTCGTTTAACATGCATATCCTGTAGAGGAGAGCCTAGAGATATGAAGAATACACATTGTGGTTGTTTCTCAAATTTGTTGTATGGTATCATTGACATCATTTACAGTAACAACTGAATAATTGCAGAAGATAATAAAATGCGGCTAATGAATCATCACCAAATGCTTGGCATTTGGAATCGATGTTCCAGGAGCCGTTGCCGTTGTCATCCGATTGCCCACAATCCGGGTCGATTGTGGTGGCAGGTTCCGATCATCGGTTGAACTCTAGTTTTATGAGACCGACATGGATCGCGTTAATAAACCGAGACAACCTGACTCGATGAATAGGTTAAAAAAATCAATCCAGAATCAAATGAGCAAGGATGGGGGTACTCGTCCACTGCTCCCCCGTACACATCATGCCGATACTCACTTCAGAAATTACCCGTCACTTCTATAAACAGACACATTTTCACAGTAAAATTCCATTACGAGTCTTCCTTCGATCAGACCTGTATAACAGGTACCCGCATACATATTGAGCGCATACATATAATTTTCCCCGGGTATTGATTAAGTCAGTTTAATTCAGAAAACATTTATCCCTCACAATGATTGCGTGTTCTGACTTGTTTCAGCCGGTGAGGTCAATTTCACAAAAATAGTTTCATTCTTTTGACACGGAGTATATATATATCTTAATGTTAATAGAGTAGATCGTATTTTGTGTTGCATGCGTAAATTTCTCGGAGTTTGATAAATCTAAATGAACAGTCAATTCACAACTGGACATTATCTTCAAACGGATGATATTCTCCTTCCTCAAGTCAGACCGAGGGAGAAAATTGATTTTCTATTTCCAATGACGAAACAAAACAAACATACAACAAAACGAGCTGGAGGCACTGACAAAGAAGAAATGTACAGGGAATATACCCGAAAACTTAGAAAAAGGAATTGTCAACACCTGGAAGCATCCATACCAACAGATATTCAAGTTAACGGTGTGACAGAGAAAAGAAAGAAGTTAGTTTTACACTTTGATCTCAGGAATACAATCCTAATTTCTGATTCCGTAACGAACGTTACAATTGAACAGGCTTTGAATACCTTCTTAACTGGAGTTGTCTGGGTAAGAGAAGTAGATGATAAACTAGAATGGGCATCCGAAAAGCCTTCACTGACTCCCCCTGATCCAGATTGTAACACATATTATAAGTATCTTGAAAAACTTTATGTGAAAACTCCATCGTCCGATAGAGTGAGAACAGGTTTGCGACATGCAACGGGTGATTTTACACAAACAAAAGTGGGCGAAAAATTCAAACCATGTTTTCTAAAACATCTATTGTTATTAAGGTGGACTCATTCTTTCGACAGAGCTAAAGATGATATCTTAACAAACCATGGACATGACGGAACACAGTATCATTACTTACTTAAGTCATTCTATAAACTTCTGTATCACCTTAGTGAGCAAGGGAGAGATTTTACAATTATTTTCAGAACATATGGACTGGACGCACCTAATGTTCTGAGAAGTGTGAAATATGGCATTTCCGGTGGACACCCCGATTTCCCAAAGAAGCTTGACATACCTGTACTATTAACACCAGGCTCGGTAGGCCGGGCAGACGAAGGTATGATATCAGTTACTTGTATAAAAGAAGCCGATAAGCAAGTGGAACTAACTTCACACAGAGATATTTATGACCATTTTTCAAACTGTAAAGGAATTTGTGGATTCAAAGATGACTTCATTTATTGGCAGGACCACAGTTATCACAATTCAACGGGAAAACCGTTTTTAGTCGATCTTCAAGACACTCAAGCGCATCACATATTTTTTGATGATAACATGAGAAGTTGTGAGGATGATAACATCGTCAATTTGCGTCTGTTCGATTCGAATGATTGTGTAAACTCTCGGAGTGTAACAAAACAAGAGGCCAGTAAGTTTGAGAATATGTTGATGGTGCAGGCCGATGCACTGTCTGCTATTGAAGATGACGATTATTATATAAATGCTGTGCGCATGTGTGAGAAGAACTATGAAAATTACTTGCACAATCTATCGTCCTAACGAACATGTTATGCATTTTATGAAACATTCTACAATCAATTGTTCATTATATGAGACTCATTGAACTCTTTCTTTAACCCTTTACCAAACCGGCCAGCGCGATTCTCAAAAATCGCCAATTAATTTTCATTATTTTTTCATTTTTTGTCTCAAAAACATAGGTTATGACCCCTCGTTGGAACGAGCTCGTCGAACTCGTTCCAACGAGGGGTCATAACCTATGTTTTCGATGAAAAAAATGAGTTATTCAGGAATATTTTTTGCAAGTGTCGTCTGCTTTTCATGTTAGGTTAAGGGTTAACACGATAAGCATACAACACCCCAAACTGTTATTTTGAATAACCGAACATTTTCATTTGTGTTTGAAAAAATAACTTGTGACCCTTCATGGGAACGTGCTCGAGGAGCTCGTTCCAATGGGGGCCGGAAGGTAGGTTTTGGAGACGAAACAATCGAAAAAATAGTAAAAGTTAAATGCATTTTTTGTGTCTAGTGACGGCCGGTAAAGCTGTTACCTCAAGTAATGTTTTAACACGCAAAAGAAATCTGAAGTCGCACTGGCGGTTCGGAAAGGGTGGGCAGGGAACGTAGTATAAGATGAGCAATAATGAGTTGTCACTTGCCCAGTAGCGTCTGCATGACAAGCCTGGAAATAAGCAGACTGTCATCTGCAGAATGAGGTCCCCAGGGGTGAATTTGGTCATACTACCCTACACAGCAGGATAGCATCACTAAAATTACCCTCTGTCAATCTCAATCTGAATCAAGGTCTTTGGCCTCAACAGAAAGAGAGCCCGGTGGATGAATTGACCCACTGTATGGGTAAGTAGCCTCAGTCCACCCTCTGGGGGCCCCATTCAACAAATGACAGATTGCTTATTTCCAGGCATGCTGTATGAATTGGAAAACGGCTATTGAGGTAGACGATTTTGACAAGAAAAAAGTGAAAGGTTTTTAGTGAAATTTCATTTCCCATGCTTCTACGAATTATCATACCGCTTCTTAACTTCAAATCCAAGGACCACACTTGTAACAAAATGTTATTGAATAATTAATTTTTATTTTATTTTTTTTTGTTGCCTCAAAAATTTTTTACTAGTGATTGGAACGAACTCGAAGAGCTCGTTCCAGTGAGAAGTCCTAAACAATGTTTTGGAGGATGAAATGAGAAAAAATTGAATGGCATTTTGTTGAATAACGCTGGTGTGATATGATGTCTCCTAGGGTAAGGGTTAAATTGAGCAATGTCTTTTCAAAATTATCAGCACAAACATCATCGACATGCAAACGTCGCCATCCCTCACATTTATGATCCTAATTCACCAAATGGCTTATATTAAGCCAAACTTTCTACTGTACAGGGTAGACTTAACTAAAATGGCACTGTTAATGTCTTTGTTGATAGAAAAAGTGATTTGTAAAAGATGCTATTATGAAGTTCTGTTTTAGGATGCAGTCATATGTGATGATATAAATATTGCTATTATTTTAGATGAAATTATCAAAGTATGACAATATCTTTTTGTTATGGCTCCCAGAGGTGTGTGTTTTCCAGATTTCCATCAGCGGTTTCCACTTTTGTGACCAAGTACAAGCGTCCCTGATCAGCATTTGATTTCACATTTATTTGAGATAGCTCATCTTTACTTACAGTCAAAGCAAGGCGACGGAAATTGTTGGAACATTTTTGGTGGATTTTTTTTTTATTTAATAACATCAGGATAGCCAGTGGGGAAGTGGGGAAGTGAATCGGGGCGTGCAGCTGCCAGCGAACACTGTAAACCATATGAGATGCACTTTCATCGGTAGCGTTTGTTGTTGTTTTTGGCTGAGGTCGGGGATGGGTCTAACCCATAACCATTGGCTATTCAAGGCGAGGTGACATGGAGTGTGCGTGTGGAGGCGGGAGGGGGGGGTATTAAAACGGATAAGGGTGAACACTGGGGGATTTTAAAATAAGGCTGTCAAACAGACATTATTCCTCAGTTCTCGCTTTCTTTTCCCACACCGTGTATGGACTATTTTGTTAGTAAAAACTTTAGTAAAAGTCACCACCATGCGCGATCACCATATACCTTGGCCCCTCTACATTTATTCATGGTCACATTTTTTATTGACAGCAATCTGATCGTTGTAGTTTTGATTATCCCCGGAACCCTTTTCGATATCCCTGCCCACCCACATGCCATCGGATGCTTTCGGTGCCGTTGCTGAAAAGGCCGACAAAAAGTTTAGTTTATCCTAAAGGTATATACTGAGAAAATGAACGTCACTTTCCATGAAGACAGCATTAAGGCGTTGAAGCAATGAGAAAAATGTCGAGATGCAGCAGAACAGGGCTCTTGACGTTGGCATTTGCCATACGTGACGTTTGGTTACGTTGCTGGGCGAGATATGGTATCTCACATAAACGTGTCTCAAGAGGTAGAATGTGGGTGAAAGAATTAAAAGAGAAAACAGCTCGGGTAGAGAACGGTGACTGGAACCGACGACCCGAGGTGGAGTTTTCCGTGTATTTTACGACCATCGAAGTCATTGATTCCTGTCGTAACCAATGACTTCGATGCTCGTGAAATACAGGGACCAAGCCATAACATCACTCAGATGCGTAACGTCCAATTAGATGCGTTCTTACATAACGTTCCTACGCATAATCCAGATTCCACGCGCGGTGTATATAGCACATTGGGGGTACTAAGGCGTACTGCACGTCGGTGGTACGCATGTTTTCAACAAATCTAACCCTGCCTGTGCTGCAGTGCGGAGTTACGATGTTGATGAGCTGGCAGCTGCTCGTCGTTGCTCGGTGGTTCTCGCCGGTACTCCGGCTTCCTCCACCCGTAAAACTGCCAAGGTCATGATTAGCCACTGTGCGTAAGTATATGACCTTAAACACCAAATAATAAATATATATAGCACATTTTTTATTCATGTCTGTATTATGTCACGTAACGCTGAACACGCACAACATCCGTGGTACAAATATAATTTTTCCTTCAAGAAGATTAACGAGAGTCATTTCAAATCAGATAACCTTTGAATTCTAAATGCAATTACTCATTTCGCTCTGTGGTAGCAAATCGCCCAGCATAAATCCCCTTGACAATTCCCAAAACAATGGTTACGTTGGATCCCAACTCGACAACCTTTCTCACCTCGATCCATGCGCCAGATGATTCCGTAGAGCAAGATGCATTGGTGACAAAGTTTTTTCTGAAGGTCGAGGTATTGCGATATCAATAAAAGGCGTTATTCATAAGAGGACATTGCAAAAGTATTTTGGGGCGCAATGCCTGGGATATGTCCATAATACCTCTCGCTTCCCGTGTCGGATACTTTTGCCCCTCCATGTAAAAATTTCTACCACTGCGGCTGCTTCGAGGTGGATTGTCATTATCTTTTTGAACCCGAGAAACCACCAGGATTCAAAGGGTTAAAACACCCCCGAAATTTAGCTATCGCTCGATCAATAATTCACACCCTGTCTACAGACCACAAGCAAAGTTCCAGCTAATGGAGTTGTATACTAGTGGAGTGTATACTCTATCCCACGAGTGTTTATCGGTAGCCCCCCACCCCACCCCCCACCCCCGTCCGTAGAGTACAGTCTAAATCTTTCTGGTCTCTGAGCGGCCTATTCGCAAACCCATTAGCTCATGGAATTTGTTTTTCGCGCCTCCCAGCTACGTGCTAACCCAGAAATTTCTACCGGGCTACGTACCTTGAATTTTATATTGATTGTTTGAAAGCGCTCGCAGAGAGCTATACAATCAACAGTTTAAAAGGCTAGTGCGACCAGATACATTTTTAGTGTTTTTTTTTTCTTGCTGAGGGGGAGGGGGTCGAATATATTTGTAATAAGGTATGCAGTTTTTTGCATCAGACCATATTGAGGACCCACCACCCCCAAGACCTGCGAAAATAGTGTTACACCCGAATTTTAGAGACCCACCCCCAAATTTCACAAACTTGTGTCCCGGGGTAATATGCACCTCCCCCTAAATATTGAATTCCTACCAAAGGACAATGATTAACTCCAGCCTATATACGATTCTTAAATGGGAAGCACAGGGTTTCGTTTGTAGCAATCATTGCTACAACAGCCTTCGTTGAGTGAAAAAAAACTATCCATTCATCAGTGAATGATCCAGCCCAAGCTTTTGATCTTATCTTTATAATTCCTAAATCAGTTTTGATCACTTATAAATCCGTGCATCGACTGAAAGCATCATCTAAGATTGATTTTGATTGTCCACCTGGATAGCCAATGATAACACAGCTAGGTAACAGGTCAACAAATACGTTTTTTACACAGTGGGAGGTGGGCTCAGTGGTTACGGTATTCTACTTCAAACCGAAAGGTCTACGGTTCAATCCCCGCAATGGGTAACTACCTTGTGTCCATGGACAAGGCACTTGATCCCAATTCCCTTCGTTGGGGTATGTTGGCACCGCGCATTAAGGCATATTGCAAGTCGATAGTGAACTTGTCTTCAACCAAAGCTAACCCTGCTTGTGTAAAGTTAGTGCGTTGGGGAGTCTGACAGTTGCTTGTCTCTGCTCGGTGGTTCTCTTCTGGTATTCCGGCTTCCTCCACCCGTAAAACTATCCGACACGGGGTGACCCTGACTGTCGAAATGATCGTTAAGCTCCAGTAAATAAATAAAGTGAACAGTGGGGAGTACTAAACTTATCGAGCCCATTTTTGTTTTCACAACTCTTGAAGTTATCTAGTTCCAACTGGTGCTTGTTGATCTTTCTGTTGATTTTTAACAAGTAGATCTCAGGAAACCCACATTTGGCCTTTATTATGAAGTACATATACCTCAACTCAAAGAATTCATATTCGATGGATGTGCTTCATATTATCTTTGGAAGGTGTCTTCCCACTAGACCAATCCCCCTAGACCAACTACATAGTGTTTCTGATTAAGGGTTGATTAAAGATAATTAGGAAAACAATTATTTATAAAAATCTGCCCAACGTCTATAAAATATCGACAAGCCCGAAAATGAGCAGACTATCATCTGAAAAATGAGGTTCCCAGAGGGTGAATTTGGTGATGCTACCCTGCACAGCAGGGTAGCATCACTAAATTTACCCTCTGTGAACCTCAACCTGAATCAAGGTCTCAAACATAATCAGAAACAGATACCCAGAGGATAAACTGGCCTACTGCATGGGATGGCATCAGCAAATTCACCCTCTGGGGACCTCATTCTGCAAATGACAGACTGCTTATTTTCAGGCTTGAATATCAATATCATTAAATACATTTATAAATATTTATAAATATATCAAATTATTGATATAGAATTATTTTTAAAGTAGAACACACCAGTTGATCTAAGGGGAATTTGTCTTTTGTGAATTGGTCTCGAGGGAGTTGGTCTACAGGGAATTGGTCTAGTGGGAATGAACCCTTTGGAATGACATCGTTCAGTCTGTATGTAATTTCTTTGTTGCTCTTTATGGGAGAGTGCCAGAAGGCACTGTCCAACAAACTGTAACATGTTAAGACATGTCAACAAATGTTGACACATAAAAATTAATTAGCACTCTACCAGTTAATGATCGTGTCAGATTATGTCAAATTATGTCGATTATATTAACAAAACTATTATTTTGAGTTAACTAAGTTTTTTTTCTACGGGCACCTCCCAAAAAAGTCTCGAAAGGATGAGTGTAAGGTCGCAACCCTTTAACAATTCCGCTAAGGCTCCTCTATGGGTCTAGATCCATAAATAGGTTGTTTTCTAGCTAAAATACATTCAAACTGTTCTAGACGTGATATATGCTGATATTTTGGGTTTTAATCTCTTCAGAAAAGAAATTTACATGGTAGTGAAAACAAATGTGTTTCCGCCTTCTTGGATCACCCACCCAAATAATATTGGTTATATACCTTGTTAGTGACCCAATAGAGTACATACACTGTCAGTTAACCCTTTACCTAACATGAAAAGCAGACGACATTTGCAAAAAAAATTTTTTAATAACTATTTTTTTCATTTTTTGCCTCACAAACATAGGTTATGACCCCTCATTGGAACGAGCTCGATGAGCTCGTTCCAAAGAGGGGTCATTACCTATGTTTTTGAGACAAAAAATGAAAAAATATTGAAAATTAATTGGCGATTTTTGTGAATAGCGCTGGCCGGTTTTGACCGCTACGTTGAGTAAAGGGTTAATTCAGCACTGGAGGAGAGTGGATGGTATGTACAGTGTCTGTTAATCTAATATTGGGCGAGAGTGAAGCTCGAGTCCAGTATGGAATTAACTGGTACCGCATATCCTGGTCCATGCAAAAAGGCGGGCTATGAGTTTCAACGGGTTAAGAAATAATTTTTGACACTCAGGTCGTGCATGAAATCTTTGAAAACTATACCAAAGTTCAATACCACATTCGTTCACATATAGTTAATAGTTTTATCAATCTGGTGTTTTATTATTATGTCAGAGTGGTAGGAAAATAATAAATTGAATAGCATGGGTGTGTAGATCTATTTTGATCATGGATCAGAGCCACTCAAGTGTAATATTTGACAATTAACCCTTCGAACAAAAAGCAGGCTTTCCCGCACAGGAGCATAAAAATCCTAATATCATAAAAGCGAATAGCTGCTCAGTAAATTTGTTAATTTGACAAGTGAGTGTTTTCAACGAGCAGCTCCAGTGGGCACATTTGATGTATTAATTGCCCCCCCCCCCCCCCCCCCCCCAGTAACGAGTACGGACTACTCCCATTCATGCCATTCAGATAATATGGAAGTCAAGTCGCTACACATAATGATTTGTGAAAATGAAGTCGGCGAGTGGGTGACAAAGCAAACAACAAAATCAATAAATCATGGAAAGTAGAAATTTTTCATACGTTTAAAACAAAATCAACATGCCGAGAATTTACTATTAAATGTTGTTATGGTTTTTGTATTATAAACGTGTTATATTGAATATGAAAATCCAAACTGCTCCTCAATCTGCGATTCACTTCCTATCAAATGAGGTTGTTTCCAACCCACTCAAATTTGTAAGGAATTCGACGTTGTTATGGTCATGAACCAGTCTAGCCCTTAAATAGTCGATCACCCACGTTTAGATTCACTCGTCTGGAATATTTCACGTGGTCGGAAAAGCGAACCGTAGGTTCGCTTTTCTGACCAACTGATATACTCCGGACAACTGAATCAAAAAAATTCTATAAAGGTTCATTTTCTTTGAATCAACGCGAGAACTGTTGCTCAGTCGAGACTTGATTTGACCCGATATTTGATGAAATTACCTTTAGAAATACAGCCGTAGTTTTATGATTACGTCGTATAATTCCACTAATTGTGTTAACATCTGAATTTTGAAGGTAAATTTAGTACAGGTTGATTGGAATATTTATTGCTGTAGCCTGAAAGCATATCTTTATATCTTTGTTATCAAAAGAACATCACATTACATCAACGGTAGTCTGCACGCAAATTTCCATGAAAAGTGGGTAAACAAACAGCCCATAACAGCGTCGAATTCCGGCTTGAGAGTTTTTTCCCAGTAAATCCAGCGCGACAGGTACACGCGTTAAGCAATTTTATTGTCCAAAGCGAACAAAAATTTGTATTGAATATTTACTGACTGACTTCCTTACAAAAATAGAATGGTGGCCCGAGATCTTGACATGGTATGTAAAAACAAACTTTCTACCTATTCACATGATAGTGAGTACTTCTTGTAGTGTCGCGCAGTATAAAACCTTCAGTGGACTCATGCCCTTCTGTGGACTTAGCTAACAACTTGACAATGGAGCTCCCACTTGTAATCCAAGAGACAGAGTGAAGGCTACCCTTGCCACCACCTGGAGTATCCAGGTGCTCAAGGGTAAAATTCACCTGACAGTGGATTTTGACAGAGAATCTGAACCGTCGTCCTCGGAGAGGTGTAGCACCTTTCGTGAGGGGATTTCCCCTCACACTGGTCACCATCCTAGTGACACGGATAAGCAGGATGAAGGCCGCCGGAGTAGCACAGCCACCAAGAAGAAGAAGAGGACGAGAAAGAAGGGACCCTCCGCCAGACGACGAGATGCCCGCCGAATGACGGAGTTCTTGGAGAAGAAGAAGGAAAAGGAAGAGAAGGAGGCAAGTGAGGGCGTCAAAAGGGCAACTCCTGTCACCCCTGAACAACCCTTGTCCACCCCGGTACCCCCCTTCTTGGAGGAGGGTCCGGAGGACTGTGGGTCGTCAGGTGACAGTTCATTCTCCAGCTCATCAAACTCTTCATCTGAAGAGGAGATGGAGGAGGATGCTCTGTCAACGGTGCGGGAAGCTGTCTCAGATGACACACCTTCCACCCCTCCAGCTCTTGCTTCTCCAGCTTCTTTGGACCAGGAGTCCGACCAGGAGGAGAGCTTCCCGGAGTCCGCGGAGGTATTCCTTGGGGAGGAGATCGAGGACGACGACATCCGAGCCAAAGCCCAAGAGGAATATAGCTTCTATGTATCCAGAAAGTTCCCAGCACACTCAGTCAGGACAATCCTCTCAATCTATTTAAAAAACTCCAGGAAATCTCAAGAAGAAACAGCTGCAAGGATCAGGCCATTGAGTACCAAGGAACCTACTAATCCTCCAGATCCAACAACGCCACCAACATCTATCTCTCCAACACATCCTCCTCCCACCAAGAAAAACCGCAGGAGACACAGACGCCGCTGAACACCTTTACTCTTTCCCTCCTCTACCACGCTCTGACATGACAAAATTATACAGCCAACGAGGGTCGAAAGGGACTTGTTCCCCATACCGTCCCTGCGCGCCTTCGGCGCGTTAAACCATTCCATTCGTGCGCCCTTAGTACCAATACGGCTTTCGCCATGAACAGACTGGCTTCATTTCGCACAGGCATAGACTCGCCCCGACAGAGCCAGAGCAGTTGAATCAACGCATTGTAACCATAAACACGGAAGAATGTTAGCGCCACAGAATAATTTCTGATGATTTGTTATAACAAGACAGTTTAGTTGTTATAACAAGATAGCTAAATTGTTATAACAAGATAGCTAAGTGGGTATCACAAAACAGCAATAAGATTGCTAAGCTGGTACAACAACTTAACAAGTTTATTGGCAATCATGCTTTCCAGCAACTAATAGTTCAACACCCTACCTTGTCACCACACCGACGCGTCTCTACCCTACCATCTTTCCACTGTGTTACCCGAGAAAGAAGCACGTCTCCCATCACCCATTGGGTAAGTCACTTAATTCGATTGCCCATATGGGGACCGATGGTGCCGTGTACCAAGGCGCACTGCAAGTCGATGAAGCACTTGCTCTAATCCGCTGCTAACTCTGCATGTGCAGAGTTAGTTAGTTAGAAAGTTTGGCAGTTATACGCCGCTGCTCGGTGGTTCTCTTCGGGAACACTGGTTTCTTTGGAGCGCGGTGGCTCAGTGGTCAGAGCTGGAGTTGGGCGGTTATCCGGTTCGTTTCCGGTTTTTGTGGCAAACCGGAAAACCGAACCGAAAGTCCCAGCAAAAACCGGTGTGACAGGAATGGAAGTCCGTAGGAAAATTAGTCCCTCTGGACTATTATTCCGCGGAATTATAGTCCTAGGTCTAACATTTCTAGGAATAGTAGTCCGCCGGACTACTATTCCTAGAAATGTTAGACCTAGGACTATAATTCCGCGGAATAATAGTCCAGAGGGACTAACGTTCCTACGGACTTCCATTCCTGTCACACCGGCTGAACGGTTTTTGTGTGTTTGTCAAACTCTCCAACTGAGAGGAAACTGGACTAACGACAACAAAGGACTCTCGTCACTTAGTCTATCCGGCAAAGGGGCAAATACTTCGTGTTCTTATTGTCCACTGGACGAGGCAATACCAGACAAAATGCGATAATGAGAACACGACACAGATTAGATGAACTTTGTTCATTTGTTACCCTGATTTATGTTTTCTTCAGACTGAATAGGCATAGCAACCGTTCCTTTAGGACCTCTAAGAATGATGAAAGGGAGGCTAGGCTGTACCCAAATTGAGATACTCACACAACAGGGTTTTTGTGATGAGCGGTGTCGTACACAGTATTGCGGATTTGTTTCCAAGTGAGGGGCCTGAAATGCTATTTACTATCTGTTCTTAACCCTTTACCTAACATGAAAAGCAGACGACACTTGCAAAAAAATTCTTGAATAACTAATTTTTTTCATTTTTTCTCTCAAAAACAGAGCTCGTTCCAACGAGGGGTCATAACCTATGTTTTTGAGATGAAAATATTTTGAAAATTAATTGGCGATTTTTGAGAATAGCGCTGGCCGGTTTTGGCCGTTACGTTGGGTAAAGGGTTAACGCATAGAAAAACCGAACTGAAACCGATTTGTTTTTTTCTGAAACCGAACCAGCTCTGAACTTCAAACCAAAAGGTCGACGGTGCCATCCAGATCGGTGATAACTGCGCTGTGTCCTTGGGCATGACATTTAATCCCGATTACTCACGTTGGGGCACGGTGACGCTGTGTACCTCGGCATATTGCACGCCAATGGTGCACTTGCCTTCAATCGCTCGTAACCCTGTTTGTGCAGAGTTAGTAAGTTGAAAAGTCTGAGAGTTGCTCATCGCTGTTCGGTGGTTCTCTCCGGATACACCGGCTTCCTCTACCCGTAAAACTGTCCGCCTTGATGTGACCCTGGCTGTTTAAAGTGTCGTTAAACCCCACAAAACAAAATAAACAAATTTAGTCGAACTGTAAAATAAACATTATAATGTTCTGATCACAAAAGCTGACAGTAAATTTCGACCGGATCGAGATCCAGTCAAAATAAATAGTCCGTTTTTGTAATCACAGCTGATGAATATTTAATTAGTGATCAACAAAATATGCTGTCAGTATTTCTTTCTCGTTTTTATAAACTTCTAGTTCAGTTGAACTAAACCGTATTTAAAAAATGATTCACTGTACCAATACTGCGCGCCTCCGCTTTTCAAATCCAAAGGCCTGGCTGCTACCTCAGAATCATAACACAATATACACTGCAGAACTGATTCACTAATAAATGCATTAGTTTCACCAAATCTTGAAATTCTAATCATTTACATCCCCGAGGAAAGATCTCATTGATACCTCTCTTCCAAGGAAAACATAATTCGAAGACATCAGTGATGTCAAAACTGGCGAAGCTATTGACTTGATTTGAAACTTGTGAAGAGTTGGAGGAAAAACCAGGGACGTTAGATGTCGGAGTAATATTTTTTAAATGTGTATCCCACAGCAGCACTTTGCTTGCTATCCCGTGTCTGTTGCTGGATGACTGTAAAGGAAAGTGAGTTAACCCTTTACCTAATATGAAAAGCAGACGACACTTGGAAAATAAATTCTTGAATAACTATTTTTTTTCATTGTTTGTCTTAAAAACATAGGTTATACCCCTCATTGAAACGAGCTCGACGAGCTCGTTTCAACGAGGGATAATAACCTATGTTTTTGAGACAAAAATGAAAAAATAATGAAAAATAATTGGCGATTTTTGAGAATGGCGCTGGTCGGTTTTGCCGTTATGATGGGTGAAGGGTTAAGACTATTCATTACACACTGATATCAAAACACGAAACTTTCAAATAACTATTTTCGTTATAATGCGAACAAGAATTTAACCAATTCAATTTTGTTTGACAGAGCTCAATGAGCTCTGTCTATCAAGATTAAATTGGCTAAATTTGTAGTTGTATTTTTGGAAAAACTTGCAACCTGACATTTCGACATGAGCGGTCAGGACATTCACTACAGGTAGAAACCTTTGTTGCGAATACACCCACGTATTGAAGTTTTTTCCAGAAATATCGAACTTTAACCCTTAGCGCCCAGTGTGATATCATCTTACATAATGCTGCACCATTGGCGAAATGGGTGAGTCCATGTTGCATTGAAGGAAGGTTCAGTATTTATATAATTAGCAATAATAAATTATTCCCTATTCTCAATACCTATTTATTGTTAATTGTGTGGTCTCTTCGCCCACTGACAAAACTTTCTTCACGTAAAATGTATACATACCAGTTTGTAAATGCTGAGAAAAAAATGCACTGAGAAGAAAAAGTATAATCTCAGGAAACAGACCTCCGGATTGAACCCGGAAGTCCATCAGCGGAAACTTTACTTGTAATTTTATAGTGTTGGAAAATTGTTTGATGAAGTCAAAAAATAACTGTATGAACTTCAGAAGTGGAGCTGAAAAATAACCGTATAACGTCAGAAAAAATCTATTTCAGACACCACTACTTGGTTCTTTTGAGGAAATTTGTCCTCGAACCCGACACCAACCCATTTGATTCTGTCTCTGCAAGACAAAAAGCAATGTGCATCTGGTGTCGATGAATAATTCCGTTTTTTCACAAGGTTGGTCACATGTACCGTGGAATAATTGAAGCCAACCGCAGAAATGATTCATTTTGCGGTTGCGAATGTACGGTGGCTCATTTAGGACACTCAAATATTTATTTTTATCTCGTTATAACGAGATACGATCTCGTTATAACGAGAAAACATCTCGTTATAACGAAAAAACATCTCGTTATAACGAGAAAGTATCTCGTTATAACGAGAAAACATCTCATTATAACGAGAAAGTATCTCGTTATAACGAGAAAAGATCTCGTTATAACGAGAAAAGATCTCGTTATATCGAGAAAAGATCTCGTTATAACGAGATAGTATCTCGTTATAACGAGAAAACATCTCGTTATAACGAGAAAACATCTCGTTATCTCGAGATAAAATCACGTGACTCTGATGACATGAAACATATAGCCCCCACCACCAAAACAGTTTATATATCTGGCGGGTGTTTTCAATATTCTGGATGTAATACATGGGGTAAACACCTACCCACCCCCACCCCCACCCCAAGCATCCCAACCATGCCGTGAAATACCTCTCCTCTCCCTCGCACATGTTGTCAACGATAATTACGATAAGCGCATATAACTCTCATACCAATAAACACAGAAAATGAGATGGAATTCACACAAACAAATGAAACTATAGCGTATTAAACTCGCTGCCCCCCCCCCCCCCCCGCCCCTCCCCCACACCGTACGTGGAACACTTTTTCGACACACGGCACTCAAAACACGACTATAGCCTCAGCCCCAAAACAGTGTACATATCTTACGCGTGTGTTTAATACTGTGGATGTAATACACGGGAAACACTCCTACCCCTCTCCTTTCCAAAGCATCCCACCAATGCCCGCGAAATACCTCCCCTCCCCCTCGCACATGTTGTAAAAGATAATTACGACAAGTGTATTTAACGCTCATACTAATAGAACAAGGACAGGGACGTGAGAAGGTAAAAATATTGGGAGAGGGGTATCAAGGCGGAGATCCATGCAAAAGGGGCACCCATTGTGCCGACAGTAGCATGATTCGAGTCGCGCAGTGGCGAGGTGGGGGAGAGCACCAGATGTGGTATCCCCTTCTCGTTGGCGGGGTCCGGGGGCCCTTCCCTGGACAAATTTTGAAAAATATGAGGGTCAAAACTCGCGTTCTCAGTGATTCTGAGGCCGCTGTGACACTACCAATTCGAATTCTTTGCTCGTTTCGTAATTAGGCGCGCTTCTGAATTTATCCGTTTGGTCAACCTCTTCGTTTGTGTTTTGTTTTGGACTGACTTCAAACATCTCCACGAGTTTAATCGGGACCATGGGTTAATAATTTTTTTTATTTTATTTTTTTTTTTTGGGGGGGGGGAGTGGGAGGTAAATATCCCCATTACATCCCCCCCCCGGTTTAACGCCCCTGAGAAAGGATGGAAAACAGAAAAATGAGATGGAATTCACACAGACAAATTAAACAACAAAAGCGTAATAAACTTATTGCCACCCCTCCCCACATCCTTCCCTCCACACACAAGGAGAGATTTATTTATTTATCTATTTATTTATTGGAATTTGACGACTCTTTCAGCAGACAGGGTCATGTCGTGTAATGTAGTTCTACGGGTGGAGGAAGAACCGAAGAATCGGAGAGAACCACTGAGCACCGGCAAGCAACCGTCGAACTCTCCAACGTACTAACCCGGCAGAATTTGAGTTACATATAGAGTTCTAACGCAAGTTGAAAACGACAGTATATAGCTTCACAAAAGTGACTTTAAACACCAATAAATAATTAAATAAATTCCCTATACCAGTGATGACTACATGTATAGTCGTCATGCTTCATATTCCATGTTCAGCTCAATCTGTCAGTGAACAAAATCAGAAGTTTATTGAAAAACTTAGTGCTGAAGCGGCAGGGGTGGGGGGGGGGTGGGAGGGTTGACACCCCATCCAATAACATTGACCTCCACCTCACACCCACAAAAATTAAACTGCCACTTATAATTCCCAAACCTCCCTTCTCTCAAGATGCCCAGAATGGGCCCCAGAGCTTTATAATTTGAAAAAAAATCACCCCCGGACTCCACCAATGGGAGGGCGTACCTCCCAAACTCTCCGTCCCCTGCCTCAAACCTCGAGACATGCCCGTGGTATGTCGTTCTCGACCCTCGCGATATTACTCCCCACCCCCCAACACACACACAATTTGGGATCCTAGCTCTACACAGTAAAAAACAATTTTCTAGAGCTTCAGGATTCATACATTGCATTATTGTTATATTATTGACACCATTTAATTCTATTTCTAAGAAGTGCACAAGTTATCGGTATACCGTATATATTGGCCTAATCATGATAACCCTTTTACCCACCGCAGCGACACAAACCGTCCGTGTAATATACAAAATTCGCCACTCAAAATTTATGTTCATAATTTTTTCTCCCAAACCATAGTTTATGATATCGCATCGAAAAGAGCTCGACGAGCTCGTTCAAATGAGTGTCATAAGCCGTTCAGTTTGGAAGAAAAAAATGAATTTCATTTATTTTTTTTTTTGTGTAAAAATAATTGTGGGCCTACTGTTGTCTTCAACTTGCGTTTGGTAAAAGGTTAATGACGCCATAATGTGTTCCCACGACAAACATGTACAGCTACCTACTATATAATTATGAGAGCACGGTAGCTCATTTGTTAGAGTATCGAGCTTGAAACATAGAAATCGACAGGTTCGATTCTGACCCGCGTTGTGTCTTTAGGACAAGACACTTGATCCCAATTGTCCACGTGGTCTGACGTGGGGTCACGGTGGCATTATGTGCTAGGGCGTACTGCACGTCGATGGTGCACGTGCCTTCAACCGCTCTAACTCTAATTCTGTCGGGTTAGTATGTTGGAGAACTTGACGGTTGCTCGCCGCTGCTCAGTGGTTGTCTCCGGTTCTTCCTCCACCAAGGGAACTACCCTACATGACATGCCCCTGGCTGCTGAAAGCGTCGATAATAAATAAACCTCTCCTTGTGTGTGTTGGTTTGGGGGGGGGGGGGGGCAGTAAGTTTATAAGGCTATAGTTGTTTAATTTGTCTATGAAAATTCCATCTTATTTTCGGTTTTTCATCCTTTCTCAGTGGCGTTAAAACCGGGTAAGGGGGGGGGGGCGGTAGGGGGTATTTACCACCCCACCCCCACCTCTTCAATTAAAAAAATTATTAACCGATGGTCCCGATTAAACTCGTGGAGATGTTTGAAGTCAGTCCAAAACAAAACACAAACGAAGAAAGTTAACCAAGCGGATAAATTCAGAAGCGCGCCTAATTACGAAACGAGCAGAGAATTCGAATTGGTAGTGTCACAGCGGCCTCAGAATCACTGAGAAAGCGAGTTTTGGCCCTCATAGTTTTCAAAATTTTCCCAGGGAAGGGCCCCCGGACCCCGCCAACGAGAAGGGGATACCACATCTGGTGCTCTCCCCCACCTCGCCACTGCGCGACTCGACTACTACCAGCACAATGGGCGCCCCTTTTGCATGGATCTCCGCCTTGATACCCCTCTCCCAATATTTTTACCTTCTCACGTCCCTGTCCTTGTTCTATTAGTATAAGCGTTAAATACACTTGTCGTAATTATCTTTTACAACATGTGCGAGGGGAGGGGATTGTATTTCGCGGGCATTGGTGGGATGCTTTTGGAAGGAGAGGGGTAGGAGTGTTTCCCGTGCATTACATCCACAGTATTAAACACACGCGTAAGATATGTACACTGTTTTGGGGCTGAGGCTATAGTCGTGTTTTGAGTGCCGTGTGTCGAAAAAGTGTTCCACATACGGTGTGGGGGGAGGGGCGGGGGGGGGGGGGGCAGCGAGTTTATTACGCTATAGTTTCTTTTGTTTATGTGAATTCCATCTCATTTCTGTGTTTATTTGTATGAGAGTTATATGCGCTTATCGTAATTATCGTTGACAACATGTGCGAGGGATAGGAGCGGTATTTCACGGGCATGGTTGGGATGCTTGGGGGTGGGGGTGGGTAGGTGTTTTCCAATGTATTACATCCAGAATATTGAAAACACCCGCAAGATATATAAACTGTTTTGGTGGTGGGGGCTATATGTTTCATGTCATCAGAGTCACGTGATTTTATCTCGAGATAACGAGATGTTTTCTCGTTATAACGAGATCTTTTCTCGTTATAACGAGATCTTTTCTCGTTATAACGAGATACTATCTCGTTATAACGAGATGTTTTCTCGTTATAACGAGATCTTTTCTCGTTATAACGAGATACTATCTCGTTATAACGAGATCTTTTCTCGTTATAACGAGATCTTTTCTCGTTATAACGAGATACTTTCTCGTTATAACGAGATCTTTTCTCGTTATAACGAGATACTTTCTCGTTATAACGAGATACTTTCTCGTTATAACGAGATGTTTTCTCGTTATAACGAGATAGCATCTCGTTATAACGAGATCGTATCTCGTTATAACGAGATAAAAATAAATATTTGAGTGTCCTAAATCAGCCACCGTACATTCGACTTGGTAAAACGGGTGCTGTGTATTTGTGTCCACAATCAGTACTTTATACCTGCTTTGGGAATTATTGTTTGCGGCGAACGGTTACATCCGCGAATGAATCAAAGCAATTCAAGCAGTTATTCTTCACACAATGGTCAACACGGCGACCGAGCCATAAACAATATAGGGACAATGCTTCAATAATGGTCTTCAGAGCAATTCCATTAAATGCCAGGTGGTACAAAATTGTTAATTTTTATTGATCAAACATCTCTTTGCGTAAATGTAATTTGATATCACAAGAGCCATAGTATTTTTGTACGCCCACGCATGTAAACCATTATCAGGGTCATTAAGTTGTCATAATTTTTGTGCAGGCTTATTCCTTTAAGACTTTCGCAATAATTACTAATAATTACAACCCGGTAATAACCCCTCCCGTGTTCAACTGTACAGACTCAAGACAGTTGTGTAAAAGAATGATACTTGTTTGTGGTGCAAATAAAACTGTCGTTCACTATTTATTTTCCTTCTTAGAGATCGATCGTACTTTTGCGTGTCAATACATTTTTTTAATTGGTTGAGCACATTTAATCCATTAGATGTTGGAGATTCCATGACAGCTCTAGACACTGCGAACGACGCGGATCTTCAAACGGATGGAAATCTCCGCATAACAGAGGACACCTGGAACTTAATTAAGCGCCTCCTGTTTTTTTTCGCAGTGAAGTTAATAGAAACTGTCATTACTTTCATGCTATTATTAAGATGGCCAAAAGTGATTGTTTTCGGAAAGAACGGTCTATTGACAAACGAAAGGCAGTGATGAAAATATGCAGTATTTTAATGGCGCTAATTACACATATCTGTCACTAACGCTTTGACGGAAAAATGTTCTCTCGACAAGTATGGTGCTGAAACGGTCCATGATGAAACAATACCAGTAACTACTGACACAAAAATGTAACTTGTCATGTCCTGAACACAATAGCTGTGTCTGACGTCAGTAGCGAGTTATCCACCACGTGCCCGGATGACAGCCTGAACCCTCCTCCTAATGCTACCAGTGAGCCTTCTGATACTGTTCAGAGGCAACTAACTGCTGCTACCCCTCATGTAATGCAGCTTCCAAATTGGCCAAATTCTGAACAGGCGGATCCCTTGCTTGCACACGACGTACATGAAAGTCCCAGATGTGTTCTAAGAGATTCAAATCGGGGCTCATAGCAGGACAAGCTAGAGTTGTAATAGCGTTGTTCTGAAGGAGTGCTGAAGGGAACGATGTGGCATTGCATTGTCTTCCATAAATACAGGTTGAGTAGCCAACGGGTGGTTGTTAAAATGTAGCACGAGAACCGGATTGAGAATGTCCTGGATGTACTGATGACCATTGAGATCCCCACGTACTGTCACCATATCAAATTTACAATCATGAGAGAGGCATCCCCAGATCATTACTGATCCTCCACCATAAGGAACAGTAGGTCTGATGTTCCTGGACACGTAAGCAGTATTTTTATGCCTCCACACTCTCATGCGGCCTTATGTGACGTGAAGCAGGAACCTACTTTCGTATGACCAATGGACTCTCCTCCATGTCCTGAGTTTTCAATGTTGTCGTTCCATACACCACTCCAAACGTCGTCTTTGATGCTGATCGGACAGGGCTGGACGTATGGGGACCCTTCTGGACCTCATACCCAGTTCTTTGAGGCGGTTTCGGAAGTTCTGTTGCACAAACGCCTGTTGGGGAGACAAAGGCGTTTCAAAACCCCACTTGAAGCAAAGGGTTCACGCCTAACGTGGCGTGCCAGACTCCGATCTTCAGACAAATTTTCTTGTTTTATACCCAGATTCTGCATGTGGATGATAGTGTTTTTGTGACTTTTGTGGGAAGCATGCTTTACGTGGACGAGGGGATGTGTTTGGGGTACGCTATCAACCAGAAACATAATGTTTTCACGAGATGAAATGTACTGCAAGACATAGCAATGATCAGAACATAATAATCAGTAACAGCAACTTCACTGTCGTGAAACATTTGATCTGAGGGGTTGCTGAATTAAGTTCCAGGTGTATATATTTAAGGCGTCTTTGTTACTTAATTGGGCGTCTCTATAAATTTCAATGGGAATGCTTTATCAAAATGCTTGGTCAAATAAAAGAAATTAATTATGTGCTTAACGTTTTTATCATTTTGGTGTTATTGGTTTATGGGGGATCGGAAGATACAAACCAAAATACCAAATCTATAAAGCTAAAGACAAAAGATATACCAGCTGTTTTACTGCAGCGCATTGTTATAGTTACCTAGGATCTCTATCTCTGCTCTTTGAAACGTCTTGAAAAACAAATGCACGAAATCATTTTTGAGCAATGGCTTACCAGCACTTAAGGTGCGCATGGAGGTTTGGGATAGTATTGTACCTTTCGATTTTGTTCACTGTATGATAAGAGGTTTGAGAATCGGAAAGTGTCCGGATGCATGTAAGTGGGAAAGAAACGGGTAAGATTTGGTCCGTGGTGTTGGTTCTTCGGGTAAGTATATATACTCTGCTGCTATGACTGGTTGGAGATTAATTAAGCAGGGCGCCTTTTAGCACGAAAACATTCGTTATTTCTTTATTTGTATACAGAATAAACGTATAGTGTTTTCAAGCAAAAAAATTATTCTTCGAGTAGGATTAAGAATGAAACCGACGAACCTCTGGCGAGTCGGTTTCATTCTTAATTCTATGAGTAGGATAATTTTTTTACTTGAAAACACTGTACGTTCATTTTGTTTATCCCACAAATCTTCTACAGGGTAGTCGCGGCAAAATCGTGCTATAATTCGCTACAAAACACAGCGAGAAGTGAGGAGCACATTGGTCCAATTCGATCGACCGGCAAAATTGGCAAATATAAACAAGGCGCAGTAATACATTTCTGTCTAAAAATAATTCCCCTGCAAACTTGAGCTAAACGTGCATAAATACTTTATTATATGAGCAGTGGGTGGTGTTTTATACTGGCATTGTCTACTACTTTCAAAAAGATTTAAAGAAATTAACAATCGAACTATTAATGATGCTAGACAAATGTGTAGAGGCCAGAGATCAAGAAGTCCGTCGCTTCTTGGGGAAGAAATTATTTCAGTGTTTAACCTATGGGGAAAATTTATCACCCTACTAGGTAAATAAAGCAAAAATTTATCCAAGGCCTTTATTGTTCAAATAAACGGCCATTTATGGGATAAATAGAGTTTAACGTGTTGGTTGCCTTGCCAATAATGGAGTTCTTCAAACCGTCAAAATCAAACACACTTGTGAAGAATACATGTTTGCACAACACACCGCAGTGAACAATTCTGCTCAGAAGTGGGGTAGTTGTGCGTTCCACCTAGTTTAGTAATATGGACCAAACATAGTCAATCAAAAAGTAGAAAGTACACTTTCAAATACATAACCAGATTGTAGTTGATGCTAGAGAGAGTTTTTGAAGAATAAAGTACTTCAGATGATATCTTACAAATTTAATCCATTGGTACTCTCCCCGTTTTGAACTGGAATACCGTTCCCCTTCAATACAATTCTCTCAGATGGATAAACATGTTGTTCAGAGCTTTTGTAACATAGTCCGTCCCACGTGTACTCGGCACAAGCTGAGAAATCGAAAGAAAAATGATATCTGATAGCCTTTTTGAATCGATGCTGACGTGCCCCCATAATGGTATATAAAAATTAACTAGGTACTCAACTTGCGTTTCGAAACGGCAAGACTCGCACGAAAAAATCACCATTCTCCCATTGTCTTCCTTTCATCTTTGATTGAATAGTAGTCAATGGGAGAATAGGGATGTTGTTGTGAAAATCTTGACGCTTCCGTGGAAGCAGTATAGCAGGAGGTTTTCGACCCTGATAACCCGGACTTTTGCCGGTGCAGCTAGTGTTAAATTCCCATAGGAACCGGACTTTTGCCGATGAAACTTTTGCCGGTGCAAAATGTCGGCCCTATCCAGCTAGATCCGACAAACAGTGTACTGACAGCATATATAGTATGCTATTATATATAGTGATATATGTACACCCAGGGCTATTGGGTATATATTATGGGTATGTGATGGGAAATTGAAGGGGAAGGTGAGTTTTCTTGAAAGTTATTCTTCGCGAAACGGTTAACGTTGCTATTGACGTTGTGACGTCATGATGCGCACGCGACGTCATAGAGACGTTGACCACTGTTGTTGTCCACTATACAATCTGACATAAGGTTGTTCGGGTCAGGGGGTGTCGGACTTCTTGTAAGGGGTGGAGGAGATCTGGTAGTGGTGGTATATATCCATGTTGGTATACTATTAGCCCTTGGGTCTTCATATTATCTTATGTCTGCTATTGCTAGACCAAGCAGTATTGTGGGAATGGGGGTAATGCATGGTCGCCCAGTGTGGTATTGCGAGATAGTCCTTGGTGGTTTAGATTGGCAGTATAGGATGAATGGTCTGTTGGCCTATTACCCCCTTAGTACCCCATCTAGGTAGTAGATCTGTTTGCGCTTGGTAGCATCAAATTGGAGAGCTCTGACAATTTATGTGTTTTGTATAATTTCTAAAAACGTTTTCGATATGAAAATTTCACAGAAATCTAAATTCAATGTCTTGTTCCTAAAACCTGAAAAATGATTCCTAAAAGTGGACAATTTTGTGTATTTTGGATGTATTTTACTGTTTTTCTTTGTATATTATGAGAGCAACTGGTCAACTGTTCTCAGCCCACAATGTGTGAAGACATCACTGCAGTGTTTAATCAGCTATATTACAACAGAGAAACTCTGCTCAGCCTTAACAATAAATGTGTGGAAAGACTAAATACAGTGACTTTCAAAATTATTTTAACACTTGGCATTTCAAGAACTAAAAAAGTAAAAAGGGGAAAACGTTCGGGATGCAAATTGAAGCCCATAGTAAGCAAGGGGATAGAGGACACTAGTCTGACATTTGCGACTGTGAATGTGCGCTCAATAAATAACAAAGTGACGTTTTTCTTGATCATATATATGACTCCAGTATTCAAATGTGTGCCATCACAGAAACATGGGTAGACAGCCAGGACCAAGTAACAAGAACTGGTCTTAAAGGAAATGGTTATGATTTCATGGATGTCCCCAGGCCAAACCGAAAAGGCGGTGGGCTGGGGCTTTTATTTAAAACATCACTCAGTGTCACGCAAATTAATTCGGGTGAAAAATCATAATTTGAATATGGAAGTTGGCGTGTTGCATGTAATAGTACTTCAATGCTAATACATGTAATATACAGACCGCCATACTCAGATGCTCATAAAGTTAGTGTTTCGTCTTTTATTGCCGAGTTCGAGGAATATCTTGAATTGACGCTAACCAACTCTGAAAATGTCATTTACACTGGTGATTTCAACATTCATTTTAACAATAAATGCTGTAACGATATCAAGCATATGGAAAATATACTTTACTCTTTCGGACTTATACAACATGTTGGTACTGAAACTCATATATTAGGTAACATTCTTGACTGGATAATAACAAGGGAAGATCAGCAACTGACAATGGATACACCGTTGAGTGGTCACACTATCTCTGATCACAAATTCGTAACAACGAAAATGGTGATAAAAAAGCCTGAAGTATCAACTCAAACTGTGTCATTAAAAACATTGACAATGCTAAGTTTCGGCGCGATCTTACTGTGCTAGTTGACTCGTCTATGCAAATTAACGATCTGACTGAAATTAATAACAAATACAGCCAAACTCTTCAACATATTATCAATAAGCATGCACCATTACAAACAAAATCAGTTACAGTCAGGCCAAAAGTTCCATGGTATGATGAATCGATTAGGGAATTGACAAAATCACGGAGAGCAGCTGAAAGAAAGTGGAAACGAACTGGCTTAGTGTCTGATAGGAATAGCTTTAAAGAAAAAAGAAATGCACACCACACTGCACTCGAAAAATCTAAAATGGTATACACAAATACATACATAAATACCATGGTGTTAAACTGTGGAAAAGATTCGAAAAAAAATATTTGACGTTATTAACAAACTCACTGGACGGAGAAAAATCGAATCCGTTACCTGGTTTAGAGAGTGATAAGCTTGCTGAGGATTTTTTAGCTTTTTTCATTGATAAAATTGATAAAATCCGGAATGAACTAAAACAGTATTCTGATTTTCAAACTACCAAAACACATGATGCACTTCCTTTCTCTAGTTTTAAAATTGTTACTGAGGAGGATGTCTAAAAAACTGTCATGCGCTCCAGGGCAACAACCTGTTTTTCCGATTCAATGCCGTCCCAATTGGTTAAACAAAACATTGATATTCTGGTGCCACTGATAACGAAGATTATCAACTTATCTCTCACCTCGGGAGAAATCTGTGATGCGTGGAAAACCGCATATGTTCAACCGTTGCTAAAAAAAACTGGTCTTGACTTAATACCTCAAAATTACAGACCCGTAAGCAATTTATCATACCTGTCAAAATTAGCAGAAAAAACTGTTTTGTCTCAGTTCACATCGCATATGGAAGACAACGACCTATTACCTGGTTACCAAAGTGCCAATAGAAATAATTATAGTACAGAAACTGTCTTAATTAAGATACATAATGATATACTCCGAAACATGGATACCAAAAAGATAACAGTTATGATCCTTATAGATTTGTCGGCTGCGTTTGATACTATAGATCATGGAACATTGCTTAGTGTTTTACAAGACAACTTTGGAACGTCGGATACAGTTCTTGATTGGTTTGAGTCTTATCTACGTCCACGGAAGTAAGTTGTTGTCGTGGGTAATCATCAGTCGACACCGAAATTTTTGAACTATTCAGTACCTCAGGGGCTTGTGCGGGTCCAGTCATCTACATCGTTTATGCTAGCACTCTTCGGTTTATTCAGCATAAATATATAGAGGATATTCACGAAAATTTGATGAATACCGAAAATATCTCGTGAGTGGCTACAAAGAAATATGAGGATCTTCACGAGCGACGCAGTCGCGAGTGAAGATCCTCATATTTCTTGTAGCCACGAACGAGATATTTTCGGTATTCATCAAATTTTCGTGAATTTTCTTTTTATTTAATGCTCTACGACTACAAACTCTCCAATTTGTGGCCTTTATTTGCCATTAAGGCGCAAAATTTATGTGCCGAACCGGCGTCCATACAAAAATTACAACAACCAAACTCCAACCATTGGAATGTGTGAATATCCGCACAAAAAGTAGTCCCGTCTTATTTCTCCCCTAACTTTACGATTTACCAAGGCTGGCGAATTGAAATAATCGCAATGTGTTTCGAAGAAATAGAACAATAACAAAAAACACCACTTTCTTATTTTCAATAACAAGACACGTCATTTTATTTTTTTTGAACTCAATGCACTGAAGACGTGTGAAGTTGAACTGATGAAATTTGAAAGTGATTTCGGCTTTTCGATGGAAGGTGAATGAGAAAGTCAGACTTTGAAACCGCTGATTTAATGAATTGATTTAGTCACTGTCACTATCAATTATTCGAATTCGTTTGTATTTGGGACTCTAGAATTCATTACTGATGTGCTGACTCGTTTAAAGTACATGTGATTCGTCATCCGAACCTACGATGAAATATCGATTTCTAAATATCATTTTGATATTTCGTTTTGCCGACCGACAGGGGAATATGACTTAATTTTTCAGCGTGAATTGATGCCTGAGCATTAAATAAAATGTAAATATTCTCGGATATGCAGATGACCACTCAATTTATGACAATTTCGTAGCCGGTAATATCAGAAATGAACAGAATGTTTGCAATAGGGTAGAAGAATGTTTAGATGATGTGCGCAACTGGATGTCTGAAAATAAGTTAAAAATGAATGACTCAAAAACTGAAATAATTTTCTTTGGATCTCATGATCAGTTGTTGAAAACTTGCACAAAGAGTATTCGTGTTGGTATCAATAGCATAATTAAGAGTGATTCTGTGAAGTATCTTGGCTTCTGGATTGATCAGTATATGAAACTTGAAAAGCATGTGATGGAAAAATGTAGGATAGCTTCATACAATTTATATAATAGAAAAATTAGAAAACATCTTAGCATTGATTCCTGTAGACTCATAAATTGTTTTGTATAACCTCACTTGTTGCAAAATAGACTTTGCTGTTTCTCTTTGGATCAGATAGTATTCAGAATAGAGATTCCGTCTGAAAACGTTGCCCAGAAGACAATGGTCACGAGAGGTTTTTTTCGCCTTTCTCTAAAATTCTCGATTTGACAATTGCGTCCTTTTGTCTCACATTGGATTCGTATCAGTGTTCCACCCACATGGTAAATGTTGGTACCGGCCTCACTTCTGTAATGTACACACACGCAGTCACCATAAAATCGCGTAATTCCTGCGGTGCTTAACAGTGCTCTGAAAAACTTCGACCAAATTCTTCTAAGCTTTCGATAGTTTGTTACACTTAAGTTCTTTGTCTAGCTACTAATAGCTTGAAAGTGCTGATCATTTCTCCATTTTTTCCGTTTTGGCTCGATAGTGTATTCTGCATTAACCATAGGCAGATCTTCCCGGGTGTCTTTTCTTGACTTTGCCCTTTGGACCATGGTGGTATCTTTCATGTCAGTTCAATGGCAGCAATTGGAGGAGTCCATGTTCATTATTTAGGGGTAGACCAACTAATATTTTCAACGTCGAAATTATTAGAGCTGAAACGGTTAACCGATTAATCGACTAACCAATGATTAACGTCTTGATCGATCAAAAAAAGTAATTGATAGATTAACAGTTGCCTTAAACTACTGTATTATATGGGTTAACAAAGGAACAAACTTACTCTAAAACAGGCAAACATTGTAACACTGACTTGCATCAATTATTATGAGACAGATTAAAGCTTGCAAGTTATGTGCAAACATACTTGTTCACTTGCGTGATCATTGTACTGTATCAGTAGCTGGAAATGGTCATTCTAAATTCTTTACCCGTTACGGACAGCAGACGATACTTGCAAAAATAAATTCTTGAATTACTAAAAATTTTCAATTTTTGTCTCAAAAACATAGCTTATGACCTCTCATTGGAACGAGTTCAACGAGCTCGTTGCAATGAGGGGGTCATAAGCTATGATTTTTAGACAAAATTTGAAAGCATACTAAAATTTGAAGAAGATTTTTTTATTTTTAGCGCTTGCCGGTTTTGTTCGTTACTTTGGGTAAAGTATTAATGCTAAAAATCATAACGGTACAGCAATAATTCAGCTACCTACTAAAATAAGGGATTAATCGTTTAACCAAGGTTAATCCATATGATTAATCGATCAAGAAAACCCTTTAATCGTTTCAGCTCTAGAAATAATTGATTGGTCTACCCCGCACATTCACTTAACAGCCATCTCACTTAATGAAATTATGACGAATCGTGTTCCTGGACCAGTAAAGCGGTCTCTAGGGTTCAAAGGATTAAGTCTTTCAACTACATTTACTATTCCATTAGAAAGCGGCCGGGGAATGGCAACCAGATCGCGACTTGGTCAGGATCTCATCGAAACTCTCTGTCCATTTTTTATCTTAACTTGAGTCACTTGACAAAGTCAAGATAAGCTATTGCCATCACGCTTACGGAAGTTTATTAGTCTGTGAGTCTGTTCATATTTTCTTTAGCACATGCTACACCCCGTACTTCTCATCCAATCACCACTGAAATTGGATGTGCAGGTTCGAGGTCATGTCTAGATGTGAATGTCCCATTTTGGTCGCGATCAGTCAACCGTGACAGCTGCGCGGCCCGAAACCCGAAAACTACAGGTCGTATTTATGAAGGGATTCCATTGTAACTTGGTAGGATGACTCCGAATAATGTTGAGATGAGAACGTCCTATTATGGTCGTGTTTGGTGGACCATGACGACAACAGGGGCACGTTGCCTAGATTCCTTTACACAGTCTACAGGTTGCATTTATTAAGGGGTTTCATTGTAAGTTGATGGGATGACTCAGTATAATGTCTGGATGAGAACGTCCTATATTGGTTGTGATCGGTCAACCATGGCGGTCACACGGGCATGTGACCTAGATTTGTTAGCACGGTCACTAGTTCATATTTATGAAGCGATTCCATTGTAACTTGGTAGGATAACTCGGTATGATGTCTAGATGAGACTGTCCTATTTTGGTCACAATCGGTCAGCCGTTACCGCCGTTTGGGCACGTGACCTGGTTTGAATTTTTCAACTGTCAAATAACATTAGGGAAATTTAAAGTAATATACTTCGAAGAGGTACCTCGCCTTTCATGTTTTGAGGATTGTCGTTGGTTAATTATTTCTCAATCTGACCTATATACCAATCATAGTTCCAGTGTGTAAAATCTGACGCAAACACTCATTACACTTCCGTGCAGGTCATACAAATTCAAATCCACGCAAACAGTCCACTGTTTAGCCAAATGTTGCACCTTGAATGGTGGAGTCTGAATAATTTAATCAGCCTTTCGAGTGTCTGACAGATTTTTAGATTTGTACTTTACATTTGTTTTTTTAATCTTTACTTGACAAAGTCAAGATAAGCTATTATCATCATGCGTGCGGAAGTCTGTGAGTCAGTGAGTCTGTTCACATTATCTTTATCACAGGAAAACCCCGTAGTTCTTGTCCGATCATCACTAAATTTCATGTGCTGGTTCGAGGTCATTTCTGAATGTGAAAGTCCCATTTTGGTCGTGATCGATTAACAGTGACGGTTGCACGGATTCGAAACCCGAAAACCTTTAGCACAGTCTACGGGTCGTATTTAAGAAGGGATTTCATTGTAACTTGGTAGCATGACTCCGTATAATGTCGAAGTGGGAACGTCCTAGTTTTGTCGGGTTCGGTCAACTGTGATGGCCACATTGGCACGAGACCTAAATTCCTTGAGCACAGTCTACAGGTTGCATTTATGAAGGGATTCCATTGTGTACTTGCAGGATGACTCGGTATAATGTCTAGAGATGAGAAAGTCATAGTCAACCGTGGCGGCCGCACGGGCACGTTGCCTAGATCTGTTTTCGCACAGTCTACATATCATATTTATGATGCGATTTCATTGTAACTTGGTAGGATGACTCGGTATGATGTCAAGATGAGACTGCCCTATTTTTGGATACGATTGGTCAGGTGGTACTGCCGCGTGAGCACGTGACTTAGATTCTTGTAGCACTCTCAAAAGGTCGTATTTGTGAAGGAATTTCATTGTAGCTTGGTAGGATGACTCGACATGATAACTAGATGAGACTGACCAATTTTGGTCGCGATTAGTCAACCGTTACCGCCGGACGGGCACATGACCTAGATAATTGTGAGGGTCAATTCAACCCAGGCCTCAATCCTTTAGTACAGTCTACACCTAAAATTATTCTTGCTGAAAACAGAGCTTAAGATATTCTCAATTATCACAATTCTTGTCTTATTTCATAATCCTTTCATAAACATTGAACATTACCATTTTCGTCAAACATTTCACACACCCAAGTTTAGCTCCAGTGTCACCGACACTTTCATTCTTCCTGCAAAACTGTATAATACTACATGTTATAAAGGGAACGCAAGAATATTGCATTTTTGAAGGGATTTCCATTTGTATTTCATGATTTTGCAATATTCTTTATACAAATCTCCATCCACCTGTATTTATGTATCGCGACCAGATCGTAATTATTTCGCGACACTATCGAGCAAGAGACCCACGTTTATCACAGGATGTGTACATTGTTAATACATTTAAAGGAAAAAGTAACAGACCGCGTCGAACAAGTGTGAAAACGCTATATTCAAACTTTTTGTATGGGTTTATAGAAGAGACAGTGGTCACATTTTTAAATGGTAGGGCAAAAAACTAGAGCCCAAACTTCGTATATTTTTATGACACTCAGCAGAGAGAACAACGTCTACAGTGTAGGAAATGATGCGAACGTCGTTCATTCGTATTTTGAGTCCATTCTGAATCTGTAGGTTGTAAGAAAGAACACTGCGCGGGAGGAGTACGGGAGAATGGAATCAACAACGTTAGTTGAACTTCTTGAGTTGTTGATTCCTGAATTTCCTGTACCCTGTACTCTACCTAAATTGAATGGTGTATTTATGTCAAGATTAAACTTGAATCAAGTGAACGTAGCTTTAGCTTATATATTTAACCCTTTACCTAACATGAAAAGCAGACGACACTTGCAAACAAAATTTTTGAATAACTATTGTTTTTCATTTTTTGTCTCAAAAACATAGGTTATGACCCCTCGTTGGAACGAGCTCGACGAGCTCGTTCCAACGAGGGGTCATAACCTATGTTTCTGAGACAAAAAATGAAAAAATAATGAAAATTAATTGGCGATTTTTGAGAATAGCGCTGGCCGTTTTTGGCCGTTACGTTGGGTAAAGGGTTAAAGAAAAGTATGACCTTCGATGGTCTATTTATTTTCATGAGTCGCACTGTTGTTTCGTGTTGAAGCGTAATCATTGGCTCAAAGTTACCTTCCTTTGGCTCACGTGAATTCCTGTCATAAATGGGTATACCCATCGATGCGTAACGACCAATCAGATGGTTTCTTACATTCCGTTGGCTGTATTCCACACGTGGTTTTTCTTACACATTTTCAGTGCCTGTATTCTATCGACTAATACATGCATTGTTGAATACACACAACAATTGTGATATAATATTAAGAATTCACATACCCCGAAAGTTAAATTCATTGACAGCTTTATCAAATTAAGAAGGAAGGGAACATTTTTAAAGTCTTTCTAAATGATGAATGTAGCAGGACATGCCAACTTTACAGTCAAAAAGTAGAGTAAATAAGCTTCGTATACCACTCTCAGCGATGACGGACTATTTTGTGTGTGTGTGTTTGAGGTTAAAACATCGCACTGGCACAGACATTTCCTGCTGAAACATTTTTTTTCCTTTTAATATGCCGCCGAAAAATTGTTTTCATTTACTGAACCCTGATGGGTTTCAAACATGACAAAAAAGTACATAAAATTGATTTAAACTAAGTGATGAGCTTAGGAACTGGTTAAACTGACTGACTGGCAAAAGTTGGTGTTATTCATTGATGGGCTCTAATTTAGTCCTTACAAGGATGTTACGCAAGCTTTTGTTTTTCTTATAGGCGATGACAGGTCGAAGATTCAAAGGTTCATTTAATTTAGCATTGGTAAAATTGAATTCATCTTTTAACATTTTTGCTATTTCGATATTCATTCTGTTGTACGTTAAAGTGAAAGGAATGATGGACCTCCTTTCGCATTCGCCCTCTGATATGTTCATACCAAATGGCCAGAGGATTTGAAGCGTATTGATCCAAAAAGCTTCACGTTTTTTTCTAAATTCATCCGTTTCTTCTAATGTGTTTTTAATTGGTGGTTGTTCAATAGGATGGATTTCGAAATCGTCCAAAGAATGGCCAGGAAGGTTAAAATGTTGTGCTACTGGGGCATCAGCATTATGTTTTATATCCTGTTTATGTCTGGTAGCACGTTCTCGGAAAGGATTTTGACTTTGACCAACATACTGTTTCCGACAGCGCTTACATGTGATAAGGTAAATACTGTTTGGTGAATCACAATGGAGGGGGTTACTGATCTGATAATGATTTTTCGTTTGTTCGGAGGAATATTATATAATATTAAGAATTCACATACCCCGAAAGTTAAATTCATTGACAGCTTTATCAAATTAAGAAGGAAGGGAACATTTTTTATAAAGTCTTTCTAAATGATTAATGTAGCAGGACATGCCAACTTTACAGTCAAAAAGTAGCGTAAATAAGCTTCGTATACCACTCTCAGCGATGACGGACTATTTTGCGTGCGTGTGTGCGTGCGTGCGTGCGTGCGTGCGTGCGTGCGTGCTTGAGGTTAAAAAATCGCACTGGCACAGACATTTCCTACTGAAACGTTTTTTTCTTTTAATATGCCGCCGAAAAACTGTTTTCCTTTACTGAGCCCTGAATGGTTTCAAACATGACAAAAAAGTACATAAAATTGATTTAAACTGAGTGATGAGCTTAGGAACTGGTTAAACTGACTGGCAAAAATTGATGTTATTCATTGATGGGCTCTAATTAGTCCTCACAAGGATGTTACGCAAGCTTTTGTTTTTCTTATAGGCGATGACAGGTCGAATATTCAAAGGTTCATTTAATTTAGCATTGGTTAAACTGAATTCATCTTTTAACATTTTTGCTATTTCGATATTCATTCTGTTGTACGTTAAAGTGAAAGGAATGATGGACCTCCTTTCGCATTCGCCCTCTGATATGTTCATACCAAATGGCCAGAGGGTTTGAAGCGTACTGATCCAAAAAGCTTCACGTTTTTTTTTTCTAAATTCATCCGTTTCTTCTAATGTGTCTTTAATTGGTGGTTGTTCAATAGGATGGATGTGTGTGTGACATGCTTTGAAAGTTACCACAGAATCAATAATTATAAAGGGTTGTTTTGGGAAAACAAATAAGGACCAAATAAAATAATTACAAATATTCACTACTCGGATTCGAATACGATTTTATCCTCTCGTGGGCCGCGGGAATTATTTCACTCAGATAACGCCCTGTGAAATAATCCTCCGCGAGCCCCACTCGATGATTTAAATCGTACTCGAATCCGAGCAGTGAACTATTGTCTGTTTCCTTACCCAAGATTGGGTCCGTATCTTCCTCTTTGATATTTTTCCTCGAATATCAATACGGGCAGTTTCCTCATCATCTCAGTGAGATGAAGGTCTATTGAGAGGTCGAGAGCATTATGTATCTCGAGCCAAGCCGCGATGACCATTTTATAGTCCGATTCGAAGAACTCTTCCATACCTGGCGACCTGCTTGTTTAGGAATTCTACAGGTAGTTTCTGTAAATATATTTTTCATATTTCAAATTTCTCAAAAAGCTTAAACATGCGCATATTCACCATTTTCACGTTTTTAGTAGCAAATATTGCCTTTAAAAAATTGTTTTTAATTTTTGGCTCAACAACACAGGTTATGACCCCTCATTGGAACGAGCTCGTGCCAATGAGTGGCATATGCTGTGTTTTTTTATGGAAAAATTGATTTTTTTTTAGTATTTAAACAAATATTTTGTCAAATGTCGCATAGTGCATATGTTTTCTATATGCACTTTTAAACAACAAAACTGACCTTGCAGGTGTAACAATAAACGGGTTAGGTTGGGCCAATAATACAAATCTTTTTCTCTTTCTGAACTTGGTTCAAACTTGATTTCTTGCCAATAGTTACTGCCGAAGAGAAATTTATTATTTTCTGGGCCCGCATTATTGACTGGCAGATATTATTGACGGCTAATTTATTTGAAGTAGCTTTAAATAACATGTATAACACATTCACCGTCAATTACATTTATCAATGTAGATTACCGTTGAGTGCATATAATTGAACACCCAACCCCTGCGGTTAAATTTGGGAATATTTGATCTCTGATATTTTAACCCTGTGAAAGTAAAATGACTTAGAGACGGTACCAACAATTTCTCTTCTGGTCGGATGGCCTTTCGACTAAACCATAATAGCCTTGCTATAGTACGGCCGCCGTGGAGTGGTCACATTCCACGAGTGGGCAATATTTCCACGATCGCAATAATATGAACACTTCTTTTGGGAATAATCATAAAAAAATTAATTAATTAAGCACCAGGTACAACACGGTGCTTCATTAATTTAAATTTTGCTGATGATGGTTTTTATTACCTGGTAAACGCATACATGGACATCACTGCCCACGCGTGGAACGCGACCAGTCCACGGCGGCTGTATTGTACTTTGACAATGATTCATTTTCACGAAAGCGTCATAATATTTGATCGGATACATTACTTCTCTCCATCTCATTCATTACACGTACGGTTCATTGTATGCGTTCAATGCATCAGACAGAGGCGTAAATCTTGGGAGAGGTGCAGGGTTAGGGGTTCCATATACACCAAAAATGGGTTGTCTCGTCGGGCTGTGGTTGAGATGAGGAACTGCAGCAAGCGTGTGCTCATCGGTGGTGTTATGGTGGTTTACAAGGTTTACTCGTTACCAGTTACGGAGCGGCTCAGGGGTTCGGCATTGGTTGATGACTGCGTTGTGTCCTTCCTTTAAATGTATTAACAATGTTACCCGATGATTGACATCCTAAAAGGCCTCTGTTTTGGCAAAACTTTCACAGGTGACTGCATGTTGGGTGATATGTAAATAGGACCATACTCTCAAATCAGTTGGGTTGAAAATCAACCCAAATCCACTAGGTTGAGTGAATATGAACCCGCAGGTTGGCCACGGCTTTTACCACGACAACGCCTATCGTCGTGGCTAATTGTAGTCACTGTAGTTTTTGTTTCTTTTTCATCTTTTTATTCCAAAGGATACAAAATTCATTTAACATTCTTTCTACAGAACGCATAGAGGTATCAACATAAATGCACGAATAACAGGGTAACAAAGTTAGTGAATTTTAGTAGAGACACAATTTAATTTCAAAACTATACATGGTATCAGGCATTTGCGTAGAAGACAGTACTGTCAAAATATACGCCGCCAAACTATTTCTCTCCATGCCCCGCCCAGGGTTGGGGTATTCGTATTCAGTCGTATTCGAATACAGATTATCAAGTATTCACATGTATTCAGTATTCACTGAATGTTATGAATATATGCATTCGTATTCAAATACATTAAAATTTGAGCTGTATACATGAATACGTTTTGAATACTTTTTATATTTTTGAATTACAGAACTATATATTGAATGAAAGATTTTCACAGATTAAGTCCATGAACTCCAAACAACAAATTTTACACCTCATATCAATATTAAAGACCTCAAATTAAATGGTTTTGCGCGCCGAAGGCGCGCAGGGACGATATGGGGAGCAAGCCCCTTTCGACCCTCATTAGCTGTAGAATTTGAAAGTGTCAGACCGTGGTAAAGGAGAAGTTGTGGGTTGTTAGCGGCGCTTGTGTCTTTTCTGCTTCTTTTTCAGAGGTGGAGGTTTGGAAGGAGAGACAGTGGTAGTTGGTGTTGTTGGTGGGCTGCCTGGTGGTGGTTGCTGAGTTTTGTAGGGTCTGGTCCTAGCCGAGTCTGGAGTGGTTGTGGATGATTGCTGAGTCTTTTGTTGTTGTAGGTTTCTGGCGTCTATTAGTTTTTTGGCTTCTTCGATTTGTTGGAGGCATGCTTGGTATTTCCTGTCCATCTCTTGTCTGTGAAGGTCCCCTTGTATTTCGTGTTCCCGTAAGATGTTCTCTATCCTGTCGTCCGCGTCCTGGCATTCTGGTATAGAAGGAAGAGGCGAGTGGGGATCAGGAAGAGGCGAGAGGGCAGCTTCCATTTCCACCTCAGTCTACACAGACTCTTCCACATCCGACAATACCGACTGGGAAGCCGGCATTTGGATGGGGCTGTCTGTGGGAGTGGGAGGGGAAGTGTTGGCTGCCTCTGGCTCTTTCTTTTCCTCACCTTTCTCTTTCTTCATCTCCAAGAATGCCTCCAAGCGTCGGGAATCCCTCCGCTTGGTGGACGGGCTCTTCTTTCTTCTCTTTCTCTTTTCAGGGCCTCCTGACCAACTCGGGTGAGGACCAGTGTGAGAGGGGATCCTCTCATCCAAGGTACTACCTCTCCCCGAGTAGGGTGGTGATTTCTTATCTTCCTCGATCTTGAACTCGAGAGACAGATGGACGCTCTTGCCTGTCTCCTGGATAGTCCAGGTGACAGGGCAAGAGACGCCCAGAGCTGCTATCGTTTTCTTCAGTCGCGCTGGTAATTCCAGTGTTTCCATAATTAGGGTGATAATTAGGATGCTCGCACTCTGAGTTCAGAGGTGCGAATCAATCAATGATGAATGATGGATGATGATGATCCAAATCATTAAAGACTTCCGAATGGAATGGTTTAACGCGCCGAAGGTGCGCGGGGACGATATGGGGAACAAGCCCCTTTCGACCCTCGTTGACTGTAAGTGACTAATTTCCACATGTCTACTCGTGTTGAAGGAGGAACAGGTTCAGGTACTCGGCAGGTGTCACCGGTTGCGGCGTCGTGATGGTCTATTTGACTGATGTCGGTTGAACCCTCGGGTGAGGACCAGTGTGAGGGGTTGGGTCCTCTCACAAAGGTACTACCTCTCCCCGAGGGTGCAGTCGGTCTGGGTTATCAGGCAAGTATAGTCTGCCACTTCGGAGATGATATTGAGTGATGGCCATCACTGGCAAGTATAATCTGCCTCAGGCTGTCTCAGTTAGATAGGATGTCTTTTGAAGGAAACAACAACGACCCCTTTCGGGGACCACCAAGAAGAAGACCCGAACTTCCCTGGTTCGGGGGCAGGCCTGCATTGTAATCCTATTGGCTTGGGCCAAAAAGATGCGCAATGCGCTTACAAAAAGGGGCAGAGGCGGGACGCAGGACCAACGCTCGCCTCCCTTAAAGTGGTTGACCACTTTTAGGGATGGAGCGGAGGATGTTCAGGAACCGTGGGGGTAACTGTTTCCATACCGGTTAGACTGTCTGTAGCGGTTATTGGGGTGCTGGTAAAAAAAAAAAAAAAAAAAAAAAAAAAAACATCTTCTGTGTACCTGCTTAAAAGAAGAAGGTAGAATTAGTTTTCGTTAGAATATGTAAACTGTAAAGATAAAAGTAGCACCTCTTTAGTTGCGTGTCCTTGTGGTGTCTGCTGTGTGTGTGTGGAGAGTCTGAAATGCACGAATCTTTACATTCGTAAGAGCAGTAACATACTCTCGTGCTTGGGACCCCAATCGTTTCCTATTTATTATTTAGTTTTAATGTGAGCGTTTTAAGTGAGCTGAACTTCCTAGTTTGCAGCTGGACGGTAACAGGTCTAGCACACTAGACCACACCCGAGGGTGTTTCTTTCCTGTTGTGTCCTTCGCTGGAAGTGGCCTTATTTAGTTTATTTGAAGTTGAGGGATGTCGGGGATCGCGATCGTTTAATGCGGGTTGAGTTCCGAGGCTGTCAGCGGGAGGGCAACAGGTCTAGCACACTAGACCACACCCGAGGGTGTTTCTTTCCTGTTGTACCCTTCGCTGGTTGCGGACTTATTTATTTTAGTTTAGTTTAGGGGTATTTGTGGGCGCTAAAGACTTAATAATCCCTGATATTATTTATATACCACCAAACACCTTGTCTGTAATTTATGAATTGAAAGCAGACAATAGACTTAATTATCATTTAACTTGTCAGAATACAATCTACTTATGTAACAATGGCCAAATATCCTCATGGCTTTTTAAATTGTTAAAAACATGGACAATAAAACCAAAAAAACTTGTGTTATTGGACACAACACAGGTGGATATTTTTGGAAAGAAAAATAGATGTGCATAATATTCAATGATATATTCTAAAATTTTGGGGTTTATTTAAAGTTTTTCTTTTCATCCATTTTTTTACAGTGAAAACACATAATTATTCAGGTTTAAGATCACCTTTGTACAGTTCAGTATGTCTAATTGGGTATCCAGACAAAATACCCTTGAACAAAATACCCTTAGGACATAATACCCTCAATAAAAATACCCTTAGGACATAATACCCCCAATGGGTAGGACAAAATACCCTCAGACAAAATGTTAATAATAGCATAGTCAATGGGAATTACCTGCTTTGGTGGAAGTTTTGAAGTCAAGTATAACGCGGATCGCAAGGGGCGCAGGGTGTCACATCGTTTCCCGCGGGCATAAGTCCGCAAAAACCCTTCCCTACTAGGGAGGGATGTGACTGACTGACAGGGAATTATCATTTCAGTATAGAGATTAAAAAATGTAACAGAGGAGGCTCAAAATTATGTTTTGGGGGTTGCAGGTATACAAAATGGAAGCAAATGAGTGAAGCATTTGGTAGAACAGTTCTGCTAAAATTGCATCCAATTGCAAAGCTTTTTCAATCAATAATTTTGTAATAGCTAGTATTTTAAGAGTTACGGAACATTGCCATGGGCAAAATGAGAGAGCTCAAATAATTAAGTGAGAAATAATTTAGTAATTAATAAAAAAAAATAAAATAAAATAAAAAATATTGTTACTTGTCATTTCATGCTTCACCCACAGCTTACCATCAACAGACTGGACCTTGTGAGGCGTTTCAATTCAAATAATACTTTTCAATATCGAATGGAATCTATAGTACAAAAATATCTGTATGTTCTATACTAAAAAATACATTCCAATGATATTCAAATTTGCATATTTTCACCTGTTAATCACTTCATATACAGCACTAATACATTAAATATGTCTAACATTTAATTTGTAAGGCAAGATGCCCTACAGCACTGAATACGTCAAATAACCCTTTATCCAATGCAATTTTGTTTTGAAAGTATGCAAATATGGATACCATTGGAACTGGCTGAAGCAGCTAATTCCAATGATTTTCATATTTGCATACTTTCAATCGTTAATTACTTTTTATAGACCCCACAACATTAAATACAGCACTAAATACATTAAATATGTCTAACATTTAATTTGTAAGGCAAGATGCTCTACAGCACTGAATACATTAAATAAGCCTTTACCCGATGCAGCTTTTTTGAAAGTATGCAAATATGGATACCATTGGAACTGGCTGAAGCAGCTAATTCCAATGATATTCATATTTGCATACTTTTTTTTACTATAGAACATACAGATATTTTTGTACTATAGAACATACAGATAATATTATGTTAATGTATTTTCCACTAATGAACATATTGTCAATGTATTTTCAAAAGCCGGGGCTGTAGTTGGAAATTCAGGGAGCACACACCCAGAACCAAGTCCCTATTGAGATGTCCGAAGTGTAAAATGAATTTAAGATATAGATATAACGTAGCCGTCACCCTGAAGCTTATTTCTAGTGTACAAACATACAGTGGAAAATGATGAAAAAAATCTCGGATTGCATGCTGCTCTTTGTTTAAAAAAAATAAAGCACCTCTGGATCACCCACCCCTATTAAGAAAACATGTATGATTATCGTTGCAGTATTCTCTACGGGGACATGAATTTCTTTCGTTGTGGAAAACTGGCAAACGTCACCTGAAGAATATGAGTGGTTCGGAAAGCCTAAAAACCGAATGCTGGTGTCCGTAACCGTTTATTTATTTATTTATTTATTTATTTATTTATTTGTTGGGGTTTAACGACATTTTCGACACCCAGGGTCACCTCCTGTCGGATAGTTTTACGGGTGGATGGAGCCGGAATCCTCGGAGCAACGGCGAGCAACTGTCAGACTTCCAAAACGTACTGACTCCGCACAAGAAGGGTTAGGGGTGTGTTCCACTTTGGTCAATTCCACTTTGATCAATTCCACTTTGACCAACTCCATTTTGATCAATTCCACTTTGATCAATTCCATTTTGGCCAACGTTGGTCAAAGTGGAATTGATAAAAGTGGAATTATTTGTATAAGGACCAAAAGTGGGTGTGGGGGGGGGGGGGGAGTGTGTGATTCAAGGGTTGATAAAAAAAATCAAAATTATTTAAATGTTTATTTATTGCATAAAAGTATGAAAACATGTAATGTCACCATCAATTACTCAATAATCAGGATTAAAATTACTCAATTAGGATTAGGCAAAAAGGTGATATGGACATCATAATAAGACATAACTAAGAGGATTAGCTGACATTACCCTAGTTAAATAGGACTTTTCTATTCATTGGCAAAATTAATCATATATCTTCAGCAGTACGTCAAATTAAAAATAGTTCTAATTCTACCTTCTTCTTTTTAGTAGGTACACAGAAGATTTTTTTTTTTTTTTTTTTTTTTTTGACCAGCACCCCAATAACCGCTACAGATAGTCTAACCGTTATGGAAACAGTCACCCCCACGGTTCCTGGTCATCCACTTTAAGGGAGGCGAGCGTTGGTCCTGCGTCCCGCCTCTGCCCCTTTTTGTAAGCGCATTGCGCATCTTCTTGTCCCAACCCAATAGGATTACAAGGCAGGCCTGCCCCCGAACCAGGGAAGTTCGGGTCTTCTTCTTCTTGGTGGTCCCCGAAAGGGGCCGTTGCTGTTTTCGTCCAACCAAACAGAGACAGCCTGAGGCAGATTATACTTGCCAACCCAACCGGGCAGGGGTGGGGGGGGGGGGGCTTACTAATCTCTCATCATTTCTAATTTCAGCAGCACCAAGAGCCACAGCACAGACACCCCAACGAAAGAAGCCGACACTCGTTCAACCAAAATCACTCAGACACAGCCATCAACCACCAACAGAAGAGCTTGAGGCAGACTATACTTGCCAGTGATGGCTCCAACACTCACCCAAGTGGCAGACTATACTTGCCCGAAGAAACACACAAGACATGAGAGACAATCAACCACGACAACATCCGACAGAACAGCCACACAGCCAAACCACCACAACACGGGAACAGAAGACAGGGGGGGGGGACTTTAATCATCTTATATTTTTTTAATTTCAGCCACGGCAGAGACATATAAGCTAGTACCACAAACACACCAGACCAGACACCGCTGCAAGAAAGACCCCCCCCCCCCCCCCTACAGACCACATAGCAAAGTCACAACAGCCAGAATAACAACAACAACAACAACAACAACAGCAACAACAACAGCAACACGGCAGAGACATAGAATCTAGCATCATTAACGCACCAGACCAATACACCGCCGTAAGAAAGACTCCCCGCCAGCAAACACAGCAACGACACAACAGCCCGAACAACAACAACAACAGAAGAGCTTGAGGCAGACTATACTTGCCAGTGATAGCTCCAACACTCATTTAAGCGGCAGACTATACTTGCTTGAAAATCACACTCAACAGAAATACATCCAGAAAAAGACCTTGCAAATGCACACACTTCTTCACTGTACTCTACCTTTTGCCGCTTTTAGTCTAAGTTTTTTTTTACTATCTGTCAAACTCTATCTTTTCACAATAACCGCTATGGATATCAATAACCGCTACGGATATCAATAACCGCTATGGCAACACAATAACCGTTATGGCTTCAGCACATCCTTCACTCCATCCTTGGAGGTGGGCATCCACCCCCAGGGAGGCGAGCGTTGGTCCTGCGCCCCAACCTCCTAGCCCCTTTTTGTAAAGCGCTCCTCGAGCGCACAATATGTCCCGACCCCATGATAATCGCAGGCCTGTTACCTGAACCAGGAATGTTCAGGTTGGGTGGCACCTTGTTAAGGTCCGTTTTGTTTCTTTCAAATTGTCTATCGCCGAAACCATACACGCCAGCTAAAGAGCCCAAGGCAGACTTTACTTGCCGATGAAGGCCTATCTTCAACTCCAAATCACAAGCGGCAGACTATACTTGCCTGAAGAACAACAACCAGAAACATCAACTCCAATCCTCTTCCTCCTTTACACCGACCAGACATGATGCGGGTGATGATGACTCAAAAATTATCGAAACTTCAATATACAGTAATTGAGGGTCGAAAGGGCATGCCCCAAATTGTCCCAGCGCGCCTTCGGCGCGCGAAACTATTCTTTAGACTTAGATTAAAAATAGAAAATACCAGCATGTAACATTCTTAAAGATAGCAAATAACTTTCAATATCGTAGACTGGTATTTTTAACTTCATCTTAGACTTTTCCCATAGATATGCTTCTATTGCGTCTGAACTACACAAGTCCTAACTATGCAAAATGTTTTTATCATTGAAAATACCAGTAAGAAACATTAATTATTGGAAAGTTCAGACAGAGAGAGAGAGCTATCCAAGAATTAATGTTAATTACTGGTATTTTTAATGATAGGAAAACAACTTTATCTTAGACTTTTCCCAGACTGAACTTACAAAAATAACATGCATAGGCTATGTATAATATGTAGTACATCAGTAAAGAAATGTATTTGTCAAAGAAATGATAGAAATGTGGATTTAAATGGTACAACCTCAAAGAGCTTGTTCCAATAAAACTCACTTTTCTATAATTTCCTCGGCAAAATTAATCATATATCTTTAGCTACATGTAAAATAAGCCACTTCGATTCATAGATGCTAATTTTTTAAATATTTAAACAGTACACAGGTATTTGGCTTGGTCAAGGAATGTCCTAGCATTTACCTCACCATCTGTAAGTTTACACTTTAATTTTCTCAATCTCTCATCAACTTCTATGTACTTTCTGCACCTCTTTTTGGGTGCTGCACCATTTTCGAGCTGAATAATTTTAACTCTTGTTATAGTGTCCTCACGTTTGAACACATCAACCAGTTCATATATGTTTGGGTGAGCTTTGCCTACAACTCTATTCAACTTATTGTGCCACCCCTCCACATGATTGTTTGTTCGATGGGACTCTGTAGTGTGGTGGTTCCAAAGTCGGACTGGAAATTTTGCCTCTCTACTAATCCAAGTGTTGTCCATGTAACTTACAAAAGTTATTATATTGGTGAAATCAAAAGATTGAAGCTCTGTTTTGAGCTCCTCCCAGGTTGTTCTTACACAGAGAATGGGAAGAAATGCCAAAGCCAAAACCTTTCTTATGGAATCACGAAATATGGTGTCTTCTGAATTACAATAGACAGTTTGTAAACCACATTTCTGCACCTGGCGCCAGACACTCTGGGAATAATGGTAATAACATCCTTTATCTTTGGCTGTTGGGAAACTGACTTTTACAGAAGCTACAAGTCCAGACTCAAAATCCGACATAAATTCTGATGGATTGAAAAGCAGTCCCCGGTTGTGAGCAACTTCTTTTATTAGAAGAAATGTCCTGTTGTATGTTGCGGCATCTTTCTTTGATAAAAGACAGTAGAGAAGTAGAAACTGTTGTTAATTTACAAAAGCGTGCAGTGTGAAGATTTGATAAAACAAACTTGGACCTGAATAGAAAGTCCCATCAATATAAATAGTGTCTGCTGCACATACAGTTTTAAGACCTAGGTCTGATCCAAATATCAAAATATCCTTGTCATCTGTAGCAGATATGAGGAAGTTTTCTCCATCCGATGTTTTTAGCCAGTCACCATCCATTTGAATGTCACTTTTCTCCTTGGGAACAGATGGATATTTTTTATGTCTCTGTTTATAGAGTCCACTTTTCACACTACTAAAAGATGGTAAAGCAGTTGCAAATTCACGTATGTCATTGCTGTTTTGACTAATGATTTCTTCCACAACAGATTCATACAATTTTGGCATAGTTGTAGTTTCAGTGACGGCTTTTCGTTTCATTGTAGAAAGTGCTGTATCCACGAGAATTTTAGTAACATCAGGGGTATGATTATGAGATTGTAGGATAAAATACCCTCGGACAAAATACCCTTAGGACATAATACCCTCAAACAAAATACTCTTAGGACATAATACCCTCAATGGGTAGGACAAAATACCCTCGGACGAAATACCCTCAGACCAAATGTATATATTCAATTGCCATCTGCCATTGGTATTGTGCTTCATATCTATTTAGTTTAACCCTTTGCCTAACCTGAAAAGCAGACGACACTTGCAAAAATAATTCTTGAATAACTAATTTTTTTTGTCTCAAAAACATAGGTTATGACCCGTCGTGGGAACGAGCTCAACGAGCTCGTTCCAACGAGGGGTCATAACCTATGTTTTTGAGACAAAAAATGAAAAAGCAGAGAAAATTAATTGGCGATTTTTGAGAATAGCGCTGGCCGGTTTTGGCTGTTACGTTAGGTAAAGGGTTAATAAAAAAAATTAAAAATATTGGTACTTGTTATTTCAAACAAAACACCGGCTAGTGCCTTAGATGCAATTACCCCCCCCCCCCCCCCCCCCCCCAACACCTTAAATCCAACTTTAGATACATTTGGTCTGAGGGTATTTTGTCTGAGGGTATTTTGTCCTACCCATTGAGGGTATTATGTCCTAAGGGTATTTTTTTGAGGGTATTATGTTCTAAGGGTATTTTGTCCGAGGGTATTTTGTCCGGATACCTGATTATGATACCCACTCATGGAATGTAGTTGTTCAGAAGCAGTAACTGCTTTCGCATTGCAATTATGTATCTTGTATTTGGAACATTTCCAGTAGACTTGACTGTCTTTGCCTGATCGTATTTTGTAGAACATAAAATTATCAACCATAAGGGCCTGAGCCCCCTTTGTAGTGTGTACAAAATTAATCTCTTTGTCCATAACTTTAACTATTGGTAGTTCAAAAGTCAAAATGAGCACATGTAAAACAAATTACCAAGCTGTTAGTGTGATGTACAAACACAAGCTGCTGGTCTGAACATTGTCAACACACATAACAAAATACATACAATTGTCAGTGCCTAATAACAAATTTGTGGACAAAAATCATCACAAATAGCTACTCAAATCAATATCTAATACTATCTTTTATCTTGTAAAAAAATAAATCTAAAAAATTCAAAACAAATAAGTACTCAAAATATCATTACCTAATAACAAAAATCAAGAACAAAATGAGAATAAATAACATTTTTTATCTTGTTGGTCAAAGTGGAATTCACCAGAAAATTACTCTTTATGTCAAGTTGATCAAAGTGGAATTGATCAAAGTGGAATTGATCAAAGTGGAGTTGGTCAAAGTGGAATTGATCAAAATGGAATTGACCAAAGTGGAAATAACCGGGTTAGGCATTGGTTGAAGGCATGCCCACCATCGACGTGCAGTACGCCTTAGTCCAGAGCCACATCTTGTTCCCGCGTTGGGCTGCATTGCCCAATGACACAACTCAGTCATCAACCAATGCCGAACCCCTGAGCCACTCCGTAACTGGTGACGAGTAAACCTTGTCGCGGGGCAGCACAACACCGCCGATGAGCATACGCTTGCAGTTCCTCATGATAGATACAACTAATGACCAAGCTGGTGGTAATATGAACCGATGTCGGCCTTCTGTTCAGCAAATATCAGTTTCTCATTTATTTTCTGTCAATTAATTGGCTGATCAAATGTTCGACTGATCTCTCCCTAAATGCATAGCGAAATCAAATTTTTGCAGATGTAATTACTCTAAATCCTTCAAAATGCATTTTGGAGCAAAGAAAAAAAATGTCTAATTGAACTGGGTGGAGGGTCATATGAGTCAATATTTTCCGCAAGTAATCACTCTAAATCCTTCAAAATGCATTTTGGAACAACAAAATGCCTAACTGACGGTGGCGGAGGAGGGGGGGGGGGGGTCATAGGAGCCATTTTTTCCGCATGTAATCAGTCTAGACCCTTCAAAATGCAATTTGTAGTAAAGAAAAAATACCTAATTGACACAGGGGTGGGGGAAGGAGGGTTGGGGTTGTAGGAGTAAATTTTTTCCGCATTTGAACGCTCTAAATCCTTCAAAATGCATTTTAAAGCAAAGAATAAAAATTGCCTAATTGACATGGGGAAGGGGGGGGGGGGCAGGGCAATAACTCCGACAATTTTCATCGGATAACGGTGGTCATCGAACTTGAGGAGGATATTGTTACCGTGGAGATATATACCAAAATATTGATATTTGGTTACAAATTTTTTAAGTAAAGAAGCATTATAGGATATTTTCTTAACAAAGGGCAATAACTTCCACAATTTTCATCGGATATCGCTGGTCATCGAACTTGATGTAGACATCGTTGTTATAGAGACATATCCCGAAATTAATTGAAATCCGGCTTTTATTGTTAACGTTATGTCATAAACAAGCATTGCACGATATTTTTTATTAATAAAAGGGAAATAACTCCCATAATTTTCGTCGGATATCGTTGGCCATCGCACCCGACGTAGACATTGTTGCTATAGAGACATATTCCGAAAAGAATTGAAATCCCTAAACTATTGTTCTAGTTTTGGCATAAGCAAGCATTACATGTTATTTTTTATTAAACAAAGAGCAGAAACTCCCATAATTTTTATCGGATATCGCTGGTCATAGAACATGATGTAGACAGTGTTGCTATTGAGATATATACCAAAAAGAATTGAAATATGTTAACTATTGTTCAAATTATGCCACAAACAAGATTGGCATGGTATTTTTATATCAAAGGTCCATAACTCCCATAATTTTCAAGAGATATCAGTGCTCATCGAATTTGATGTAGACATTGTTGCTATAGAGACATTTACCAAAAAGAATTGAAATCCGTTAACTATTGTTCAAGTAATACCATAAGCACAGTTCGGACGGACGGACGGGGGTCGTTGCCATATCCCTCCATTGCGGGGTGGGGGGGGGGGGGTAAGAACGTGGGGAAGAAAAAATAGCAATATGTTTATTAAACAGCACATCGGCAACGACTGGGATCTGTCATCAAGACTACATAATTTTTGCAGAACTTGTAAGGCGTTAAATTATTTTTAGTCGTCCAAATTTCATCACAATTCTGTGCATCGTTACAATTTATGGAAGAGCGTCTATCGGCATATCTTGTTGAAACGGTGAGTCAAAGGTTAACATTGATTAATAACCGAGAAGACCCATATGGTGTAGAGGACTAGAGGTCATTTATTTAAAACTGCTTTAGACCCAATTTTACTGGCTTTGGCAAGCATTTTACGAGGCAGGGAATTGGTTTGAAGTTATCATTTATACTTTGTCCAATGAAATGACTCACAGTTCCATTTTATGAAAAAGTGAAATTGTCGTTCAACTGATTCCACATTTTATCACAATAAAATCTCCAGAAAACCTTTTTCAAATGTTGAAAATAAAATTATTAAAATATGTCACAGACGCTAAAGTTCGTAATAAACTTTGAATTTTTTAGATATCGCAGAATATTACGAAATATGACAAAATGTTTAAATGTAACAAAATATTTCCCAAAACTTTAGGAATGTTAAAAACACCATTGGATTGTCGTACACTATTAGAAATCGTTGAAAACATTACAGACATGTTTCCAATTATTACACCATATCCTAAAATTTGTTTGAAAAACCTGTTTACGGTTGAAGCTCATTACAAACTGTCGAAAATGGTTACAAATTCATTGAAAAGTTATCAAATATTCGTTAAATCTCATTAGCAACTGTGCTGATAATGTGTATATTTTCCATTATTCGCCACAGCGGGGTTTATTTGACACCCAGTAGTTTATAGGAGGTTGAATAATACTTGGTATCTGTGGCAGACAAACGCTGTTTCACAAGTACAAGGGACCCGATAACCACTTCCTGGTTCTGGGTTCTCTAACGTGTATCAAAAATTATAATCGAGTGACTAAACTGACTTTTTACATGTGTTGTGGTCACAATAAAGCCATAGATGTCGAACGTGACACTAAACCCCAGTAAACAAAGAAATAATTTAACTGGACTCGTGGACGAACAATGCAGTCATTTTTCCTAATTCAACTGAAGTTTTGGTATTTGCATCTAAACCATAGATTTTTCCCTCATTGGAACAGGCGCGCCAAGATCGTTCTAGTGATGGGCCAACAGCTATGTTTTGTATGCAAAAGATAAAAAAGGAATCCCATATAAAGCGCTTGGCAGCTATTTCAAACTCTCGAGGCAAAGCGTAGTATCAACGAAGTTGATGGAGCCACCGTTATGATGTAGCTGCTAATTTGCCTTGAAAGGAAAGGCGCAATCGTTTCAGACTGCCCAGAAATATCCTGAATCAGCCACCGATGATAACGTTTCACTGCTTTGTGTCTCTCCATGGTACTGAAAGGTTAATCGATATCCAAGATTTATCTGTACTCTACTCTATAACCCAAAGTTTCGATTAGGTAGACATAATGTCTCTCAATGCAAATATACCTTTCTGTTTTTTTCAGCTTGAGCATGACATACACAACTGTCTTCCTCTATTAAATTTATATCCAGAAATATCGAACGCAAGCACTGCGTGTGTAGGTATCCTGGTTACCCGATAGTGTTGTGTATATAGAGAAAATTTGCCATACAATGCCATAGCTATCTGCTTGTACTTTTAACGACAATATTAAAGTCAATAGAGGAAGAATGTTTGTTTTTATAACCCTTTCCCTAACACGACGAGATGGGCGACATGTAAACAAGAAATTCTTGAATAACTACATTCTTTCAGGTTTTTCCAAAAGAAACAAAGCTTCAATGGAACAAACTCGACGATCCCGCTATTGATGGATCGAAGCTATGTTTTGGAGGGAAAACGGAAGAAGTAATAAAATTCGAATGGCAAGTTTTTGAACAACGTTGGCCGTGTCGCCATTACGTAAGGAAAACGGTTAATTAACCAACGGCTTAACCCTTTACCCAACGCAGACGATATCAAAATTTATTAATTTAAATATCATTTTTTTAACTTTTTCAAAAAATTTCAACAAAACCATATCATGTGACCCCTCGTTGTCGACATATCTGTTAAGAATTTTTTTTTCTCAATTCATTCTGAAATGTACGCCTGCATGTGATTTGTTGTAATCCCTCGTCCAGACCATTCCAGAATTTAGGGTACGCGAGTGTCGGAAGGGCTTCAAGACATTTAGTGCTCAATTTCCCCTCATGCAACAAGCCGAACTACCGAGTTGACCTTTCAGGTCTGCCACTTACTGATCCGAATCCGAAAAAAATTGTTAAAAGATACTGGCAGATTGTTGTTTCACCAATCCCCAGATTAAAAGAGACACGTGGAACACAAAAAGATCTCCTATTAGTTGATTTTTTCCTTGAGAAGTAGAGGGTGGGTGTGAGAGTTGTATTTCGCGTTGGTTATTATTCTGATGGAGCGTTTCTGCTGTATAAATAATTTATTTAAGACTCTGCAATTGCCCCATACTTGAATTCCATACATCAAATTGTTTTGCACAAGTGTAAAATACAAACGTCTCATACAGACCTGTGGTAGAATGTTTTACGTTATTAAACTCTTTACCCAACGTAACGACCAAAACCGCTCAGCGCTATTCTCAGACATCGCCAATTAATTTTCATTATTTTTTCATTTTTTCTCTCAAAAATATAGGTTATGACCATCGTTGAAACGAGCGTGTCGAGCTCGTTCCAACGAGGGGTCATAACCTATGTTTTTTGAGACAAAACATTAAAAAACTTAGTTTTGCCGCACACTCGTTATCATTGAAGGCAACATATTGTGACATATCAGATAGATAACCATTAAACCAATTCAAACTGACTCCATGTACTTCATTATGTTCTAATTTGTTTTACAGGATATTGTGGTTCATCGTGTCGAAAGCCTTAGAGAGGTCGAGGAAAACTGCCAGTATGTTATTTTTGATTGCTTTATTATTTTCTTCGGCCACGTGGCGCAATAACTGAAGGACAGGATGAATTGCAGAGTGTTTTTTACGAAGCCATATTGTCGGGGAGTTAAAAAATTATATTTGTCTAAAACATTTTAATATATATATTTTCATTCTGCTGGGAAAAATGAGTCGTCCAAACGAAGTGTTGACAATGTGAGTCAATGATTGGAGCTATTATATCAATTATATGCTTGAGTATAGGTGGGAATATATTTTCGCAATCTTTGCTATTTTTGGTTTTCATCCCCTTTACGATATTAATTACTTCCTGCACGAAAGTGGAATTCAAGAAGAAACTTTTCGAAAAGTTCCCAAACATGAAGTCTGAGAATGATTTGTCTTGCCTTTCTATCTTACTTGTAGTTTTGGTTCCTATGTTAACAGAGAATTTGTTAAATTCCTGAATGACCACGTAAGGATCACTTATGGTCGTGTCATTTATGAAAAAATCGGATGGAATTGTCGAGTCATTTTTGGCCCTTTTTATTCCATCTTTTAATATGTTCCATGTATTGCGAATATCCCTTTGGCTTTCGTTTTGTATCTTTTTGTAATATAAAGCTTTACTTTGCCTCTTAACCTTATTAAATAGTTTACAACACTTTTTATACGCCCGTCAATTTTTGACGGACGTATTATGTTATGGCGTTGTCTGTCTGTCCGTCCGTCCGTCCGCCCGGGCCGACTAAACCTGTTTAGGAGCTATTATTGTTAGGGGGTACCTCCAAATTAGGATAGTATTAGGGTTAGGAGAGGGGTGGGGTTAGGGTTATGGGTAGTCCAAGGGCAGGGCTTAAGGTTGCAGGGGGTTAGGACCCAGGGGGGTTGGGGTCAGGGGTGGGGTTTTAGTTTTAGTAGCCCCTAAACCAAAACATTGCCCCTAATCCTTTTGGTCTGGCTAGGGTGGGGTTAGAGTCAGGGGTGGGGTGGGGTTAGCCCCAGGGTAGATCTTAAGGTTGGGGAGGGTTAGGTCCCAGGGTGTGGGGGTTAGGGTCAGGGGTGGGGTTTTAGGGTTTAGGGTAGGGTACGGTTAGGGTTAGGGTGTGGTTTTTTAGTGGATGGAGTGGGGTTAGGGTTAAATATAAGTTCTAGGGTGGAGGGGTGGGGTTCTGGCTAAAATAAGGTTATGGACATATAAGATGTTTTTTTCGTAGCCCTTAAACCCAAATAGTAAGAATGTCCGTCCGTCTGTCTGTCTGTCCATAAACAATTTTTGTGTCGCCTACTCTTCCAAGGTTTACATGCTACATTGTTCAAACTTTGCACACATGTTGATCAGTAATTGCCGTTGTGCATGTGACAAGTGCAGGTAACTGTATTTTGTATTTCCAGAGTTATGCCCCCTTTTGGTACTTAAAACTTTACAGTATTGTGTCGCCTACTCCTTCAACATTTTACATGCTATATTGTTCAAACTTTGCACAAATGTTGATCAGCAATTGCCGATGTGTATGTGACAAGAGCAGGTAACTCTGTTTTGAAATTCCAGAGTTATGCTCCCTTTTAGTACTTAAAACATTGCAGTACTGTGTTGCCTACTCCTTCAACATATTACATGCTATATTGTTCAAACTTTGTACACATGGTGATCACCAATTGCCATTGTGCATGTGACAAGAGCAGGTAACTCCATTTTGTATTTCCAGAGTTATGCCCCTGTTCCTTAAAACTTTACAGTATTGTGTCGCCTTCTCCTTCAACATTTTACATGCTATATTGTTCAAACTTTGCACACATATTGATCGCCAATTGCTGTTGTGCATGTGACAAGAGCAGGTAACTCTGTTTTGTATTTCCAGAGTTCTGCCCCCTTTTAGTACTTAAAACATAACAGTATTGTGTCGCCTACTCCTTCAACATTTTACATGCTATATTGTTCAAACTTTGCAGACATGTTGATCAGTAATTGCCGTTGTGCATGCGACAAGAGCAGGTAACTCTGTTTTGTATTTCCAGAATTATGCCCTCTTTTAGTACTTGAAACATTACACTATTGTGTCGCCTACTCCAACATTTTACTTGCTTTATTGTTCAAACTTTACACCCATGTGATCACCAATTGTCGTTGTGCGTGTGACAGGAGCAGATAATACCATTTCATTTTGAAACGACGAGAATCCTCACCGTTTATAATCCGCAAAATGTCCTTTTCCTTGGTGCCACCTATCGTCATCAATGAAGTTAACCTGTCAATGTATGAACGCTACCATTGTAAACGGCGAGGAGAATCTTCTACAGCGGCCTTGCAGCCATTTAGAAGTTATCTTATAAATAAAATGAATGCTACCATTTTTTTTTTGTAAAGACCTCAGATCGCTTAATATGAAAATGTGAAAATTGGTGAATTACCCTTTACCACAGACAGGGCAGGGGAATTGGCAATGATTGGAGGGGTAGGGGCAGACAGAGTCGAGTCAACAAAAATTTAAAACTTTACCCCAGAGAAACTTGTGCATGTTCCAATTTTGACGGGCGTATGTTGCCCCGCCATGCGGTGGTTTTGTTATATTTGAAATGTATCCTTAAGCTGAATTTGGACACTCTGATGCCAAAACAATTGAAAAGTCACACCCCGAGGGTATGTTAATAAAATTATGTATTGTCTCTTCATTAACTTTACATGTCATTATTGAAGACGGATCGGCGGTCTTTTTACTCGCCTTTTCAATAACAAAATGTACCAAAATGGTCAGAGACGTCCGTTATAAAAATTCCCGAGAAGGCAGTATGCGTGGTGTGATTTGCGAAAATATTTTCAATCAGCGTGGCCGAGTGTGGTGTTACTCTATTACCGTTGTCATATGAGGGCAAAATCCTTGAAAATGTTTACATCAGATCTGTGAAGGTTGTTGTTTTAGAATATGAGTCCAATTTCAACATATCGATGTTTAAATCACCCATGATGAACGATGGTTTCTTTTCTTTATTAAAGGCATAAATGATAATATTTAATTTGGAGAGAAAAAGATCTAAATCAGCTTTTGTGGACGGATTGGGTATATAGATAACTCCCATTAATTAAGGAGATTTACAATGTTCGATCTCTAGAAAGAGCGACGCAAAAACATGTGGTATAAATACAGTTAGATCATCTCTTACATGATAGCCAATGTCATTTTTTATGTATAAACCCACTCCGCCTCCACCGTCGTCCCCATTTGGTCTGACATTTTTTAAAAGATAATGATAACCGTCTAATTTATATGAGATGTTTGGTTGTTGCTGAAATACCTCTGTACGGACTGTAACATCGAATTTGTTTTCTCTTTCATGAAGGGAGGATAAGAAAGTATCTACCTAAGAAGTCCATGTGAGCAGATAAACTTTGAATATTAATATGAAACGGGAAGAAATTATAGGAGTTATTAAAAGTTGAACGAAACTCATCTGGTAGATAGCAGGCACAATCCAAGTTACAAAGTAACATATTGAATTGTTATCCCTTTACCTAACATGAAAAGCAGACGACACTTGCAAAAAAAAATCTTGAATAACTAATGTTTTTCATTTTTTGTCTCAAAAACATAGGTTATGACCCCTCGTTGGAACGAGCTCGACGTGCTCGTTCCAACGAGGGGTCATAACCTATGTTTTTGAGACAAAAAATGAAAATATTTTGAACATTAATTGGCGATTTTTGAGAATAGCGCTGGCCGGTTTTGGCCGTTACGTTGGGTAAAGGGTTATACAAACTTATGAAGTCGAATCCCGTTCTCCCACGAATCTCGTCCAAAGTAATGCTACCCGCCATGGTATATCTCAGCAGCTACAGGAACGACACAACAGTTGCTCAGAAGAGTGCAGCACAAATATTCAAAGTTAGTGGAACTGGGTTTGAACAATACATTTAATATACTAATAGTGATCTGACACAAAGTATATTTCATTTGGTCCGCGGCAGAGAACCGAACAATAAATGTAAGAATATAAAGGATTATATGTATAGGGGTGCACGCCAGGTGCAAGCAAAACATATGCCCCGTATGAAGGCAAGGCTGATTCTCATCAATGTGTATACTATGGAGATAAACAAATGAAGATGTTAGCTTATAAATGTCGATGCTGGGGGACACAACTCATTGTATAAGGGCGTGGAAAGGAAGATAGAGAGACACAGAGAAAGAGGGTAAAAACGGTATTAGTTCAATAGCTGTGTATATTTGTGTCAAGTGTCAATGCAATATAAAAGCCATGACTTCAACCCAGTTTACTTGATCAACTTGAAGTATTTAAGCTGTTTGTGCCACCAGCGCATCCATGTCTACTGATAGCAGCCACGACATAAATAATATTTTGCTTATTTAAATCTGTCTTATTACAAACCACTGGAGAGTGCCTCTCGGCGCTCTCCAGTAATTTGTGATAAATAGATGATATGGAATGAGTGTTTTTCTCATATAATATTTATGAAACGAGTCTAAGACTCTGGCGAGCCCAAACGGAAAATTCGGACAAGTTTCATAAATATTATATGAGAAAAACACTCATTTCACATTCTATTTATCATATGACACACACACGCACAAATTAGCCACTTAGTATGACCCTTTTAACCCATCACCTAACTTGAGTTGCAGGCGACACTTGGAAAAACATCCTCTTATCACTAAAAATTTTCTTTTTTTGCTTCCAAAACATAGGTTATGGCCCCTCATTGGAACGAGCTCGTTGAGCTCGTTCCAATGAGGGGTCATAACCTATGTTTTGGAAGCAAAAGGTGAAAATATAAAAAAATGAATGGCGTTTTTCTTGTAGGTAAAAGATGAATACAATATAACCCACCCTAAATAGGACAGATAACGTAAATTCTCCCTACTGAAATTATGCAAATGTGACCTAGTTGTATTTTGTTTAGCCAATGAAATTGTCCAGTTTTGAAATTGACCAATGAAAGCTCCCAACTCTAATTATGCAAATTATGAAAATGTGTCCCAGTTGTATTTTGTTCAGCCGATCAAATTGTCTAGTTTTGAAATTGACAAATGAAATTGATGGAAGGCTTTATTTATCACTGATTAAAATGAAAACAAAATATCAAATGTTTTAAAGTGAACAAAACGGACGAGTCATATGATAAAACAAAATTTTGAATAGCAAACCCAGACTACCCAAAATAATCTAGCCCTCAACCAGTTAAGATTCTCCTTGCTTGTACTAGTCTTAACTCTATTAATCACTCAGACCTATTGTTCTCATCTAAGTTCTGTGGTTCTTATTCACCCACCCAAGTACTTACAATGTGAAATGTAAAATAGAACATACGAACAACCAACATCCAACAACAAGGAGACAAACAAACACGGATATCACCAGAATCGACCGAGTGTTCTAAAGACATCCATGCCCGTTTCTCTACTAGATAATGACTAGATACTCCAACTATAGTCCAGGCACATTAGACATAAAAATGAGAAAGTAAGGAAAAAAATCGGAGAAAGCTGATTTTTTTTATATGTTTCCGGGACACACATTGCGGATAAAGTGTGAAAAGTCCCCGCGAATCCGAGTTGAGCTTTTTTAGTTATAGCGTTTTTTTTGATGAAAAAAAAAATTTAAAAAAAAATTCGACCCAGCTCCATATTTCTCATTCTTATTCGCCTTAGTAGGGTGAGAATCATAAATATCGTGCTGAATTATATTGAGAATACATATCCCCAACAGAAAATGCCAACTTTGTACCAATCCTCACACTCAATGGTGAAATATTCACGAAAATGTACAAAATTACGAAAAAGAAATTATTGTTTTCATACACACAACGGTACACAACGTCCATTAAATCAAATCTACGACTACTTTGGGAGTTAAATTATATATCAAAAATTGCAGAAAAGCAGTGGCTTTATAATGATATATAACAATAGTCATTTTTTCCATAATGAACTGGTGAAACGTGTGAAATATTAACCATACCCCCTAAACTCAAATTCAAACGGCATAGACTTTTCTCATTCAAATACCGTATTATAGCATCATTGTTTCAATTTCCATGTTCGATTAAATCACATAATGTGGTGTTCGCCTACACTCAAGATGCATTGGCATGTAATGTGTGCACGCCCTTACACGAACTGCTCCAGAATGCGTCCGTATGACGCACAGGAAAGCTTTGGCTTTGGGTACAATACTACGAGCAAATAGGTCTTCTCCAGTTGTTCTTGAGAGCAGAGCGCACAGGCGACTGGGAACTCCACACATATTGTGTTCGCAATATGATTCCAGTATTTCACGCAGGTGGTCATTTTGCATACGCAAAAAGTTCTCATCTCTATTTGCAGCAGATGAATGAGCTAACAGAAATAATGCAACAGGATGATTTGAAGTTGTTACTGAGAAAGGTTACTTTACCATAAGGCGCTCAGATAAATTCTGGGACGGGATATATTCTGATCAGACCATAGAGCAGTGTTTAATGAGAATGTTCAAGCTCCCTGGTGGTCTCACACTTGGCAGGGGAATAACCGATAGCACTGTTGCGAAATGGGTACATGGACTACCTCTTTGCCTTCCGATATGTAATGCTCTCGAAAATTTTGTTCATGTTCACACTGGTCATGGCGAACAACATCGGGATCTCCGTCAAAGTTCACAATTGACTGATGCCAATGTTATCACCAAATTATTGAACTGGCTCAGAGTGCATTCCCCCTTTCAGAATAGAGATCCACTACAATTAGTCTCTATAGCGACCGGGCTTGTGGCCGACGAAACTGTGAACTGTGACCAAGTTCGCAAAATTGGTGAATGTTACGTATCGAATGTTGTAAGCAAAACGTTCAACAGCATCAAACTACGACGTGTTGACACTGTGAAGTCTTTCGCATCGATGGCAAATAGCATCAAAGTCCGTGGAAGTAAGGTAGTGATTGACCCCACAATTCTGTTCAACCTCATCACATGTGTTATTCAGTCACAAGCAGAGATGGAAGAGTATCTCAAATATTAACTCGCCCCGAAACCACCAGCATTGTTTGATTCTGCTGGAATGAGGAAGACACAGAAAAGCACGCTCGGTAAGATCCTCAAAACATACGGTTCCGAGCAAACTAAATCCCAGAACATTCTCTGTTTGTTGTAGATGGTGGATTTTCATTGAGGGCAGTTGTATGGCCTAAACAGTCGTCATATAAGGACATATGTACATCATATTCCAATTATCTAGTGAGACATTTTGGGGCGAACGTCGTGGTTGTTTTTGATGGTTATGCTTGTACAATGTCGACAAAGGGCATGGAACAAGCCCGTAGATCTAAAGACAGGTATTCCATTGATATCAATATCTCACCCGAGTTACCAGCCACCACACCCCAATCCGATTTCCTTGCAAATGCCAAGAACAAAACCCAACTGATCGATCTTCTAATGCAGGAGCTATCTGCTATCAATATTCAGTCCAAGCAGGCCGAGGCTGATGCTGATGTACTGATAGCCGAAACTGCACTTGACATCGCTCAAGATGACAACAATGTTGTCGTTGTGGGAACAGACACAGACTTGTTAGTCATTCTTACCTCTCGAGTTCAACCGGGATGTAATATTCACATGATGTATTCCATTACCCCAAACTTACTAGTTTCAGTTAGTGAAAAAGCAACCAAAATGGGTAACCATAGAATCAACCTCCTTGTAGCACATTCTATAAGTGGTTGTGACACTACTTCTGCACTCTTTCGAGTTGGTAAGAAGAAAGTATTCAGTAAAATTGTCTCCGATGTTACTAGCGACTCACAACAGTATGTCAACACAATTTTGGCGGATGACCGTACACCAAGTGCAGTAGCCGCTGCCGGGGAACAACTTCTCCTGATCTTATACGGGAGTAAAACTGTTTCCTCTCTCGACCAATATAGATATGTCACTTACAAGCGTTATGTAGCAAAATCTAAACTGAATAAACCCATCGACCTAGCCTCACTCCCACCAAGCAGCGATGCTGCACAGCAACATGTCTACAGATGTTATCTCCAGGTCCAACAATGGCTGGGCACTTCGCTTCCTCCGACGGATTGAGGGTGGTCGCTAGACAATGGACTTCTTGTACCGACTGCAGCCACAAAGCCATGTGCCCCCGATAACCTACTGAATGTGATCAGTTGTGGTTGCAAGAGTGCTTGTACAAAAAGGTGTGGGTGTAAGAAGGCAGGACTCTCTTGCTCAGGTTTGTGTAATTGCAATTCGGATTCTTGTAACAACCACAGAAACACTGTCCTGTCGGAAATTTCTGAGTTCGATGAATAATATGTATATAGGTCATGTCATTTCTGTATATAGCGTTGATAATAGTCAATGTAACTTAATCCATGTTGATTGATTTGTACATTCTTTAAATATTATTTATTGATTTTTGTACATTCTGTAAATATTATTTATTGATCTAATGCTGCCAGACACAGACGTGTCTGTTCGGTCCCAAGCCCGAAAATAGTTGAGTTCTCATGCTGACGAATTTTATGCCAAAAGGGGAACTCGGCCAGAAGCAGAGGGGGTCTTCCATAATGTCTATTTTGTAAGCAATGATAAAAGTCTTCAAATGGTGGTGGATTTTTTATCGTCTGTCCAACTAACATCCCGTTCTGTACTACGACCCTTTGGGCAAATCCGTTAGGAAAATCGTCATTTTTTGCGTAAATCCGATACTCTTTCGTGAATTTTCAATAAATTTTCGCAGAAATTGTCACAGAATGCACATTTTCCTCTAGGTAAATGTATATTAGACATTATGTAGCTCGAAATACGCGTAAACAAAAAATACAGTTGGATCAATTCGAGGTTACAAAGTTCGTGCGATTTTTTTTTGATTTTTTTCAAACGCGTTTTCGAAAAAAGGCTGTAGATAAAAAAAGCTCAACTGGGATTTTAGGGGACTTCTGTCTAATCGTTCAGTGACATGTACTCGACATTCCCTGAAAAAATCAGCTTTCTCCGATTTTTTTCCCTAGTGAAACCTAATGTTCTTGGGCTACTCATACATCTACGAGTGGATTACGACCAGTACACGGCGACAGTACTGTATCTCAACCGATATTAGACTAACCACGTAATAACGTCTAAATGGAAGCGAGTTATTGCATACAAGTACAAATTTTAACCCTTTACCTAACGTAACGGCCAAAACCGGCTAGCGCTATTCTCAAAAATCGCCAATGAATTTTCATTATTTTTTTCATTTTTTGCCTCAAAAACATAGGTTATGACCCCTCGTTGGAACGAGCTCGTCGAGCTCGTTCCAACGAGGGGTCATAACCTATGTTTTTGAGACAAAAAATGAAAAAAATTGGTTATTCAAGAATTATTTTTGCAAGTGTCGTCTGCTTTTCATGTTAGGTAAAGGGTTAAACTGTTCTAAGTGTAAAACCCCCTAAAAGAGTGGAATAGTAGTAAGATCATTTGTGAAGAGGATATCTGGATGACACAACTAAAATCTGCCCAGGCCGTCTCATCAAGATGGAAGGGAGGGAAAAGAAGCTGAATCTCGGCTTTATTCTTGTTGGTTCATGAGATATATTTCAGATATTACGTTTCAGCCCATTTTTATCTTTTCCTAATGACTGAACGAAACCAGCTGTTACTCCCTTGGTCCGGGAGAAAGTTCTCTACCACTCCATAGCAATGATATTCGTTCAAAGTAACAAAAACTTTCGTGAAGAAAACAAATTAAGTTTTAACTTTGCTTTATTTTATCAACAGTAACAAAAGAATGAATATTTATACATATATATCTCTCTGTCTATCTCTGTATGGGCTGCAACAGAAGGCAGAGGCGGAAGAAGTTTAATACAAGTTGACAGGCACAAAACTGCGAGTTGCAAAGGTCTCGACCGACAGGCGTAAAATGTTGAAAAATGCACCCGACAAAGTACCAATTTGATGATTCTGGGGTAGCTTACATAAGAGAAACAGTCCGTTGCTGGTATCATAGCGAACAGTAGGTCAAGGAAATGTAAAGAACAATACGGATCTGATTGAGCTTGTTAAAGACCCGACCGAGGAAAGAGTCGAGACAGGATGCAGCATAGCTAGGAAGTATGAATTGGTGCTGCATGACAATAGTAATGGTACAATGTTGTAGGTGTGGTAGAATATTACAGTACTGGGTGACCATAGTAGAAGTTGATCATATAACAGATAACAGTGGCTATAGTAGATCAGCAGTGTATGTCTAAGACCCATAAAGGTCATGGAATGGTCTAGAAGCTGAAAGACGAGAAGGTGTCAGGAGGGATAACTATCCCCTAAAAGATACAGTACGGTCGGCGTGGACTGGCCGCTTTCGACGGGTGGGCAATATGTCCAGGGACGCAATAATATTGGAATCCAAACACTAATTATAGGAATAATCATCCAAAATTTTTGTAAATGAAGCAGCGGGTACAACCCGGTGCTTCATTAATTAAATTTTGCTGCTGATGATTTTTATTACCTGGTAAACGCATGCGTAGACATCACTGCACACGCGTGGATTATGACTAGTTCACTTTGTGAAAATATACCATTAAAAAAAGTAGGGCATATCCAAACTGATGTTGATATTTTCAGAAAATGGTATTGGATACGCGTGGTTGGACACATCAATATGTTACCAAGTTTAGTATGGATCATGAATGTCACCGGTCCACGAAAACTTCGTGCAGGTTTTTTGCACGAGCGCCGCGCTAATGTCTGTGGGGTACGTTTTGAAATTTTCATTTGTACTGGACGGGCTTTTTCGGAGGTCTGCTCGTTCTTTGTCTTGGTATAAACTCGTTCATCAATAGTTTCTGATCGAAACGTAACTTTTGAGGTATGCGAAGACTGACACGTGACGAACGTTTACCTGCCGTTGGCATGTTGGAAGCTGACAACCGACAGACTGCAATGGCGCAAATTCTTAACGTTACTCAATCGGTGATTAGCAGGTTGTGGTCACGCTATCGTCAGACATGCAATGTTGATGACAGACGTAGGTCAGGTCGTCCAAGGGCGACAACTGCTAACCAGGATCGTTTCATCCGAACCACAGCATTACGCAACCGTCATCAAAGTACCTCAGTTATTGGACTGCAGCTCCACCGAGCGACAGATGTGCGATTCAGTGGTCAGACTATCCGAAATTGCCAACACATCTGAAATTTGTACGCTCGACGACCTCGAATAATTCCACGTTTGACTGAACGTCATATCGCAGCAATGCGTAATTGGCGAGGAGCACGACAGCACTGGGACAACCGTCGGTGGAGCAACGTCGTGTTTTCCGATGAATCGAGGTTCACTCCCGACTTTCACTACAGGCGAAACAGAGTGTGGTGGCGGCGGAACGAACGATACCATGACGTAACCGTTAGGTAGCACGATCGGTTTGGTGGTGGTTCGGTTATAGTGCAGGGAGGCATAACCATGACGAGCAGAACAACACTACATGCCATCCAAGGGCGTTGACAGGGTTGTACAACCGTGACAACTCATGTGGTGCCATTTGCGCGACGTCACGGCCGTCGATTCATTTTCCAAGATGACGATGCAAGAGCACACAGGGCCCGTGTCGCTACAGAGTTCCTCCAGGGGCAGAATATCACTACACTGCCTTGGCCAGCACTAAATCCAGACCTTTCACCAATCGAGGACGTCTGGGATATGTTTGACAGGCGCCTACGACAACGCCAACAGCCCCATACCAGTGTCCAGGAACTCGTCGCTGCACTGCAGGAAGAATGGAATATCATCGATTAAGCTGATATTGGACGTTTGGTGAGGAGTATGACACGTCGGGTCCGCGCTTGTCTCGCGAACTGAGGAGGATTTACAAGGTATTGAGGTCTTGGACTGAATGTGGTAAATTCTCTGACTGACCGTCCATGTCTTCTACAGCTCAGTGCATGACATGTGTGCTTGCCAGACACCCAACTATCGCTGAAATCATTCACCAGATGTCACAGTGCAATGCCTCAACTGTCTTTGATCAAAATTTAAATATATTTCTTCATATATCTCGCTTTTATCAAATATCCCCTACTTTTTTTTAATAGTATAGTTGCAACATTTAATAAAATTACAAAACGCAACACAACAGACGGGGGAAAGGATGGCAAAACTTGTTTTTTCAAATTGGGACATCGTATTTTAATATATTATTATGCAAAGAGGGCATATGCCTTCTTGTATATTTGTTCCTTGGAATGTTTCTGTGTGTTTTATGCGCGTCGCTACTAGATGAATAATTGCGAAGTTTTTAGATGTTTGTTTTTTTTTATTACAAAATGCAACAAAACAGAAGGAAATACACTGCAGTATGTAATAAAAAGCGGAAAAAAGAAACGCAAGTTTTTTTTCTGTGGTAAATATTTCAAATGTGTTAAGGATGATTATTTCATTGTTTGGATTTTGATGTTATTTCTTCATTACTGATTAAATTTTCATGAGTTTTGTTGTCTTAACGCAGACGGCGTTTGCATGGATAACGTTCAAACGTGGGTACCTTATGCCATTTCCTGATCAAAATCAATAGCTGGTGTGCCCACCCTGGGCTTCGGTCGCTGCTCTAACTCTCTTTACCATTCACCCCACCAAGTTGTTTATAGTCCTTTGTGGGATGCTATTCCACTGCTGAAGAAGGGAATGCGAGAGTTTAGTGACGTTAACGCACGCGTCAGAAACTGAGAATATTGCTCACCTCGACGTCGATAGAAACATTGTCGTCCATCTGACCTGTAAAGTCTCCTGTGGGCCAAATGAAACCGACTTGGGGCATGTGCCCGCAACCATGCCAATCGAAATTGACGTCGCCTGGATGAAAGTTGCGGACCAACGTAGGGACGTTGTGGCCTTAAACTGAACACTGTTCAAAACTTCGATTTGGTATGGTTTTCAAACCCATAGCACGTGGAGTGGGAGTGACCGGGATACATGTTGTGTCGGACAATCTGTTGAAAGCATGCCGAGGCGCACGTGGTGATGGTTGACCGAATTTTAACAAAAGACTCTTTAGACAGTACACTGAGGTAGATATGTGTCAAATTTTAGTATATTTGGTCGACGGATAAAACATATTATATTACCAAAACTGAACTTGCGTTTCTTTTTTCCGTCAGTATATTTCAAAATGCAACGAAATTAAAGAGAAAATATTGCAATATGTTATAAACTTTTTTCAAACGGGTATATAAATTTTACCTTAATAAAACAATACAGTGCAGACTACATTTGTCTTCGTGTCTGCATATTCCACTGAATACTTCTACGTGTTTGATGTGTGACTTAAAATGTGTAATCTTTGTAGATGTTTGTTTTTATTAACTCTTTACCGAACACGAAAGGCAGACGACACTTGCAAACAGAATTCTTGAATAACTAATGTTTTTCATTTTTTGTCTCAAAAACATACGTTATGACCCCTCATTGGAACGAGCTCGACGATCTCGTTCCATAGAGGGGTCGCAAGCTATGTTTTTGAGACAAAAATGAAAAAATAATGAAAAATAAATGGGGATTTTTGTGAATAGCGCTGGCTGGTTTTGGCCGTCTTGTATGGCGAGGAATTAATGATGACAATAACTAAGAATTAGGTGGATGAAGAGAAAAATGAAGAGAATTGTGTTCAAAGTTCAACTAAGATTTACAGTCGAAATTAGCTGTGTATGGCTGGTTCTGGACCACTTCCATCAAGTTGGTCCAGAAAAATTGTGGTCCAGAAGAGTTAGATATTTTGGGGTTATTTTTCGAAAAAATCTTAAATTTCTTCGTTAAAATATTGATTTTCTTGGAAAATGTTGGGTTTTTCAATAAATAATTAAATTTTTCCCAGAAAACCCCGGGTTTTTCCCAGAAAATGTTTAAAATTTGAACATTTCTGGAGTACTTCGAGTGAATTTGACGAAAAATTGGTAAAAAATTCCGGGTTTTAGGATTCCGCTTTTTTGACAATTCTAACACTGATTTTTCAATTGGGTGAATTTTTGTCAACTTTATTGTGTCAAGAATACCTGGACTACACGCGCTCCAGATTCAACACTGAGATTTTCCATTGAGAAAATTTCGAGAAGACACTGTGGTTTTTAAGATTCGGTCTAGAAAAATATGCAATCGAACGTCGACTCTCGCGGTAAAAGACAGCGGTTGGATTGAGGTGAATTTGAAAATTGGTCCAGCACAAAAAGAAGAGATCGTGAGTGGTCCAGTAAAAGACTCGATTCAGAATGCGGATTCCCATGGTGAAAGACGAGGGTTTGATCGAGGGCGAATTTCGGAGATAGAGTTGGTAAACTCGAGACCGCTCGAGTCCGATTGAAAACGAAGCAACAATAACGAATGAACAAACAAAAAAGATGTATGTAATATGTATGTAATATGTTATTATTATTACGAGTTGCGAGATGAGTGATGAAAAAGAAGAAAATTGACCATTTAAAAAACAAACAAAAAATAAAAAAATAAAAAAAATATACATATATAAAACAACATTGAAAAAAAAAAATAAGAATACAAAAAAAAATAACTGTTTTTCATTAATAAATAAATAAAACAATGTTTCTACACATCGGAGATTCGAAGCGAAGGGATGAGCATGTTCGCGAATTAATATGGAGTAAGGAGAATATTCAGGTGCAGGATAGGGCCAGGCGATTGGGAGAGATGGGATTGAGACGAGAGGCGACCAAGTTGTTCAGACCCATCACCGAGGGTCAGGAACGAGCCAGGAAAGAGATCGTCGAGGAATTGAGACCCATAAAAGAAGGTTCTCTGGGGATGGGTTTGCACCCTGGTACTTCTGCATCGAGAACTCCGTTCAGTTACACTCCAGAGAGGATCGACACCGATCTGAGTAGTGTTGGTAGTTTTACGCCCAGAACTTTGTCCGACTACACTCCGGAGAGAATCGAGGCCGATGCAAGTGGCGTCGATAACGATGCTTCGAGCATTATTAGCATCAGATCCGACGATAGTAGTGGAATCGTGAAAGATCCGATGTACGAATTTCATGACGAGGGTGATAAAACTTCCGTGGGTGACATGGAAGGATTGCTTGAAGGTCGTTATTTGATCATCGGTTCGAACAGGTACGAAATGACCGACGGATTGTATACTCAACTCTCTCACCAGAGACCCGACGATTACACCGAGGAGGATTACAAAAATTATGGCAATATTCTGGTTCAGACCCACGCCATGAAGAAGAACGACGACCCCAAAGAGATGAGACCGAAGGATATGAGAGGTTACAAGTGGAAGAACGTGGTGGAACCCATATGGAAGGCGAACAAGTATTTTGTGAAATCGACGACTTGAAAGGGAATGACCGACACGATATTTCCTCCACGCGACCCCATGCCTTATCAGAGAGATTGAGATTGTTGATGGCTAGCAGAGAGGCCGGTAACACCGGGGTGGATAACGAAATAGTGAGCGTGTGCGACGAATTGTTGAGGCAGAAGGTCTTGACTAAGAAGGATTATCAAAAGTTGATGAATCGTTTGAAATAATAAAATAGTAAGAGAGAAGAAAAAAAACATATGAAGTAAATAAAATAAAACATATATATATTAAAAAAATAATAATAATAATAATAAAATGTTAGTGATAAATAACAGGGGATACGCTAGATCTTACGTCTATGGCGGATCGGGCATCATGGATTCGATGATGCGATTTTTAACTCGTAAATTCACCAGCAAAGCCACGAAACAGATCGCATCGAGCGCTCTCAAAATCGGAAAGAAGATGGTGATCGATGCGGGTAAGAAAGCTGTGACTGAAGCAAGCGGTAGAATAGCTTTGGAAGCTGGCAAGAGAGGTGCCGATGTATTGATTAATAAATTGATAACTCCACCACCCGTCAAACAATCGAGAAACGAACTGAAAAGTTGGAGAGACTTCTATGATGATGTCGTGCTGATACAAAAAGTAGCTAAAATGCCGAAAGGATTGGGATCGAAAGTGATTTATAAATAAAAAAACAAAACTTTTATATATATAAAAATAGAAATTAAAATAAAAAAAAAATAGAAAAAAAACTTAATTCAAAACATAGTGAAAAAAAAACTGGAGAAAAAAAAATATGGATAACAAAGACATGTCTTGGAATGACGTGATGACCAAGAGGTCGAACCAAGAGCATAAGAGGTCTGATAGTGGGAAAATCAAATTGCGGAAAGACCAATCTCTTGATGAATCTATTGTTGCGACCTGGCTGGTTGGATTACGACAGATTATTCGTTTTCGGCAAGAGTCTATTTCAACCGGAATACAGATTGCTTCGAGAGTGCGTGAATCATAAATTACCTAAGGACGTCATAGCGAGAATCTTCGACAATTGAGATGAATTCAAAGGACACGAGACTTTAAATATATTGGAAGGGACGGTGAGAGAATTGACTAAGAGAAACGTTGAGTGTTCGAACATGGAATGTCTGTTTTACGAGAATGCCGATGACATTCCCAATCCCAGACAGTTGAAGTTGGAGAATAAGAATTTCATTCATGATCTTCAATGATCTGTTGTTGGAGAGACATAATCGATGCGAATCATATTACGTTTGAGGACGTCACAGCAACGTGGATTGTTTCTATCTGTCCCAGACAGATGATAAGGGAGAATGCTAATTTTCTGTGTCTCTTTCATCAAGATTTCAAGAATCTCAATCACATCTATGGAGATCACGTGGCTAACGACATGAGCAGGGAAGAATTCAGGAAATTTTGTAAGAAGGTGTGGGACAAAGGACTTCACAATTTCGTGGTGATCAATTTGACTAGCGAATTTAACAATGGAAAATATCGAAGCGGATTCGATGATTTTTTTCATATTTCCGATGATAATAATAGAGAAGAAAATAAAAAAAATTAAAAATATCGATAACATATAAAAAATATATAATTAATAAATAATAATAAAAAAAAAATGTCAGAATATCTATTAGAACAGATAGACGAAAATATGGCTGCGAAACAGTCCTTTCAAATCATAGTGAGTCACGACACGACTCTATTCACTATGAAATTCAAACCTTCCATCGAATTGATGAAGGAAAAGAGATACAAGATGGCGTTGCTTAATCTCGAGACTTACTATTTGTTTCCCAACATCACTAAAAAGAATAAAGTGTTCAAGTATTCCAACTGAGTGGATTGGTTCGAGATTCGAATTCCCAAAGGGAGTTATGACATAGACGATCTGAACCATCACATCCAGATAAGACTGAAGACCCATCATCACGGAAGCAAGATGATAAGACTCGCTCCCAACACGAGTACTCTACAGATGATATTAGCCTTGGGAGATAATTTTCAAGTGGATTTTAGTGCGAAATATTCGATAGGTAAGGTGTTGGGATTTGATCGAAAGATGTATCAAGGTCATGCCGCATCCGAAAATATGGTCGACATTCTCACGCTCAATAGTATTTTAGTGAATGTCAATGTGATTGCGGGAAGTTACGCTAATGGTAGCACTCAGCCTCTGATCTACTCATTCTTTCCAGACGTTTTTCCAGGTTACAAGATCGTGGAGCGACCTCAAAATCTCATCTATCTACCCATGATTCTGGACATGTTGTCATAGCATCGAAACCACGCTGATGGATCAGAATGGGATCCTTAGATCTTCACGGAGAGAGAGTGACTATACGATTTCACATCAGAGAGATATGAAATAATAATAATAAATATAATTTGAAAAATAAAAAAAAAATAAAAACTTATAATATTCATAATAATAAAAAAAACTTATAATATTCATAATTAAAAAAAATATATATAATCCAGTGAAAAAAAATAACAAATATGAGTAGCAGTCGATACATCATTAAAAATGCGAACATATCCGAAGGACAGAAAGCTAAACTTCACAGAGTGTTGAGTCATCGAGGTGAAGCTGTTAGATTTAAATTCAGTTATGAAGATCTGGTGAGTGGCGGTAGTGATCAGATTGCCTGGACTAAAACTCAAATCAAAAGTATGGATAAAATCGATTCGTAATTGAATGGGAATGACGGTGAGACTGAGTCCCTCTCAATTGAGATATAATCTGAGAATGAAAGGCGGTTTCTTACTGCTATTGGCAGGACTTGCCGCCAAAGCATTACCCATTGTCAAGAAGATGGTGTTACCAGCTCTGGGCATTGGAGCTCTCTCGGGACTCGCTAGTTCGGAGTAAACAAATGAATGGGTAGAGGATTTTTTTCAAGAAGAGAGGAAACAGACTGTTTTTGAAGAAGGGAGGAGCCATGTGTCACGTAGATGTCAAAGGTAAAGGATTGTATCTAGGACCTGTGAGAAAAGGTAGTGGCAATGCTTTCTTTGGAGACGGCCTCTATCTGAAGACCTGAGACAATGTGGAACCAATCAGTGAAGGTTTGTTGTTCAGTCAGAATTCGCCGTTTAAGAATATACCTCTTTTGGGTATGTTATTTTAAAAAAAAAATAACGATTAAAAAAAAAATAATAAAAAATGAAACAAAAGGAGAGAAAACGACTTCCAAGAGACGTGTTCACAACGCATTCGTATTATAAAAAGCTTCTTCACAATATTTACAAGAGTATGCATTAGAAACAATTCAATCAGAACAAATCATACATGACGCGTGTTTAAACGGGTACGGAACGTTGTTTTCTTTAATATTGTTATTCATATTCCTCAATCGAAATTATTTCGAAAATAACCCCCCAAAAATATGTCTTACCAACATTATCACATGATTATAGATGTTCTAGATCATTTAAATACGAAGTGACATTTGTAGAACTTTACAATTACGTGAAATATCATTACATGATTTATTACATGAAAAACGTAGTTAACATATTCGATCGTGGTGGCGATGATGAAAAATCCATTCGCGAGTGTGTCGAATTTATTCGCGGATTACATTTGTTCACGTCAAATAGATCATGGATCGAATTTGCTGAAGGGTTAAAAATCATTATCAATTATTTCCCTATCATTCTAATGATGATGATGAAAAAATGATGGTTTTATCGAAATACGAAAAGGATAAAATCCTTCTTTCAACAAAAATGTCATCTCTTTCCTATCGTAATATATGACAAGTATTCGTTCATTCGGTTGATGATGAGATAACTAAATGTGTTATTGAAAAAAGCATAATATATATAAAAAAAAAATAATACGAAAACAAATAATAGAAAAAAAAATAATAAGAATAGAAATTTTTTTTTTATATAGATAATTATAATTATGAGTAAAACGAACGATTCCATGGAATCGAGAGCTTGGTTTCTTTGAAGAGCATTGTGTAGAGCTTACGCAATCTGCATTAATGAACAATTTCCTCATGTCTTGCATGAAAGATGTCTCGGTTCTCAGGAGGAGAGAGAATTTAATTACATTAAACATTCGTGTCTCACGATGGATTGGGAAGACATCATCACTATGTATTTCTTGCGCACATTGGAATACATCTAATGCAATGATGTGATCGAATGTTGGATGCAATTCATGGCTTGCATCGGCGAACCCAAGCCCACTAAATCAGAAGAGTTGAAGTTAGCGCAGCAATGTCTCACCACCGAAGACAGAGGACACATTTTGGAATATTTGTTGAAGACCACTAAAAACAATTTCTGATGGGAATCACGTTTTTTTTAATTCCTTGTTGAAGGGAAGAAAACACTAAAAAAAAATGTTTTTTTCGTTAAATAATAAGGGGTGAAAATAAAAAAAAATACAAAAATAATAATAGATATAAATAAAATAAAAATGGAAACTCGAAGTAAAAAAAATGTATCCATTGTTAGAGAAGTGTCGAATCAAACAAATCAATAGAATTCAATCATAGCTGATGCAAGCAAGAGATTCTCGTCGTTCGATCAATAAGAAATATTCGAGATCAGAGAAATTTGTGAATGGTGTGGATTTGACACTCATGGCAACCTCTATGGGTGTGAATGTTGCCAGAATCGGTCTATTGTTGACTGCCGTTGTTGCTCTTCCGGTCATGTTGGCCATAGAAGGATTGGCTTTTACTGTTGGATTCCTCAGTACGATCGGAAATTTAATCACTAAGAAATTATCAGTGAAGGCTAAGAAGCATGAAAACATCAGTGTTTTAGCCGATGCAAAGATTGACGCCGTGTCGGATAAGATCTCTCTAGCGTTGAAAGATGGTAGTATTTTAGATGGTGAATATGTTGACATATTGAATGAAAATCAAAAATACGAAGTCCTGAAGGCGAAGATAAGAGTCAAGAGTCATCAGATTCTCAAGGAAGAAATGAAGGATTCTCAGGTGGAAAAAGGAAGGGAAGATGCGAGACAATCGTTTTGTAAATTGTTAGAACCCAGAAGCAATCAATTGAAAAAAATATATATATATAAAAAAGAAAAAAAAAATTATATATAAATTAAAAAAATGCAAAAAAAAAATAATTAAATATATATACGAAAAAACAAAAAGAAAAAGTATTGCGTCAAATGCAAGAGAGTTACTGATACGGTAAACATTAAGAAAGTACTGACAAAAAATAAAAGTCCCATGCTACAAGGAACGTTTAAAGTGTGCGGTTCGACCAAGATGCAATTCATCAAACGCGGTGGCAGTCTAATGAATAAATTTATTGATAATCTACCTGTCGAAATGCATTTGCCAGGACATCAATTAATAGGACCCTGCATGAAATTAAATAAGAAATTGAATCGAGATCTGACACCTAAATCTTGGAGCAAACCCATCAATAGGGTAGATTCCGCTGCTTACGCTCACAATCTGTACTATGGTAAACATCCTGACGTCAAGACTCGTAATCGAATCTGTGACAAAAACATGTTGATGATGCTGAAACATATACCGAATCCCACTAGGAGAGAGAGACTCGAACGTTCGCTGGTTGGTAAAGTGGTCGGTACCAAACGTCGATTCAGATGGGGTCATAAAAAAAGCGTTCAGAATAAATTATTAATGAATGCAATGGTGAACGAACTACCCAAGACTGTCACGTGTAAATTTTGAAGGGGAAGGTGTTCGGGAATGGTCTAGATCAGATCTGGTCGGCATGAAATCAGATTCGAAATGGAACAAGGGTGTTAAATACATACTGATGGTCATCGACGTGTTTTCGAAATACAGATGGTGAGACCTCTGAAGAATAAATCAGGAACTTGCATGGAAGGCTCTAAAGTGCATATTCGCAGGGTCTTCTCGAAAACCAGATACATTATGGGTGGACAAGGGGAAGGAATTTTACAACAGTCACGTTCGTCCGCCGTTGGTCGACCTCTGTCAAAAAAAAAAAGGGAAAGCTAATGTGATTGAACGCTGGAATAGAACCATGAAGGAAAACATGCACAAGTATTTCATGGCCAATAAGACCAAGAAATATATCAATGTTCTAGACGAACTGGTCAAAGAATACAACAACACATGATACAGTTCGATCAAGATGATGCCTGCAGAAGCTAGCGATCCTCGAAACGAAAAACGCATCTTCACGAATCTCTATTCTGAAAGGACCAAGACCATGAAGAAGCCCAAACTACCAAACTTTGCAGTCGGTGATCGAGTGAGAATCACTTCTTATAAGTTACGCTTCGACAAAGGTTACACTCCTCGATGGACCGAGGAAATCTTTACACAGATCCAGTGACTTACAAAATAGAAGTGGATGATGAAGATGACAGCAGAGAAATCATTGGAACATTTTACGAACAAGTATTGCAAAAGACTGCATTTTGAAAAACCAACACCCTTCACTTTTATTTTTTTTATGCATATATAGAAGGGAAAAAAAATAAAATAAAATAATAATTAAATTAATCTGAACAATGCCAGTGAATTACGAATCAATATTGAGACTCAAGATCTGTTCATTCATCCCAGCAAAAGTTACATAGTGATACAGGGACATCTCACCAAGGAAAATGGAAGCGATTATGCTGACAACGATATAGTCACTCTAGCCAATAATGGCATGATGCATCTGTTCAGTAATATAAAATATATGCTATCAGGACAAGAGATAGAATCCGTGTTTCATCCCGGACAAGCCACCACGATGTACGGACTCTTGATGTATCCGACGATTTTTCGAAATCTAAAGGACTCAATCAATTGTAGGTGAAAGACACCATCGCCGGCATGAGTGCAGCCAATATTGGTGGTGCCCCAACAAGATTCAACTATATCGCCAAGACGTCGAGACCCAAAGGAACGTTTTCGTTCAAGATACCTCTGAAACACATATTCGGATTCGTGGAAGATTACGTTAAGATTCTCTACAGCTTCAAACACAATCTGATGTTGATTTGAAAAGGAAACGATGAAGCCATCATGAGACCCGCTGTGACAGATGCGGGTAAGAAACATCTGTACAAGGTATCTTGGTTCATTCTGCACGCATTGCCTTCAGTTGCAGAGAAGGTGCGTCTCTACAAGATCATAGAGTCGAAGAATAAATTACCAGTGGGATTTAGAATGAGACAGTGCGACACGGCTAATATTCCATCGCCCAGCAATCACTTCGATTGGAGATTGACCGTGAAATCTGCTTCAGAAAGGCCACGATTGATCATAGTGGCATTTCAAACCGATTGGGATGGGTCTCAAGAGAAAAATCCTTCCCTGTTCGATCATTGTAACTTGAGAAACATGCAGATATTTTTAAACACCACGAGATATCTGGCCATCGATTACAATGCCTCTTTCGATAAGAACAATTTCTGCCGACTATACGGTGACGCTGCGGATTTCAGAAAGAAATATCATCGACTGGACGAATTGATGGGTAATCCTAACATCACTCCCACTGAATACAAATCAATGTACCCCCTGTTCATATTCAACATCAGTAAACAGAGCGAGCAACTCCAGAGTAGAGTTTTAGACATTCAGATCAAGATGCAATTCAACAGGAACATGCTGAGGAGAACCGAGGCTTTTGCCCTAGTCCTGTATGATAGAGAGTTAGAATTTGAATCGGATGGACAAAAAATGTCTATCGTTCGATGAAAAACAACAACAACAAAAATGTGTACCGTAAATGAACCTTTGAACATAAAAGATTTCGAAGAATTAGTAATTGTACATTTTATAAATCCAAAAGTTGTAGATTATAGACCGAAAGAGGACAGACTGAGAAGTTTTACCAAAGGATGGCCTGTAAATAAATCTCAAACTCCAGAAGAAATGGCAGATGGCAGATTCTATTATGTAGAAGATTCGGAGGATTCGGTGAAATGTTTCTGTTGTGGAGGGGGTTTGAAAAATTGGAAAACTCCCGAAATTGAACATGTTCGTTTTTATCCAACGTGTAATAATATGAAATTGATCAAGGGTGTAAAATTTAAAAGAAGGGAGAAGAGTCCAACAAAATCTAATTTAGACGTTAAACTTCAAGCCGTGTTAGAAGCAGGTTTTTCAAAATCTGGCATGGAACGTTTGTTCAAGATATTAAAAAAAATCTGAAAGATTTTTCGAACATTGCAGATTTAACACGTTTCTTGTTGGATGTCGAACAAGACATGATACAATCCACTAACGAAGAAGAAAACAACTAGTTGGAAAACGAGGAAATGTGTAGGGTATGTTTCAAATACGAAATTAACATTTTATTTATTTCCTGCAGACATTTGACGGCGTGTACAATTTGTTCTACGATGTTAACCTGCTGTCCAATTTGTAGGAGTGACATAAAACGATATGTTAAAATTAAAAGAAATTAAAGAAATATATATATATATATAATTGCATTTTGAGACTTTGATTTATTCTCTCTCAAAATTCAATTATATTTTTTTTGTAGTTGTCTCCCCTACATCTCAAAAAATTTATTATTTCAATTTGTACTCAGTGTTTGTTCAGAGAATCGAGTTCGATCAACAGAGAGACCACAGAAGTGGTGGCATCGGGATTATTGGTTTTTGTCTTGAAATTGATCCTATCCCCCATCTGCACCTTGAGAGACGTACTGAAGATGCTAGTGTTCGAGTGTTGCTCCTTCATCTTCTTGATGCTGTACCTCTTATCAATTTCCACACCGTTCACCACGAGATTGACGACTGCTCTATTGGTCAAGTCCGTAGAAGCCAGACTCATTCAAATGATATCGCTTCCCACTGGGATGGGATATCCTATCAGACCGTGAAACGGTTCGTTACCTCCATTATCTGAAGGACCATTCAGCTTTTTCCACATCTAACACACGCTCTCCTCAGCCCAGATGGTGAACAAATTATCTGGCGTATTTTATCTTTTCCACAATGGAGATCAGAAGGCAGGCATCCATCATGTGTGTGGGTTCCGGAAGATTCGTGAGTGCATGCCCTCCCATGTTCAGTTTGCCTTCCATGATATCACCTTTTCTCCATACCGTATTTTCATCCAAGTACTGTCTGCTGACCACGCTGGAAGTGAATTCTGATTCGTCATCGAGACCGAATAGATTGTGACCATCCATGTCGATGCCGGCCTCCATGGTTCCTCCGGAGTTTTGTTCAGATACAATGCATCAACATGAGATTTCAGATAGAATTGAAAATCCTGTAGGGCAGAATCCACATAGCCTTTGTTGACTGCCATCAAGTCTTCATCTGCATCATTGATCTGGGACAGATTCAATATCTTGTTGAATCCCGCATCCAGATCCCATTTCATTTTTAGCTCGTCGATGTTATTCTTTATCAGTTCCAAGTCTATGTATTGTTTGGTTGCCGCATCATTGGGAATCGTGGGAATGGGCACAGTGATTATCTTGTTAGAATTCATGTTCAGTTTGGACTGCATGACATAACAATCTCTCAGATGGTTATTGAATCTCACGTGAGCATTGTCCGCATATCAAGGTTCGTATCTCCAGACGTATCATTCATCCAAGTATGCAATGTCACCAACAACTTCGACAGTAGTTCTTCTTTTCTTTCTGGAAGAACCTTCATTATCATCAGCATGACCAAATTTATTGACTGTCATGTTTGTTTTTGTTTTTTGTTTTTTTATTATTATTATTTAAAAATTGAATTTTTTATTATTTTAATTATAACAACCAAAACATTTTTATTTATATATCTCTCTATATATATAAAAAAAAATTTTAATGTAAATCGTTGAGAATATCCTGAAAGTGATCTCCTTCCGACCATCTCTTGAGAATGTAGAGGCACAGGTGACCACAAAACACTCGATCCGGTGCTTGCACTCATTCGGTATTGTAAATAACTGACCTTAAATATTTCCTTATTTCTATCAGCGGTGAGATTCCGTAGCTATAGAAATAATAATTTTTATTATTCGAAAACCACACAACCCAATACGTGCCCTCACCTTCGATATTGTCCAGATTTAAAATTCCACATTCCAAATCATCGTCTTTATTTCTCAGTAAGGCATCTCTAGAAAACACACCTCGAAAATGTTTGATTTTTAAATCTTTCGCCGCTTTTGACAGATCAGTGCTGGATAGGGGTTCATTGAGTAAGACAACACCTTCTACGGATATGTGTTTTATTTTCTTCTTATTCATAAATATGTTTTATTTTTTAATTATTTATTATTTTTTTTATTCTTTTTTTTTAATTTATAAACTCTCGAGTTTTATTCAACTTACAACATTTTGATGTCCTCAGTCATACTGCATTCATCATCCTCTCGTTTTTGTTGTTGAAATATCGTGGAATAATGTCCAAGTGCGAATGGGTGTATTTTATCCTCGCATATAATTCTCTTATTGTCGTCAGCCGTCAACGCAATCTTATTGATTTCTTTGGTGTACATCTTGTGTATTTCACTTTGAATCGCAGTCATCCTTTTATACACTGTTGAACCTTTGAAAAGACATTCTTTTGTGGTCGAAAGTGATGCTTTTATTCGTCACACACGCTTCAATGCCTTTACATCTCTTAAACTCTTCACTGTCGAGGAGATAAGCATACAATTTAGGTCTCAAAACCACCGAATTCGGAGATCTGTCTTCCACCGCTCTCATCTTTGAATTTACTCAACACCTTTTTATTGACACCCTTTGGAATCTTAGACGGGTGATCGTCGAGATAATTTCTTGTGGTGTCAAACCATTTGTTCACGTCTGGTGCTATGTCTAGTCTCTATCTCGTAAGCCAGACTGTCCATGTCGGTGAACAATAGTTTGGCTTTCGAACCGAATTTCACTTTGGCATAATCATAGTGAAACTCGTACATCAACTGCTTGCTAACATCTAAGATGATTGCTCCGAGATAACAGGGTTTGTCGAACATCAGATGCATCTTTTGCATGTGTACAGCCACTAGATTTTCTTCAAATATGATTCTATGTTTATAATTAGGTTTCGCGATTAATTTTCTAGACCTCTCTTCAGAGGTAACGAGCTGAACTTTGGTTCTATTCCTAATGTTTTCCATACATTTACCGTACACACAATTGTTCATGAGTTTGAAGAAATCTTTTTCAAAGTCGCTCTCGGCCTGCATTCTTAAATTCGTGTTGATAGCGATGTATTTTTTCATCCAAGGCTCCTCATCGAATCAAATGATTCGATGCACGTCGATTAATCTCATTCTGCGATCGATGTAATGTTTCAGATTTTCGCAATAGACCACATACTTGCGTTTGTGATATGAATTAGGAATGACTTTTTCGACATCGTTCACTTTCATTCATTCAGGAGCCAGCGGATTATCATTGTGTAGACTGTGTAATGTTTCCAGATAGTCCAAATCGACCTCTAGAATACAAGGATAGTCTCTCCATTTTTGTTTTTCTTTCAACGTTTTGACCCATTTGAAACTTCCGATCAGTAAAGGATGACTCATGGCCCAACTGTACAAATTATCAGCATCCCATACTGTATGTATGTACTCGTTTTTTCCGAATTGGAATCATTTCCCATGTGACAATTATTAGCTTTTGCATATCTGGTGGAAATCATAGAGATGCCACCCCTCACAGCCTTTTCGAACATGAGCAACATGTCAACATCCATTAGTAATTCCAATCGAACCTCAGTCATCTTCAAGAGAGCATCCCAAGCAAGTCCTGGTGCTATTAAATACCAAGCCGGATCTAGTTCGTAATGTCGACGACACACTCGTCAAACATTTTTGAACACATCGGCCAAGAGAAGCACATCGGTTTTCAAATAGAAGTCATGATAATCTCTCATGAATTTCATGTCGAATAATCTCCACACTTTTTGCGCGTGTTCGTAATCATCATCAGAAATGTGAGATTGGTATAATTTCAAATAAAAATCTTCTTTAGAAATTTCTCGAGATCACACATGTAATTGTAAGGATAGACACCTTTCCTCAACATGACGTTACTCACGATTTTAAATTTCTCCTTATTCAAACTGTTGACTAATTTTTCCAGACTTTTCCAGACTGGCCGACATGAATTTATAAATGTCACTGAAATGTATCTCTCTATGGATGGGAATCGTTGTTTTCTTACTCGATCCTTTGACCTATATCTTTTTATCAATAACCTTCCATTTAGTGACGGTAATGTATTTTTAATGCAGCTCAACTCCCCTCGTGACACCCATATTTTTCACGAACAGGTGACTGTCTTAGCCCGAGAGATTGTGAAATATCACTGGATAGAATTGAACGTCTCGAAATCTTAAATTATATTTGTTGTGAGCAGCACCACGAAACAGACCTGTGTAGTGATCCTGATCTCTAACTTTTTTTATTATTTTCACAATTATTATCGAATGGTTGTCTACAAATGTGACATTCAGTGGTTTTCGTGTATTCTTCTTGTTGCCCTGGCATGATGATCATGTCTTTGGATTTTTTAAATTTGTCGTATAATTCTTGAATTTTCGATTCTAACTCTTCCACAAATTTTTTAGCCATGTCGTCATCATCTGAATGTTTACTGTAGACAAATGGACCTGACGATTCTCGATCATCGAAAGAACATTTCATGTAATAACAATAGCCTGAAGGTACATGCTTCTGATGTTTTTCTACGCTCGTCGGGCTGGCAAGAATTCATTTTCGTGGTTAAACATTGGAAATCGGCAGAGACGACGAACGGCAGCTCCAATCTTCTTTTGTAGTTGTAAAAGTTCATATAAGCATTAGGATTAGGCATTTCGATGGCAATGCCTGACTTTTCATTGCAATATTCCTGATGATGCATCAGCAATTTTTGACAACAGAACGAATTCATGCAGTTGAGACAGAAAAATCTCCTGCTGCTATGTTTAGAAGTCTGCTTCCACAACAATTTACTCATTTTTTTAATCCAGCAATAATGTTGATTGTCACCCTCGGAAATTAATAACAAATTAACAATCTTTTCTCTCTCTTTGTGCGAAGTCAGTCTGAGAGGATAGACTATTCCTTTTTTATCATCTCCCTCGTATCCCAAGACATTCATGGCCATGGCGAGATTTAGCTTTTCGAAACACTTGATGTCTTCCAATCGCGTTGGGAAAGGTACTCTTGTCCAATCAAGATTTTTACAAGTCTCCACGTACTTGGAAACTCTATCGCTATGCTTTTCTACAGGATATAAGGCCGATGTGATTGCCCATTTGAAACACTCGCTATCATCTTTATTTTTCACGTTAATCACAGCTTTTTTATTTTATAGGAAACGAGGTAATTCTATATAGGAAGACATTCTCAAAGGGTCATGTCTGTCCACGAGAATATCGAGACGCAATATCTTCTCGTCCAATCACTTCCCTTCTTATGATAAATAGCCATAGATTCCAACATCTTGTCTTTCATCACTTCGTAAACATTGGATAATTCGTTGTCTCCGAACACAGTCTCCATTTTAGATTGGAAATAGGCATCTTGCACCATGCTCTCACCTATTTTCATGTCGATGTTTTTCATCAGACAATGCAAGATCAGTTTTATTTTTAAACTCTTATCTAGATGTTTTCGAAATACATCCAACACTCCACCCTTCTCCCATCCCATGAATGATTCGGGATCGAGATTTGCGAAATGAGGAATCACCTTGAATGTTTTAAAATATCCTTTAATGATGATATCTCGTTCTGTCTGAATCAACGATTTCTCTAATGCTTTGGTTACGATGTCCTTTATCTCATGGAGTTCCTTGTTTTTCTCCAGTGCTCTCACGACTGCATCCATCACTTTTTGTAACGAATCGTCATCTTGAACTGCGTCCCTTTTAATTTTTTTTTTCATTCTCTTTTGAAACCTGCTGGCTTACCATTTGTTTAACAGTCTTCTTCTTAGTGTCTACAGTCGTTTGTTGAGGTTGTTTCATCTTCTCGTTTCTTGCTACCTTCTCATTACTTGCCATGATTCAAGTTTTTACCTCCGTCGTAGATCTTTCCTCCATTCCCTTTCCATAGAGTAAATAATCGATGCATTCTTCTTTTTTCTTATGTTTAACACCTTTCAAATTCAATAACTGACGCACTTTCGTTTGTAAATTAACCAGTGTTTGATCATAAGTCTTCCCACGCACGACTTCAATCAATTCTCCTTTGGTTCTATAACAAGTGTAATTTTTAATTCTTAGATTTCTACAGTACTTTTTCAACTCGGATATGGTAGAGAAATATAACTTTTCCACATTAGACGTTTTTGTTTTTGGCATTTTTTTATGTTAAAACTTCTTATTTTAATATATATTATTTAAAGTTTTTTTTATAAAAAAAAAACGATTTGTGATGTTTTTAAACTTCTTATTTTAATATATATATATAACTGACGCACATGGAGTCTCCATATATATATATATATATATATTTTTTAACACAAAACACCAATTATTTTTCTAGTGAAATTCAATTATTTTTTTTTTAAACATAAAACACCAATTTGTTTTCAAGTGAAATTCAATTTTATGTAATGCAAATAATAAATTAAGATGATTTAGGTACATCACATCTGAACTAATCGTTTATACGTTCAACTCCATCAGTAAAAAAAGCAAATAATAAACAAATAATTGTGTACTGTAGAAAACTAGGGTTGCTTCTTTACACACGTGAGAAAGAAACACATTCATTCAATTTTTCACTTAGTTCAGACACACAGTTATTCATTATGCAAACATTTCTAAGTTGTGAAAGCAATCACGTTCCATTAATAATCTCAATCCAGCGAGTGTACATTCCTCGAGAAAAAATTGAATATTAATGGAATTTTTTTCCGAGTCGTGATGAATTCATAATGTCAAATCTGTTAGAAGGATATTTACCTTGAAAGTATATGTTTCGGTGTTTTGGAAGATGAAACGAAAAATCAAATTTACCTTTGAAAAAGTATGTGATTCTAAGGGAATTAAATTGTATTTCTGGATTAGTTCTCTCAAAATATTTGGATATATATTATGTCCATAGATCCAAGATAAATTCTTGGGGTTAAATGTTTCAATCTTATCCGCTAAAATCATTGACAAATCGTCGTGATATTTGTAGATTAGATCCAGAGATATCTTGCTCAGTTTTTCCATAATCTTGTATTAATCCACTACTTTCCACGTCTGTTAATTCAATAGGCTTGTGAGATTCTAACCTGTAAATTTTAATGCCAGACTTGGAATAGAGTTCGACTCTTTTTATTTTTAATGCAGAATTTTTAGGTGTGGAGGAGTTTATGACTAATAATTGTTTTATGTCGCAGTTTTGTTGAAATTATTTTTATAAAAAATATTAAATTTTATGTTTTTTTCAAATGATAATGATTATTAATTGTAAAATATTTTTTAAAATTTTTGTTTCTTCTTATACATATATGAAAAATATGATAGAATAACAACTTTTTTTCTTTAATGACAAAAAAACAAGCACGTAATGGTCACGCCTACAATTTTTATTTTCATCGTTTTCAATCAGACTCGAGCAAGCGCTCTCCACCTCGAACGATAAAACTCGAGTATTTTACCGGCTCTATCTACGAAATTCGCCCTCGATTGAACCCTCGTCTTTCACCTTGGGAATCCGCGTTCTGGATCGAGTCTTTTACCGGACCACTCATGATCTCTGCTTTTTGCGCTGGACCAATTTTTAAATTCACCTCAATCCAACCGCTTTCTTTTACCATGAGAATTGACATTCGATCGTGTATTTTTCTACACCGAATCTTAAAAACGACAGTGTCTTCACGAAATTTTCCCAATGGAAAATCTCAGTGTTAAATCTGGACCGCGAGTGGTTCAGGTATTCTTGACATGATAAAGTTGACAAAAATTCACCCAATGGAAAAATCAGTGTTAAAATTGTCAAAAAAGCGGGATCCTAAAACCCGGAATTTTTTACCAATTTTTTGTCAAATTCACTTGAAGTACTTCAGAAATGTTTAAAATTTAAACATTTTCCGGGGTTTTTTTTGGCAAAATTGAATTATTTTTGGAAAACCCCAACATTTTCCAAGAAAATCAATATTTTTAACGGAAAAATTTAAGTTTTTTCTAAAAATAACCCTCAAAAAACTAACTTTTCTGGACCACAAGTTTTCTGGACCAACTTGATGAAAGTGGTCCAGAACCAGCCATACGCAGCTACTGTCGTAAGTGGAGATTCGTCGACTTGAGAGAAGAGATAGTTCAGCAATCCGAAAGTCGCGCCGTTCGGATAGCTGAACCAGGAGAGCAGGATACTTCGAACTTTCTAAAAAGAATTAGAAACAATTACACTGTCCGTAAACCGTAACATATCTGAGAACATTTTGTAATTATTCGTTTTGGTTTAATAATTGAAAAGGCTTGTACTTGGTTAGTTTCAGAAAGCTAGGTTATCAGCCATCGATAACTTCACATCAGCCTTTAGCCTTCGGGCTCAGGATGATATAAAGTTACCTCGGTTGATATCTCCCCCGATATGAAAATAACCAAGCAATAACCATTAAATATTGGAAGTATATCATGTAAAGAACTTCCCAGTTCAGCAGTATTACCGGAAGCACTCAAGAGGCCGGCTGATTCTTTCGTGTCACAACATAGTTTTGTGACTGAACAGCAATTTCCCGTATCAACCAGAAAAGAGAATGTGCCGTTTCTGTACCGTCACATCCAATTCTGTCAGTTTCTCCAATGTGTCATGGGTAGGACATTGACGTCATATCAATATATCTGCCATGATAAGAGATTGCTTCCATAAACTTAAAGTTCCTTTGTAGTGCTAGAATGAGAGACATCAGAAAGTAGCAGCCACGGCTGCATAATCACAGGCGTACGAGCCAAAGAGGGGACTGGGTCACAAGAGGGCTGTAACACCCCCTTAAACTTTTTCTGAAAGCAAAGCAGTCGTGCTTTGTTAAGACTACATTCGGACATACTGTCTTATGTTACATGCACTAACATTAATATTGAGGAAAAATATATCATGAAAGAAATAAAATACGGACGTTCTTTCCGAATGATAAAACGGAGAGTTTATAAATTGTATCGACCAGCAGGCACTTTACCTGGAGCAATCACTACATAAACCAGATTGACAAAACATAAATTAATCCACTCTTATATTTCAGGTAATTCATGCTTGTTTCTGCTTTACATTACCGATAAGTGACCATGTCGTTATATTTTATTTTAATGCGCAACCACCCCACCCCACCCCCACCCCACCACACTCCCCACCCCTCCCGAAAATGTGGTGCTAAAATATACCCGTCAATATCTTCGGGCAAAGTCGGATAACTTCGTCCAGTCCCCACGTTTGTCTTCGACTCTGTACGCATATATATGCACATACTCAGCACCATGGCACGAAGTAAAGGCGTGCACACGAGATGTAGAACCGATTATCGAATTCTTGTATAGTTTCGCTAACCCTGGTCCAGTTTTTAAATTACTAGAGAATATTTTTTCTTCACAATTACACTTTTGCCTATTCATTAAAACTACCTTGAGGACCTTGTCTCAATCAGGTACAATTGATCATAATTTTAAAAAGGAAAATATATGAAATTAAAAATAAAGTTGTGACTATTATTGAGCGAATTGGACTACTTTCGTTTGTACAGTGTCAACTTTTTACCTCACGCCAGCAGAAGAGGACAAATGTAAAAACATTTATTGGATGACTAAACATCAAACGCGCGCGAAAAGGGGGGGGGAGGGATCACAAGCTATGTTTTAAAAGCAAACAAAATGAAAACATAATGAAATCAGAATGGCCTCTTTTTAACGTTTGGCAGATGGTTAAAAGTACTTGTGTGCCCACTCACTGCCTAGCAGAAGAATTTTAAAACTGCCCTATGGGTGGGTTTTTTTTCATTCATATGCGATCAAAATCAGAAATTTGTGGAAAACGACCTTGTTTTAGCTTTCTAGCTTTCAGTCTGATCCACCATCAACTATGTTGTACTTTGTATCTCTTGAAAAGAGGAATAAATAAATATTGTTCAAACTAAAATCTGAAATTGGATAGTTTGATCGTCGTAGATGTTGTACTCGAAAAAGTGACTTTTGATTAAACGGGCTTAATCAAATCAAGTTGCACACAAACAGTATGTTCATGCACGAAGTTGTATTGATTACCATGTAAGAGTACAGGAAGTACAAGTAATTAATTTTTAATACTACCTGTCAAATACATTGTCTTTTTGTTGCTGACGATACACTGACAAACACTGCAAAGTAATCATGAATAACATCAATGTATTATTGATTGCGCAAATATATCAATAAAGTTCACGATAATTAAATCATTGAAAGGGACTGCTATTCATTTATGCTGTTCTCTACAGACATTACATGACGAATAAAGACTGTTGTCTATATAAACATGCAACTGCACTAAATACTTTCCACTAGACGACCATTACAGCGTTCAGGATAAAAGAATATGATTACATCACTGCAATTTGAACATCCAAATATATTTGCCAAGGGCTAAAAATAAATGAAAATGAACTGGACGGGGGAGTATCGGTCAATAACGCCCATACATTATTCTGTGCGTTCCCAACAAAACAACATAAGATTAGTTAACTGCATGTTTGCAGCCCGAAAAAACTCAGGTTACACACTTTTTCTTTTTGAGAATTCAGTAGTGATACTGTTTATAAAACGATTCAAAATTTTTTGAAAAACAATATATTCTTTTTCAAGACTGCTTGAATCTTGTCACGCCCTATAACTCTTATTGATTTTTCAGTGCAGTTATAAATACTGTATAAATGCAAGTTCTCAGAGTATTGATGATTTACCGGAGAAACGCGAGGGAACATCGTTTCCCTACTTTTTTTCTCAGGGCAAACTGCGTTCCACTTCATTTTCAAGACCTGGAATTGCTTGATCTTGAATATACAACGTAGGGAGCACTCATTTCGTCGCCCGAGTGCTAGAATGTCCTATGTCCCATAAGGGACATAGGACATTCTAGCACTCAGGCGACGATTTGTCTTGCTAGCTTCGCCAAATCCTTTTTGCAGTATGCAGAATATTCGTTTATCATACTCTAATAACCAAAAAGTCGGGTATCAATTATTTATTTATTGGTGTTTAAGGTCACATACTTATGCACAATGGCAAATCATGACCGTGACAGTTTTACATGTGGAGGAAGCCGGAGTACACGGCCTTAGTACACGGCGTCATCGTGCCCCCAAGTGGACAATGGGGGTTAAGTGTCTTGCCCCCCCCCCCGGATATGAATAGACAGAACGACATAATAAAAGTGATACCAGGCACGTCAAAGTTCCGGGGGTACCAACATAGCCGGTACCGGGATGGGACAGAGCCTGTACCGGTACCGGTACATATCAACAATTGGGTGACAAATCGCAATCGGGTGGAAGACAATTATTCTGCGGCGACATCAAAGTAATCATCAAGCATAAAGATCGTGCTTTATGATTACCCTGATGTCGCCACAGAATAATTTCTTTGAAGTAGCCGATAACGGCGCTTTCTTTGTTTTTGATGCCACGTTTGAAAAGTCAAAATGGTCGTCCTTATCGAGGTCATGGTGCAGATACAACATGCACCTTTAGAGTGTTTTGATATGTCCATTCACAAATAAGTTGAAATGTCATGCAAGTGTGCCATACGAGATTATCAGCCCGTTTACCCTCGTTCAATTAGGAATTTCTCCGTAAAATAATTTTGTCCCGGTACCGGCGGGACAAAAGCTTCAGTAACGGCAACGATTGGAACATGATGGGACCGGTGGAATCGGTACCGGTACCGATTAACATGCCTGAGTGACACACTTGGTAAGTTCCCCGTGTATTTGTATTGGATTGTTACTCAATCGTGTCTATCAAAAGCGACATTTCCGAATTATTATCCATCTTGACAAAACGAAAAGAGGTAGTTCTGTTGTCTAAACGTGCAGCCACTACGTTCAGACAGCTGAACTAGGGGAGGAGTGAATTGTCCTGATTTTTAGGCTATTTGGGTAATGTAATTCATCGGAGGAAATCAACGAGAAGGTAAGTTTTGAATGTACTAGCATTCACAATTTTCCCTCTTTCGACTCGCTTCGAATGATAGCCCAAGAACATTAGGTTTCACTAGGGAAAAAAATCGGAGAAAGCTGATATTTTTTCAGGGAATGTCGAGTACATGTCACTGAACGATTAGACAAAAGTCCCCTAAAATCCCAGTTGAGCTTTTTTTTCTACAGCCTTTTTTCGAAAACGCGTTTGAAAAAAATAAAAAAAAATCGCACGAACTTTGTAACCTCGAATTGATCCAACTGTATTTTTTGTTTACGCGTATTTCGAGCTACATAATGTCTAATATACATTTACCTAGAGGAAAATGTGCATTCTGTGACAATTTCTGCGAAAAATTATTGAAAATTCACAAAAAAGTATCGGATTTACGCAAAAAATGACGATTTTCCTAACGGATTTGCCCAAAGGGTCGTAGTACAGAACGGGATGTTAGTTGGACAGACGATAAAAAATCCACCACCATTTGAAGACTTTTATCATTGCTTACAAAATAGACATTATGGAAGACCCCTTCTGCTTCTGGCCGAGTTCCCCTTTTGGCATAAAATTCGTCAGCATGAGAACTCAACTATTTTCGGGCTTGGGACCGAACAGACACGTCTGTGTCTGGCAGCATTAGATCAATAAATAATATTTACAGAATGTACAAAAATCAATAAATAATATTTACAGAATGTACGAATCAATCAACATGGATTAAGTTACATTGACTATTATCAACGCTGTATACAGAAATGACATGACCTATATACATATTATTCATCGAACTCAGAAATTTCCGACAGGACAGTGTTTCTGTGGTTGTTACAAGAATTCGAACTGCAATTACACAAACCTGAGCAAGAGAGTCCTGCCTTCTTATACCCACACCTTTTTGTACAAGCACTCTTGCAACCACAACTGATCAGATTCAGTAGGTTATCGGGGGCACATGGCTTTGTGGCTGCAGTCGGTACAAGAAGTCCATTGTCTAGCGACCACCCCCAATCCGTCGGAGGAAGCGAAGTGCCCAGCCGTTGTTGGACCTGGAGATAACATCTGTAGACATGTTGTTGTGCAGCATCGCTGCTTGGTGGGAGTGAGGCTAGGTCGATGGGTTTATTCGGTTTAGATTTTGCTACATAACGCTTGTAAGTGACATATCTATATTGGTCGAGAGAGGAAACAGTTTTACTCTCGTATAAGATCAGGAGAAGTTGTTCCCCGGCAGCGGCTACTGCACTTGGTGTACTGTCATCCGCCAAAATTGTGTTGACATACTGTTGTGTGTCGCTAGTAACATCGGAGACAATTGTACTGAATACTTTCTTCTTACCAACTCGAAAGAGTGCAGAAGTAGTGTCACAACCACTTATAGAATGTGCTACAAGGAGGTTGCTTCTATGGTCACCCATTTTGGTTGCTATTTCACTAACTGAAACTAGTAAGTTTGGGGTAATGGAATACATCATGTGAATATTACATCCCGGTTGAACTCGAGAGGTAAGAATGACTAACAAGTCTGTGTCTGTTCCCACAACGACAACATTGTTGTCATCTTGAGCGATGTCAAGTGCAGTTTCGGCTATCAGTACATCAGCATCAGCCTCGGTCTGCTTGGACTGAATATTGATAGCAGATAGCTCCTGCATTAGAAGATCGATCAGTTGGGTTTTGTTCTTGGCATTTGCAAGGAAATCGGATTGGGATGTGGTGGCTGGTAACTCGGGTGAGGTATTGATATCAATGGAATACCTGTCTTTAGATCTACGGGCTTGTTCCATGCCCTTTGTCGACATTGTACAAGCATAACCATCAAAACAACCACGACGTTCGCCCCAAAATGTCTCACTAGATAATTGGAATATGATGTACATATGTCCTTATATGACGACTGTTTAGGCCATACAACTGCCCTCAATAAAAATCCACCATCTACAACAAACAGAGAATGTTCTGGGATTTTAGTTTGCTCGGAACCGTATGTTTTGAGGATCTTACCGAGCGTGCTTTTCTGTGTCTTCCTCATTCCAGCAGAATCAAACAATGCTGGTGGTTTCGGGGCGAGTTCATATTTGAGATACTCTTCCATCTCTGCTTGTGACTGAATAACACATGTGATGCGGTTGAACAGAATTGTGGGGTCAGTCACTACCTTACTTCCACGGACTTTGATGCTATTTGCCATCGATGCGAAAGACTTCACAGTGTCAACACGTCGTAGTTTGATGCTGTTGAACGTTTTGCTTACAACATTCGATACGCAACATTCACCAATTTTGCGAACTTGGTCACAGTTCACAGTTTCGTCGGCCACAAGCCCGGTCGCTATAGAGACTAATTGTAGTGGATCTCTATTCTGAAAGGGGGAATGCACTCTGAGCCAGTTCAATAATTTGGTGATATCATTGGCATCAGTCAATTGTGAACTTTGACGGAGATCCCGATGTTGTTCGCCATGACCAGTGTGAACATGAACAAAATTTTCGAGAGCATTACATATCGGAAGGCAAAGAGGTAGTCCATGTACCCATTTCGCAACAGTGCTATCGGTTATTCCCCTGCCATGTGTGAGACCACCAGGAAGCTTGAACATTCTCATTAAACACTAATCTATGGTCTGATCAGAATATATCCCGTCCCAGAATTTATCTGAGCGCCTTATGGTAAAGTAACCTTTCTCAGTGAACAACTTCAAATCATCCTGTTGCATTATTTCTGTTAGCTCATTCATCTGCTGCAAATACAGATGAGAACTTTTTGCGTATGCAAAATGACCACCTGCGTGAAATACTGGAATCATATTGCGAACACAATATGTGTGGAGTTCCCAGTCGCCTGTGCGCTCTGCTCTCAAGAACAACTGGAGAAGACCTATTTGCTCGTAGTATTGTACCCAAAGCTTTCCTGTGCGTCCTGCGGACGCATTCTGGAGCAGTTCGTGTAATTTTGACAGTAGATGGTTGACACTTTCTTGATTGACAGCGTTAGCTGTTGTACAGTCACCTCTGGCAAGTCCACAGAATATTTCATTGACTTCTGTGCAGTCTATGTTATCTAGTGTTCGGCTTTCTTCAAACACAAGTTTTGTAATGGCAATTTGTGTTAGCAAATGGGCACGAACTGCTCTTGAATATGCATGACCACTGATCAAATGATGGATTGACCCACCAGCATAAACAGTCCCCCAAAGTTCACCCAAGCCGCTACCAGCCATGATCGAACCAATTGCCCCTAAATACAAATTTGTTTATGAGTACACATCAAGGGCGTGCACACATTACATGCCAATGCATCTTGAGTGTAGGCGAACACCACATTGTGTGATTTAATCGAACATGGAAATTGAAACAATGATGCTATAATACGGTATTTGAATGAGAAAAGTCGATGCCGTTTGAATTTGAGTTTAGGGGGTATGGTTAATATTTCACACGTTTCACCAGTTCATTATGGAATAAATGACTATTGTTATATATCATTATAAAGCCACTGCTTTTCTGCAATTTTTGATATATAATTTAACTCCCAAAGTAGTCGTAGATTTGATTTAATGGACGTTGTGTACCGTTGTGAGTATGAAAACAATAAATTTTTTTTTCGTAATTTTGTACATTTTCGTGAATATTTCACCATTGAGTGTGAGGATTGGTACAAAGTTGGCATTTTCTGTTGGGGATATGTATTCTCAATATAATTCAGCACGATATTTATGATTCTCACCCTACTAAGGCGAATAAGAATGAGAAATATGGAGCTGGGTCGAATTTTTTTTTAATTTTTTTTTTTCATCAAAAAAACGCTATAACTAAAAAAGCTCAACTCGGATTCGCGGGGACTTTTCACACTTTATCCGCAATGTGTGTCCCGGAAACATATAAAAAAATCAGCTTTCTCCGATTTTTTTCCTTACTTTCTCATTTTTATGTCTGATGTGCCTGGACTATGATGCATACACTGCACACACCACTTCAGATTCGACTGGAATATAAGTTACAGTCTTGACTGTGTAATGAATGAGAATGAGTCGGGATTGCACGCTGTGAGTGTGCAATTAAGTCGACAGCCGGGCTGCAGGTTTGTGTTCCGGAGTGTAACAAGGAGAATTTTCATTAGAACGAAATGAATTGTCTGTAGATTTATCTGATTATGGATGTGAGATGGGTGTGTTAAGATGTATGACGTGTATAGCACTTCATACGAAATTTAACGCGCCCATGCGCACTTCATACAAAACTTAACACGTCCACCATCCCATGCTCATATTCCGATAAAGCGACGGATAATTCATTTGAATTATTAATTAATTCATTGTAGTTGCATTTACCTTATCCCTTTACCTAACGTAACGGCCAAAGCCGGCCAGCGCTATTCTCAAAAATCGCCAATTAATTTTCATTATTTGTTTCATTTTTGGTCTCAAAAACATATATTATGACCCCTCGTTGGAACGAGCTCATCGAGCTCGTTCCAACGAGGGGTCATAACCTATGTTTTTGAGACAAAAAATGAAAAAAATTAGTTATTCAAGAATTATTTTTGCAAGTGTCGTCTGCTTTTCAGATAAGGTAAAGGGCTAATGTAGGCTACCTTGAGGGGGGCGAGGTCGCCGCTGTTTAGTTCGTGGAAATATGAACTATGGCGTGTATCCTGTACTCAGAGTAAGTCTCGAACACTCAAGGAGAAACTGTGTGAACTCCATCCGTGATTACTAATTTGTAAATTAATTTATCAGTATTATAATGATTGTTGCTGAAAGCTTGCTTAGTTTTAGCATCGACCTACATGTCAATAGAAATTTACGAAATTTGCCGGAGGACATAGAGTTCTGTTTGTGTTTTTGCTGAGGAACACAAAATCACGCGACGTTCAGTCAAGGGAGATAAGTCCCTTTGAAAAATGAAACGAGAGAAGGTTTACGGACCTACAATCCGTAATGAGAGCTAGCTGTCCCCAAAGCATAATTATAACACGACAGTTGAAACGTTGTGTGAATATTTCAGTGATAAAACGTCCAGCGCCATCGGTGAACGTTATTCGACAGAGCGAAGTGATAAGTAGCACATTCCAATTTCACTGGCTTACATTATGCCAAACCGTTGTACAGATCGTTAAGGGGATTCATATCTCCATGTACTCTGAAAGAATTGTATATACCCTTCGCCTGCGGCTCGGGGTACATACAATTCTGGCAAAGTACATGCGGGATATGTACCCTGCCGAAGACCTGTATAACTAATATTGGTTGTGATATCACAACTGAGATAAATATACAGACCCGCACATACGTTTGAATGGGTTAAGAATTATCTCACGAGATTGCTTTGGTCCAGGATATCACGAGAACCGAAGGTTCGAGTGATATCCTGGGCCAAAGCAATCGAGTGACACAACAGTTGTGAAGAGATCTCGACACCGGTGGATTTGACAAATGAATAACATAATTATGAATAACGACACCGGTGGATTTGACAAATGAATAACATAATTTATTTAGACGGATTCTTTGTCTATTTGCGTTGGAAACGAAATCGAACGCGTTTTGTATCACCACTTGTACGATGCAACTTTATTTTTATTCGCACAGTTAGAACAGTGGAAAACCTGTGTTTTACATTAATAAGTGTGTGACAAATGTTCAAGATACAAAAGCGAGACGCCAGAATGAATTCTCAGCTGCATTCTAATAACGGTTGTAAATTCAGAAAAATAAATTAAGTTTGTATTTGTATGTCGCCTATTGTCTGAAGTCCCATGTTCTGCCGGGTATGGAGTGCCTACATTATGATGAATTAAACGAAGGTACGAATATCTGTAGTGGAATGAAACACTATCATCCCAAGTAGCCGGGTAGTAGCAGATAAACAGCGTCGAAATTCCAACTGAACCGTCAAATTGTATAACTTTAGGTCAATACAATTATATTATAACTAGTGAATAAACGCTTTACCAAAACTTGCAACTGAATTTGCATACTTGTTTGCAGATATTGTCAATCAATCGTCGGATGAGTGCTAGAATGTTCTATGTCCCATATGGGACATAGAACATTCTAGCACTCACGCGACGCAATGTTCATAAGAGAAAGATGTTAATATTGGCATAGTCCTGTTCATCAACCCATATCTAGTTTGAAGCAACTAAAATGTGTTTAAAAAATATTTTCGAAGGCAACAGTCGGTCTATTACGACACAGAATTAAAAACAATGACTAACTAATTACACATTTATGGCTAATGTTACGACTTCATCAATGACTAGAACCGCCTAGGATATTTTCAAAACACAAGACAGCTATTTTAAAAACACATCGTGTCATGATATCACGCGGTAAAACTTTTTAACATCAATTGTTTGCATACATTTTAATAATGAAATTTCATAAAAAGGGACATGGAAAATGGTGTTTTCCTTTCGAAAAATGGTTTCCCCTATTTTAGTTCGTCGATCCAATTCTCGATTACAGGTGTCGATTTATAATGTAGTATACCATGCGCAACCTCACGCCAACCTGATGATATTGTAAAGAGGTATAACAATCGACATCCGCAATACGACAATAAAAAACAAAGATGCAATTTACCCTGGCAAAAACCAAACAATCAGAATTCTTAATTCGGGTATACATTACTATACAAGCTGTTGTCAACTCAACTTGTCTGATATCCCAGATTTGTTCTTGGATATCTGGGACAGGTTCAGTCAGAGATGGTTTTGAGATTATTTTCCCATTTACAGTTATGGTATACACGCGGTAGTAGATGCTTTAGTTCATGTTCTATGTATTACAGCACTCATGTTCCAATAAGAATAAAAAAAACGCACTCTGATTGGACGAGCTGGAGTAGTTTTTTTCTATGTTTACGGCTCCAGTAGCATAATTATGTTAACAATGGACGTCAGCTCAAGAAATATTTGAAACGAGATTGCCCGTTTCGCAATTATTCCATCAACGGAGTGACTTGCATTTTGTACATTTTTGACACGTGCAGGAGGCGATGCGCCGAATGTAGTGTTGATTAAATTATAAATCAGTTTTCTATTTGAGAATCCCGACCTTTATCTGATTTATCAATCATTTGTTCAGTGATGTCGTGGGGTACACGAGAGGTTTATTTACTGAACTTGTTATCGTTAAAAGTTGCCTTGTTCATTTCACGATGTGAGTTTTGGGTTATGTACATGGTCTTATTGGAACATATACTTTCATGTGATGAATTAACGGTAACATTGTATGAGGTTTTCCAATCGAAGCGTATGTTCAACCTGGCCACGTCGCGTCTCGTTTGAACATGAGATCCGAGCCGCAAACTTCAGACTATGCTATCGTTTGTTCACCACAATAACTCATAACGTGGATGTATAACTCATAATGTTGATGTATATACTGTGCCTGTGATTTTCGAAGATTGGGCGAATGTCAGAAACAAAACGTTTGGCATAAAATATGTTAACGTAACCTGTATATTGCCTTCTGTAAAGAGATAACCAAAACTGATATCCTCGAATGAAAAAGTAACAATACTACCGATATACAAATACTTCAATAAGATCTTTCTTGTTATACAATGCTATCAAATTTATTTAACATTGTGGAATATGGAAGGGTGGGAATTAACGTGAGGAAATAAACAAAATCGATTTATCCGTCTTCTCCGTCGATACGTACATGTTAATGTACAGCGTTGACACCCGCACTTATCGACAATGTGGGAGTGCAAAGGCTGATAAATAGTTTTCTCATTGAATGTTTTACGAGCAAACAACTTGTAATAAAAGCACACCACAGAAAAAAGGACATTCGATATCTGGTAAATTAACTCTGTTAAGGGGACGTCCAACCTGACTTTGGTCAAATTTCATGTAATTTTCTTTCAAGTCTAAAAAAGTCCCAAAATGAATAACCCCAATAAATTATATACCAAAATGCTTGGAAATTTGCAATGGAACTGCTGCCATGTGTAAATAGCACCACCTGAAATTTTGCTGTGGCATAAGTAAGAGAACACAATTTTTACAATAAAATACCTCAAAATAAAATAACAGCTGTATTCTATAAACATTGAAGTACAGACTCGAAGAAATCTTTTCTTAATTCATGAAAGTAATAAAGATTGAGACAGATTGAAGGCAGACATTTTCTTTTGTTTATGTTTTGATTTGGGGAGTTCAACAAAGGTCAACTTTAAGAAGTCCACCAGAAGAGGTATGGAAGGACAAAACAGTGTCTCCCAATATAAAGATGTATGTGTTACTGTGGTGGTTTTGAAAGAAACTAAGATATTCTCCTATGTAGAATGCACTGCAAAGTCATACATTGTAGTTGAATAAATAGATTTACAAACCCCTTGCACTGTAACCCCTTTTATCCCATGCATCAATTTGATAGTGATTAAATTGTTAAATTTGTCAATTTGTCTGGTTTATCAATAAGTATAATAGCTTTGTTTACTCTTGGACACCAATACACTCATGATATCTGTTGGAGAAGAAATAAGGGTAACTGTAACCTGTCACTGCAATAAACCATCTAATGTACTTAAAAGTACATTGTTATTCAAAATACATCAAATCAACCTTACATAACCATTATTGCATGCACTTTCCCCAAGGAGGCTTATTGGCATATTGAGATTAGAAGGGCACATCCAGAGGGTCTCACATATTTTTTTTCAAGAACGCAGTACACAAAGCAAGCCCCAAAAGATGACAAGTAAGCTCCATTTGACACAAAAAAAATCCCCGGAGGGGGGGGGGGGGTGGGCTCTCTTCCTTGTATGACGCTACCTCCGGCACTCAAGGCATATGCCTTTTTTTCTCAAAGTTTAACTCTTTTTTCTTTTTGAAGATCCTGGCCACACGTGTTCCAAACACTATCAGACAGGTAACCCTCCAAATAAGTCTGTCTGCAAAAATCATGTTACATTGCAAAACATTCTTTTTTGACTTTTAGTTCTGGACCTTTCATGCTTCTTACTTCCAACTATAACACTTAATTTATCGATTAATGGGTGAATAGAAAAGTCCTGCCATAATCAACATTTTGAGTTCCATAAGCCTTCAAAACAGCTCCGATAAAAGTGTCAAACATCAGATTTGTGGCTTTATACAGAATATTCATTAGGTTATTGCTTGATAAGTAATAGGAACAAAATCTTCACCAGAAAATTCTGTATCAATATAATTGAGGGTATTAACAGGCACTTTGCAACAAATTGTAACAAATCAACTAGCTATAAACAAAATTTTCCAACTCAAAAAAGTGAAAAAGTAACTCAACTCTGAAAAAATGTGAGAAGAAACACATGCTACAGCAGCTACACAGGCATTGTTTCCCCATGATGCTCGATCACAACACCAAATATCCTTCAAATTGGAGTAGCAATGGTTGAGATACAAGGAAGAATGTTGGTACATGTATTGATGAATGGGCAAGACTAAGATTAAGAGGACAGGGGTCACCACTGCACGGCCATAGATGAACCTTTGATTTTCCAACTTCCAGGTCTGGGGCATAATAATCGCAACACACCCACCTGATCAATTCATAATTTCAGTAAAATAAAAGAAATTATCAATTTTAATTAATAGATGATGGGAAATATTTGGCTTCCTTCGCCTTCTCGTACTATTTTAATTACCACAAACATTTGATGCCGACCAACGAAACTGAACGCATGTGGTCTGGTTAAAAAGTAACTCGGCATGAATAATGAAGAAATTGCGAATATTTCATTTGTTTAAGAGCCAATTGCAGCTAATATTCACCGTGCATTCGATAATTCGTTTCGGTTTTGACCACACGGCCACGCTGACACTCAGTGACAGCGGTTATGTTTATTGTGATATGCAAATTGGGGGATGGTTTCCGGTGAAGGAGATTTGTCACATTTGTCAGTGTAAAAAGATGACAAAAGACACTGATCGACGCTTGTGTTAGTATGGTTGGTTGCAAGAAAAACTGAATTCTCAGCATCGTCCAAGCGCACCTTATTTAAAAGCGCGAATGCATCATTTTCAACCCATCTTCAATCGGTCCTTTGCAGACATCAAAGACAGCCGCGACGAATTCCATTGTTACTAGGAAGTAAATAACTTCGCAACAACAGGGTGAAATTAACACGCTCACTATAGTTCTAGGTCACTTGGAATATACTTCGTGAAAAAGTGATTTCCGAAGCATTCTGCTTACTTTGTTATGAATATTGCCTTATTTTATGTGTATTGTCCCGATTTTATACACTCGGTTATTTTTTTACAAGTGGTTCATGTTGTCTTTCTACTGCGCAATAATTCAGATTTTTTGTCAACAAAAAAGTTCAGACGGCCTGTAAACACGAGAGGGAATTTCGAACCATATTTTGCAGTTATGACATTAACAGCTCAAGTATTCGCTGTGACCTGTTTGCAAATCCGCTCATACATTGTCTTGAACAAATAAAGGGCGTGATCACGTCCTTGAATTCTTACGATTTCCCAAATTGAGTATTTCTGCAAGAACCACATCGTAATCACATGACCGGAATAAACATCATTGAAACATGGCCACATCCGGAACATCCAAAATTTGTGTTGGTGTTGTTACATTCAAACATCAAAGCCCACCAGAGTGTGTGGTGTGTGTCAAAAAATGCTTTCTCCGAGTCTGTAGTATGTTATCATTATATTGAGGACAAGGCTTTCGAATTACCGATTTTTTTGTGGTTTTACCGGTTCGTTACTTATGCCATTGGCAATTTAATCTTCTTCAAAATCATAAAATTCACTTTTTTTCCAGAAAAGAATTAATGTACCTTTTCTATGCACTTTACTCATTATTTTGATATATAATTTGCCTTTCCTTTCTTCTCTTATCTGTTTCTGAGGCATTGGGAAAAATGTCAAAAAATTGACCAAAGTTAGGTTGGACGACCCCTCAAAAGGAAAGACGGACAGAGAACGAATGGATTTCACTAAAACTGTTTACACAGTGGACGTGACGCGAGTGCAGGAGCGTCGCTGTTGGGGGGGGGGGGGAGGGGTAGGGGTGTATGACACGCCAATAAATTTTCCAGTCCGAACATTTTCGTCAGAATTGGAGTCCAAGATAAAAAATCTCTCTTGCTGGTAATCATGTACTTACGTAACAGACTAGTTTTGATACTTGGTCTTGTGTCACACGCACAGTTGGTCGGAAAAAATTTGTAGCTTGCTACATTTAGTATCAATGGATTCAAGATTGATCACTGATGAAGATATCGAAACTCCGCTAAACATCACCTTGGAGAATTTTTTACAGCATTTTTTTTCAAAATGGCGTCCAATTCGGCTGTTGAAATTGATTAAATCCAACTTAGGAACGAATATAGACAATTTGTATGTTCAAAATAATTTCTCCGAAACCCCGTCGATATTTGGTCAATTGAAGATTCCCAAACGTACAATAAACTGCTCGAGAGTGATCAATTTATCATGGGACGACTGTCAATATGGTTACCAAGAAACGCAAACTCGATTTGTCTGCGGATTTCCAATTGTGAAAAAAGATAAGAAGAGAATGAGGATTTACAAATCAGGTGGTCAAATGTCCAGTATTATGCAGAGAGCAACTCCACATAACAAATACAAGAGGCCGACCGAATAACACAAAATTCAGACTGACCTGAGTGTCGAGCAGTACGTCAGTGGTCGCTGTCATCTGTATGAAGGGTCCATCGACGTTATTGCAGCTGTCACTGCGGCAGACAATCTCAACAACCTGCGATTCACCTCAGTCCAAGTTTTCGACATGAACACTGATTTGCCCGGCATGGGTTCTTAGATGTCAGTTTGCAATTGCAACGGACAAACTTTTTTGTGATTTGACCAATCAATCGAAATGGTTTCACGCGCCGAAGGCGCGCAGGGACGGTTTTGGGGAACAAGCCCCTTTCAACCCACATTTCCTGTATTTGAGTTGGTACTTGTCTGAGTATGGTGAAGGAGGAGAGTGTCCGGGTACTTATCGGCGCTTGTGGCGTTTCTGCTTCTTTTTAGGAGGAGGTGGTTCTGATGGAGAGACTGTGACAGTGGCAGTAGGTGTTGTTGGTGGACTGCTAGCTGGCTGACCTGGGTGGAATGGTCTAGACCGAGCTGCATTGGGTGATGTTGCTGGTGATGTCTGTGGTGGTATTGCCTGTTGTGCTGCCATATTTATGTTGTTGATTTGCCGGTTAAGGTTTGCGAATGCTACCCTTAGTACTTCATCTTGCCGCTCTCTTTCGATCCTGCGCTCTTCGGCTTCTCTTTCGTATTTGTCCTCCAGGCTTTCCAAGTCCAGGCTCTTTGGCGCTGAAGGGAGAGGCGAGTGAGGGTCAGGAAGTGGCGAGAGGGCAACTTCCAATTCCGTCTCAGTCTCCACAGGACTGTCCGCATCCAACAGTTCCGGCTCAGAAGCCGGAAGTCGGTTGGGTGAGCCTGTGGGAGTGGGAGAGGAACTGGCGGCCGCCTCTGACCCTTTCCTTTCCTCACTCTTCTCTCTCTTCCTTTCCAAAAAGGTCTCCAGGCGTCGGGTGCTCCTTTGCTTGGTAGACGGGCTCTTCTTTTTCCTCTTCAGTCTCTTCTCAGGGCCTCCGGACTCCTTTACGTGAGGACCAGTGTGAGAGGGGTTCCTCTCACGAAAGGTACTACCTCTACCTAAAGGAGTAGGTGCTGTATCTTCTACAACGAACTCCAAGTTCGAGTGGACCCTCTGGCCTGTCTCCTGGACAGTCCAGGTGACAGGGCAAGAGATGCCCAGAGCTGTGATGGTCTTGACAAGTCGTTCTTGTAATTCCAGTGTTTCCATGATTACTAATCAAGGTGACGAGGTGCTCACACTCCGAAATCAGAGATGTGAATGAATGAATGTAAGTGACAAACTTCAGACGACTCTCTGATTTATATACTGTGTGTGGTATTTTTTAGGAATGATGAAAAGTAAAAAGAAATTAAATGTCTGTTTTTGTAACGCATATGACCCAGTTTCTAAGAAATATTTGGTAGAAAAGTTCATTTAACTTGAACAAACATTTTCAAAAATATTCGACCAAATATCCATTCAACTAAGTATGCGTTCGACCAAGTGTCCATTCGACCAGATTTTCATTCGTCCAAATGTTCATTCCACCAGATCTCCGTTCGACCAAGTGTCTTTCAACAAATTGTCATGTCGCCAACCGAATGCGACATCACTGACATCATTCAACTTTTGAGAAAGTTCTTTTTTTTCTTATTTTAAGTTTAACATGGCCCGCATTGTTCGCACAATTAGAGAGAAAATGCATAGAAAACATTTTTATAATTTCCATTTAACAAGAACAATAGGAGGTTGCTGGTAATAACCCTTAATGCGATTATTACACCTAGTATTAAAACCCCCAGTGTACATCGGGATACAGTCAAAATCTCTCGTTGAATGATCAGTTTGGTTTCATTTTCTAGTAAACACTTTTTTATTGCTCTGTTAATTTCCATAATTCATATTTTTCTGAGAATAAATGGCATGGAGTTGTGAGCCACTTGAATTGTCTACTTCAATCTAATAACTGTTTACTGTTTTTAATTACTTCTGATTGTCGGGCTTGCTTGACAGCAGTTTCTACATCAAGTTTGGCATTCAGTTGAAGTTTTTCTGCCAATTTTACATCTCTCAGCCCTACAACAATTTTGTCTCGAATCATTTGGTCATGTAAAATGCGGTAACCACGGTGTTCTGGCAAATTATAAAACGAAGTAACAAAACTATCGAGGCTCTCGCCTTCTTATTGTGTACGTTGGTTTTGTCTGACCAAAAAATATATACAGTTTCATAGTCGTTTTCCTCTTCATCAGTTAAACCTTGTGAAACCAAAATATCGTCTGCAGCATTGCCCATAGTGTTTTTGAGAGTGTTTATTTTTGTTTCCTGGTCTTTATCATGTAGACCAGAAGCTCGCCGAAAACATTCAAAACGACGAATCCAGCGCAACCATTCGTCAGTCCTGGAGAAAATAAACTGCTCTGGAGATTAACCTGATAAATCGCCATATACACAAGGAAAAAAAGCAAATGTCAATATTTGTATGGTTAACCGCTGCCACCATATTTTGTCAGAACACTGTTAACCATTATACGGCTTTCTAAAGGAAGACACTTGTACTCGTTGATCACATTTTTACATTATGTTTTAATGGCTGCCAAATCAGTGAGGAGTTCCACTCTATTTACACATGTCCACGCTATTGTCAGTTTCACAAAAGTTATTCACACAACAATTACCACAGTGAATGAGTATTCTGTTTCACTCTGTGATATGGATTTTTTCTTTAACCTAACACAGGGCGCGTTAATCTTGGGAGGAGCAGTGTAACACGTGAAACCTTTTATAGGAACTGACTATAGACTTCTTTGTGGAAGTGCCACCTGACTTTGAGTTGATACAGTCATTTGTCTGGTACCGCACCAGCTTGATTTAATCAAGTGCAAACTTTTTCAAATGAACAAATCCAACAAATTTTTGGGGTTCAGGTTCTAATAATTGATGTCTTGGGAGTCTAGATGGCAGACATCTGAATCATTTCCAAACGTTAACACCATGCATGTTTGTCGATGTAGTGATTTGACCGGTTAGGGACATTTTATGGGCATAGAACCAGCGTATATTTCATGTAGGAAATAGCCCCAAACATTGAAATTGCAAATAAACATGACAACAAATCTTATCTATGTTGTGTACATGCCTGATAGGAACAAAAAAGGTCAAAAGAAATATGTTGTTTATCTTTTTATTGACTGCTTCCAATAGTACAGAATTAGGATATTTCTGCTCCACACGTCTGGCAAATACAGAACCAACTCTGTTATAATTAACTGTGGCTATTGCTATACCAAAAATTTAATGGAGGAGGTCTTAACTGACAGTTAGACATTACAGAAATGACTGCAAACTCGTATTACACATACTCGTCATTCACCACCAGAGCCTGGTATATAATAATGGTAAATTTCCCTTGAACCTGTTACAGAGCCCCCACATGGCTTGATAGATCTGCGTCAAATTGAATCGCCTCACCCATACCCACTGTTCACCGTGTAGTAGCAATTCATTAGTATTTCAATATGTTGAAAGATTGTGACTGTATTGAATCAATCATGTAATTGTTATTTTTTTTAATAAATGATGCTTGTCGCTTGGAATGAAAAATAAGAAGAATACTGAATTGAAAAATAAATATGTTGAACAAGTGTGAATGTGTTGTTCTTTACGGAAGCTCGAATCTTCCGAAGCTGAATCTTCCTGCGATCGAATCTTGCGACGGTCGAATCTTCCTGTCCCCAGGATAGTAGCCTCAGGGCCTGGAACTTTGGGAGACCCGGGCATGGCCCGGGGGTTGAGGACCTTGGACTCTTGGGTCAGGCTGAGTCCGCCCCAAAAGTTCTGGACCCTGGGTTTGCCAGTGGGGGCCCTCGCCCCAGGACTCTGGACTCTTTGATCACACCAGAGCTCAGCACTCCCCCTCCCCCTTAAGCAAATGCTATCTCAGAATGGATGGGGAGGTTTCAGTCGATAATCACATATCACTGAAATAACTGCAAGCTTGTATTACTATGCATATATTAGTCAACATTCACTACCAGGGATCGTGATAGGGTCAGGGGTGGTGCTGGAAGGGGTATGGGGTCAGGGCTGCAGTCCCAGCTTCAGGGATCGCCCTCCTCATCAGGGAAACTAACTCACTCATTGTGTTCTTGTCGGGGAATGCCCTACCCTTTACGTCGAGGAGCACAAGCTACCATGTCAGGGAAATTCTGACGTCACCACTGAATAGGGTAGGGCAGGATCGTAACCCCAAGGTCCAGGACCCTGGACTCTTGGATCAGGTCTGGCCCCCATCCACAAAATATTACTGACATGACTGCAAACTCGTGTTACATATATTAATCACCATTCACAACCAAGGCCCGGAATAGTGTCAGAGGTTGTGCCAAGAAGTCCACCAAAGTCGGGGAAACTGCCTCCTTTATTGTATGTTTGTTGGGAAATATACTAGCCCCAGAGTCGGGGAGCACAAGCCCCCATATCGAGAAAATTGTGACGTCACCACTGAATAGGGTGGGGTCTGAATGGGGAACCCAAGGCCCGGAACTTCGGGAGGTCCAGAACCCTGGAATCTTGGGTCAGATCTGAGTCCCCCACCGAGGTTATCACGCCATATATTGTGCAGCGAAAAGGTATCACTCTAGGCCACTGGATACCCACTTGGGAACTTGCAAAGTTGAGACTTGCTGCAGAAAATGTCATTTTGACGAGGCAAAAATAAAGTAAGTTTCTATCCCAAATCCGCCAGAAGGCTCCATTTAATGGCAAATTTCAAAAACAATTTGGAGGGAAACCAAAAGTTAAAACCCCATTCCTGCATCTTGAAGGTGACCCCATTTTCCCTTTTGAGTGGATAAGTTATAGTGGTTTATTTGCTCAATTTGGTGCTTTACTGTGCAAAAACATCGGTTATATGTACAATTTTCTTCATATGTTACTCGGGAAGAAACTCTCACTGCTGTTAACGGTGGGATATAATCAGAGCCGCAGAGAGCGTGGACGGCCCTGGGAGAGGATGTGTAGAAAGGCCATTATGGGCCCTGCGACCGCCGAAGTCAGAAGACGCAAAGAGATAAGTGTGTGTGTGGGGGGGGGGGGGGGGGGTATACCTCGGATGGAAGGTATGTAGATACAGTGCTCTTGGTGGGATTGATTTGCTTGTTCTAGGTGGGGTTGATGTTCTATCTTTCTCTGCTAGAGTAGTCTTCAACTTCAAGTGACATCTGTTCGAATTCAATCGAGTCATGAGAGAGGAGAGCAACATCATCTGCATAGGTTACATGGGGAATGCCTATTTGTCCAATCTTGGCTCCTTGTATTTCATTTCCAAATTCAGCAAGAGGGCATTGCTAAAGCGCTTGTGAGTGAGTCGCAGAGAGTACTCCTCCATGGCGAATACCTTGGTTAATAACAATGGCTTCCGATAGATGGCCATTCCATTTTACCTTCGATTTCATATTTTGGTACAGATGATTAAGCATTATCCACCCATCACCATCAATATTGTCAAGGAACAGCTTTCCCATAAGAGCAGAATGTGGAACAACATCAAATGCCTTCTGGGCATCAAGTGTGCCCAGGAAAAGTGGTGTCTTCATTTCTTTAGATTCTGGAATTGCCTCTGAAATGATCAGAGCAGCGTTTGAAGCTGAAATTCCTTTTTTTGAATCCCGCCTGCAGCTTAGATTGAGTTACTATAAGATTGTCCTCAGAGAGGCTAATCAGGATTTTCTCGACTATTTTTCAAAACTATTGGTGACTGTAATCCCTTTATATTTTGTTGGATCATTTTTCTCATCTTTCTTGTGTATAGGGTGTTATGATCCCCATCTTCAAGATATCAGGCACTTTCTTCAGCTTGAGACATTTATTAAAAAAGCAAGTAAGGAACTCTACAATATGATTTCCACCACTTTTCAGATGTGCAAGTACAGTCTTGAGCTTTTCATGTTTTCAGGTGACGGATGATGTTGGCAACTTTCGCAGAGGAGACCTCTGGCATATTTTTGCCTTGGTTTTGCCTTGACAAACGACTGTATGGAGAGTGCGCATGCGGTAAAGAGATAGGAGGGTAGAGCGATGACTGTGAAATTGTCAAATATCATATTGTATCGAATCTGTAAACTCATATGTGTAATAAAAAAACTAATGCTGAGTGTTACTTTATTTTTGATTGTCAGTCTGATCTCTACCATATTATACAGTCAGTACCGGTGCTAACTTCCATCATTCACTGAAAACCCAGAAGAGACGTAACAATTTGGTAAATGAATAATTTCGTATCTCAAACCGCCTGTCTTTAAAATATGAATTATATGGCAAATTTGGGCAGTCTACATATTGCTTAACACAATTTATCGCCGTTTTAGCGATCAATGTAAAAAGGAAAAATTGGAACGACAGTCGGGAGTAATCATTTTCATACCAAATTATGATGTGGAAATTTTTCCATTTGTCGGTGTACATTTACGCCTACTTGACTTTTTCAACTGGACACATTGAGGAAATCACAATCGACTGATTCGACTGGATACAGTAAGTGATGGGGGGGGGGGGGGGGGGGGGGTCCTACAGCGTCCATTTTGAATATATATTCGCATATTCATGCCCCCCCCCCCCAGAAAACGTAACCACGCATGAATTTTACCAGTAAATGGTGATGATCGACAAATAACTCCCTAAAAATTTTAGGGAGTTATTTGTCTATTATGACTAGTTACTTGTAAAATTCATTGACAATACGTTTCGTGTTTACGTTTTCTGGGGAATTCATGAACATGCGAATAAATATTCAAAAGACCTACAAAACAAAACCCTCAACAGACTCCAAGATAGTGAATTAATGGTTGAGCTGAACGAACACCGATCCCTTAACAGAAACACAAAATAAGTTTCCAGAAAAAAAATATATATACAATATAGGCCCTAACTAAATTGCGTGGAGTCTGAGGATTGCCTCGCTACTCATTGAGAACTTTAGGATAGAGTCTGTGAGGACTGCCTCGCAACTCTGCTGAAGCGCGATTGAAATGCGTTTAATAAGATCTATATACCCCCCCCCCCCCCCCACACACACACACACATACTCCAGGATAGTGAATCAATGGTGAAGCTGAACGAACACCGAACCCTAAACAGAAAAACAAAATAAGCCACAGTAAATTAAAATTACTCAATAGAATTCAACTGCGTGGAGCCAGTGAGGATTGCCTCGCTACTCATTGGGATCTTTAGGATTGAGTCTGTGAGGATTTCCTCGTAACTCTGCGTGTGGGGTGTGGGCTCCGAAGAAACACACCCCTTACCCCATCCATAGCAACAATCACACAATAGTCACAATATACAACAGCGGATACCTATCTTTCTCTCTTCCTATAACTTTTCTAATTGAACATTCTTAAATTTTCTTGCAACACTCTTATCAAGAAGACGCATGGAAATGGTAGACAAAGCGAATGAGGAATTGGTGCAACCTACCTTTCTGCAACATACACAAGAAACCATCAAACACCAGGCAAGGATTGAAACAAGCTTGTCTGGCTGGGGACGAGTGTACATTTTATATAAATAAACATTTGAATAAAGATTTAACAGCCCTTTTAAGGGCTTTAGGGTGTGTGTCTGTGAGAGTGTGTGTGTGTGTTTTTTTTGGGGGGGGTGGGGGGTGGGGGTGGGGGGTTGTTTTGTTTCGTTTCTTTTAGGGGGGGGGGGGGGGTCATTTGAAATTCCCGAAGGATAACAAGATACCTCATAATCACATAAGGCATCATATCTCCCAGAAGGCTTGATGGATGACTCCCGGTTTTTCAAAACTAAACTGTTGCCAGTGTTAGAGCTTTCTCCACTCCTTTTTTGAAGGCCTAACCGCTATGGTAATATACCGGGGCCGCTACCAAACCGGCGTTGCTGTTTGGTTTTCTTTTCTCTTCTTCTCTTAAATTTGCCATCGCACAACATTATATTTTGGCTCGCCACCATGGTGGGGCTCAAATCTCTACCATCGCCGAGCTGGAAGCGAATAGAGCCTACTCACTAATCTTAATGGCGCTGAGAGATTGAGTATTGACAATCTATCACTCCAACGTAAACTGCCGGGAATTCTAACCGCGTGCATACCCCCTCAGACCCCATTTGAGACAATAGGAAAGCTAGGCCTGTGTGATCCAGATAAAATAAAATAAGGTTACCCGGGTCGCAATGAACATAGAGTGCACCAGTAGTTTTATGTTCACACTTTTTATTTTCAACTGTTTTCGTTTCAAAGTCGTTTGGGGTCAGGTGGATTTGTTTTGGGTCCGTTTTGGATGAATCGTGCTGCCGCATTTACGTGTCCTTCCTTTTGTCCGTTTTGGTTCGTTTTGGGTCCGTTTTGGGTTTGTTTTGGGTGAATCGTGCTGCCGCATTTACGTGTCCCTCTTTTTCGTCCATACTCAACACACGTGTTTTGGAAACATTAAAAAAAATCGATGTGAACTTTTTAGCTTCGTAACAATTTTACAGAATTGTATTGTCTAAAATTGAAATGTCAACGAGTACAGAACATTGCCAACTTAATAACTGTAATGCTCAACATGCCATCAATTTTGAGGAATTCGTGAAGTTACATTCACCTCAGTTACAAGCGTCTTCCATCCCGGAGAGATACTGGCTTGTTTTGTTCACAAAATTGAAAAACGAGGTTCGCATCAAACTCTGTACTGATTACATTTTACAGTAGTGATTATCGAGTAACTTTTTACATAATAGCGAAGAATATTCTGATGCTTTACGATAGCTTTTCTTCAACTTTGAAACAATGAGAAATAAATACTAAATACCGAAATATAGCCTGTAGGGGTTCCGTGACAACTCGGCCTCGGGAGTCGGGACACCTTGCAGGGTCCGTCGTTTCACCCAATTACACCCAATTAAAACCCAATTAACACCCCATTAATATATACGTCCACTGAATTGCGAAGTTATTGTTTCTTGGGACAAATTCTCGAAGCAAGACTACAGCGTGCCAGTCGAACTTGACCCATTAGTACTAACCGAGTCGGAACAGGTAGAGATCGTTCAGTTAGTTTGGGAGAAACTCCCCCCCCCCCCCCCCCCCCCACCCGCCCCACTTATGTGAAATGGTTTTTGAAAATTTTGTGTATATCTACTAGTCCAAACCTCCTGGGCCGTGGTGTAGTCAAATATAAGTTTACGTCCACAGGATAAATATTATATTACGGCCTGTGATGTCAAGTTTCTCAACTTTCGGGACCTTCATGTCAATTAGTGATAGCTCACTCCCCGCCCCTCCCCCTCACTACCCACCCCCACCCCACACTATTTTTGACACATTTCGCCACCCGTGCAGTAGCATTGACTTAGTAACGTGACTCATTACTACGTGGGCCTAGACAGAGATAGTGCCTTTAGGAAGACATCGTATCAGTGTATTGGAGAAACAAGAACAACCATTTCTTTTATTAATTTATTTCATAAAATGTAAAACCTTAACAAATAACGATTTGAGCACATACAGCAGGGGCTTATTGTACAGAAAAACAACATTATTTACAGAAGCACATGTTTGTAACAAAACACAAATCTGTACACAAACACATATAGAAACAATAGATCGGTTCTCAACCATCTTGTGTAGGCCTATATTTAGACCACACTAGGCCTCACAGGTCGTAATATAATTTTGTGGTTTCGTAGGTAGGATGTTGGCCAACCAAACGGTGAAACCAAAACATTATATTATGGCATGTGGGGGCATTAGTTTCGACCTGTGCATATGAAATGTGCCTTTCAACTGAATTGAACACCAACTCTCTATCAGCTCTCTGGTCCTTGTTGAAATTAGTGGGAGTGCCCATCTTGTATAGGCTATATTTCGTCCAAACCTGGCCTTACAGTCGGTAATATAATGTTTCGGTTTGGCACATAGGGTGTTTGCCTACCAAACTAAAACATTATATCACGGCCTGTGAGGCCAAGTATTGACTATAGTGCATATGAAATGTTCCCATCCAACATCCCTCTAAGCTCTCGGTCCTTATTGAAGTGCCTCGCACCCCACCCACCTATCTTGTGTAGCCCTATATTTCGTCCTAACCTGGCCTTACAGTCGGTAATATAATGTTTCGGTTTGGGCACATGGGATGTTTGCCTACCAAACTAAAACATTATATCATGGCCTGTGAGGCCAAGTTTCGACTAGTGCATATGAAATGTGCCCATCTCTCAGTCCTTATTGAAGAGCCCCACACCCCATCCACCCATCTTGTGCAGGCCTATATTTCGTCCAAACCTGGCCTTACAGTCTGTAATATAATGTTTCGGTTTGGCACATAGGATGTTTGCCTACCAAACTAAAACATTATATCACAGTCTGTGAGGCCAAGTTTCGACTAATGCATATGAAATGTGCCCATCTCTCAGCTCTCAGTCCTTATTGAAGTGCCTCGCATCCCCCACCCACCCAAAAAGGTTTACAACACTCGAGAAGGGCAGTGGATATACCGAATTTTGTACGTCTTTACCGCAGGGGCATTGGAAGATCAAATACATGTACACTGATTCGATATCTCCCATATTAACTGACTGCTCCCTGCCTAGTCACACTAAATATATCAATATAGACATTCTTTACTCAGACACTGAACGATCTCAAAACTGCCCGACGAAGTAACGGGTTCTATCGGCGCCCTATAGTCTTCTTCCTAGAATTCACCACAAAAAACATTTTTTTTTACGTTTTTTTATTATTTGGGTATTAATTGAGTGTTAATTGGATGTAAATGGGTGAAACTACGGAGCGCTTATGCCACATTACCCTAATGGCGAGACAACCATTGCCCTAAACACCGGAATCCCCCGAAATACCCCCAAATCTACCTGAATCCCCCTAAAACACCCGGAATCCTCATTTAATTTGTCAATTTCGAGAAGGTTTTTGATGGCTATGTGTCCGAATAAACACGCGACTTAAGACTTAGAGAACCCTGATAAAAGAAAATAAAAATTCTATTCCATTCATATTTGTGATGAAGACATTTTGTCTCTGCGGCAGCTTACCGCTATTTTCTTTAAATTGTTATTATGTGTGTAATTACTGTGATAATACTGCTTTATGACCCCCATCCCCACAACCCGATAAGCGTTTTTGTTGTAGAGAGAAGTCTGCAAAGCTAATGGCTCACAAGGGTGACAAAATCCTACAGAATGACGCATACTAATTTTGAAAGTTGGAAACGAATTGCCTCTTCAAATTCTTGAACCAAACAGAACAGTCAAATATACCCGTTTTTCATTTTTAATGATTCAATTCGTCAGCTGCAAACATCACTTTAAGGGGGTCGTCCAACCTAACTTTGGTCAATTTTTTGACATTTTTCCCCAATGCCTCAGAAACAGATAAGAGAAGTAAGGAAAGGCAAATTATGTATCAAAATAATGAGTAAAGTGCATAGAAAAGGTACATATAATTTTTTTCAGGAAAAAAAGTGACTTTTATGATTTTGAAGAAGATTAATTTGCCAATGGCATAAGTAACGAACTGGTAAAACCACAAAATAATTGGTAATTCGAAAGCCTTGTCCTCAATATAATGGTAACATACTACAGACTCGGAGAAAGCATTTTTTTGACACACACTCTGGTGGGTTTTGATGTTTGAATGTAATAGCACCAACACAAATTTTGGATGTTCCGAATGTGGCCATGTTTCAATGATGTTTATTCCGGTCATGTGATTACGATGTGGTTCAGTAATACTCAATTTGGGCAATCGTAAGAATGCAAGGACTTGATCACGCCCTTTATTTGTTTGAGACAATGTATGAGCAGATTTGCAAGCAGGTGACAGCAAATACATGAGCTGTTAATGTCATAACTGCAAAATATGGTTCGAAATTCCCTCTCTTGTTTACAGGCCGTCTGAACTTTTTTGTTGACAAAAAATCTGAATTATTGCGCACTAGAAAGACAACATGAACCACTTGTAAAAAAATAACCGAGTGTATAAAATCGAGACGATACACATAAAATAAGGCAATATTCATAAGAAAGTAGGCAGAATGCTTCAGAAATCACTTATTCACGAAGTATATTCCAAGTGACCTGGAACTATATTGAGCATGTTGATTTCCCCCGATGTTGTGAAGTTATTTACTTCCTAGTAACCATGGAATTTGTCGCGGCTGTGTTTGATGTCTGCAAAGGACCGATTGAAGATGGGGTGAAAATGATGCATTCGTGCTTTTAAATAAGGTGCGCTTGGACGATGCTGAGAATTTAGTTTTTTTCTTGCAACCAACCATACTAACACAAGCGTCGATCAGTGTCTTTTGTCATCGTTTTACACTGACAAATGTGACAAATCTCCTTCACCGGAAACTATCTCGCAATTTGCATATCACAATAAACATAACCGCTGTCAGCGTGGCCATGTGGTCAAAACTGAAACGAATTATCGAATCCACGGTCAAAATTAGCTGCAATTGGCTTTTAAACAAATGAAGTACATGTACACAAAATATTCGCAATTTCTTCATTATCCATGCTGAGTTACATTTTAACCCGACCACATGCGTTCAGTTTCGTTTGTCGGCATCAAACTGATATTGTTGGTGGTAATTAATAGTACGAGAAGGCGAAAGAAGCCAAATATTTCATATCATCTATAAATTAATTAAAATTGATAATTCCTTTTTATTTTACTGAAATTATGAATTGATAAGGTTGGTGTGTTGCGATTATTATGCCCCAGACGTGGTAGTTGGAAAATCAAAGGTGCATATAGGGCCGTGCAGTGGTGACCTCTGTCCCCTTAGTCTTACCCATTCATCATTACATGTACCAACATTCTCCCTTGTACAATACGTGGAGAGTGGATTGTAACTAAATCACGCGTGGAGTGGTGTTATCACCCAAGCTATAACTTTAAAATTTTGAACATGTCGACAAAAAACACAAGCAATGTTTCAGCCAATGGACCTCCGGGTTTAACCCGGAGGCCCTTTGGCTGAAACTTTGCTTGTGCTGGTTAGGCTTTGCAACAAATTTGCAATTATTGCTTGGGTGGAATCTCCACTATGCGGTTGATTTAGTGATAATACACTCTCCACGTACTGTATCTCAACCATTGCTACTCCAATTTGAAGGATATTTTGTGTTGTGATCGAGCATCATGGGGAAACAATGCCTGTGTAGCTGCTGTAGCATGTGTTTCTTCCCACATTTTTTCAGAGTTGTGGTACTTTTTCACTCTTTTGAGTTAGAAAATTTTATAACTAGTTGATTTGTTACAATTTGTTGCAAGGTGCCTGCTGATACCCTCAAATGTATTGCTACAAAATATTTCTGGTGAAGATTTTGTTCCTATTACTTATCAAGCAACAACCTAATGAATATTCTGTATAAAGCCAGCAGTCTGATGTTTGACTCATTTATCGGAGCTGTTTTGAAGGCTTATGGAACTCAAAATGGTGATTATGGCAGGACTTTTCTGTTCACCCATTAATCGAAAAATTAAGTGTTATAGTTGGAAGGAAGAAGCATGAAAGGTCCAGAACTAAAAGTCTAAAAAGAATGTTTTGCAATGTAACATGATTTTTGCATATATACTTATTTGGAGGGTTACCTGTCTGATAGTGTTTGGAACATGTGTGGCCAGGATCTTCAAAAAGACAAAAAGAGTTAAACGTTGAGAAAAAAGGCATATGCCTTGAGTGCCGGACATAGAGTCATACAAGGAAGAGAGACCCCCTCCCCGGGAAATTTTTTGTGTCAAATGGAGCTCACTTGTCACGTTTTGGGGGTTGCTTTGTGTACTGCGTTCTTGAAAAAAAATATGTGAGACCCTCTGGATGTGCCCTTCTGATCTCATTATGCCAATAAGCCTCCTTGGGGAAAGTACATGCAATAATGGTTATGTAAGGTCGATTTGATGTGTTTTTAATAACAATGTACTTTTAAGTACATTAGATGGTTTATTGCAGTGACATTTTACAGTTACCCTTATTTCTTCTCCAACAGATATCATGAGTGTATTGGTGTCCAAGAGTAAACAGAGCTATTATACTTATTGATAAACCAGACAAATTTAACAATTTAATCACTATCAAATTGATGCATGGGATAAAAGGGGTTACAGTGCAAGGGGTTTGTAAATATATTTATTCAACTGCAATGTATGACTTTGCAGTGCATTCTACATAGGATAATATCATAGTTTCTTTCCAAACCACTACAGTGACTCATACATCTTTATATTGGGAGACACTCTTTTGTCCTTCCATACTTCTTCTGGTGGACTCCTTCAAGTTGACCTTTGGTGAACTCCCCAAATCAAAACATAAACAAAAGAAAATGTCTGCCTTCAATCAGTGAGCACTCCACTTATAACATTTGGTCTCAATCTTTATTACTTTCATGAATTAGGAAAAGATTTCTTCGAGTATGTACTTCAATGTTTATAGAATACAGCTGTTATTTTATTTTGAGGTATTTTATTGTAAAGATTTTGTTCTCTTACTTATGCCATAGCAGACTTTAAGGTGGTGCTATTTACACATGGCAGCAGTTCCATGGCAAATTTCAGTTTCCACATGTTCTATGTTTCATTCCAATCATTTTGGTATATAATTTATTGGGGTTATTCATTTTGGGCCTTTTTTATACTTGAAAGAAAATTCCATGAAATTTGACCAAAGTTAGGTTGGACGTCCCCTTAAAAGGTGAACATACTTGAAAATATTTTTTAAAGTCTTCTATTGTGCTTTAAAAAGACATTCCCATGGAGAATCTGGAATATTTCGAGGGTATTCTGGATGTTTTGGGGGATTCTGGGGTATTTTGGGGGATTCTGGTGTTTAGGGCGACCGATCCAGTTACTTGCAGACAATGCAAAGACCAGTCCAGTGAGAATGCTATGCCTGTTGACTTAGATGAAGCCATGGATCAGTCCAAGAATACGAACAGTCAGGCCACTGGGTCCTCCTAAACAAATGTGACGTGGAATCACATTTATTTTACCAATAATCGATCCCAGAATGTATTTTGATGATTAACTAACAAAAAATATGCAGTGGAAATCGGAGGAGTGAACTGGTTGTCACTAAAACTTGTTGGGTGAAACATCTGGAATGACAGACTTCGACACTGTTATTTCGCACTTCAGGTCAAGCATTTGTTATTATTGCTCTTACAGATTTCAAGGAAATAATGAACGGATAGTAATCTCTTTTCACTTAAGTAATCAAGTACAATACGCAATATTAGATTCCAAAGACTAATTATAGGAATAATCATGAATAATTTATTTAAAAAAGCTCCTGTTTACAAAAACAAAATCAATATTTCTATGAAGAATTTTTAAAATACTGTTAAATCAAAGGGATACCAATCTCTTTTCATTTAAGTGATTAAGTATTAATAATTTCTAATATGAGCAATTTTTAAACTAATGAAAAATCAAATTACCTTTTCATTGCACCGCTGACATAGCATTCTCCGTTCTGAAACATACCAGCCGGACAAGGGTTGGTAAACTACATGTAAGTCTCAGCTTGGCATAACATGCGTTATTGGATTTGGGTCTTGTTTTGGCGTGGCTTGGGCTGAGATTTTCTTATGGGGATGCACACTTCTCAGTCCAAAATAAATCAATGCAATTATGGACGTTCAAGTTCAGACTGCATTGTTCAAACACTCTCACTGATTATGTATACTTTTCAGTCTGTTTGGAACATAAAATATAACAAATGGTCAGTTATGATCAAGATCTCCCCCTTGGTGTGTATTAAAACACATTATTTAGGCCTAAAAAAATAAAAAATCTGTTTCTCAGGCCCTCCCGCATGGTCCTTTTGGCTGCCGCATGCTCTCTTTTTATAACCAATTTAAACTTAAAAAAAATAAAAATTAAATGGTTTATGTCTGATATTTTACCCAAGTTAAAAAAATTGATGAATTTGTCCCTTGAGTGCAAGAAGGCTTTGCAATGCTTTAGCATTGCAAAGTCTTCTTGCACTCAAGGGATGAAATACACCACCACCCATGCTATTCTGTAGATTATGAGGCCTAAAACTTGAACCAAGAAGGCAAGAACATGAACTTTTGATGGCAAAAAAGTAATTACTGAAATAAAAAATAAAAGAAAAAAATGCACGCCCGCATGCAATTTCACAAATAATGGCCTGAGAAACAGAAGATCTACTTTGTGTGGCCTTACAGTAAAATTTTATTTTTCAGTGTCATTCCAGTGTTTAGGAGGATCGAGGCCACTGAAACATCCATAGACACTATTATTATGATCGTAAATAATAACAGCTGAAAAACTTATATGGACTTATTCATATGTTATTACTTATAATACATCATAATTAAGTCGAATAAATAAATCCATTGTCCCCAAATTGATAATGATCTTATTATAAGCAATAACAGCTGAATAGTTCATTTGTTTTTACTTATAATCCAATCATAGTTCAATATCATTGTCAAATTGCTGATAACTGCGGCGCATGAATAACTTGGGGCAGATTGTCCCTGGGGCGGGTTGTCCCGTTCCCGTGCCTGTAACGGGTCTGTGCCTATAACGAATCAAACCATGTTTCCATTGTGATATGTTGGTAACTAACAGATGTATCTCAGAACTATAAGGCAGGAAATTTGTTGCAATATATCACGAAATATATCGCGCAGTTTGTTTTGAATTAGGTGTCTGGAATTTAATTTTATTACCTGTTTACAAAGTCGTCCCAAAGCGAAACAAAATTAGGCGAGTCAATGCGGAACATTTTTTTTATGTGAAGTTTAAAGAAGGTTATGGATCATTTCTACAAAAGTAAAGTACTTTATTTTATCAACCTACCATTACACTTCATGTGACCAAAATAGAATTTTGATTGTCACTCCCGGTCCATCAGAATTAATGCAGTCTTTGGACCAACTAGAGTGGCCAATAATGGGTTGGCAGTGCTTACGTCATGCGCACTGGAAGCAAATACAAAACAAGAAAATTTGTTCCAGAACTTTTGTGATATATTTCAAAATGTTAAGAATTTTTCATCTTCCGTGCATTTTTTATGTTCCTTAGCGTGAGGAATGTACAAAAACACATTTCTCAGTTAAAAAAACATTACATTTTTGCACATTTTTAGCTTAACTTGACATAGTCAAGATAAGCTATTGCCATCACGCATGCGGAAGTCTGTTAGTCTGTGAGTCTGTGACGTCTGTTCACATTTTCCTTTAGCACGGGCTACACCCCGCAGTTCTTGTCTGATCGTCACAAAATTTCATATGCAGGTTTGGGGTCAGGTCTAGATGAGAACGTCCCCTTTTGGTCGTGATCGGGCAACCGGTATGGCTGCCCGAGCCCAAAACCCGAAAACCATTAGCACAGTCTACAGGTCGTATTTATGAAGGGATTTCATTGTAACTTGGTAGGTTGCCTCTGTATAATGCCTAGATGAGAACGTCCTCTTTTGGGCATGATCTATCAACCGTGATGGCTGCCCAAGCCCGAAAACCCAAAAACTTTTAGCATAGTTTGCAGGTCATGTTTAATGTGGAGGGGTTTCATTGTAACTTGGTAGGATGACTCCTTATGATGTCTAGATGAGAATTTCCCCATTTGGGCATGATCTGCCAACCGAGACGACTGCCCGAGCCCAAAACCTGAAAACCTTTAGCACAGTCTACAGGTCATATTTTTTGAGGAATTTCATAGTAACTTGGTGGGTTGACTTCATACAATGTCTAGATGAGAAAGTCCAGTTTTGGACATGATTGGGCAACTGTGACTGCTACAGGGGCCCGAAGACCTTTAGCACAGTCTAGAGGTCATATTTATGAAGGGATTTCATTGTAACTTGGTAGGATGACTCCAGATAATGTCTAGATGAGAACGTCCCATTTTGATCGCGACCATGCAGCCTTGATGGGTGCCCAAGCCAAAAAACTTTAGCATAGGCAAAAGGTCATATTTATGGAAGGATTTCACTGTAACCTGTTAGGTTGACTCCATATAATGCCTAGATGATGACATCCCCTTTTGGTCGTGATTGGTCAGTTGTGATGGCTACAAGTGCCCGAAGCCCGAAAAACTTGAGCACAGTCTACAGGTCATATTTATGAAGGGATTTCATTGTAACTCCTTAGGATCACTCCAGATGATGCCCAGATGAGATTGTCCCCTATGGGTGCGATCATTCAGCCATGATGGCTGCCCGAGCCCGAAACCCAAAAAACCTTTAGCACAGTCTACAGGTCATATTTATGAAGGGATTTCATTGTAACTTCATATAATGTCCAGATGAGAACGTCCCCTTTTGGACATGATTGGGCAACTGTGACGGCTAAAGGTGCCCAAAGCCGGAAAACCTTTAGCAGAGTCTACAGGTCATATTTATGAGGGGATTTCATTGTAACTTGGTAGGATGACTCCAAATAATGTCTAGATGAGAACGTCCCATTTCGATCGCGATCATTCAGCCTTGATGGGTGCCTGAGCACAAAACCTTTAGCATAGGTAAAAGGTCATATTTATGGAAGGATTTCATTGTAACCTATTAGGGTGACTCCATATAATGCCTAGATGATGACATCCCCTTTTGGTCGCGTTTGGTCAGCTGTGATGGTTACAAGTGCCCGAAGCCCGAAAATCGTGAGCACAGACTACAGGTCATATTTATGAAGGGATTTCATTGTAACTTCGTAGGATCAATCCAGATGATGCCCAGATGAGATTCTCCCCTTTGGTTGCGATCATTCAACCATGATGGCTGCCTGAGCCCGAAGCCCAAAAACCTTAAGCACAGTCTACAGGTCATATTTATGAAGGGATTTCATTGTAACTTAGTAGGATGAGTCCAAATAATGTCTAGATGAGAACGTCCCATTTTGGTCGTGATCATTCAGCCTTGATGGGTGCCCGAGCCCAAAAACCTTTAGCATAGGCAAAAGGTTATATTTATAGAAGGATTTCATTGTAACCTGTTAGGTTGACTCCATATAATGCCTAGATGATGACATCCCCTTTTGGTCGTGATTGGTCAACTGTGATGGCTACAGGTGCCCGAAGCCTGAAAACCTTGAGCACAGTCTACAGGTCATATTTATGAAGGGATTTCATTGTAACTTCGCAGGATCACTCCAGTTGATGCCCAGATGAGATTGTCCCCTTTGGTTGCGATCATTCAACCATGATGGCTGCCCAAGCCCGAACACCTTTAGCACAGTCTACAGGTCATATTTATGAAGGGATTTCATTGTAACGTGGTAGGTTGACTTCATATAATGTCTAGATGAGAACGTCCCCTTTTGGACACGATTGGGCAACTGTGACAGCTTCAGGGGCCCAAAACCCGAAAACCTTTAGAACAGTCTACAGGTCATAATTATGAAGGGATTTCATTGCAGCTTGGTAGGATGACTCCAAATAGTGTCCAGATGAGAACGTCCCCTTTTGGTCACGATCATTCAGCCCTGATGGCTGCCAAAGCCCCAAAACCTTTAGCATGTCTGTAGGTCATATTTATGGAAGAATTTCATTGTAACTTGTTAGGTTGACTCCATATAATGCGTAGATGATGACATCCCCTTTTTGTCGTGGTTGGTCAACTGTGATGGCTACAGGTGCCTGAAGCCCGAAAACCTTGAGCACAGTCTACAGGTCATATTTATAAAGGGATTTCAGTGTAACTGTATAGGATCACTGCAGATGATGTCCAGATGAGAATGTCCCCTTTTGGTTGCGATCATTCAACCATGATGGTGGCCCAATCCTAAAGCCCAAAAACCTTTAGCACAGTCTTCAGATCATATTTATGAAGGGATTTCATTGTAACTTGGTAGGTTGACTTCATGTAATGTCTAGATGAGAATGTCCCCTTTGGATGCAATTGGGAAACTGGCGGCTACAGGGGCCTGAAGCCCGAAAACCTTGAACACAGTCTACAGGTCATATTTATGAAGGGATTTCATTGTAACTTTGTAGGATCACTCCAGATGATGCCCAGATGAGAATGTCCCCTTTTGGTTGCGATCGTTCAACCATGATGGCTGCCAGAGCCCCCTTGTGGTCATGATTGGTCAACTGTGATGGCTTCAGGGGCCCGAAGCCCAAAAACCTTGAGCACAGTCTACAGGTCATATTTATGAAGGGATTTCATTGTAACTTTGTAGGATCACTCCAGATGATGCCCAGATGAGAATGTCCCCTTTTGGTTGCGATCATTCAACCATGATGGCTGCCAGAGCCCAAAGCCCAAAAACCTTTAGCACAGTCTACAGGTCATATTTATTAAGGGATTTCATTGCAACTTGGTAGGTTGACTTCATATAATGTCTAGATGAGAACGTCCCCTTTGGATGCAATTGGGAAACTGACGGCTGCAGGGGCCCGAAGCCCGAAAACCTTTAGCATAGTCTACAGGCCATATTTATGAAGGGATTTTAATGTAACTTGATAGGATGACTCGTTTTGGAATAATTTCACTGTAACTTGGTAACTTTTGTTGATATACGTTAACTGTGAGGGCCACATACATTAACTGTGAGGTCATATTAACCCACCCCTCAGCTCTTTAGTACAGTGTACACTTCATATTATTTCTATCATAAACATAGCATACAGGAACAGAAATGAACATATTCCCTATTATCACAATTCTTGTCTTATTTCATAATCCTTTCATAAATATTGAACATTATCCTTTTCATCAAACACAACGCACAAGTTAAGCTACAGTGTCATTGACACTTTCATTTTAGTTATTTATTTATTGCTTGGTGTTGAAAGTCACATGCTAATGTACAATGGCTAATCGTGACCGTGACAGTTTTGCGAGTAGGGAAAGCCAGAGAGAACCACCAAGCATCGGCGAGCAACTGTCAGCACCTCAACATTCTAACTCTGTTCAAGCTCTGCTCAATCAGGGTTACAGAGGTTGAAGACGTGCACCATTGATGCACAATACGCTTTAGTAAACAGCGTCAACGTGCTCCCATGTAGTCAACCGGGGTAAACACGGGTCGTCCCGGACGGGGATCAAACTCGGGGCCTCTAGCATAGAAGTCCAATAGTCTACAACTGAGCCACCGCGCTACCTTCCATTTTAGTAGTTAGTAAATTAAAACTATCAGTGCCCTGCAACTTGTGTAAGAGACTGAAAGTTCTGCACACTTCCAAGTTCCACATTGTGAGCTACAGCCTACAGTAACTATTTCAAGAGTGTTGACATAAATTTAATGGATGCCTCATGTTTGAATAATATAGAATTAACTACACCACAACTGCAAGGTGGGGGGGGGGGGGATAACTGCAGGGAAAGGCCTTCAGCTCCATATTTTATTATTTTTTATGAGGCATTGTAACCAAAAAAAGAGGGTCAGCGGGTCTACAGCCCCTCGTCGGCGAGGCCTACCCATCCCCTTTCCCTGTCAGGAATCTTCGTCTTTCATTGTATGGTTTCTTGGCTACACTTTAGCCTCTGTATAACAGCTATATATTACCCCTCCCCAACATGGAAGCATAAGCTCCAATTTAGGGGAGGGTCAGTAGATAGCCGTCTTACAGGGTAGTACCGATAAACGTAGGCTGCCATCCTCACTATTTTTGGGAACTCTCCTTTTGATTTGAAGTTCTTGGGGCACATCATAGCCTCTGTAAGACAGCTTCATACTCCCCCCTCCCCCACCACCTTGCTTGAGCCCCAGGTGGGGAAGGGGCAGTATATAGTGATTTACAGACTAGTATATACCTACCCCCTCTTCTCTGTATGGAAACTCTTGTCTTTTATTGTATGGTTTCTTGACTACCCTCAAGCCTCGGTATAGCAGCTACATGTATATACTGCCCCTCCTCACCATGGAGGCATGAGCTCCAATTTAGATGAGGGTCAGAAAGTAGCTGTCTTACAGAGTAGTAGTTATATACCTAGACCGCCAGCCTACTCATTGTTGGGAAAACTCTCCATTTTATTGTAAGGTTTTGGGGGCATAACATAGCCTCTGTGTAATGCGGCTCTATACTGCCCCTTCCCACCCCAGGGCTTCAGTCCCTGCTGGGGAAGGGGCAGTATATAGCGTCTTACAGACTAGTATATACCTAAATCCCTACCATCCCCGCTCCACTTCCGCCTATTGGGAGGTCAGTCCCCACTGTAGGGGAAATGCTAGCATGACCACTGATTGTGTATAGCCACTAAGAACAGTTTATTTCAAGACAGGCGTTTTTGACAACCCAGTTGTCTCAATAATAAATTATAAATTTATCCCATATTACACCCCCAGGGAATTAGAATTGTGTCAATATGTTCCTGGATATACCAATTTACATGGTATGCCCGATTCAGAGATCTGGTAGAGTTTTTAATCAACCCTAACAAGGCGGAAATGTCAATGACATTCTTCAATGCCTCGCATGTGTTTGTCAGCATATTTTTATCCAGCAGAACCGATGTGAAAACTGATGCAATTTAACAAAAGATGTTCAGACTAGCTTGGTTTTTATTCTCTGAAGATAAATAACACAGCCCAAAATATAGTCATCAAGTCTCATAACTTGCATTTAACAAGGTGATTCTTTATAGGCACAAGTGACCCTTTATTGGCAAATTTACGTCTGTCAAATGATCTAAGTTTTTGAAACAATGAGCTGTTCAACACAAATAAATCCAACTGGATAATGATAAGTATAGAACTGTCTCCACATACAAGGAAAAACTTTGGGGGAAAGTGTATTGTTTACACTGAAATACATGAAAATACAAAAGTGACCCGTCATTGGCACACTAACTGTATTAATGTTTGTGATATATTTTAGACACATTTTAAAATATTTATTATAAATTTTAACAAAATATGAAGTTCTTATGTGTTTTTTTTAATTAAATTCCACAGTGAAAAATATCCTTTATAATCCTCCGCGATATTCGAAAATTATTTAGAATTATATCCACATGAGCAAGCCCTTGGACGACCTGACCGACGTCTGTCATCAGCATTGCCTGTCTGATGGTGGCGTGACCACAACCTGCTAATCACCGATTGAGTAATGTTGAGAATTTGAAATTCACCTTCACACTACAGGTTGAACTAATTTATGACTACCATTACCTAAAATAATTTTTTCTGTCATTTTAGAGAATTTACATAGTCTGACATGTTTTTATTGTCATGAACGACTTTTTTCCCAAAAGACCGAACTTGCGCGGCAACGAAATTTGGAAATGCAAGTGTGCAAAAATAGTATTTTTATACTGTACCAATGACCCAGACTTAGCTGCTGGTGCTAACTCCACAAAAACCAGGGCCAAACACAAATTTTGCCCCCCAATCCCCAAAATTTGCATCCAAAACAAAAAGAAATCATGTCCTAAAGGACCTCCATAGTACGACTCTACTGCGCATGCGCAGTGACGCAGTCGTCCCGAAATTGGCGCCAAATATCATTCTCTGTTTGGCCCTTCATCAGTCAACATCTCACTGATCTTTGTGCTTGTAAATCTCAGTTTAAAGGATGCCAGACACGTAATTCTTGGAGAAAATGTGATTCTAAGGAGGATAGAAGGAGGAGAGGAAAAAAGAAGTGGCAAAAAATAATCAGGGCTGTACTTAAAATTTTTTGTTAAAATTATGTTAAGTTGCCTATTTTCGAGGCAAACGCCTCTTGTTGTCATTCTTGCTAATTGTTGCACTGCTTATTCAGTGTTTCCTCTCCCCTAACCTTCTAAAGTCCCCCCTTGCAATTCTCCCATGCTTTTGGCATATTTTTGAGAAGTTTCATTTCTAAAATTTCCCTGGGAGAGTTGCTTGGTTACAGAATGTTTTCTGTTATTTTCCCCATAGTTACGTTTTCACCCATGGGTGTATAACGTTTGTGTTCTGCATCTTCCATCTGATGTTCTGCAGATTCTCCCCTGGGAGTCTCTGTTTTGCATCAGATAGAGTGTAATTGAGGACTGATTCCGGGCCAGTTTTTTCAGTGCCTGGAGTCATGTTTTCTTCTGTGTTTACACTGTTTGTTTTCATTGGCAACAGCCTTTTTTGAGGGGGGCTGTTTGTCTTTGAGGTAGTTTATCTCATTATAAGATACATTTATATTATCCGAAAGTGTCTCATTAATTATTTTATATAATTTTAAAATTTTTGACCACACTTTGCCATCGGATCCATCGGGGCTCAACGTTACTTTTCAGCAACTTGGGCTTCTCTGAAAAAATATTTTTTCAAAATTATTTTGTTTTGCAATTGTTTTTTCATTTATTAATGGATCATGTTATTATGTATCTTTGTGTCAGGGGTTTTTGCGAGTAACTAGGACTTATTGTTGTTCCTTCACAATGAAAGGAACTTGTTCAAATTGTAATAGGAAGAAATCTTCCTCTGACTTTCATGATTATTGCATAAATTGTAGTCAGTGTTCTCGCATTAATCCCTGTCCTGTATGTGAACATTGGGATGAGAAACATTGGAAACGTGTGTCACGATATGTTGTTTCTGGAGAAAGAGCGATGCCGGCTCTTTCTCCACAAGGTCACTCTACTCTCTCAGTTTCTATTTCAGAGGAACCAGAACAGGGTGATGTTTCCATGTTATCCTCTTCAAGTGTGCGTCCGTCGTCACAATTAAATACAGAGCTAGCGGCAAAAGTGCTCATGGAGATTAGACAAATGTCGTCCGCTAGCTCGCCCGGTGTAGCGTCCATTCACCGAATGGTTCGGCAGCCGGGTTCGTCCGATGCGGTCCAAGAGGAAATTTTGGGTGATGCGAGCACTATAAAAATAATAGATGCACACCCAGTGACGGCGGATAGTGAACGAGAACGGAGGAAGCCTTTTAGTCCGGTTCCTAGCTCGTCCAGGTCCAGCCGGGCCGCGAGCGAGAGAGGCCCCTCTCTCGTACAACAACATCTGGGACCAGATGTTGTGGTACAAAATGTGTCTTTAGCGGAGCATACGTCCGTCGCTCGGGACGCTCCGTTGTATAAGCAGTCCGCAGAGACTGTTAAGGCTTCCTCTTCTCGCCGGCGCACACGACCGCACCTTGGCTGCGTGACCTCCGATATCTTGCCAGCTTCGCCGAGGAAGGATTATTCGGCGACCAGGTCACACCATCCGGCAGCCAGGGACTCGAGACCGATGGACTCCGGACGTTCGCATAGGAAAAGTATGCGGGAGCCATCCGATGCGGAGCTGCCCTCGGCAAAGCAGCGAAAGACCGCTCCTCCGCAGGTCTCGACGTCGGACATTCTAGTGCAGATAGCACAGCTTATCGCAGCATCCCAGCAGCCGACAGAAACGGTGTCGGATCGAGAATTATCCGACGGCGCTGGGTCGGTACGCTCCGCCGAAGCATCGGGGGCGGACGACCGGGAACATCGGGAGGTCCGACCGGATGGTGAAAGGGATACGGATGAATTGGAGCTATCCCTTTCGGAACAACACAAAGCTGCCGTAGACTTCATCCGGCACTTTCTTCCTCAAGTTGTTCCGTCGGGCCAGACTGCTGCGCTTCCGGACAGGAGAATTATAGCGTCATTGGACTCTGATTTTTTCGAGCGGTTCAGGGACATCGCTCCCGAGTTTCCGTCGCAGTCCAATAATGTTGCAAGAACATTTGAATTATTGAACGACGCTATTTTTAAACTTGCTTCCAGGACAGGGAAAGCAGGCTTCTTGTCCGCAAATACTCTCAACCTGCCTTTCATTAATGCAAGGAATAAATTCGACACGGCAGGTCAGGGTATACCGAGAGTTCCTCTGCGTATGGACGACGAGGCGGAAGACTTAGAGCTATCATTACCGTCGTCAGCTTCTATTCCAACCGCAGTGTTGGAAACAGCTATTGCGTCTAACAGAGCCAATTTAGATGCCTTATCTTACGCAGATCACCTTACGAAGGCGTTATCACTGCGTCTTCAAGGGGAAGAGTTTCAGGATATACAATCCTCCTTAAGACTTCTTTCAAGGGCAGTAGCTTATTCCACGTGTAACTCCGCCCTTTCAGTGGCTAATCTGGAGTTGGTTAGACGTGACGCAGCCCTGTCTACATCCACACTAGTGGATTCTAAGGTGAAGAACTCTCTTAGAGTCGCTTCGGTCTCAGGAGATCTTCTCTTTGACGGCAAGCTTTCCGCTATTTATGATAATATTAAAAAGAAAGCTAGTGATTCTCTGTTGTTTAGATCCGCTCCTAAAAGGTCGGATTCAGCAGACACGAATAAGGCGGGCACTTCTGGGTCTTATCCGCCCAAGAGAGGTTCCTATAGAGGTTCCGGTGTGTCCTCTAGCTCTTATTCGAGAGACCGTCAGGATAGCGACTCTCGTTCGGGACGTCCTTCAGGCCGGGACAATCGGTCGGACGCCCCGAGGTCGACGAGGCGAGGTGCGGGTCGTGGAAGACGTGGTTTCTCCTACCGCAGGCCTCGCAGATCCAGGAGGTGATGGCTCAAACCTCTATCGCGTTCCGGTTGGCGGAAGGTTGTCGAGTTTTTCTCAAGAGTGGGCGTCGATTACGGACGACCCTTGGGTGAGAGGAGTGACTTCGGAAGGTCTAAAGATATCCTTCAAACGAAAGCCTCCATTAACTCGAAGTCCAAAGTGGACTCATCTTCCGTCAAACCCTCAGAAAAGAGACGCTCTGCTATCAGAGGTGCAGTCTCTTTTAATGAAGAACGCGGTAGAGGTCGTAGAAAACCAGGAATCGCTGGGATTCTACAGCCATCTGTTTCTGGTTCCGAAACCAGACGGCTCGTTCCGTCCAGTCATAGATTTGAGCTGGATAAACAAGCTGATCATCGCTCCGAAGTTTTATATGGAGACGATTCGATCGGTCAGAGCGAGTATTCGGGTGAACGATTATGCAACGAGCATAGATCTCAAAGATGCGTACTTTCACGTCATGGTACATCCGACATTCCGAAAGTATCTACGCTTCGCAGTCCTAGGAGTGGTGTATCAGTTCCGGGCCATGTGCTTCGGATTGAATCTAGCACCCTGGGCTTTCACTCGAGTAATGAACTCGGTAATGATTTACTTCCGAGCTCATTCGTCTGCGGTAACGTCGGCCTACCTGGACGACATTCTTCAGAGGTACGGCAACGAGTTAACGCTTCAGAACGATGTTCAGAATCTTCTTCTATTGCTCCGACGTCTCGGTTTCATAGTAAACGAGGAGAAGTCGGATCTGGTGCAGTCCAAGTCATTCACTCATCTGGGAATGAGCTTCGAGACGCACAACAATCTCGTTCGTCTGCCGTTAACCAGAGCGAAATTAGTCAGTTGTTACGCTCGCTATTGTCTAAATACAGACAAAGTCACAGCGAGAGAATTTATGAGACTGATAGGTCTGTGCGGAGCCGCTGCGGATCTCATTCCGATGGGACGGCTACGCACACGGCCTCTTCAAATTTTCTTGACTCAGAATTGGAGTGTGAAAATTCATTCGCTCGATGTAGACGTTCTCTTGTCAGATCAAGTGAAACAAGAGATTCAGACTTGGGCAAACATTCAGTGGTTAACTCAAGGAGTTCCGCTGCAGTTGCCGGATCCGAGTTTTACCATTATGACGGATGCCAGTCAAACAGGTTGGGGTGCATCATTAATCCCAACGGATTCGAGATGCCAGGGTCTTTGGGATCCGCAATTCCTGTGCAAGCACATAAACATCAAGGAAATGATGTCAATTTGGCTTGCGTTACGTCACTGGATGGACATTATTCACGATGCTCATGTCCAAATCCTATCCGACAATACGACAGTAGTGGCGTATATACGGAATCAGGGAGGCACTCATTCAGTTCCGTTGTTCAATCTAACGGAAAGAATCCTTCTGTTTGCGTTGGAACATCACGTTCTTCTTTCGGTCCGTCACATACCGGGTCGTCTGAATGTGCTAGCAGACTCCCTTTCTCGAAAGGGTCGCTTGTTGCCGTCGGAGTGGACTCTCAACAAACAAGTATTCAATCAGATTTGCTACCAATGGGAACGGCCAATGATAGACTTATTTGCGACACATCTCAACAATCAGTTGCAGACGTATGTGTCCCCGTGTCCGGATCCAAGAGCATTTGCTGTAGACGCTCTATCGATCCCTTGGGACGGAATGATAGGATATGCGTATCCTCCAGCGCCGTTAATTCAACAAGTATTGCTAAAGATAAAACAATCTCAATGCAAGATTCTGTTGGTAGCATCTCTGTCGCCACAGAGACCGTGGATAAATCTACTCAGGTGTCTGTTGTGGGACCTACCGCGGAAGCTCCCTCCACGAGAGGATCTTCTTTGGCAGGGGAAATCGCGCCAACTGCATCACAACCCGCAAGGTCTCAACCTTCACGTTTTTCCGTTGTGCGGTCCTTCTTGCATGGCAAGCACTTTACAGGACGAGCAGTGGACGCGATTTCTAACTGTAGGAGGACCTCCTCTTCGCTAAACTATGCGGCTAAGTGGAAGGTTTTCCGTCGTTGGTGTAGGGATCATTCTGTTGATATATTTGATCCCTCTATACCAGACATTGCTAACTTTCTAGTATACTTGTTTGACGAAATCAAACTGCAACCGGTTACTATAAAGGGTTATAGATCTATGTTATCTGATACCTATGCACATCATGATAGTTTACAAATTGGATCTAATGTCTCTTTATCGAAATTGGTTAGAAACTTTTCGATAAATAGACCCAGAACTCTTAGATTAATTCCTAAGTGGAATTTAGCTTGGGTTCTCCTTAAATTGAAGGAAAAGCCATTTGAACCTCTTGGGACAGTAGATTTCAAATTCTTATCTTATAAGACAGCTTTTCTCTTAGCTTTCTCTTCTGCCAGAAGAGTCAGTGAGCTTCATGCACTATCGGTGGATGATTCTCATTATCGTAGTGTTGGGAACACTATCACCTTCACTACTAACGTCGGTTTTTTAGCTAAGAATCAGGCTCCTAATAAATATCCGGAACCTATTGTTATTAAGGCTCTTCCGTCTTCAGACGGGCGTAGGCCTTTACTCTGTCCTGTTAGAGCACTACGTATCTATAAACAGAGATCTCAGTTCATCAGAAAGGGACGGAAACGTTTCTTTCTGTCTTTGATGCCTAATAGAAAGGACATTTCAGTCCATTCTATTGCTAGATGGATTCAGTTAACTATCCGTACTGCGTATGAAGATTTATCTTCTTCTCAGCAGTCTGTGCTTAAGATTTCTGCTCATGAAGTAAGAGCTCTTTCTACTTCCTGGGCTTATGCTAATAGTGTTGCTATTACAGATTTAATGAAGGCTGCTTATTGGTCTCAGCCATCCACATTTACTAATTTTTATCTCAGAAATATTGAGTCCATTTCTGGAGACCTGCATTGTTTAGGTCTGTTATCTGTTGCTCAGAATGTCGTCCACTAAACAGTTGCAACTATAGTTATGCAGGCTTTCTGTTCCGGCAGTGACTCCGTCCGGCTGCCCTCTTCGCTCTGGGCTATTTGACCCAGGGCAAGGGGAAGGGGGGGGGCGGGTGTTCCCTTAGGTCACCTGCTTTATAGTGAAAAGCAAGGGAATGCCTCCTCCAAGACAGTATTTCTGAGTCGCTTCCGGGATGGTTTTAAAGTGTAATATTAATGTTTAATTTCATTCATGTCTTATTTTTAAAGTGTAGCTCGGTGTGAAGCATTTGTATATGTCAAGTGTCAAACGGGCTTTAATATACAATACTCGGACACTTTTAAATGATTATAAAGAGTCTCAATTCTCTGGACTACTTTATTTATTGGCTTGTTTTAATAATAATTAGTATAAAGGTTATACTGGATATTAATAGAGAACATGAATGTTATTGTGCTCAATTATTAAGGGTAGTGTATCTTTCTAATTTAAATATTAAATAAGAAAGATACATGTAAAGCCTAATACTCCTTTTCTCCTTAAGGGGTTATCTCTTTATTTTATAATTGAGCTTATTGGATTTTCCTCTATGTCCTAGGCCCTCCAGCCTGTTTACTATTCAGCTAAGTCTGGGTCATTGGTACAGTATAAAAATGTTAAAAAATTTATAGTAATTTATATATTTTTTATACTTACCAATGACCCAGACGGGGATGGCCCTCCCTGAGTTGGGAACTCTTGCCTCCCCGCTGAGTACATAGCGCTGACCAGGCACTGCCAGTAAGAATGATATTTGGCGCCAATTTCGGGACGACTGCGTCACTGCGCATGCGCAGTAGAGTCGTACTATGGAGGTCCTTTAGGACATGATTTCTTTTTGTTTTGGATGCAAATTTTGGGGATTGGGGGGCAAAATTTGTGTTTGGCCCTGGTTTTTGTGGAGTTAGCACCAGCAGCTAAGTCTGGGTCATTGGTAAGTATAAAAAATATATAAATTACTATAAATTTTTTAACTTTTGCCATAATTCGAGTAATAAAACATCCGAGGAGACCTAAAGTAAATATGTTTTCTTGAAGTTGTATGTCTAAACTTCAAGTTCATTGAAAACATTTTTTGAATCATAGCTCTTAAATGGTTGTATTTCACAGTATTTGATCAGTTTTCATGCCTTCCCGAGTTGTCAATACTGGATCAGTCCAACGCAGTATGCCTAAAAATTTGCACGAAAACATCGAACGAGTATCCCACTGATTCTCAGAATGAATTGACGAAAAATAATTGCTTGAGTACTGGAAATGTATTGTGATAAGCCCTGGAAACTAGAATTGGTGCAGGCGACCTGAAATATCATACATGTAAGTTGTGGTCATAATAAAATGGTAACAATTTGAAGTAAACAGTTGTAAATGAATATACCAGGGCTTGCATTTTAGAATCATGACCAGGCTGATTGATAGGCCTGGTGAAGTGGTCGACCAGGCTGATTTTTCTTCACTGGGGCTGATTTATTTTTTTACACTTGCATGTGCATATTATATTGATATTTCATGTATATTGTGTTATTTGATGATTTTTTATAAATAACGATTAATAATTCCAACCCAATAGTCTTTTATTAATTTGCTATTGGGCTTTTAAGGTGCTATATAAGAATTTTGTTTATTTTGAAATTCCCACCCTTTATATTCCTTCAATTCAAATTAAATATACACAATTTATACATTAAAATGAAGGTTGGGAGATATAGAACACGAAACGTGTGTAATTAACTCAGAGGGTTGACAGCAGGCACCACTGGTTCTTGGAAGTCTGCTACCTTATTCGTACCAGAACTGACAATAAAATAATATTTCACGAGAACAACTTGTGGCCAAATGTGCTTCACATATCCAAGAACAAGGCTAGGGCATCAACATTTTTCAAAACACAGCAACAGTGTTGCGTGGGGGTAAATTAAAAAACTGTCACCTTTGTTGACATTGTAAATAATTTTCGATTTCCGGTCAACATCATCAGATGGAAAAAAGCATTGATATACAACGCCACCTAAAATCAAACAAAGAGAAGGATCGTTCTAGTGAAATATTATTGTATTATCAGTTCTGGTACAAATACGGTAGCAGACTTCCAGGAACCAGTGGTGCCTGCTGTCAACTCTATGAGTTGTTTTCATACATGCATCGAGTTCTATGCCTCCCAACCTTCATTTTGATGTATAGTTTGTGTATGTTTAATTTGAATTTAAAGAATATCCAAGGTGGGAACTTCAAAATAAACAAAATTCCATTACTTAAATAGCACCTTAACCAGGCAATATTAATACCATGCTGATCCATGTCTTGCGTCTTGGCACATATTCGTGATTTAGCCACCCTCCCCCCCCCCCCCATCCCCCCACACCTTTCTGCATGTTGAAAACAAGGTGCCCTATCTGTGTTCAAGCATACTCACTCAGTTTTGAAGACTTTAAAAGTCGATGGTGCACAAGTGAATTTGAAGCGAAATTAGGTGAGTAGAAATATGTTGTCATTACCTGGATGGGAGGAGGGAATCTGCAGAAATTACAAATTCTAGTGTAAACATTTCAGAATAAACGCTCAATCAGTCAGTGGTTATGTTTATTCTCTTTATTATAACAGATGCACATGGTTGTGTTGACAACACAGTCATACACAAAATAATTTTTTTTAAAGTCTGCCTGTGATATTCGCATGGCTTTTCCCACCATATGTTTAAAACTTGTGCCAGGCAAACAAATAGTAATCGCAATGGAATGTGTTAATAAATAAGGGATCCGAAGTCGTTACACTATATAAGGTTTATAAGGTCAATATCAACCCGTTTGTGCATTTATTTTGTACATACCCACCCCCTCATGTTTTCTACGCTCATCTGCGATCATCTTTTAGTACAGCCCCAGTGGAAGTACACAAATAAACCCGGAATCGCCCGATTGATTAGTCCCATTGCCGAAAGTTTATTTGTTAGCTTAACTTGACAAAGTCAAGATAAGCTATTGCCACCACATGTGCGGAAGTCTGTTAGTCTGTGAGTTAGTCTGTGAGTCTGTTCACATTTTCCTTTAGCAAGGGCTACACCCTGCCGTTCTTGTCTGATCGTCACAAAATTTCATATGCAGGTTTGGGGTCATGTCTAGATGAGAACGTCCTCTTTTGGTCATGATCGGTCAACCGGTATGGCTGCCCGAGCCCAAAAATCGAAAACCATTAGCACCATCTACAGGTTGTATTTATGAAGGGATTTCACTGTAACTTGGTAGGTTGCCTCTGTACAATGCCTAGATGAGAACGTCCCCTTTTGGGCGATGTCTGCCCAAGCCCGAAACCCAAAAATGTTTAGCACAGTCTGCAGGTCATGTTTAATATGGAGGGATTTCATTGTAACTTGGTAGGATGACTCCTTATGATGTCTAGATGAGGATTTCCCCATTTGGGCATGATCTGCCAACTGTGACGACTGCTTGAGCCCAAAACCCGAAAACCTTTAGCACACACAGTCTACAGGTCATATAGGAATTTCATTGTAACTTGGTGGGTTGACTTCATATAATGTCTAGATGAGAAAGTCCCCTTTTGGACGTGATGGGCAACTGTGACAGCTACAGGGGCCTGAAGCCCGAAAACCTTTAGCACAGTCTACAGGTCATATTTATGAAGGGATTTCATTGTAACTTTGTAGGATGACTCCAAATAATGTCTAGATGAGAACGTCCCATTTTGATTGCGATCATTCAGCCTTGATGGGTGCCCGAGCCCAAAAACCTTTAGCATAGGCAAAAGGTCATATTTATGGAAGGATTTCATTGTAACCTGTTAGGTTGACTCCATATAATGCCTAGATGATGACATCCCCTTTTGGTCGTGATTGGTCAGCTGTGATTGCCACAGGTGCCCGATGCCCGAAAACCTTGAGCAGTCTACAGGTCATATTTATGAAGGGATTTCATTGTAACTTCGTAGGGTCACTCCAGTTGATGCCCAGATGAGATTGTCCCCTTTGGTTGCGATCATTCAACCATGATGGCTGCCTGAGCCCAAAGACCGATAACCTTTAGCACAGTCTACAGGTCATATTTATGAAGGGATTTTATTGTACATTGGTAGGTTGACTTCATATTATGTCTAGATGAGAACGTCCCCTTTTGGACACAATTGGGCAACTGTGATGGCTACAGGGGCCCAAAGCCCAAAAACCTTTAGCACAGTCTACAGATCATAATTATGAGGAGATTTCATTGTAGCTTGGTAGGATGACTCCAAATAATGTCTAGATGAGAACGTCCCCTTTTGGTCGCGATCATTCAGCCTTTATGGCTGCCCGAGCCCAAAGACCTTTAGCATTGTCTATAGGTCGTATTTATGGAAGGATTTCATTGTAACTTGTTAGATTGACTCCATATAATGCCTAGATGATGACATCCCCTTTTGGTCGTGATTGGTCAACTGTGATGGCTACAGGTGCCCGAAGCCCGAAAATCTTGAGCACAGTCTACAGGTCATATTTATGAAGAGATTTCATTGTAACTTCGTAGGATCACTCCAGATAATGCCCAGATGAGAATGTCCCCTTTTGGTTGCGATCATTCAACCATTATGGCTGCCCAAGCCTGAAGCCCGAATACCTTTAGCACAGTCTACAGTTCATACACTTGCCCAAAAAAGAAAGTGTGCATTGCAGAAATTGATCAAACTCCAAAAAAATAATTTTGTAGGTGTAAAGACTTAAAGAGTGTTAACCTGTTCATGAATAAGTTATATTGAACACAAAAACAGCTTTCCCCGTTAAAATTGCATTAACGTTAAATGACGTGCTGCACGTTTGTGAAAAGGCATGTTTTGCACGTGGAGAGTCTGAAAATTCATGCAGCAGTGTGAATCCTGGGTATTTAAACACTAAAGTAAGGCCTTCCTATCGTTCACATTCAAACTTGCGCTGCTGTTAAAACGACTCCACATTAGCATGTCAAGATTGACAATGAATCAACGTCTCCTTGCCCTGGGTATGATTAGAGCTGGAAGAACACACAGAGAGGTTGCCCAGCATTTGAACTGCCACCGTAACACTGTAGACAGGCTAGTCCATCGACATGCACAACATGATGACGTTCGAGACCGACCCCACTCCAGGAGACCCCGAGTTACCACCCCTGCACAAGATAGGTATATCCGTGTTGTCCATCTCCGGAACCGGCAACAAACGGCAACGACAACAGCCAGGAACATCTCGGACCTGAGACGGATACATCCTCAAACAGTAATCAACCAGCTGAGAGAATACGGCTTATGTCCTCGAAGACCTGTAATTCGTCCGATTTTGACGTTACGTCATTGTCGTGCTCGACTGCAGTGGTGTAGAGTAGGGTTATGGTTAGGGTTAGCCTAACCTAATCCTGACTCTAACCCTACCCTAACCCAACCCTACCCTGACCCTACCCTAACCCTACCTAACCTAACCCTAACCCTACCCAACCCTACCCTAACCCACTTCAATGCTAACTTGTTCACTTCCATGAGGCGTAGATGCACAGCAGTAGTCGATGCAGACGGAGGTCATTCCAGATATTGAGTGTGTGACTTTTGTGTTTGACCCTTAGTGTCTTTGACTCTCCATGGCACCAAGAGTATTCGTCGTAGCGCAATGAAATTTCTCGTGTTGATCACAAATTGATTCATCTGTGATTGAATAAAATTTCCATGAATGAAAATGATATATATCTTTTTTTTAGTGTTATTTTTTAGCATGCACACTTTCTTTTTTGGGAGAGTATATTTATGAAGGGATTTCATTGTAACTTGGTAGGTTGACTTCATATAATGTCTAGATGAGAACAGCCCCTTTTGGACACCATTAGGCAACTGTGACGGCTACAGGGGCCTGAAGACCGAAAACCTTTAGCACAGTCTGCAGGTGATATTTATGAAGGGATTTTATTGTACCTTGGTAGGATGACTCCAAATAATGTCTAGATGAGAACGTCCCCTTTTGGTTGCGATCATTCAGCCTTGATGGCTTCCCAAGCCCAAAACCCCAAAACCTTTAGCATAGTCTATACGTCATAGATACATAGATATTTTTTATTTAACGGTATAAACATCAAATGTTGATACATCAGGTAAAAGAAAAGATATAAATTAACTAATAACAATCTGTTTACACCGTAGGGAGATGACATAGCCAGATTGGCTGTCTACCTGTAATCCCCCATAACATTTCACTCCAACATTGCTATATGATGGAAGACAATCTTCATTAACTCAGTGATATATTTGAAAACTGCAGATTGCAGACCATAAATTATAAATTACAGACTCAAACAGCGGACTCAGTTAAAAGACTTGGTGATCTCAATATGTTTGTGAATGACGAGATTACCAGAAGTTATTCATAGGTAATATAGCAGGTTAACTAGGAAAGGAAAGTAAACTATTCTTACTATGTAATTAAAACAAATATTGAATTGAAATTCCAGATACTCACAAAAGTCCCCATCACATTGATTGACTTCTTCATACAACATGAACTCGACAACCTGGATTGACATGAGGGCTCATATAAAATTGATTTTCAGTACTTACTAGCTTTGACAATCGGGGCAGTAGGGGTTATTGCATTGTGTGCTCTCTTGATATGATGATAGAAAGTTAGTTCTTACTTTCCTCCTAAATTCATTCCTGTTAGTAATGTCCCGTGTGGCTTGGTCCAAATTGTTCCAAATTTTAGGGAGTGCAAAAAAGGGTAATCTGTCTAGGGCCTTAGTTCTGGTTCTATTTTCACGTATAGAAGCCCTGATTGCCGGGTGTTCATGTATTGCGAGTCATTTGATACACTAAAGAACTGTTCAAATGATCGAGGAAGCACACCATTTTTCCAGTCGAACGCAAAAAGGCAGACTTGCATTTTATACAAGTCCGCAACTTTCAGAATTTTATCCTTGGCAAACAGTGGATCTGTATGAGAGTTAAAGTTTCTGTTGTTTATGATTCGAATGGAGCGTTTTTGTACTTTTGAAAGCTTATTAACCCCTCTAGCATTTCCCCGCATTTGGATACCATATAGCAGATGACAGTGCACAAGTGCATAGTATAGCGTTTTCATGACTGCATGGGGTAGGATTTTTTTGGCTTTATTATGAGCATAGTTTGTCCAACGAATCATTGAGAAGATTTTTGATATGTGATGCTCATAAGATAGGTTTTCATCAATATTTATTCCTAAAATTTTCAGGGATTGTTCTTCTTCGTGAGTTCCTACTCGTTTAATTGTCTGATTATTTATGGAAATATTTAGATGGTTTCCACAATTTCTATTGCGAGTTGGCTTAATGACAATATATTTTGTTTTGCTGGCATTTAGAGCAAGTTGGTTTGCCGAACACCAATCATTGAGTTTATTAAGTTTGTTATTGAAACGTGTGGCTAGGTGAATTTCACTAGGGGCCGAGTCGTACATGGATGTGTCATCTGCAAACAAGAGTAGATTTAAGGACGTAGATCGACTAATGTCATTTATATATAACAAGAATAACACAGGCCCGAGGACAGAACCTTGTGGTATGCCACATGTCACTGTGGCTGTGTTGGATCTGGCTGTGCCATATTTAACATATTGCATCCTTCCTGAGAGGTAACTTCAAAATCAATTATTGCTAATTCCCCTGAAGCCATATTTCTCAAGTTTACTTAATAAAATATCATGGTTTATCATGTCGAAGGCCTCAGAGAGATCCTTATTTATGGAAGGATTTCATTGTAACCTGTTAGTTTGACTCCATATAATGCCTAGATGATGACATCCCCTTTTGGACGTGATTGGTCAACTGTGACGGCTTCAGGGGCCCGAAGCCCAAAAACCTTGAGCACAGTCTACAGGTCATATTTATGAGGGGATTTTATTGTAACTTCGTAGGATCACTCAAGATGATGCCCAGATGAGAATGTCCCCTTTTGGTTGCGATCATTCAACCATGATGGCTGCCCGAACCTAAAGCCCCAAAATCTTTAGCACAGTCTACAGGTCATATTTATGAAGGGATTTCATTGTAACTTGGTAGGTTGACTTCATATGTTTAGATGAGAACGTCCCCTTTGGACGCAATTGGGAAACTGATGGATACAGGGGCCCGAAACCCAAAATCTTTAGCACAGTCTACAGGTCATATTTCTGAAGGGATTTCAATGTAACTTGATAGTATGACTTGTTTTGGAATAATTTCACTGTAACTTGGTAACTTTTGTTGATATACGTTAACTGTGAGGGCCACATACATTAACTGTGAGGTCATATTAACCCACCCCTCAGCTCTTTAGTACAGTGTACACCTCATATTATTTTTATCAAAAACATAGCATACAGGGAACAGAAATGAACATATCTTCCCAATTATCACAATTCTTGTCTTATTTCATAATCCTTTCATAAACATTGAACATTATCCTTTTCATCAAACACAACACACAAGTTAAGCTACAGTGTCATTGACACTTTCATTAGACTAACTTGACAAAGTCAAAATAAGCTACTGCCATCATGCCTGCGGAAGTCTGTTAGTCTGCGAGTCGGGTAGTCTGTGAGTCTGTTCACATTTTCCTTTAGCACGGGCTACAGCCCGCAGTTCTTGTCTGATCGTCACAAAATTTCATATGCAGGTTTGGGGTCATGTCTAGATGAGAACGTCCCCTTTTGGTCGCGATCGGTCAACCAGTATGGCTGCCCGAGCCCAAAACCCGAAAACCATTAGCACAGTCTACAGGTCATATTTATGAAGGGATTTCATTGTAACTTGATAGGATGCCTCTGTATAATGCCTAGATGAGAACGTCCCCATTTGGGAATGATCTATCAACCGTGATGGCTGCCCAAGCCCGAAACCCAAAAACTTGTAGCGCAGTCTGCAGGTCATGTTTAATATGGAGGGCTTTCATTGTAACTTGGTAGGATGACTCCTTATGATGTCTAGATGAGAATTTCCCCATTTGGGCGTGATCTGCCAACCGTGACGACTGCTCGAGTAATCTCACTAAAGATGTCATAAAATAATAGCATTTGGATGAACAATAATATATATTAGCATTCCAAAGAAGGAGTTTTTAGCTGGTAGTGTATACATATAGTATAGCACATTTTCTATGATGCACCAACCTAATATACTGCCAATTTGAGTGTGTTTGAATAAATACAGAATGTGGTGGTGGATTAGTTAATCTGCGGCGGGGAAGGTTTTTAACTCGGCAATTGAATAACAATTTATGAGAACAAGGCATTGGTAGCATTACCCAAAATTTTAGCTCATGGACCACTGGACAAACCCTGATGGGCCATGAGCTGACAATTTGCTAGTTCACCTTGTTTGTTTTAAAAATTTATATATCATTGGGTAGGAAATTTACTTTACCACTATTTTTACAAATGTTTGACTCATAAATGGGGTGTGGAAGGGGGGGGGGGGTGGTGACGGGTCAGAGCAGTATGTTGTTTTGTAGCCTGTTAGGTAAAGGTTAACTGCTAACTCAAATTATTTTTTCACCCTCCTTTTCATAGCATTGTCGACTCAATTGCAATGGTAATAACCTGAGTTTCAGCAAGTTGGTTCAATCCATTATTTTATAAATAACATTGTACTGCTGTGACCTTATTGTATCATTCATGTAATCGTAATTCTTTATTTAATGAATGATGCTTGGTGTTTGAACCTTTGTGGTCGTGTTGTTCTTTATTGGTGGCCAAATCTTAAAATGTTAAATCTTCTCAGGCCAAATATTCAGCCCAAGCCAAGCAGTGCTTCTCATTAACTATATCAGCAAAATAATGAATTCATATTTTAAAGTCACCTAGTAGTGCAGAAGCGTTCAAAGCTATAAATATTAAGTATATTATTGAGAATCTATATAGTAGAAATATTTTACAACTATTTACTGGAAACCACTCAACAGTGCATTGCAGTAAACAAATGCACAATATTTTACATTCATGTTATGGATGATGGGAATCTTTGAAAAACAATCTGTAAATAAATTCAATTTCAGCTTTGTTTTGAATGCTAAAACAAACGATTAAATAATAATCCACTCTCTTCATTCTGTACATGTAGATGAATTAATATCTACTTACATCATTACATACACATATATTCTGGTAAAGGTTAGCAATGATGTTTATGATCTCTACTTACTAGTATAGAATTGTTGGGCATGCTGCTTTTCTACAGGAACTGAGTTATGCAAGTGGAGCAGTTTGGGTATGATAGGGACAAAAAGTGTACCTACTCAGCACATTATTACTTAAAAATAGTGCACAATACAGTGACAGGACTTCTAGTTTCAACCGCTTAGTCCAAACTTGGCCCCACAATAGACCAATTCCCTTTAGACCAATTTCCACAAGGCCAATTCCCAAAAGACCAATTCCACTTAGACCAACTCATGCGTTCTACTTTTAAAATAATTCTATATGAATAATTTGATATATTTATAAATATTTATAAATGTATTTAATGTTATTGATATTCAAGTCTGAAAATAAGCAGTCTCATTTGCAGAATGAGGTCCACAGAGGTGGAATTTGCTGTTGCTATCCCATACAGTCAGTCAGTCAGTCTATCCTCTGGGTACCTCTTTCTGTTTATGTTTGAGACCTTAATTCAGATTGAGGTTCACAGAGGGTAAATTTAGTGTTGCTACCCTGCTGTGCAGGGTAGCATCACCAAATTTACCCTCTGGGGACCTCATTTTTCAGATGATAGTCTGCTTATTTTCTGGCTTGTTGATATTTTATAAACTGAAATGTTATTAACCTATATTTTTTTGGTTTTTTTGCGTATAAATATTTTTTTTTATCAAATAAAGTGCTTATCAGTTAATTGATGTTTTCTTAATTATCCTTAATCAGCCCTTAATCAATAACAGTATGTAGTTGGTCTAAGGGGAATTGGTCTTTTGGGAATTGGCCTAAAGGGAATTGGTCTAAAGGGAATTGGTCTAGTGGGAAGACACCCAATATAATTGTTTGGTTCAGTTTGGTGCATCCTATATATAACAAAGTCAAACTCCCTATATCAGTACAGCAATTAGTTTCCAATTCTCAATTTCACTTTGATAATTATGAATATCCTACATTAGTAAACAGTGCAAAGCAGTGTGATCGAATGAGGTCTACTTCTGATCAAAGACTCTGATATCAGAATCTATCAATCTCTCAGATTATTTTTTAAATGAGACATATTTAACTCTTGAGGTGCTGATCAAAAACCAAAAGTGGACATGTCTTGTGATTTTATACGTGAATTATTCTTTTTGTCCCCTGAAAAATTTTTTTGGGGACTATAGATATCAGCGGTGTCCATCAGTCCGTCCGTGCATCCGTCCCACTTGGTGTCCCCATGATAATTCCAGTTTGGATCAATTGATTGGATCAAATTTTGGTATGTGGCCTTCTTAGCCCTAACCACAGGTCAAGTTCGAATATGGGTTCAGCCAGATTATTTTTATTAGAGTTGTACCCCTTTTTCGACTTAGAAATTTCAAGATTTGCGGTGTCCGGTTGATAACTCCAGTTAGGATTATTTGATCAAAAGAATTTTGGTATGTGACTTTCTGGGGTAATAATACAGGTCAAGTTTGAATATGGGTTCAGACCGATCATATTTACTAGAGTTATGCTCCTTTTTCGACTTGTTTTTTCGGGGGACATGTGGCCGAGCGGCCTTTTATTTTTAATTGAAGTAGCCCCCCCCAATATTATAAACACCCATGAAATAATGAAATGGAGTTTCCACCCAGTAAGCAGTTCTAAACCTGTGAAAAAGTTAAGAAAACATACACAAAGCTTAAGCCTATGGTCGTGCATGTTGAATGTAGAGGTACAAATTATCTTGTGTTTTTTATGTTTTTTCAAAGAATTTTTGTTGTTATCTGAGTGGAAACTCCACTCTGCAAGTGTATTAGTGGTAATCCATTCTCCCAATACTGTTATGCTTTTCTCCTATGTCTAGCATGACTCTGCATGAGCAAGATTTGTGTTTGACATTATTTTTTAGCTTTTGAATACGATAACCATGGATAATGGATGTTATTGGTAAAAGAGCAAATTTTTCAATACGCCAAAAAGTTCACGGAGTGAACTGATACGGCTTCAATATCGAGTATGAGACCCATTACTGTTAATTACAGCTTGACAATGCCTTCTCATGCTCCCAATCAGGTTCCTGGTGGTCCTTTGTGGGATGTTGTTCCATTCTTGGACCAGCATGGCACCAAGCTCCTGGACACTTCTTGGATGGACAAGACGGGCTGAAATTGCAAGCTGCAACTCATTCCAGACATGTTCAATTGGATTGAGGTTAGGGAATCTTGCTGGCCAGTCCATATGCTCAATCCCCCCCCTCCCCCCCTCCCCCCTCTGTCGGTACTCCCCGACAGCATGGGCAACATGAGGACGAGCATTTTCATCCATCAGAATGAATCTATCACCCACAATACCTGCATACATACAATCTGACGTGGACATCCAGGATCTCATCAGTATACCGTTGTTCAGTCAATCTACCACGTTCAAGGATATAGAGCTTTGTTCGTCCATCCCAGCTGATGCCGCTCCAGACCATGATTGACCTTCCACCATGGCGGTCATGCTCAGCAATGTTGGCTGCATGGAATTGCTCTCCTGGTCTTCTCCATACCCTATCATATCCATATCTGTGTGGTCTAGGCAGTATCTTGACTCATCTGTAAAAAGGACAGGTCGCCAGTCTTCTCTGGTCCATCCAACGTGGTCCATGGCCTATTCATATCGTGCCTGGCAGTGGTTCTGGGACAGTGGAATGCGAATACATGGTCTTCTCGATCGGAGACCACCTTCGTGCAACCTTGACCAGAAAGTCTGCGTCAAAACATTTACCCCGGATGCATTCTGAAGGTCACTGCGAAGCTCGGTTGCTATGGCAAAGCGGTTCCTACGGGACTGAATGATCAAAAACCGGTCTTCATCTGCAGATGTTGCCGTGTCTCTGCCACCACCATGCTGCCTTACTGGTGTGTCATACTGCTGAAATCTTGCCTAGGCTCTGGTGATCACTGTATGGTGCACACCAAGGGCTTCACCAACCTGGTGATGGGTAGCCCCCTGCTCCACCATCCCTACAGCCCGCCACATTTCTGCTTCAGACAAATGTCGTCTTGCATTTGCCATATTCAATCATTAAATCACAAGGGTTTGTGTTGAAATGAAGATTGAATACCCTACACATGTCATGTACATGTAGACAGTACACAAAAACATCATGAAAATCGAGGGGTACATGCTTTCCATGACTGTCACGAAAAGTCTGCCTGTCAAGAGAGCTAATGTAATCACTGGGGACCATCTCAATACATTCCTCAATCATATCCATCAAAAATATCGCAAATATGTCAAGAGCAAATTTCACAATGATGTGTCAAATATTTGGTGCTTAGCAAACTTTGAGCAGTATAGGACCTGGTAGCCATTGCATGTGATGCGAATCCTCTAAACAATATTATATGATTGGCTAATCTTGCCAAAATACCAATATTTCCGTCATGAATTTGCTGTACATGTAGATGCTGTAAATCACCCTAAACTCCAATAAATGAAGCTTGATAAAGTTGGTTTTGTACCAAATTGTGTACAAATACACAACCCAGGCCTGGAAATAAAGTACTTGTATTGCAACTCATTGGCAGGTTATACTGTACAGCATGAAAGTTGGTTTTGTACCAAATTGTGTACAAATACACAACCCAGGCCTGGAAATAAAGTACTTGTATTGCAACTCATTGGCAGGTTATACTATATAGCATGGAGGTATTCAGGTAACCCATGGGAAAAAGGGAGTTGTGATGCTTCTCCACCTTTTCTGTTTTTACAACACCAGTCACAATTTTTTGCATCTGAACCCTTTACCCAATGAATTGCCTGCATCTGCCCGCGTAATATGCAAATTGAGCAGTTGAAAAAATTAAATTTTTCAAAATATTTCAACAAAACCATATCATGTGACTTCTCATTGGAACGAGCTCATTGAGCTCGTTCCAATGGGGGTCACATGATATGGTTTTGTTGACATTTTTTGAAAAATTAAAAAATATATTTAAAATAATAAATTTTGATATCATCTGCGTTGGGTAAATAAAGGGTTAACAGGATTTCCGCTAAAAATATCAACAACTAACACGTGATCTTGCTGAAGCAAGATCGCACATTAGTTGTTGCTATTTATTTTGGTGGAAATCTTTCAAGATGGAAACAGCATGCCATTCTATTCATATTGACTTGCGATAATTCCAAAAGATTATCAAGTCTTTGGGAGAGGGTGGAGGAGGGCAGGGGGGGAGAGGTCCTCGGTTCGAATCCCACCTGCGGCAACCGTGTTGTGTCCTTGGGCAAGACACTTCTCCCGCATTGCCCACGTGGGGGCACGGTGACGCTGTGTACTAAGACGTACTGCATGATGATGGTGCACTTGTCTTCAACCAATGCTAACCCTGCTTGTGTGGAGTTAGTATGTTGAGGAGCTGACAGTTGCTCGCCGTTGCTCGTTGGCTCTCTCTGGGTACTCTGGCTTCCTCCACCTGAAAAACTGTCATGGTCATGATTAGCCATTGTGCAGAAATATGTGACCTTCAAAACACCAATAAATAAATAAATAAACAAATAAATATCAAGTCTTTGTGGCAAAACAACAATGAAAACGTGCAAGGTTAGTAATTCAATAAAGGTTATGTTATATTACTTTGTTGTTACCTGTAGTTCGTTCACATGTTTTACAATTGACATAGCCTACGGGGAGCGCGGTGGCTCAGTTGGTAGAGGTGCAGGCTGCAAGCCGAGAGGTCCTCGGTTCGAATCCCACCTGCGGCAACCGCGTTGTGTCCTTGGGCAAGACACTTCATCTCCATTGCCCATGTGGGGGCACGATGACGCCGTGTACTAAGGCGTACTGCACGTCGTTGGTACGCATGTCTTCAACCAATCTAACCCTGCCTGTGCAGCAGTGCAGAGTTATGATGTTGGGGAGCTGGCAGCTGCTCGTCGTTGCTTGGTGGTTCTCTCCGGGTACTCAGGCTTCCTCCACCCGTAAAACTGTCACGGTCATGATTAGCCATTGTGCATAAATATGTGACCTTAAACATCATTAAATAAATATGACGTAGCCTACACGTAACCTAAATGGTCGTTCATGGGCCTGCAGCAGTCGCTCGTAGGTTTTTTCCAGGCCTGCATTCAGTCTTTTATTTAATGTCCTGATACCAATTAACCGCAATAGCTTGCAGCGATTGGTCAATGCCTCGTCGATTTTATTTTATGTCGCCGGGCATGCGCATATGTCTACTGTCGGCGATTCTTATGTCCACTGTCAAGGAAAGCGTCTCGTTGCCATGAGCAATGGTTCATCGCAATGTCTTTTTTCACTTGAAATCAACTGAGACAAATACATTTAACTGAAGTAAAATGCACACAAAAATACCGTTATTACATACAAACAGATTAGTTATGTAAACATGGGTAATTATTTATGAAACTGATTAGATTATAAGGCCTCTTTTCATTAATTTACTGTAACATAAACTGAAACGAATCAAGAGCATGTCGCCCCGTTGATTGCGTGCGTAAACCTTGAATAAAGGGAAATCACTCCAGTCTGTTATGATAAAAGTTAACACCTTACCGAAACAACGTCTGCTTTCTAATATTCGCTGTACAACAACAAATTTTAAAATGATTTGAATGAAGTGATTTGTGTAAGAACGGGACATATACGTTATTCTGTTTGTTGACAGGGACATGGTCTCACTTTCCCTGCATCAAACATGCATTCAACCTCGGCTAACGCCTCGGTTGAATATAAATTTCATGCAGGGAACGTGAGACCATGTCTCCTGTCAACAAACAGAATAACGTATATTGTTTACAAAAATATCAGTGAACAATAGGTTAGGCCACACAAAGTAGATCTTCTGTTTCTCAGGCCATTATTTGTGAAATTGCATGCGTGCGAGCGGTTTTTTATTTTATTTTTTTATTTCAGTAATTACTTCTTTGCCATCAAAAGTTCATGTTCTTGGTTCAAGTTTTAGGCCTCATAATCTACAGAATAGCATGGGTGGTGGTGTATTTCATCCCTTGAGTGCAAGAAGGCTTTGCAATGCTAAATTCATAATTTTTTTAACTTGGGTAAAATATCAGACATAAACCATTTAATTTTTATTTTTTTTAAGTTTAAATTGGTTATAAAAAGAGAGCATGCGGCAGCCAAAAGGACCAAGCGGGAGGGCCTGAGAAACAGATTTTTTTGTTTTTTAGGCCTTACCAGATTGTTTTTACAAAATTTAAAATCGTGTGCATGTGAAATTCCTGGTTCTTCAGTTGACAGATTTTCATTCAGTTTATGGCAGTACTTCTAGGCCAGGAAATAACCTGCGAATGATCATTTAGACAACATGAGGGTTACGTCAATTGTAAAATATGCCAACGAACTACAGGTTACTACAAAGCAGTACAAAGACAATATAATGCAACATAAATTAAATTCCTAATCTGGTATGTTTTGCTTCTTGGACTTGACAACCTCTTGTGACTAGTTAGACTCAGACTCATTGCAATTGGTTGCTCATTTTATGATAGCTAGACTGTGAATTATCTATCGTAGATTATCTAAAAGATATTTCTCGATATCCATCGACTGGATGGATATCAAGGAATATCCCTCAGTAGCTTCCTGAATGATGTCACGCTACGCTGCATCACGTTGCTTTGAAGGAACGATCAGCTGATCTTTGTTATTGTTTTGAAATGTACGCATTTGGGGTCGAATTAGGCTGAATATTGTGCAGTAAAATGTCTCGTATCATATAATAAAAAAGAAAATCTTCTCTATTTTAGTCCGTATCTGGAATTATCTCGTGAGTGTGGTCCTGAAAGTTTTATTTTTCACAAGCGCTCGCCTGAGTGAAAAATAATATTTTGAGGTCAACACGATGAATTTTTTCAGTATTTTCCTAAATGACGTTATGCTTCGGCACATGACGTAGCCTCGAACGTCTCCTTGAAGAAATGATTAGCAGCTTTTTGTTATTGTCTTGAAACTGTTTGCAGTTGATTTGGGCTGAATATTGTGCAGCAAAATGTCACATAGCACATAATACAAAGAAAATCTATGCTATTGTAGTGAATATCGGGAATTATCTTATTCGTGTGGACCTGAAAGTATTATTCATGAGATAATTCCTGATATTCACTAAATCAGCATAGATATCCTCTATGTACCCACGTATTGGTAGAATGGCATGCCATTTATGTTTTAATTTCTGCCACAATATACAGCAAAAACTAATGTCAAAGGGAGATCACACATTATATTTATTGTGGCTGAAATTCTGTTAAGATGTAAACAGCATGACTGACGTAGTAAAACAGTAAAGGTGTCAAAAGCATCACAACACGTTTTTATAGGTAACCACCACGCTATGTAGCATAACCTGCTAACAGGTTATGATGTAAGCTCTTTATTTTCAGGCCTTTTCTGGCGTACACCACACAAAATTATAAAATGTTACGATTATGTTAACTCGGTTAACTAAATGAAAGTGTATTGAATAGGGCAAACATTTTTGGCTTCACTTTGGTGGAATACTTGACTCCACACAACTCATGTATGCTGTATGATTGTATGGCTGGTCTGAACCTTCAACATCCGCATGGACTACCTGAAGCTCACCAGTCAAATAGGGATTCATACAAAATTTAAAACCATTTTTGTTTGCCAGTATTTAAGTAATTATCATCACTTAGTCTTTCAGTAATCATCATAATTTATTCATAGTTTTTTTAGTTTAACTTGATAAAGTCAAGATAAGCTATTGCCATCACATGTGCAGAAGTCTGTGAGTCTGTTCAGATTTTCCTTTAGCACAGGCTACACCCTGCAGTTCTTGTCCAAGCGTCACAAAATTTCATATGCAAGTTTGAGGTCACGTCTAAATGAGAACGTCCCCTTTTGATCATGATCGGTCAACCGTGATGGCTGCCCGTGCCCCAAACCTGAAAACCTTTATCACAGTCTACATGTTGTATTTATGAAGAGATTTCATTGTAACTTGGTAGGATGCCTCTGTATAATATCTAGATGAGAACGTCCCCTTTTGTTCATGATCTGTCAACCATGACGGCTGCCCAAGCCTGAAACCCGAAAGCTTTTAGCACAGTCTACAGGTCATATTTAATATGGAGGGATTTCTTTGTAACTTGGTAGGATGCCTCCATAATGATGTCTAGATTAGAACTTCCTCATTTGGTCGTGATCTGTCAACTGTAACGACTGCCCGAGCCGAAAACCTTTAGCACAGCCTACAGGTCATATTTATGGAGGGATTTCATTGTAACTTGATAGGTTGACTCCATATAATGTCTAGATGAGAACGTCCCTTTTTGGTCACAATTGGTCAACTGTGATGGCTACAGGGGCCTGACGCCCAAAAACCTTTAGCACAGTCTACAGGTCATATCTATGAAGGGATTTCATTGTAACTTGGTAGGATGACTCCAGATAAATGTCTAGATGAGAATGTCCCCTTTTAATCATGATCATTCAGTCGCGACAGCTGCCCGAGCCCAAAACCTGAAAATGTTTAGCACAGTCTGCAGGTCGTATTTATGGAGGGATTTGTAACCTTGTAGGTTGACTCCATATAATGTCTAGATGATAACATCCCCTCTTGGTCGTAATTGATCAACTTTGACGACTACAGGGGCCCTAGCCCAAAAACCTTTAACACAGTCTACAGGTCATATTTATGAATGGGATTTCATTGTAACTTGGTAGGATGACTCCAGATAATGCCTAGATGAGAACGTCTCCTTTTGGTTGCGATCATTCAACCATAACAGCTATCCGAGTCCAAAACCTGAAAATCTTTAGCACAGACTACAGGTTGTATTTATGAAGGGATTTCAATTGCCCAAGGATGATTCAGTATAATGTCTAGATGAGGACGTCACCTTTTAGTTGCAATCGGTCAACTGTGATGGCTACACAGGCCCGAAAACCTTCAGGACATTCTACAGGTCGTAATTATGAAGGGATTTCATTGTAACTTGATCGGATGACTCGCTTTGGAATAATTTCACTGTAACTTGGTAACTTTGGTTGAAATACATTAACTGTGAGGGCCACATTAACCAATCTCACAATTCTTTAGTATAGTGTACACATATTATTTTTATGTGTACCCATACTATGTATGGCACACATAATGCCGGCATCCGGGGTGGCCATCCGTCGTTCGTCCATCCTTCGTCTGTCTGTCTGTCTGTCCATCTGTCCATCCATCCATCCATCCATCCGTCCATCCATCCGTCCATCCATCCGTCCGTCTGTCCGGCGTCCGTATCCATTTCTTTGGCATTCGATAACTTGAAAAATATTGCTTGGATTGTCAAGTTACTTCATATTTGTGTTCAGGTTACTGATGTGCCGAGCTGTATAGTTTTTGGTGTAAATCTCATAACTTGATCCTGAGATATTAACTCTTTATCCTTCAAATTGAGAATTCTTCCAATCCCTTTGGCATGAGATAACTCAAAAAATATCAATCCAGTTGTCATGTTACTTTATATATATCTTCAGGTTACTGATGTTCCGAGCTGTATAGTTTTTGGTGTAAATCTGTTATTTTTATCCTTTAAATTGAGAAAATTCCTCCCATCCTTTTGGCATGAGATAACATGGAAAATATTGCTTGGATTGTCAAGTTACTTTATATTTGTGTTCAGGTTACTGATGTGCCAAGCTGTATAGTTTTGGGTGTAAATCTGATAATTTGATCCTGAGATATTAACCCTTTATCCTTCAAATTGAAAATTCCTCCAATCCCTTTGGCATTCGATAACTTGAAAAATATTGCTTGGATTGTCTAGTTACTTTATATTTGTGTTCAGGTTACTGATTTGCCGAGCTGTATAGTTTTTGTTGTAAATCTGATAATTTGATCCTGCAATATTAACCCTTTATCCTTCAAATTGAAAATTCCTCCAATCCCTTTGGCATTCGATAACTTGAAAAATATTGCTTGGATTGTCAAGTTACTTTATATTTGCATTCAGTTTACTGATGTGCCGAGCTGTATAGTTTTTGGTGTAAATCTGATAAATTAATCCCAAGATATTAAGTTATTAACCCTTTATCCTTCCAATTGAAAATTCCCCTAATCCCTTTGGCATTCGATAACTTGAAAAATATTGTTTGGATTGTCAAGTTACTTTACATTTGTGTTCAGGTTACTGATGTGCCAAGCTGTATAGTTTTTGGTGTAAATCTGTTATTTTGATCCTCAGATATTAACCCTTTATCATTCAAATTGAAAATTCCCCCAATCCCTTTGGCATTCGATAACTTGAAAAATATTGCTTGGATTGTCAAGTTACTTTATATTAGGGCTGTCGCGATTATTTGATTAGTCGACTAACCGTCGACTATTGAAGTAGTCGACGTTTTTTATTTTTAGTCGATCGTCGTTCATTTTCAAGGTGGTACACGTCTACTACACGTCGGGTCTAAATTGCATTGTTTTGGGAGGTGAATGATCAATGAAGGTGAATAACTTTAAATATCTAACCATAGTTAACATTCATATCCGGAAGACTGTACGACTGTCACTGACTGTGTAAGAAAGAACACTCACAGTTACTCGAGAAGAATAGATTCTTCTGAATTTCACCAGTCTTGTACACACAAATGCACCCATTGGAAAACCCAAAGCGCGGAAGTGACAAAATTATGACGAAAGTCAGAACGTCAGATCACTTCGCAAAGTTCGGAACTTCAGACTAAGATCCAATTTTAACAACTGACGAGGGAATGCATAGATCTCAATGTTCAAAATTTCGAGAAACTTATTGCAGAAAGGAAACATATGCAGGAACGTTCTTTGGTAAATTCATCGGCTTCAATCTAGTTCAAACTTGGACCCGCAGTCAGTAGTATTATTTTTGGGGTTGGTAGGTCCTACAGGACGTACCAACCCCAAAAATTATAGTACGGACTGTGGGTCCAAGATTGGACTACATGTAGCTTCAGTCGGGACCAATTTGTTGTTCCCACAACCCCACTTTGTCGGAACACACTGGTGCCATTGTCATTTTCAGAGTTTTACGAACAGAAGAATGATTTGCTAAAAAATCATGGGAAGCGACTATTAATCGACTAACCATCGATTACTGGTCACGATTAGTCGATTACAAAAAATGATAGTCGCGACAGCCCTACTTTATATTTGTGTTCAGGTTACTGATGTGCCGAGATGTATAGTTCTTGGTGTAAATCTGATAATTATACCCCCGCAAACAAAGTTTGGGGGGGTATGTAGGAATTACCCTGTCTATCCATCTGTCCGTTCGTCTGTCCATCCTTATAAGCGCAACTCCTCCTAAACCGTTTGAAGAATTTTCATGAAACATTACACAATGGAAGAACTCCATATGAAGATGTGCATGAAGCAATATAATTCCGTTCTGACATTTCCAAGGGGAGATAATCTAACTTATACATTTTAATGTACCAAAAAGGCTACAACTGAGGTGCGGGGGGTATCACTTTGTGAGCTTGCTCACAGTACCTCTAGTTTGATCCTGAGATATTAACCCTTTATCCTTCAAATTGCAAATTCCTCCAATCCCTTTGGCATTCGATAACTTGAAAAATATTGCTTGGATTGTCAAGTTGCTTTATATTTGTGTTCAGGTTCCTGATGTGCCGAGCTGTATAGTTTTTGGTGTAAATCTGATAATCTGATCTTGAGATATTAACCCTTTATCCTTCAAATTGAAAATTCCTCCAATCCCTTTGGCATGGGATAACTCAAAAATATCAATCCATTTGTCATGTTACTTCATACATGTATTCAGCTTACTGATGTGCCAAGCTGTATAGTTTTTGGAGCAAATCTGATAATTTGATCATGTGATATTATCCCTTTATCCTTCAAATTGAGGTCTCCTCCAATCCATTTCTTCAGCATGCGATAACTCAATAAATGTTAATCCGATCATCAGGTTACTTTATATATCTATTCAGGTTACTGATGTGCTGTGCTGTATACTTTTTTTATGTAAATCTAATAATTTGATCCGGAGATATTAACCCTTCATCCATCAAATTAGGCAGTCCTCCAATCCATTTCTATATGTACCTATACCATGTATGGTGTACATAATGTCGGCATCCAGGGTGGCCCTCCATCATACAGCTTTCTACTAGTTGCACATATGGGTACACATCTGATGATTTCATCGGCCTATTTTTTATTGAAAACATAGCATTCAGGGAACAGAAATTAACATATTCCCAATTATCACTATTCTTGTCTTATTTCATGATCCTTTCATAAACATTGAACATTATCCTTTTCATCAAACACAACACACAGACAAGTTAAGCTACAGTGTCATTGACAATTTCATTTTGTTTTACTTGCAGGTACTCGATGCTGGAAATAGCTTTATGATACTGCAGGAAGAAGATGAATCTGGCTGTAAAACAAAGGTGGTTGTATCTAGAACAGATGGTATTGATGTGGATGATCCGAGCAAGTAAGAAATATTTCTTCCGTTACCCAAATTAATCGTTAAAGCCTCAGATTGATTTTTTTGATAATTATTACCTTATACATGAACACAGCTGCAGATACAGGACTGCAGAGACTCTGTGGTTATGGTAGTGTGACTTCAAAGTGAAAGGTCCACAGTTCGATCGCCACAAGAGGTAACTGTGTTGTTTACTTGGGCAAGACGCTTAATCCTGATTGCCCACATGAGCGGTGGGGGGTAGGCACAGTGGCATTGTGTACTAAAGCATAGTGCCCTTTGATGGTGCACTTGGATTCAACCAATGCTAACCCTGCTTGTGTGGAGTTGGTACATTGGGGAGACTGACAGTTGCTTGCCACTGAGCAGTGGTTCTCTCCTGGTATTCCACCTTCTTCCACCCATAAAACTGGCCGACATGAGGTGACCCTGGCTGTCCAAAGTGTCATTAATCCCCTATAGAAACAAAAACCAAAAAAAAGCTGCAGATAACCCGACAGTGCACAGGCAGCCAACAATGGTGTAGAAACATTGCAAAGATAAATGCAGCCTGCCGGTTGAGTTATCAAGGAAGAATACACTTGGTGGCAACGTTTTTAATATAAAAGTAACAGTTTGGGAGTGCAGTGGTTAGGGTATTGGACTTCAAACTGGAAAGTCCATGGTTCAAACTCAACCTGCAGTAACTGAGTTGTGTCCTTGGGCAAGGCACTTATTATCCCCCCCATAAAACAAAGTTTTGGGGGTATATAGGAGTCAACTTGTCGGTCAGTCGGTCTATCATCGTCGTCGGTCCGTTGCACATGTAAACTTGTGGAGCGAACTACTTCCACAGTTTTAACCGCATTTTCATGAAACATCACAAAAATGATCAACATGATGAGAGGAAGTGTGTGACATAATTTTTTTCCTGCTCAGTTTCAAGATGGCCGACTGACTGGTGGCTATATTGGATTTTGCAAAATCCATGTGGAGCAAACTACTTCTTCAGTTTTTACTGCATTGTCAGGAAACTCAATATGAATGATCGACATGATGAGGAGAAGTGTGTGACATAATTTTTTTCCCAATCGGTTTCAAGATGGCCGACTGGTGGCCATATTAGATTTTGCAAAATATTTGTGGCGCAAACTACTTCTTCAGTTTTTGCTGCATTGTCAGGAACTTCAAAGTAAATGATCGACATGATGAGGAGCAGTGCGTGGCATAATTTTTTTCCTGATCGGATTCAAGATGGCCAACTGACAGATTTTTTTTACTAACAAAATTTGAATGCCTCTTTCAGTCACCCACACTAGACGGTATGCCATGGTGGGGATATAGTGGGCAACAGGCCATCTCTAGTTCCTGATTGTCTTCATGGGGACATGGTGAACCTGTGTACTAAGGCTTGCTGTTTTCAAAATTTTGCTTTACCCATTTAGCGTTCACCTGGTCTGAGCTTTGGTTACTTATCGTTCGTTCCCCTGTACTTGATTTAGGTAACCCATTAGGTAACCTAAATATATATTGAATTGCAAGTGTTCTGATAAATGAACTGTTGTATCATAGCCAAGTTGTTGCTCCTTTGGGCAATATACTGATGAATACAGATGAATCTTTAGGAACAATAATGAGGCTGTGTTGCAGCAATTCAGATACAAATTAGTTGCAATTATAGCCTAATCTTGGCATGGACTAGCATGATGCAGAAGAGTATGGAATCCATAATCACTGTTTGTGGCAGAGACATGAATTATTGCCATATTGTGATTTTGTACCTTTGTTACATCTTAAGATGATCAACAGTTTAAAATGATGTTGAACATCAACGCGTCATCATCATAGGTGTTTGTGTCTGCATGAAGTTTATCTGCTCTGTTCGCCAATAATTTGCCAACAGAGCAGCTATACTTAAAACAAATGCAAGCACCCGAGCAACTGATGATTGGTTGATGCTCAACACCATTCATTCATACTGTATCATTCAACTTGGCGAAAATTTTGCATTACCTGGTGATAATTTGGCACGACCCGTTTTTCATTTGCATGTTTTTCATTTTAAGTAACCTCCATGCAACCCTAAAAGCCATTCACCTCAAATCAACAGGCCCGTGAATCCAAACTACTATTCATGAAAATCGCCATTAAATTTTATTATTTTTGACATTTTGCCTCAAAAGCATTGCATATGACCCCTCATTGGAACAAGCTCATTCCCATGAGGGATCTACACATGTTTTGAGGCAAAAACTGATATTTTTTAGTTAATCAATATTTGTTTTGCAACTGATGTCTGCTAATCAAGTTCAGTAAAGAGTTAATGCTTTAGCATTTTACAAGCCCATTGCGGCCAAGACATGTTAACCTCAGAAAAGATTTTTCAGGGAACTTGAGTGCAATTTTCAGTGAAATTGGATAAATTTCAGGGAAAAGTAAGTGCCCAAACAACATACACTGGAAGAACTAAAACATTTCAGTTTTCGGACCACCACTGGCACCAGGCTGCATCCAGTGGTTCATAGGTTAGCAATTTACTGATGCCCTTTATCTTTATGCATGTTTAAAAATCATTGGTTGAATATCCTCACACCTCCCTCTTTTCTTCCAAGCCCCTGCCTCTCCCCTGCTACCTCCCCCATCCCTACTACCACCAACTGTGGTTACAGCTTGATCAAAGTGCACTAAACATACAATTCCCTTCTGGAATGGGCAAGAAAGTGTAATTCTATTCCTCATAATGCACACAATTTTATCCAACTTTCCCTTTTTAGCTCACCTGACTGCAAGTCACTGTGAGCTATTGCCATCACTTGGCATTCGTCGTCTGTCGTCCATTAACTTTTGCAAACTTGGCTTCTTCACGGCCATTCAGCCAATTTCAGACATATATTGCACAAACCATCCCTGGAGTATACCCTTCTTATTTTGTTCAAATGAAGCGGCTGCCTTCTTCGGGCTCTGGTCAATGATGGCAAAGCCTAAAATTCTTTTAAAATCTTCTCATGAACCACCAGAGAGATTGCCTTGATATATGGTATGGAACACTCTTTGATGTTGAAGATTAAAGTTTGTTCAAGGAAAGTTGGTAGATCAATATTTGAGCTCGCTGTGGGCACATACCCATTTTGGGCTCTGCCCAAAATTTCTATTTCAAGAACCGATGGGCCGATTTGAACCAGATTTGGCATGTAGTATAAGTGGGTCCAAAGTACTTGATTGATGCCCTAATTTTTTTTTTTTCGTAGCCCCCGTGGGTATCCCAGGGGCTAAAAATAGAAAAAAATTCAAATACCCATATTTCCCAAACTACACAGAACAGAGAACTGTTATTTGGTTTGAAGCATCCTTTTTACTAGTAAAATGGATTAAATGAAAAATGGCCTTCGGTTGTGTCAGGGTGTTCTATAGGGGCATTTGAAAAAATGCTGAGTCAGCTTATTTGCAAAAATTGAAAAAAAAAAAAATCTTCAGAACCGCTGATCAGAATCTTTTGATTTTTAGCTCAACTTGACAAAGTCAAGCTGAGCTATTGCCATCACTTCTCGTCCGTCGGCGTACGTACGTATGTACGTACGTATGTACGTACGTACGTTAGTATGTTAGTACGTTAGTATGTACGTCCACAATTTCCTTTGGCACACCTCACAGGTCGCATTTATGATCAGATTACTTTGAAACTTCTTACGCTTGTTTGGGGTGACCTCTAGATGGGAGCTATCGATTTTCTTCAATTTCCGTAAAAAAATGTTGCCGCGGCCAACATTCTTAGAACTTAGTTTAGTCAAACCACAGTATTTCCCTTTGGCACATCCTACAGGGCACATTTATGATTTGATTGCTTTGAAACCTGATACGCTTATTTAGGGTGACCTCTAGATGGGAGCTATCGATTTTCTTCAATTTCCGGCAAAAAATGTTGCCACGGCCAACGTTCGTAGAACTTAGTTTAGTCAGACCTCAATATTTCCCTTTGGCACACCCTACAGGGTACATTTACGATCAGATTGCTTTGAAACCTGGTATGCTTGTTTGGGGAGACCTCTAGATGGGAGCTATCGATTTTCTTCAATTTCTGTCAAAAAATGTTGCCGTGGCCAACGTTCTTAGAACTTAGTTTAGTCAGAAGACTCAATATTTCCCTTTGGCACACCCTACAGGGTACATTTCTTATCGGATTGCTTTGAAACCTGGCATGCTTATTTAGGGTGACATCTAGATGGGAGCTATCGATTTTCTTCAATTTCCGTCAAAAAATGTTGCCGCGGCCAACGTTTTTAGAACTCAGTTTAGTCAGACCGCAATATTTCCATTTGGCACACTCTACAGGGCACATTTATGATTTGATTGCTTTGAAACCTGGTATGCTTGTTTGGGGAGACCTCTAGATGGAAGCTATCGATTTTCTTCAATTTCCATCAAAAAATGTTGCCGCGGCCAACGTTCTTAGAACTTGGTTTAGTCAGAAGACTTGATATTTCCCTTTGGCACACCCTACAGGGCACATTTATGATCGGATTGCTTTGAAACCTTTCATGCTTGTTTGGGGTGACCTCTAGATGGGAGCTATCGATTTTCTTCAATTTCCATCAAAAAATGTTGCCGCAGCCAACATTCTTAGAACTTAGTTTAGTCAGACCTCAATATTTCCCTTTGGCTTACCCTACAGGGCACATTTATGATCGGATTGCTTTGAAACCTGGCATGCTTGTTTGGGGAGGCCTCTAGATGGGAGCTATCGATTTTCTTCGGTTTCTGTCAAAAAATGTTGCCACTGGCAAAAAAACTGACATTGGTCCCAATGATCTTCAATTTTGCCATTTCATTTATAACTTACCAAGTTCAAGTTTGTCAAGTTGAGCTACAATGTCATTGACACTTTCATTGGTATACAGCATCCATAGGATGGTCAAATACAAGTGTGTTCAAATCGAGCCCCTCGGTTCATATCTGGGCTCAACACAGGAGCCCAGATAATTAACTGTGGGTGCTATGGGGAATAACCTTTAAAAGTCTTCTTCTTCAGATCAAACAGTGGGTCCAAAGTACTTGATTGATGCCCCAATTTTGTACAGTAGAATGGATTAAACGAAAAATGGCCTTCGGTTGTGTCAGGGTGTTCTGTAGGGGCATTTGAAAAAATGCTGAGTGAGCATGTTTGCCAAAATTAAAAAAAAAATCTTCAGAACCGCTGATCAGAATCTTTTGATACTTGGTATACAAAATCTCTACAGAGGTCAGATTGTGGTTTGTCCAAATTGAGTCCCTGGGTTAATATTTGGGATTCCTATGGGAGCACGAATATTAACTTGGTGCAATATGGGGAATAATCTTTAAAAATCTTTTTCTTCAGATCCACCAGTCAGATTCTTTTGATATTTGGTACGCAGCATCTCGAGGGGGATAGATTCAAGTTTGTTCAAATGGGATCCCTGGATGAATATTTGGGCGCTTTGTTGGAGCCCAAATTTTAACTTAGTGCATTATGCAAACTTTTCTTAAAAAATTTTCTTTTTCAGACCCACTAGTGAGAATCCTTTCATATTTGGTATCTGACATCTCTAGAGGTGTAAGATCTGAATTTGTTCAAATCGAGTCCCTGGGTTAATATTTGGGCTATGGGGAATAACCTTTAAAAAGCGTTTTAGGCTCACTTGAGCCTCTGGTTTAGACGTGGTGTTTCTTTACATGAACTGATTTCTGTGAGGGGACGTTCCGGCCTTTGTGGGTGAAAATTTTTTCTCAGTGTCAGTATATCATAATTGTGTTATTATCTGTGCAAATACCATTCAGAACTTTCTGGGAATAAGCACCTCAGCTATGATGTAATAAAACAGAGCAAAAATCAGCGTTATTTACTATTTGAAAATATTTCTGTTGTGTATCGATATTCATCCGTAACTTTTCGATATATTGTGGAAGCAAGGTGAATTTCTGGGAGCAAATTGTGCCGATTTTTAAACTGTTCTTCTGCATTGCCGAAGTGTATCACAGATCAAGTGGATAACTGAATAAAAAATGAGTGGATATTGAACTAAATAAAGAAATAATTCTTTAATATTCTTTTTTGTACATTTTATTCACAGATGTCATTATTAGCTTAACTTGACATAGTTAAGATAAGCTATTGTCATCACACGTGCGGAAGTCTGTTAGTCTGTGGGTCTGTGTGAGTCTGTTCACATTTTCCTTTAGCACGGGCTACACCCCGCAGCTCTTGTCTGATCATCACAAAATTTCATATGCAGGTTTGGGGTCATGTCTAGATGAGAAGGTCCCTTTTTGTCACGATCGGGGAACTGGTATGGCTGCATGAGCCGAAAAGCATTAGCACAGTCTACAGGTCGTATTTATGAAGGGATTCCATTGTAACTTGGTAGGATGCCTCTGTATAATGCCTAGATGAGAATGTCCCCTTTTGGGCATGATCTATCAACCGTGATGGCTGCCCAAGCCCGAAACCCAAAAACTTTTCGCACAGACTGCAGGTCATGTTTAATGTGGAGGAATTTCATTGTAACTTGGTAGGATGACTCCTTATGATGTCTAGATGAGAATTTCCCCATTTGGGCATTTTCTTCCAACCGTGACGACTGCCCGAGCCCAAAACCCGAAAACCTTTAGCACAGTCTACAGGTCATATTTATTGAGGAATTTCATTGTAACTTGGTGGATTGACTTCATATAATGTCTAGATGAGAAAGTCCCCTTTTGGACGTGATTGGGCAGCTATGACGGCTACAGGGGCCCAAAGCCCGAAAACCTTTAGCACAGTCTAGAGGTCATATTTATGAAGGGATTTCATTGTAACTTGGTAGGATGACTCCAAATAATGTCTAGATGAGAACGTCCCATTTTGATCGCGGTCATTCAGCCTTAATGGTGCCCGAGCCCAAAAACCTTTAGCATACGCAAAAAGTCATATTTTTGGAAGGATTTCATTGTAACCTGTTAGGTTGACTCCATATAATGCCTAGATGATGACATCCCCTTTTGGTCGTGATTGGTCAGCTGTGATGGCTACAAGTGCCCGAAGCCCGAAAACCTTGAGCACAGTCTACAGGTCATATTTATGAAAGGATTTCATTGTAACTTCGTAAGGATCACTCCAGATGATGCCCAGATGAGATTGTCCCCTTTGTTTGCGATCATTCAACCATGATGGCTGCCCGAAGCCCGAAAACCTTTAACACAGTCTACAGGTCATATTTATGAAGGGATTTCATTATAACTTGGTAGGTTGACTTCATATAATGTCTAGATGAGAACATCCCCTTTTGGACATGATTGGGCAACTGTGACGGCTAAAGGTGCCCGAAGCCCAAATACCTTTAGCACAGTCTGCAGGTCATATTTATGAAGGGATTTCATTGTAACTTAGTAGGATGACTCCAGATAATGTCTAGAAGAGAACGTCCCATTTTGATAGCGATCATTCAGCCTTGATGGATGTCCGGGCCCAAAAACCTTTAGCATAGGCAAAAGGTCATATTTATGGAAGGCTTTCAGTGTAACCTGTAAGGTTGACTCCATATAATGCCTAGATGATGACATCCCCTTTTGGTCATGATTGGTCAACTGTGATGGCTACAGGTGCCCGAAGCCACAAAACCTTGAGCACAGTCTACAGGTCATATTTATGAAGGGATTTCATTGTAACTTCGCAGGATCACTCCAGATGATGCCCAGATGAGATTCTCCCCTTTGGTTGCGATCATTCAACCATGATGGCTTATGAGCCCGAAGCCCAAAAACCTTTAGCACAGTCTACAGGTCATATTTATGAAGGGATTTCATTGTAACTTGGTAGGTTAACTTCATATAATGTCTAGATGAGAACGTCCCCTTTTGGACACGATTGGGCAACTGTGACGGCTACAAGGGCCCGAAGCCCGAAAACCTTTAGCACAGCCTACAGGCCATATTTATGAAGGGATTTTAATGTAACTTGACAGGATGACTCGTTTTGGAATAATTTTATTATAACTTGTAACTTTTGTTGATATATGTTAACTGTGAGGGCCACATACATTAACTGTGAGGTCATATTAACCCACCCCTCAGCTCTTTAGTACAGTGTACGCTTCATATTATTTTTATCAAAAACATAGCATACAGGGAACAGAAATGAACATATTCCCAATTATCACAATTCTTGTCTTATATCATAATCCTTTCATAAACTTTGAACATTATCCTTTTCGTCAAACACAACACACAAGTTAAGCTACAGTGTCATTGACACTTTCATTTAAATGTAGGTGGATGTCAATAGGTGATGTGCTTAAGTCACCTATTTTTTTGTTTTGGTTCTCATAAATTGACCAAGCTAAATTGAAATGAATAAAACAGAAACTAACGTGGATATAAGAGAAATATTTATAACTAGACTTTATGATTCTGGAGAATCATGGCTTTTCCCGATGAGATTCCATGATTTTTCATGCCCCCACAGTGTCTGATGAATTGTTTTTAACTGTCTCACTGAAGTTCCTTCATTGATGTTATGAGAAAGGTGAGTATAGTAGTCTCAGATGACTCAGTTTGATAAACAAATTGTTTAGGTAAAAACCATCATTAACAGTGGAGTGGGTTAATGCCAATATCGTCGTTCAACAAGTCAATGGCTGACAAAAGGAGTTATGTTTGTTTGACACATACCCACTGAGTGCTGTGTCTATTTGAAAATGGTCCATTTTATCTCAAATGTATCCAAAATATTGATGTCTGGCAGCTTGTAGAGGGTTAACAAGTGCTAACAGGAATATTTTTTATTCATGCAACTTGTAATGTCACATCAAGAACTGCGAATGGCCATTTTCTCTTTAAAATCTACAGGATGTTTTCAGAGAAATCCAGGGAGAACATGAATTTTAAGCTTTTCATGGGTATCATTGTTTTTCCAGCCCAAAACGGGTTAAGTGTTGTTTTTGGAATACTCTTATTACTTCCAAAAATAATTCTCAGTGAATTCTACTTCCACTTATTTTGATCTCTCCTCTCAACTTCGGGTGCTGTGGGTATGCAAACACAGCCCATTTTATCAATATTTTGATGTTTGAGAACCTGTATAGGGTTAACGAATGCTTACAGGAATATTTTGTACATGCAACTTGTAATGTCACACTAAGATCTGAGAATGGCCATTTTTTCTTGAAAATCTACGAGATGTTTTTAGAGAAATCCTCGTATAACATGAATTTTTAACATTTTGAGGGGTATCGCTCTGAAGCCAGCCCTAAACGGGTTAATGCTTCGTTTTGTGAATACCTTTATTACTTACAAAAATGATCCTCTGTTAATTCCACTTCCAGTGAAGGAGGTTATGTTTATCTCGCAGGTACACATTGGGTGTTATGGGTGCCCAAGAAAAGCCTATATTCTCAAAATGTCTATGCTTGGCAGCCTCTGGTGGGTTAACAAATGCTTACCGAAATATTTTGTCCATGCAACTTGAAATGTCACTCTACGACCCGCGAACGGTCAATTTTTCTTGAATTTTTTTTCTGAGAAATCAACAGAAAACTGGAATTTTAAGCTTTTAAGAGGTATATCTCCTTAACTAGTCAAAAATGGGTTAAGACCTCGATTTCTGAATACACTTACTACTTACAAAAATGTTTCCCTGTCAGTTTTGCGTCCGGTAAAAGAAGTTATGTTTCTCTGTTGCATTCCCATTTGATGTTGTTGGTGTCCAAATACGCACTGTTTTTTTTCAAAATTGTCACATTTAGCAGCCCATGGAAGGTTAACAAATGCTTACCGGAATAATTTATACAATCAGCTGGTAATGTGACACCAATACCTATCAATGGCCATTTTCTCTTGAAAACCCTACCAGATGTTTGTAAAGAAATCCAGGGAAAACATAAATTTTTAAGCTTTTGATGAGTATCACTATTAACAACCACAAAAGGGGTTAACGCTTGGTTTTTTGAATACCCTTATTACTTACAAAAATGGTCCTCAGAGAATTCCACTTCCAACAAAGGAGATTATGTTTATTTCTCAGGTCCAAGTTGGGTGCTGTGCGTGTCCGAAAACAGCAATTTTCAAAAAAATTATGATGTTTGGCAGCCTCTAGAGGGTTAATAAACGCTAACCGGAATATTTTATCCATGCAAATTGTAATGTCACACAAAGATCTGTGAGTAGCCAATTTTTCATGAAAACCTACAGGATGTTTTTAGAGAAATCCACAGAAAATGGGAATTTTAAGATTTTAAGGGGTCTCTCTCTTTAGCCTGTCCAAAATGGGTTAAGACTTCGACTTTTGAATATCCTTACTACTTACAAAAATGTTTGTGTATAAATTGTGCGCTGATAAAAGAAGGCACTTTTCTTTCTGGAGTACCCATTGGGTGCTGTTGGTGTCCAAAACAGCCCATTTTTTCACAATTTTGACATTTAGAAGCCCGTGGAGGGTTAACAAATGCTCACCGCAGTATTTTGTCCATGCAACATCTATTGTCACAGCAAAGCCTGGGAGTGACAAATTTTTCTTGATTATCTACAAGACTCGTTTAGAGAAATCCACGGAAAACATGAATTTTTTAGCTTTATGGGGGTATTGCTGTTTAACCAACCCAAAACGGGTTAACGCTTGTTACCCTTATATTACAAAAATGATCCACGGTACATTCCACTTCCAATAAAGGAAGTTATGTTTATCTCTCGTGTATCCTTTGGGTGCTGTGGGGGCCTGAAACCGGTCCATTTCATCAAAATTTAGATGTTTGGCAGTCTGTGGAGGGTTACCATATGCATCACCTGATATGTCGTGTGTATCAAATGTCGTGTCATAGGCAGGTCAAGCAATGATGAATGTTTAAAAAAAATCTACAAGACGTGTTTCGAGAAAGTGCCTATAAACCCAAATTTTGGCAGTTTTTTGCCTATTCTGGCAAAATAAGGGTTAAATCGAAAATTCCGCTTCGGTACATTTTTAGATTTTGTGCCCCTCTATGAGTGTGCAAAATTTTGTGAAAATCGGTTTGAAAATGGCTTCTGAATCGTGCGGACAAAATGTGTGGAAAAAAAAAAAAAGAAAAAAAAAAAGAACTAGATGAAGTGATTGTGCCCGCACAATACACAGGATTTTCCTCCTATTTTTCGTCTCAAAATTGAGAAGAACGCAGAAAAACGGATTTTTGATGAGCCTATTAACATATTGACGGTAGACGATATAATGTCAAGATTTTTTTTCACAGAAACCCTGTTGTTTGATGTAAATCACTGGGGTCTTCTCGTTTGACCAGCAGCTATTGTTCAGGAGAGACGTGTGATAGCTACCATGATATTTGGAAGGTTGTTGTCGGGTTTCGGGATTAGTACAGAGAAATTTGCAGAGGGGGTAATGTCCAGAGGGTCATAGACTTCTAGTAAGGACAAAGTCTACCCGAGAATATTTTGCAAAGTTCAGTACTCATAAGATTCAATCTGAGCAGTTGTAGCATGTGCTGCCCTGTATTGGAGAGCATTTGTGGGGGCTCTATGTTGTATAAAATTGCACTGGGTCAATTTTTATTTATTTATTTTTTTTTTTGGGGGGGGGGCATTTAGGGGACTTGCCCACCCCCTATCCCCCCACCCCTTAATTCCATGGCTACACTACTGAATCAAAACAGCAGCAATGTCGTCAGGATCTCTATGCAGTCTGCCAGCTCCCAGAGGTCGCATCTAATGAAATTCTGTACTGACCGCCAAGGCTCCATACATTGGAACAACCATAGACATTTCAAACTGCGCGTTATTACTATGTCGACCTCAATAAATGTCAACGAGTGGACGACATTTGGCAGTAAATCCATGTCACTTGTAATTCCCATTCAGAAGTATAATTCCAGGCCTTCGGGGTGCTGTATTACTTTTGGCTTCCATGTCAGAATGTTAGGAAGCAAATGGGTTTTTGCAGGTAGGTAACTGTCCGGATATTTCCTGTAATCAAAGTTTCAATGATTTTTCACTCAAAACGTAAAATGACACTGAACGCCTACCCTGTATAATCTAAAAGCGCATATTTTTCTGAATATAACTGTTCTCTGTCATAAATGCATGTATTTAGATCTGAGTGCCAGCATGTCTCAATGTGACAAACACAAATTGTCATTACGCCATGTTGAGCAGTGCAGAGGCTTCTAACCATGTGAAGTGAATGACAGTGCGTTTTTTAAACAGATGGCTTCGGCAAGAGAATGGTGATGAGTACTCTCCCTTGATGTGCAGAGCTTTGTTTTCAGCATCGGATTCCAAGTTTCCTTTCTTGCTTTCACAATTCCGTTATTTGAAACGTTTTGTTTTCGAAATAACAGCATATCAAAATATTTCTTTATTGAGTAAAAATTCTTCCAATATATTTACCACTATGTATTGTTCTTTGGGGGGGGGGGGGGGGGGGCACCAAATTTCTTGCCGGAACCCAAGGTAAACTATTTGATTTTTGTGGGACATCACTATTCACTGGATTGGCAAAGCTCGCTAACTTCGTGTCAACTCAAGAAAGTCGCCCGCTTTTAATGAATTAAGTTGGAACAAAAATGGCCCACCTGGACCCAATTTAGGCGGAACATTATGGCCCTCCTGCCATTCTGACAATGACAAACATGGATTTGTATGACCACAACATGTGTAGGCCTAAAATCAAGATTACCCAATCATGTATTCTGTTGTCACATTAAGGGAATTCCACCAGACATTGGTCATATTTCCCCAACCCTTCCTGTTGCTTCTTATCTACATGTACGTCGCAGGGTAGATGAATAATTCTCAGTTATTTATCTATGCCGTGAGCTCTTATGGTGAAAGCCTGAAATTGAAACGCGGTACCAGAAGGCAATTAACTTCCCCGGCCCGAAGTCAGCATTATTTAAAAATTCGACATGGGTGTGGGGAGAGGGGGGGGGAGGGGACAATTCTGTACCTAAGGCTAATTCGAACTTGGACCCAAAGTCCGTAATATATTGGCATACCCAAAATGCACAGCCCCGCCGAGGTGAGGGAGTGTATTGGAGGGGGTCCCCCCCCCTTCCCGATTTTTTGTAATAAGAGTCTCTGATAACTATTCTAGAGCCTCATAATGCCTCATTTGAGGATTGTCATGGCTCTGCGTTTAGTCAATGGTTAACACAATAGGCCTGCTTTTTAAGCGAACGATCTTTTGGTTCGCCTGGAGGTCGCCTGAATTGAAAAATACGCGAACGAAAAATGGGTTGCTTCGAAATCTCCGGCGGTTCGCGCAAAGTTTTTGATGGTTCGCGTAAATATTGTTTGTAACGATGAGCCGTACACGTGTGAGAATTGTTCCAAATTGCTTCGTGGATTGCCGCAAAAATTTGATACAGTCCGATTCGGTAATGGCAGCCAGGCTAATTAGGGATGTGTCGCTATGTAATGTCTACACAGTTAGTAACAATCTGGCAATACCGTCGGAATTGCCACCGTCATCAAATTCAATGAGGACGGGGGAGGGGATGAGTAGCTGGAGTCATATTCCCATAAAAAATAACAGACTCTTAGTGTTCTACTTTCGATTTCAGTTTAGGATACAAAATACCATGTAACATTATGAACAACGTTCACTGAAATTGAGGTCGCCGGGTGCAAAATGATCAAGGTTTTTCAGACGTGTTTCCTGGCTTGGATACCAGAGTCTGTAGAGTCTAATCTAATGCGTGTTTGCCTTGGGTGGGGGATGGGCAGTCGCGTCGGATAGTTTTACTGGTGGAGGAAGAGCCTCAACATCCAAATTCTGAATAACGGCCACTTTAACCCGCCTCGTAGTACAGTTTTGTCAGGTCAAATTGGTGATCTAAAAAAAAAAGTTTGTTTTTTGATCAAAAATTTTCAGTCCAAACCGGGCCAAAAAATTTCCAGGTAAAAAAAAAATTGTTTTCGTCTCAAAATTGAACAAAACACATAAAAAAACAGAAACAAAAATTCCGAATTTTGGTCTAAAAGTCCGAACCGGAGTGGTAGTTCTCCAGCCATCAGAAGCCAAGTGAAATAAAACCCTATTCCCATTTGGTGAGGAAAGGTTTAAAGATACCGTGAATGTTGCCATTTCAATCACGGAAGCCTTATACGATTCAAGAACGCCCAGTATTCTCATGCCGAAAAGAGGGTGTATGGACCGTTGAGAGGCCGAGAGTGTATTTTGGCGACTGCCCGAAGGCAAACTCAACAAAATTGTACTTCCAAACTACGGGGAATCTTTTTACCTGTATACGGGCTACACATTCTCAATCACCACCGCTTTTAACCCAATCCGGTAGTACAGTATAATTAGGTCAAAGTACCAGTCTGAAGACCGATTTTTCGTTTTTTGGTGTAGTGCAAAAAAAAAATGTTTTTTTCGTCTCAAAAGTGAACAAAACACATAAAAAACAAAAACAAAAATTTCCGGATTTTGGTCGAAAAGTCCGAACCGGAGTGGTAGTTCTCCAGCCATCAGAAGCCAAGTGAAATAAAACCTTATTCCCATGGGGTGGGGAAAGGTTTAAACAGACCGTGAATGATACCATATGAATCACGAAATCCTTATACGAGTCAAGAACGCCGAGTATTCGCATGCCAAAAAGAGGGTGTACGGACCGTTGAGAGGACGAGAGTATACTTTTGGCGACCGCCTGAAGGCAAACGCAACAAAATTGTGCTTCCAAACTACGGGGAATCTTTTACCTATATATGTGCTACACATTCGCAATCACCGCCGCTTTTTACCCACTCCGGTAGTACAGTATAATTAGGTCAAAGTACCAGTCTGAAGACCAATTTTCGTTTCTTGGTGGTGGTGTGTAAAAAAAAAACATTTTTTTTTTCGTCTCAAAATTGAACAAAACACATAAAAAACAAAAACAAAAATTTCCGAATTTTGGTCGAAAATTTCGGAAGTCCGAACCGGACCGAAAATTTTCAGTGCAAAAAAATTTCTTTTTTTTCGTCTCAAAATTGAACAAAACACATAAAAAACGAAAAAAAAATTTTTCGATTTTTTGGCCGCCATTTTGGATTAACAAAAAATCGAAACGAAATTCTTTCGATTTTTTTTATAAAGCGGTATTATTTCCTTCAATTTGGAACCCTTTTAGGGGGCTCTTTATATTTAAATCTCGATATTTCAATCCAAAATGGCCGATTTTTGAGATAACTTTCCGTTTTGTGAAAAATTTTGGTAGAAAACATAAAAAATGGAAAAAAATACCGATTATATTTGTTTTAGACAAGAGTAATTCTGACAAGTCTGTCAAAAAATTAAGTCGATAGCTTTTTTCTTTCATGAGATATTGGCCTACGAAGCTTTGGGCGTTTTTGGGCATTTTTGCCCACCAAGAAACATTTTCCCCCAAATACTGATGGTTTTATTTTTTAGAACTCATGGCCGTCATTGATCGTGCAAAGTTTGAAAAAAATCTTAAAGACCGTTTTCGAGAAAACTCTTTCCCCGATGTGTTGGAAAAACAAAAAAAAAAAACAAAAAAAAAAAAAGAATAATAATCTTGGCAATAACAAATAGATTTTCCTTTCAGAAAAATCCAAACAAGAAATTTTTTTTCAATTTTTGGTCACAGTGTTCCGAAGCCATGTTTGACTGCTAGCAGAAGCCAAATTAAGAAGAACTCCATTTCCAAAAGATGATAACTGTTCATGTACACTGTGACTTCAACATTTCTACCCTTAGAAGCTTTCAAATCGTCCCCCTTGTTGAGTACTGTGACGGCAAAGTAGCCCGGTCGAAACAAAAATTTCCAACTTTTGGTCGAAAATTTCTAAGTCCAAACCGAAAATTTTTCTGGTGCAAAAAAAAATTTTTTTTTCGTCTCCAAATGGCCTGAAACGCATAAATAACCGAAAATAAAAATACGATTTTTCGGCGGCCATTTTGGATTGTCGGAAATTCGAATCGAAATTTTTTCGATGGTTTTTTCAATTCGGTGATACAGTCTTCATTTCCAACCCATTTTGGATGGTTCAGCATATCCATGTCCCGAGATTGAGTTAAAAAATGGTCAAATTTTGAAAAAAATTTTCGTTAAGAAAAATGTTTTGGCAGAAAGGTGTTAACTACATACATTTTTGTACGATATGCTGATAGAGGGGTGTATTGGTGACATGTCTGCGAAAATTTCAAGTCAATCGCCCTTTCCAGTCCAAAGATATGAGCTGCCGACTATTTTTGTTAAAGGGTTAACAAAAACATTTTCAGAAAAATGGGAATATGACGAGGGCTTACAACTTATGACCCTTTATGAGTACAGAAACTTTAAAAAACATCGTCAAGAGCGTTTTCGAGAAATAGTGAAAATAAAAGTGTGGAAGAATAATAAAAAAAAAAAAAAAACTAGATGAAGTGATTGTGCCCGCACAATACACAGGATTTTCCTCCTCTTTTTCGTCTGAAAATTGAGAAGAACGCAGAAAAAAGGATTTTTGATGAGCCTATCACCACATTGACGGTAGACGATATAATGTCAAGATTTTTTTTTACAGGAACTCTGCTGTTTGATGTAAATCACTGGGGTCTTCTCGTTTGACCAGCAGCTATTGTTCAGGAGAAAAGTGTGATAACTACCATGATATTTGGAAGGTCGTTGTCGGGTTTCTGGGTTAGTACAGATAAATTTGCGGAGGGGGTAATGTCCAGAGGGTCACAGACTCCTAGTAAGGACAAAGTCTTCCCGAGAATATTTTGCAAAGTTCAGTACTCTTAAGATTCAATCTGAGCAGTTGTAGCATGTGCTGCCCTATATTGGAGAGCATTTGTGGGGGCTCTATGTTGTATGGCATTGCACTGGGTCAATTTTTATTTTTATTTTTTTATTTTTTATTTTTTTTTGGGGGGGGGGGGAGCATTTAACATTAATTCCATGGCTACACTACTGAATCAAAACAGCAGCAATGTCGGCAGGGTCGCTTTGCAGTATGCCAGCTCCCAGAGGTCGCATCTAATGAAATTCTGTACTGACCGCCAAGGGTCCATATATTGAAACAACCATAGACATTTCACACTGCGCGTTATTACAATGTCGACCTCATTAAATGTCAACGAGTGGACGACATTTGGCAGTAAATCAAACGCCTTCCCTGTATAATCTAAAAGCGCATATTTTTCTGAATATAACTGTTCTCTGTCATAAATGCATGTATTTAGATCCGAGTGCCAGCATGTCTCAATGTGACAGACACAAATTGTCATTACGCCGTGTTGAGCAGTGCAGAGGCTTCTAACCACGTGAAGTGAATGACAATGCGTTTTTGAAACAGATGGCTTTGGCAAGAGAATGGTGATGAGTACTCTCCCTTGATGTGCAGAGCTTTGTTTTCAGCATCGCATTCCAAGTTTCCTTTCTTGCTTTCACAATTCCGTTTTTTGAAACGTTTTGTTTTCGAAATAACAGCATATCAAAATATTTCTCTATTGAGTAAAAATTCTTCCAATATATTTACCACTATGTATTGTTCTTTGGGGGGGGGGGGGGGGGGGGAGGGGTCACCAAATTTCTTGCCGGTACCCAAAGTAAACTATTTGATATCTGTGGGACATCACTATTCACTGGATTGGCAAAGCTCAACTAACTTCGTGTCAACTCAAGAAAGTCGCCCGCTTTTAATGAATTAAGGTGGAACAAAAATGGCCCACCGGGACCCATTTTAGGCAGAACATTATGGCCCTCCTGCCATTCTGACAATGACAAACATGGATTTGTATGACCACAACATGTGTAGGCCTAAAATCAAGATTAACCAATCATGTATTCTGTTGTCACTTTAGGGGAATTCCACCAGACATTGGTCATGTTTCCCCAACCCTTCCTGTTGCTTCTTATCTACATGTACGTCGCAGGGTAGATGAATAATTCTCAGTTATTTATCTATGCCGTGAGCTTTTATGGTGAAAGCCTGAAATTGAAACGCGGGTACCAGAAGGCACCTTCCCCGGCCCGAAGTCAGCATTATTTAAAAATTCGACATGGGTGTGGGGAGGGGGGGGGGGGGGCAATTCTGTACCTAAGGCTAATTCGAACTTGGACCCAAAGTCCGTAATATATTGGGCATACCCAAAATGCACAGCCCCGCCGAGGTGAGGGAGGGTATTGGAGGGGGTCCCCCCTTCCCGATTTTTTTTAATAAGAGTCTCTGATAACTATTCTAGAGCCTCATAATGCCTCATTTGAGGATTGTCATGGCTCTGCGTTTAGTCAATGGTTAACACAATAGGCCTGCTTTTTAAGCGAACGATCTTTTGGTTCGCCTGGAGGTCGCCTGAATTGAAAAATACGCGAACGAAAAATGGGTTGCTTCGAAATCCCCGACGGTTCGTGCAAAGTTTTTGATGGTTCGCATAAATATTGTTTGTAACGATGAGCCGTACACGCGTGAGAATTGTTCCAAATCGCTTCGTGGATTGCCGCAAAAATTTGATACAGTCCGATTCGGTAATGGCAGCCAGGCTAATTAGGGATGTGTCGCTATGTAATGTCTACACAGTTAGTAACAATCTGGCAATACCGTCGCAATTGCCACCGTCATCAAATTCAATGAGGACGGGGGAGGGGATGAGTAGCTGGAGTCATATTCCCATAAAAAATAACAGACTCTCAGAGTTCTACTTTCGATTTCAGTTTAGGATACAAAATACCATGTAACATTATGAACAACGTTCACTGAAATTGAGGTCGCCGGGTGCAAAATGATCAAGGTTTTTCAGACGTGTTTCCTGGCTTGGACGCCAGAGTCTGTAGAGTCTAATCTAATGCGTGTTTGCCTTGGGTGGGGGATGGGCAGTCGTGTCGGAGTTTTACTGGTGGAGGAAGAGCCTCAACATCCAAATTCTGAATAACGGCTACTTTAACCCACCTCGTAGTACAGTTTTGTCAGGTCAAAGTGGTGATCTAAAAAAAAAAGTTTGTTTTTTGATCAAAAATTTTCAGTCCAAACCGGACCAAAAAATTTCCAGGTAAAAAAAAAATTGTTTTCGTCTCAAAATTGAACAAAACACATAAAAAAACAGAAACAAAAATTTCCGAATTTTGGTCTAAAAGTCCGAACCGGAGTGGTAGTTCTCCAGCCATCAGAAGCCAAGTGAAATAAAACCCTATTCCCATTTGGTGAGGAAAGGTTTAAAGATACCGTGAATGTTGCCATTTCAATCACGGAAGCCTTATACGATTCAAGAACGCCCAGTATTCTCATGCCGAAAAGAGGGTGTACGGACCGTTGAGAGGCCGAGAGTGTATTTTGGTGACCGCCCGAAGCCAAACTCAACAAAATTGTACTTCCAAACTACGGGGAATCTTTTTACCTGTATACGGGCTACACATTCTCAATCACCACCGCTTTTAACCCACTCTGGTAGAACAGTATAATTAGGTCAAAGTACCAGTCTGAAGACCGATTTTTCGTTTTTTGGTGTAGTGCAAAAAAAAAAAATTTTTTTTTCGTCTCAAAATTGAACAAAACACATAAAAAATAAAGACAAACATTTCCGGATTTTGGTCGAAAAGTCCGAACCGGAGTGGTAGTTCGCCAGCCATCAGAAGCCAAGTGAAATAAAACCTTATTCCCATGGGGTGGGGAAAGGTTAAAGGAGACCGTGAATGTTGTCATTTGAATCACGGAAGCCTTATACGAGTCAAGAACGCCGAGTATTCTCATGCCAAAAAGAGGGTGTACGGACCGTTGAGAGGCCGAGAGTGTACTTTTGGCGACCGCCTGAAGGCAAACGCAACAAAATTGTGCTTCCAAACTACGGGGAAACTTTTTACCTATATATGCGCTACACATTCGCGATCACCGCCGCTTTTTACCCACTCCGGTAGTACAGTATAATTAGGTCAAAGTACCAGTCTGAAGACCAATTTTCGTTTCTTGGTGGTGGTGTGTAAAAAAAAAATTTTTTTTTTCGTCTCAAAATTGAACAAAAGACATAAAAAACAAAAATAAAAATTTCCGAATTTTGGTCGAAAATTTCGGAAGTCCGAACCGGACCGAAAATTTTCAGTGTAAAAAAAAAATGTTTTTTCGTCTCAAAATTGAACAAAACGCATAAAAAACGAGAAAAAAAAATTTCGATTTTTTGGCCGCCATGTTGGATTGACGAAAAATGGAAACGAAATTCTTTCGATTTTTTTTATAAAGCGGTATTACTGGCTTCAATTTGGAACTCTTTTAGCGGGCTCATTATATTTAAATCTCGATATTTCAATCCAAAATGGCCGATTTTTTAGATAACTTTCCATTTTGTGAAAAAGTTTGGCAGAAAACATAAAAAATGGAAAAAAATACCGATTATATTTGTTTTAGACAAGAGTAATTCTGACAAGTCTGTCAAAAAATTAAGTCGATAGCTTTTTTCTTTCATGAGATATTGGCCTACGAAGCTTTGGGCGTTTTTGGGCGTTTTTGCCCACCAAGAAACATTTTCCCCCAAATACTGATGGTTTTATTTATTAGGACTCATGGCCATCATTGATAGTTTTTATTTATGAGAAATAATGACTCTAGACATAATAAAGTAAAAAAACAAACAAGAAATTTTTTTTCAATTTTTGGTCACAGTGTCCCGAAGCCATGTTTGACTGCTAGCGGAAGCCAAATTAAGAACAACTCCATTTCCAAAAGATGATAACTGTTCATGTACACTGTGACTTCAACATTTCTACCCTTAGAAGCTTTCAAATCGTCCCACTTGTTGAGTACTGTGACGGCAAAGTAGCTCGGTGGAAACAAAAAATTCCGACTTTTGGTCGAAAATTTTTAAGTCCAAACCGAAAATTTTTCTGGTGCAAAAAATTTTTGTTTTTCGTCTCCAAATGGCCTGAAACACATAAATAACCGAAAATAAAAATTCGATTTTCGGCCGCCATTTTGGATTACCGAAAAATCGAAACGAAATTCTTTCGATTTTTTTTATAAAGCGGTATTACTTCCTTCAATTTGGAACCCTTTTAGAGGGCTCGTTATATTTAAATCTCGATATTACAATCCAAAATGGCCGATTTTTGAGATAACTTTCCGTTTTGTGAAAAATTTTGGCAGAAAACATAAAAAATGGAAAAAAATACCGATTATATTTGTTTTAGACAAGAGTAATTCTGACAAGTCTGTCAAAAAATTAAGTCGATAGCTTTTTTCTTTCATGAGATATTGGCCTACGAAGGTTTGGGCGTTTTGGGGCGTTTTTGCCCACCAAGAAACATTTTCCCCCAAATACTGATGGTTTTATTTATTAGAACTCATGGCCGTCATTGATCGTGCAAAGTTTGAAAAGAATCTTAAAGACCGTTTTCGAGAAAACTCTTTCCCCGATGTGTTGGAAAAACAAAAAAAAAAAAAAAAAAAAAAAGAAAAAAAAAAAAAGAATAATAATCTTGGCAATAACAAATAGATTTTCCTTTCAGGAAAATCCAAATAATCTTGGCAATAACAAATAGATTTTCCTTTCAGAAAAATCCAAACAAGAATTTTTTTTTCAATTTTTGGTCACAGTGTTCCGAAGCCATGTTTGACTGCTAGCAGAAGCCAAATTAAGAAGAACTCCATTTCCAAAAGATGATAACTGTTCATGTACACTGTGACTTCAACATTTCTACCCTTAGAAGCTTTCAAATCGTCCCCCTTGTTGAGTACTGTGACGGCAAAGTAGCCCGGTCGAAACAAAAATTTCCAACTTTTGGTCGAAAATTTCTAAGTCCAAACCAAAAATTTTTCTGGTGCAAAAAAAAATTTTTTTTTCGTCTCCAAATGGCCTGAAACGCATAAATAACCGAAAATAAAAATACGATTTTTCGGCGGCCATTTTGGATTGTCGGAAATTCGAATCGAAATTTTTTCGATGGTTTTTTCAATTCGGTGATACAGTCTTCATTTCCAACCCATTTTGGATGGTTCAGCATATCCATGTCCCGAGATTGAGTTAAAAAATGGTCAAATTTTGAAAAAATTTTCGTTAAGAAAAATGTTTTGGCAGAAAGGTGTTAACTACATACATTTTTGTACGATATGCTGATAGAGGGGTGTATTGGTGACATGTCTGCGAAAATTTCAAGTCAATCGCCCTTTCCAGTCCAAAGATATGAGCTGCCGACTATTTTTGTTAAAGGGTTAACAAAAACATTTTCAGAAAAATGGGAATATGACGAGGGCTTACAACTTATGACCCTTTATGAGTACAGAAACTTTAAAAAACATCGTCAAGAGCGTTTTCGAGAAATAGTGAAAATAAAAGTGTGGAAGAATAATAAAAAAAAAAAAAAAAATAATCAATGCAATAACAAATAGATTTTCCCTTTAGGAAAATCCAAATAATCAATGCAATAACAAATAGATTTTCCCTTTAGGAAAATCCAAATAATAATAATCCGTAGAAAAACAATAGCCTTTTCCAGAGGGAAAAGCCTAATAAAAAGATTCATTTGTTAAATATAATTCACTTGTATGCATATTTTTTATTAGGCTTTTCCCTCTGGAAAAGACTATTGTTTTCTACGGATTATTATTTTTATTTTTTTTTTGTGGGTTTTTTTGGGGTTTTTGGGTTTTTTTGGGGTTTTTTTTCCCACACATTTTGTCCGTACGATTCAGAAGCCATTTTCGAACCAATTTTCACGAAATTTTGCACACGCATAGAGGGGCACAAAATCTAAAAATGTACCGAAGCGGAATTTTCGATTTAACCCTTATTTCGTCAGAATTGGCAAAAAACTGCCAAAATTGGGGTTTATCGGCACTTTCTCGAAACACGTCTTGTAGATTTTTTTTAAACATTCATCATTGCTTGACCTGCCTATGACACGACATTTGATACACACGACATATTAGGCGATGCATATGGTAACCCTCCACAGGCTGCCAAACATCGAAATTTTGATGAAATGGGCTGGTTTCAGGCCCCCAGAGCACCCAAACGATACACGAGAAATAAACATAACTTCCTTTATTTGAAGTGGAATTCACCGGAGATCATTTTTGTAAGTAATAATGGTGTTCAAAAAACCAAGCATTAACCCGTGTTGGGCTGGTTAAACAGCAATACCCCCAAAAAGCTAAAAAATTCAGGTTTTCCGTGGATTTCTCTAAAGGAGTCTTGTAGATTTTCATGAAAAAATTGTCACTCCCAGGCCTTGATGTGACAATAGAAGTTGCATAGACAAAATACTTCGGTGAGCATTTGTTAACTCTCCACGGGCTGCTAAAAGTCAAAATTGTGTTAAAATGGGCTGTTTTTGGACGCCAACGGCACCCAACGGGTACGCCACAAAGAAAAGTGATTTCTTTTATCGAGCGCACAATCTATACGGAAACATTTTTGTAAGTAGTAAGGGTATTCAAAAAACGAAGTCTTAACCCATTTTGGTCAGGCTAATGAGAGAGACCCCTTAAACTAAAAATTCCCATTTTCTGTGGATTTCTCTAAATACATTCCATAGGTTTTCAAGAAAAAATGACTACTTGCAGGTCTTGGTGTGACATTACAAGTGGCATGGACAAAATATTCCGCTGAGCGTTTATTAACCTTCTACAGAATGCCAAGCATCATAATTTTGTTGAAATGGGCTGTTTTCGGACACACACAGCACGCAATGTATGTCCGAGAGTTACACATAATCTCCTTTGTTGGAAGTGGAATTCACTGAGGACCATTTTTGTAAGTAATAAGGGCATTCAAAAACCCAAGCGTTAACCCCTTTTGGGGTGGTTATTAGCGATACCCATCAAAAGCTAAAAAAATCATGTTTTCCGTGGATTTCGTTACAAACATCTTGTAAGTTTTCAACAGAAAATGCCCATTGATATGTCTTGGAGTCACATTACCGGTTGCATGGATAAAATATTCCAGTAAGCATTTGTTAACCCTCCATGGGCTGCTAAATGTCAACATTTTGAAAAAATAGTCTGTTTTTGGACACCAACAACAACAAATGGGAATGCCACAGAGATGCATAACTTCTTTTACCGGATGCAAAACAGACAGAGAAAAATTTAGTAAGTAGTAAGGGTATTCAAAAAATCGAGGTCTTAACCCATTTTCGCCTGGTTAAGATGTACCCCTTAAAAGCTTAAAATTCCAGTTTTCTGTGGATTTCTCCAAAACATCTAGTAAGTATTCAAGAAAAATTGACCATTTGCAGGTCTTGGAGTGACATTACAAGTTACATAGACAAAATATTCCGGTAAGCGTTAGTTAACTCTCCAGAGGCTGCATAGAAATTTTGAGAAAATGGACTGTCCTTGGGCACCCATTGCACGCAATGTGTTCCTGCGAGATAAACATAACCTCCTTCTTTGGAAGTGGAATTCATCAGACCAAGCATTAACCCATTTAGGGCTGGTCTTAACCCGTTTTGGGCTGGTTAAACAGCGGTACCCATCAAAGACTTAAGATTTCATGCTTTCCCTGGATTTCTTTAAAAACATCTTGTAGATTTCAAGAAAAAATGGCCATTCACGGGTCTTCATGTAACATTACAAGTTACATGGACAAAATATTCCGTTGAGCATTCGTTAACTCTCCACGAGCTGCTAAACATCAAAATGTTGATGAAATGGATTGTTTTCAGACACCAAGAGCACCCAATGGATATGCAACAGAGAAATATAACTTCTTTTACTGCGCGTAGAATTCACAGAGGATCAGTTTTGTAAGTAGTAAGGGTATTTAAAAGAATAAAACTTAACCTATTTTAGACTGGATAAGGAGAGATACCCCTTAAAAGCTTAAAATTTACATTTTCTGTGGATTTCGCTAACTGTTTGTTGGCGATTTTCAAGAACAATTGGACATTGGGAGGTCTTACAAATTGCATAGGTAGAATATTCCGCTAGTCGTTTGTTAATCCCGCTACAGGCTGCTAAACGTAAAAATTTTGATAAAATCGGCTGTTTTCGGGCAGCAAATGGGTATGTAATAGGTGAACATAACCTCTTTTATCAAACTCAGAATTCATGAGGGATAATGTATGATAGTGTTAAGGGTATTCAAGGGAGCGTGGTGGCTCAGTGATAGACTATTGTACTTCTATGCTAGAGGTCCCGAGTCCGATCCCCGTCCGGGACGACTCACGTTGTGTCCTTGGGCAAGGCACTTTAGCCCGGTTGCCGACATGGGGGCACGATGACGCCGTGTACTAAGGCATACTGCACGTCGATGGTACATATGTCTTCACCCTCTGTAACCCTGCTTGAGCGGAGGCTTGAACAGAGTTAGAATGTTGAGGAGCTGACAGTTGCTCGTCGATGCTTGGTGGTTCTCTCCGTGTACTCCGGCTTCCTCCACCTATAAAACTGTCACGGTCACGATTAGCCATTGTGCATAAGTATGTGACCTTAAACACCAATAAATAAATAAATAAATAAATAAATAAATAAATAAGGGTATTCAAAAACCAAGCCTTAACCCTGTTTATAGGATTAAAGACAGACAGCCCATGCCGTGTACGCTGCCTACATTACTTGTAAAATTGACACCCCCACTAAATCTACTTCGAAGTGCGGTGTCGGACCCGACCACCTGACGGTTCTGACCTCATTAGATAACACTCCTTCGTTGTATTATCAGCATGGATTTCCCCAAGAAGCAAAGACAAAAATACGTCTGCGGAAAATAATGGCAAATATTTTATTTAGTCTGTATTTTGTCCGTATAGAAAATGTCTCGCCCACATATACCTAAACATGATTCAATGATACAATTGGACATATTTCTCTCGTAAAACCTGAAAAAAGACTTGATTTATTTCATTTTAGGATTGTGCGTGTATATTCTTAGAAGATTCTCTGCGTGTTATTAATATACAGCGTCAGTCTTTGATCTCGTTTGGGACAATCAGTGATTAACACCTTTTCGACAAGAGCCATTGAAATTGAAAATAAAAAAAATAATCAAATTTCACTAATACCTTTTGCAGAATCGTGTTTTTCAGAAAACTCTTTCGCGATTGCATGTGTCGTTTTCAAAATTCCGATCAGTAATCACGAAATTATAAATATGTTGTTGTCAATAACAAAATTGAAAGCATGTCCGTCAAACATGCATGACGTCAGAACTTGACTCGGGTGAAATACTGCGGTGAAAGGACGAGAGTAATAAACGCTGATATCGCAGTAGGCTTTAAACTGTCCATGGAATGGTCCTAAAATCATGTTTATATTTGCAGCTTTACTGCAAATAGGTTTCCCGTTGTTTCTTGTTGAAATGTTGTTTCCGTCAAGGCCAAGTACCATAGAAAATTTGGAACACCGAGCAGTGGGCCTGCCCCTTGAATACCTGCCTGTTATTAAAATTAATTAGTGGGGACATCTGCCCCCCCCCCCCCTTCCTGCTGTTTTTTTTTTACCTAGGACACCTGCCCTCTATTGTTTCTTTTACCTAGGACACGTGCCCCCCCCACACCCCCCCCCCCCTCCCACCCCCCACCCCCCACCCCCCCCCCCCCCCCCGCTGTTTTTCACCAACTACACCTGCCCCCGTTTGTTTGCTAACGGGCCCCTCCCCATTGACCTTTCTATCTCTAGAAGCACCCGGGCCGACGGGGAGAGGGCGTGGTTGTGAGCATGGCTAGATTTCGCTGAAGGAAGGTACCCTCAAATCTAGGTCGAAAGTGGCGAAAATGACAAAAGGCTGGTAACGGTATAAAATTCAGACGATCTGGTAGATGTACAGACGAAAGATCATACCTTGGAGCCGGTTAGGTAATTTGGCACAAAAAAACTCCGATTTTATGCTCAATCGCTGCTCTACAGTAGTCTACAATAGTGCTCAATTCCATTCCAAACTAATAGAGTCGGGACGAATAGTACTCTCACTTTCCACGCGATGCGTGGTGTTCTCCACGCGGTCTCGACACTTGCAATAGATGGCAAAATGTCGGCCAGGGTGCGTAGAACAAGTTCTGAAAATTAGAAGTCGCTGCCTTCGGCGGTCTGGACACGGTTCGTGTTTGTGAGAAGTGCAATTTTAATGTCAAATTGGCAAATTTTCGTTAATCGTTTCCCGCCGAAACACCTACTCACCGCCGATTTCTTTTCACTGCAACTTCTTCCGATTATCTAAGGTTTAAATATAGTGTCAGGATACCCCCGCCGCTACAGCCCCACTTTGGCGGCGTTCTGGGTTGAAAGTCTCGAAAATGGCAAGAGGCTACATTAACGTACGGCGACGGTATAAACTACAAGTAGTAAGGACGATATTGAGACAAACAATCATACAATGGAGCTGCTAGGCAATGAGGCACCGAAACCTGTCGTCTACAACACTGCCCATGTCCATTCTGAACTGATAGAGTTGGGACGAATAGTACTCTCTCATTCCAAGCGATGCATGGTGTTTTCCAGGCGGATCGGACGCTCCAAACAGATCCCAAAATGTCGACCAGTGTTCGTAGAACAAGTTCTGAAAATTTCAAGTCGCTGCCTCCACGGTCTGGACACGGTTCGTGTATGTCAGAAGTGCTATTTTAATGTCCAATATGCAAATCATCGTCAATCTTTTCCTGCCTGCCAGAAACCCAATCACCGCCAATTTCTTTTCACTTTAAACTTCTGACGATTCTCTGAGGTTTAAAGGTTGTGTTGGGATCCCTGGGTGGAGGTCTTAAAGAAGCAACTTCCATTTACAGAGAGAGTTGTCGGGGGGGGGGGGGGGGGGGGGGGGTGGTGTGCGGGGGCTCTAAAGGAGTCTGTGCCCATTCACGACGTCTTTTTTCGAACTGGTTTGAAAAGGAAGGACCAAATTCAAACAGTTACCTCCTCTCTTCAAAACGCTATATCCCAACCAATTCTAGGCAGATTTCCATGAAATTTTCATTCGTTGTTCATGGATAGTTGCGGCATCACTTTCCATGAAGAGCGATACGAATTTCGCATTTCGTCACGTCGAATTCGAAAAGAGCGCATGCGCATGGATTTCTCTGAAAACATCTTATAGATTTTAAGTAAAAATGGCGATTCCCACTTTTTGGTTTGAAATTGCAAGTTGCATGAATAAATATGCCTGTTAGCACATGTTAACCCTCAACAATCTGCCAGACATCAACATTTTGGATACATTTGAGATAAAATGGACCATTTTCAAATAGACAGAGCACTCAAAGGGTATGTGTCAAACAAACATAACTCCTTTTGTCGGTCATTAACTTGTGGGACGACGATATTGATATTAACCCACTCTACCATTAATGATGGTTTTTACCTAAACAATTTTTTTTATCAAACTGAGTCATTTGAGACTACTATAACCACCTTTCTCATAACATCAATGAAAGAACTTCAGTGAGTCAATTAAAAACAATTCATCAGACACTGTGGGGGCATGAAAAATCAAGGAATCTCATCGGGAAAAGCCATGATTCTCCAGAATCATAAAGTCTATTTTTTTTTTTTTTTTTTTTTCCACACATTTTGTCCGTACGATTCAGAAGCCATTTCCGAACCGATTTTCACGAAATTTTGCACACACATAGAAGGGCACAAAATCTAAAAATGTACCGAAGCGGAATTTTCGATTTAACCCTTATTTCGTCAGAATTGGCAAAAAACTGTCAAAATTGGGGTTTATCGGCACTTTCTCGAAACATGTCTTGTAGATTTTTTTTAAACATTCATCACTGATAGAACTGTCTGTGACACGACCTTTGATACACACTACATATCAGGCGATGCATATGGTAACCCTCCACAGGCTGCCAAACATCAAAATTTTGATGAAATGGGCTGGATTCAGGCCCCCAGAGCACCCAGACGATACATGAGAGATAAACATAACTTCCTTTATTGGGAGTGGAATTCACCGAGGATCATTTTTGTCAGTAATAAGGGTGTTCACAAAACCAAGCGTTAACCCGTTTTGGGCTGGTTAAACAGCAATACCCCCATAAAGCTCAAAAATTCGTATTTTCCGTGGATTTCTCTAAACGTGTCTTGTAGATTTTCAAGAAAAATTTGTCACTCCCAGGCCTTGGTGTGACAATAGAAGCTGCATGGACAAAATACTGCGTGAGCATTTGTTAACCCTCCAAGGGCTGCTAAAAGTCAAAATTGTGATAAAATGGGCTGTTTTTGGACGCCAGCAGCACCCAATGGGTACGCCACAAAGAAAAGTGCCTTCTTTTATCGAGCGCACAATCTATATGGAAACATTTTTGTAAGTAGTAAGGGTACTCAAAAAACGAAGTCTTAACCCGTTTTGGGCAGGCTAAAGAGAGAGACCCCTTAAAATCTTAAAATTCCCATTTTCTGTGGATTTCTCTGAATACATCCTGTAGGTGTTCAAGAAAAATTGACTACTCGCAGGCCTTTGTGTGACATTACAAGTTGCATGGACAAAATATTCCGGTGAGCGTTTATTAACCCTCTACAGGCTGCCAAGCATCGTAATTTTGTTGAAATGGCTGTTTTCAGACACGCACAGCACCCAACGTGTACCTGAGAAATAAATCTAATCTCCTTTGTTGGAAGTGGAATTCACCGAAGACCATTTTTGTAAGTAATAAGGGTATTCAAAAAACCAAGCGTTAACCCATTTTGTGGTTGTTAATAGTGATACCCATCAAAGGCTTAAAAATTTATCTTTTCCCTTGATTTCTTTACAAACATCTGGTTGGGTTTTCAAGAAAAAATGGCCATTGAAAGGTCATGGTGTTACATTACCAGTGGATTGGATAAATTATTCTGGTAAGCATTTGTTAACCCTCCATGGGCTGCTAAATGTCAAAATTTTGAAAAAAATAGTCTGTTTTTGAACAACAACAACATCAAATTGGAATACAACAGAGAAACATAACTTCTTTTACCGGACGCAAAACTGACAGGGAAACATTTTTGTAAGTAGTAAATGTATTCAAAAATCGAGGTCTTAACCCATTTTTGACTGGTTAAGGAGATATACCCCTCAAAAGCTTAAAATTCCAGTTTTCTGTGGATTTCTCAAAAACAATTTTCAAGAGCAATTGACCATTCGCAGGTCTTCGAGTGACATTACACGTTGCATGAACAAAATGTTTCGGTAAGCATTTGTTAACCCTCCAGAGGCTGCCAAGCATAGACATTTGGAGAAAATGGGCTGTTCTTGGGCAACCATAACACCAAATGTGTACCTACGAGATAAACATAACCTCCTTCATTGGAAGTGGAATTCACCGTCGATCATTTTTGTAAGTAATGAAGATATTCACAAAACCAAGCATTAACCCTTCAGAGCTGGTTACAGAGAGATACCCCTCAAAAGGTTAAAAATTTGTGTTATCTGAAGATTTCTTTAAAAACATCCCGTAGATTTTCAGGACAAAATGGCCATTCTCAGATCTTAATGTGACATTACAAGTTGCATGTACAAAATATTCCTGTAAGCATTTGTTAACCCTATGCAGGTTCTCAAACATCAAAATGTTGATAAAATAGGCTGTGTTTGCGTACCCACACCACCCGAAGTTGGGAGGAGAGATCAAAATAAGTGGAAGTAGAATTCACAGAGAATTATTTTTGGAAGTAATAAGAGTGTTCCAAAAACATCACTTAATCTGTTTTGGGCTGGATAAACAATGATACCCTTCAAAAGCTTAAAATTCCTGTTCTCCCTGGATTTTTCTGAAAACATCTTGTAGATTTTAAAGAAAAAATGGCCATTCACAGTTCTTGGTGTGACATTACAAGTTGCACGAATAAATATTCCTGTTGGCACTTGTTAACCCTCTACAAGCTGCCAGACATCAATATTTTGGATACATTTGAGATAAAATGGACCATTTTTAAATTGACACAGCACTCAGTGGGTATGTGTCAAACAAACATAACGCCTTTTGTCAGTCATTGACTTGTTGGCCGATGATATTGACATTAACCCACTCCACCGTTAATGATGGTTTTTACCTAAACAATTTTTTATCAAACTGTGTCATTTGAGACTACTATCTTCACCTTTCTCATAACATCAGTGAACTTCAGTGAGACAGTTAAAAACAATTCATCAGACGTTTTTGGATGCCAACAGCACCCAAACGGTATACCACAGAGAAAGTGCCCTTCATTTATCGGACGCAAAATTGATCGGAAAATATTTTGAAAGTGGTAAGTGTATTCAAGATTCGACGTCTTAACCCATTTTGGGCTGGTTAAAGAGAGATACCCATTAAAATCTTAAAATACCCATTTTCTGTGGATTTCTCTAAAAACATCTTGTAGGTTTTCAAGAAAAAATCGGCTATTCACAGGTCTTGGTGCGACATTACAAGTTGCATGGACAAAATATTCCGTTCAGCATTAGTTAACCCTTCCAGGGCTCCCCAACGTCAAAACTGTGATAAAATATGGGCTGTTTTTGGACACCAACAGCACCCAATGGGTACACCACAAAGAAAAGCGCCTCCTTTTATCGAGTGTACAATTTATACAGAAACATTTTTGTAAGTAGTAAGGGTATTCAAAAGTCGAAGTCTTAACCCATTTTGGGTAGGCTAAGAGAGATATCCCTTAAAAGCTTTAAATTCCCATTTTCTGTGAATTTCCCTAACAGTAACTTGTAGGGGTTCAAGAAAAATTGACTATCCGTAGGTCTTTATGTGACATTACAAGTTGCAGGGACAAAATACTCCGGTGAGCGTTTATTAACCATCTACAAGCTGCCAAGCATCGTAATTTTGTTGACATGGGCTGTTTTCAGACACGCACAGCACCCAAAGTATACACGAGAGATAAACATAATCATCTTTGTTGGAAGTGGAATTCACAGATAAGGGTATTCAAAAAAACAAGCGTTACCCCCTGTTGGGGAGGTTAACAGGGATACCCATCGAAAGCTTAAAAATCGTTTTCCCTGGATTTCTTTACAAACATCTTGTAGGGTTTCAAGAGAAAATGGCCGTTGATAGGTCTTGGTATCACATTACCAGTTGCATACATTATTCTGGTAGGTATTTGTTAACCCTCCATGGGCTGCTAAATGTCAAAAATGTTGAAGAAATAGTCTGTTTTTGGACACTGACAACATCAAATGGAAATGCCACAGAGAAACGTAACTTCTTTTACTGGACGCAAACCTGATAGAGAAACATTTTAAGAGAAGTAGTAAGGATATTCAAAAATCGAGGTCTTAACCCATTGTCAACTAGTTAAGGAGATATACCCCTCAAAAGCTTAAAATTCCCGTTTTCTGTGGATTTCTCAAAAAAATCTAGCACATTTTCAAGAAAAATTGACCATTTGCAGGTCTTTGAGTGACATTACAAGTTGCATGGACAAAATATTCCGGTAAGCAATTATTAACCCCCCAGAGCCAGCAAAGTATAGATATTTTGAGAAAATGGGCTGTTTTGGGGCACCCATAACACCCAATGTGTACCTGCGTGATAAACATAACCTTCCTCATTGGAAGTGAAATTCACTGAGGATCATTTTTGTAAGTAATGAAGGTATTCATAAAACCAAGCATTAATCCGTTTAGGGCTGGTTACAGAGCGATACCCCTCAAAAGGTTAAAAATTCGTATTTTCCGAGGATTTCTCTAAAAGCCTCTCGTAGGTTTTCAAGACAAATATTGGCCATTCTCATTTGAGACTACTATACTCACCTTGTATGAACTCAAAAGTAAGCGTATAGTTATTTATTATCAAGAATAACTGTCCATAAGTTCCACTCTCATTGTGTCTCGCTTCATCGGTCAATTCCACGGTGTCCCACGCCAGCGGTCGATTTATCCAAACAAAATTACCAAGGTTACCACATCCTCCCTGCCTCTTTCTCCAACCAAACACACATTGAAAGGTACGCCTCCCCTCGTATTCCACACTGCCCTGCATGATATCATTTATTATTTATTTATTGGTGTTTAAGGGCACATATTTATGCACAATGGCTAATCATGACCGTGACAGTTTTACGGGTGGAGGAAGCCACAGTACCTGGAGAGAACCACCAAGCAACGACGAGCAGCTGTCAGCTTCCCAACATCGCAACTCCGAACTGCAGCACAGGAAGGGTTAGATTGGTTGAAGACATGCGTACCGTCGGCGTGCAGTACGCCTTAGTACATGGCGGCATCATGCCCCCATATGGACAATCAGAGTTAAGTGCCTTGCCCAAGGACACAGCATGGGAGTCCGAATTGATCGCTTAGACGGCCACCCATCCAATGATAAACCAGGCTCAACGTTGCTTTACTTCGGTAATCTGACGAGAACCGCCTACCACAATGCCACAGCGCCCCGCCACTGCATGATAAGAAAGCAGTAAATAACGTTAGCTGCAATGGGATCAGTTACTTATAATATCAAATAGTGTTGACACTATAGCATTTCCCCGACAGTGGGTCCAGGTATATACTAGTCTGTAAAACGGCTATACACTGCCCCTCCTCCGCCCCAGGGTGGCGACGTGGCAGTATATATCCATATTACTGACGCTATGTTGTGCCTAAGGAACCTTACAATAAAAGGTGAGGGTCCCCAACATGGGAAGGGGGGCAGGTATATTTACTACTCTGTAAGGCGGTTATCAAATGCAGTGGTGCATGGCGCCAAGATTTCCCGGCAGTGTGGCTAGATATATACTAGTTTGTAAGACGGCTATACTCCCCTTCTCCGTCCCAGGGTATATTTTATCTACACATATGTACAAACAACACTTCCTATTTATGAATGTAATAACTTCGTGTTTGTCGTTGTATGTATGGATATCTTCATTGTAATAAATAAAACTAATCCTACAGGGAAAAACCAATTGGAGAGAAATTTACTTCTGCTATTAACAGACGTGTGAAATGTGAGCTCTACAAGGTGTGAAAAAATGACATAATAATGCATAACAACTGTAGCCTAATAGGAGATAATTGATGCAGGACCAGACATCAATATTTTTGATGCATTTGAGATAAAATAGACCATTTTCAAACAGACACAGCACTCAGTGGGTATGTGTCAAACAAACATAACTCCTTTTGTCGGACATTGACTCGTAGGACGACAATATTGATATTAACCCCTCCACCGTTAATGATGGTTTTTACGTAAACAATGTTTTATCAAACTGAGTCATTTGAGACTACTATATTCACCTTTCTCTTAAAATCAATGGAGGATCTTCAGTGAGTTAGTTAAAAACAATTCATCAGACACTGTGGCGTCATGAAGAATCATGGAATCTCATTGGGAAAAGCCATGATTCTCCAGAATCATAAAGTCTAGTTTCATTTGTTATGGTCAGAGCTTGAAGGCCTGTGATTTAAGACTAATATCTCGAAAAGAACAAAATTTTTACGGTATTATTTTCTGTGATTCTTGTCCAAAACCAACTCCCTTCCAAGGGGTCGGGAACTGCACTGAATTTACAGGAGTTTCCCAGATATTCTGGGAGAGTTAGCATGTCTGTCACTGCCTTCGATATTTTTTTGAGTCAACGCTGGGCAGAATTACAACCCTTCTATTGGAGGGTTCAAGTACTTTTTGAGGGCTTTTGAAATGAGTTTTGTCCATGTATTCTACTAGGTATGTGTCTGTGCATCTGCAAGTCTGGTACCTTCATGGTGTAAGCGACTCCTTCCACAGTTTTGAATATAGAGATTTGAAACTTTTTAACTTTGTTACCTACATATTGAACACGCCCAACATGTATAAAGGTGACAGAAAAAATAATTTTTGAGAAATTTATTGCCCTTTATCTACTTAGAAAGTTTTCCATGTTTGGATATTCTGGGTCCATTCATGGAATCATCAACTCCTACTGTTTTGAATGAGATGTGAAACCTTTGGACATTGTTACCCACATATTGAAGATGTGCAGCACACACTCTCACCTGCTGAATAATAGTGATGTTACAGTGCTTAATAGTCTGTGTGAAACACACAGACTATTGTTTTTGTACAGTTTCTTTTTCATTTTTTTATGCGCCCGTTTGAAAAACGGGACGTATTATAGTATGGCGTTGTCCGTCCGACTGTCCGTCCGTCCGTTTGGTTTCCGAACAATAACTTTAGTATTTGTTTTCCGATCGGCTCCAAATGTGGTATGTGGTTTAATCACAACAAAATAAAGGTCAAGTTCGAATATGGGGTCGGTCCGAACATTTTTCGCCTGAATTATGGCCCCAGTTGGACTTAGAATTCGTCAAATATTTGGTTTCCGGATGATAACTTTAGTATTTGTTTTCCGATCGGCTCCAAATTTGGTATGTGGTTTAATCACAACAAAATACAGGTCAAGTTCGAATATGGGGTTGGTCCGAACATTTTTCGCCTGAATTATGGCCCCTGTTGGACTTAGAATTCGTCAAATATTTGGTTTCCGGATGATAACTTTAGTATTTGTTTTCCGATCGGCTCCAAATTTGGTATGTGGTTTAATCACAACAAAATACAGGTCAAGTTCGAATATGGGGTCGGTCTGAACAATTTTTGCCTGAATTATGGCCCCTGTTGGACTTAGAATTCGTCAAATATTTGGTTTCCGGATGATAACTTTAGTATTTGTTTTCCGATCGGCTCCAAACTTGGTATGTGGTTTAATCACAACGAAATACAGGTCAAGTTCGAATATGGGGTCGGTCTGAACAATTTTTGCCTGAATTTTGGCCACTGTTGGACTTAGAATTCTTCATCAAATATTTGGTTTCCGGATGATAACTTTAGTATTTGTTTTTTCGATTGGCTTCAAACTTGTTAGTCTTTTTCTCAAATGACTGAAAAATTTAGTCATTTCACAAAATCACTGATTTCAAAGTCTGACCGTAACATATATATATATATGCCAGTATAAATTTCTCGCACTTTAAAAAAATTGCAAATGTGTTAAAATGGTACAATTTGAACAGTTCACGGGCGTATGATGCAATGCCCAGCGGTGCTCTTGTTTTCTTTTTCTTCTTATGTCTTCTAAGCACTTCCTTGTCCACACGATAACTCGAAAACGAATAATCCTATCTCGCTGATTTTTGGCATACTGACCAGCTGTTACAAGTTCTAGACAACCTATGTTTTTCAGGTCACAAGAGCCTTTGAGTATGGCCCAGCTGGCCTCAGGGTCTTCACAGCCTCTAATTTCCTGTAACTTCGATTCCCACCTGCGGCAACTGCGTTGTGTCCTTGGGCAAGACACTTCATCTCCATTGCCCGCGTGGGGGCACGATGACGCCGTGTACGAAGGCGTACTGCATGTCGATGGTACGCATGTCTTCAACCAATCTAACCCTGCCTGTGCAGCAGTGCAGAGTTATGATGTTGGGGAGCTGGCAGCTGCTCGTCGTTGCTCGGTGGTTCTCTCCGGGTACTCCGGCTTCCTCCACCCGAAAAACTGTCACGGTCATGATTAGCCATTGTGCATAAATATGCGACCTTAAACATCAATAAATAAATAATAAATTTCCTGTAACAGTAAATTATTCCTAAGCAATACTATGTTATATTTTATATCCATACTGGAGACAGTGTAAACAGTCAGATTACATTAGTGGAGTAAGCTGTCAAACATTAAATGTTATCTTGCTATTTTTATCAGATGTCAGTTCCTCAAACCAAGTTCAGAGAAACCCTTTGGTTTGCAAGGAAATAAAGTATAAATTATTCAGTTTAATGCTTTTAACCCTCTCAAGACTTCAATAAGTGGCAGAGCCAAAAAGTCCATTTCTGGTTTCTTGGAAACATTTATCTGATTCCTATATGAATATCTTTAAATACTGTTAATGAAGACGCAGTTCTGATTTCTTTAAAAATATTTCATCCCTCAAAAATAAGCCTCCATAAATTCTCTTTCTATTTTATTTATTTCTGATGCTGTAATTCCTTTCACACAGACTTGAATTTACATGATGCAGTAAATTCTGTTCCTCTAGTATTTCATCTAAATTTGGAGAATTCATTTGGATTCTCGTGAAAATGGTTGCGAGAATTCATACCTGCTATGAGTGCCCCAGGATCCCATGAGGCCATTATGGTTGAACCCCTATTGTATACTGATAAGACATGTTAACACTTTACCCAACACATTTTTTTAATTTTTAAAACATCAGCTGAATTTTAAAAAATAAACAATATTTATCAATAAAACCTTACAAATATGGCTGTCTTTGGAACTGGATGGCTCATATAGCTGATCCCAATGACAGCCATTTTTGTATAATTTTATTGACAAAGTAAGTTTCTGGATATTCCAGGTCATATTATCCTTGTATTGGTTAATTTGCTGCCGTTATGATAGTTAAAGGGTTAAATTGACTCAATTCTTTGTACATGAATCAATGCAGAGAATCAATGGATTCTTGCTGGTTTTGTTGCACTAATCATGGCGTGAACTGATTCTGAGATTCTCATCGAAATATAAGCCCTGAGGTGTTACTATTATTAAGGTGATGGAGTTGGTGTAAAGGAAGGGAGAATTGATATTTTGATAAGCTTTTAAGGGCATGTGAAAAACAATTTTGAGCTGTTTTTGTGTTTCCTCTTTTTTTGACATTATTTTTTATCTATTTTTCTACCATTTTACCTCGTAGCAATGGTGGCATAGTCATGACTCGACCTCAAGACAACTCCCCCTTTTATTGCTGGAATTAAAAAGTGGGACAAGTCGATCCTTGTCTGCTGCCATACTGCAGTTACAAAGAATCAGGTGTGGAGATGTTTTCATTATATCCTATTCCATTTATTAGAAGCTGTTTTTGCACATATTATTTGCATTATCAACTTCACAGATTTCTGAAAAGACCATCAATGGAAGTGAACAATAACAGGTCAGACACAATCAGAGACTTTGTTTCTGTAAAAAAAACTTGCGTATTGAAACTTGGGAACCCCCTTTTCATGTATCCGAAGTGCCACCTAGATTCCAAACTGTACTGTTTTTCAAAGTTGTAACGGCACATTTTGGCCTATCTCTTTTCAACAGATGAAGTTTTTACATGTAGCTCACCTGACTGAAAGTCAGGATGAACCATTATGATCACCATTCGCCATCAGTCATCCGTTAACATGCTGTTTGCACCTTCCCTTACAAAACCACTGAATATATTTCATTTAAATTTGAGGTGATTACTTGTTCTGATACCGCATTTTGGTTTTGTTCAAATCAACTTGCCCAGCCCCTTAGGGAGGGGATTTGGGAAAATGCCCCAAAATTTAAAAAAAATCTTCTTATGAACCAGGTGGTACAATGACTTGATATTTGGTATGGAACTTCCTTTTGGGGTGTAGAATCAAGTTTGTTGAAATGAAGTTCGTGGAGCAATATTATAAATATTTGCTTTTGTATTTGTAATTAGCGCTACAAGATTTTTGGCCCTGAACAAAATTTTTATTTTTTGAACTGATGAGCCTATTTGAACCAAAGTTGGTATGTGGTATTATTGGGTCCCATGTACTTGATTCATGCAAACCAAAAACATCCTGTCCAGTAGATTGGATTGATAAAAAAAAAGTGCCATCAGTTTTGTCAGTGTGCTCTGAAGGGGGGGGGGGGGGGGGGGGGGGTGGGGGTGGGGGGGAGGAGGAGGGGGGGGGGGGAGCTTGCACCGAAACAATGGTGAGTTGCCATATTTGCAAACATTAAAAAAAAATTTGTTATCTATTTATATTCGGTATTCTGCAAACAACTGCACCCACAGCGGGTTCAGATTCAAGTTTGGAGCCTGAATCGAATTTTAACTTCGTCCAATATGAGTAATAATCTTTAAAAATCTTCTTCTCCAGAACCACTGGACAGAATCTGGTATACAAAATCCTTAAAGGGGTCAGTATCAAATTTGTTCAAATCAAGTCCATCCGTTAATAACTGGGCGTTCAATGGGAGCCCAAATTTTAACTTAATGCAATATGAGGAATCATGTTTAAAAATCTTATTTTTCAGATCCACTCCTCAGAATGTATTAATATTGGGTATGTAGCATCGTTACAGGGGTCAGAGTAAAGTTTGTTTAAAGCAAGTCCCCATGTTAATATTTGGGCTCCCTATGGGTGCTCAAATTTTAACATAATGTAATATTATGAATAATCTTTAAAGAAATCGCCTTATTCAGATCACCATTTAGAATCGATTCATATTTGGAATACAGCATCCTGGGAGTGGAGAGGAAGGGGTCAGATTCAGGTTTGTTGAAGTTAATCCCTAGGTTGATATTTGGACTCCCTAGTTCTGCATAACTGGGCATTATTTCTGGAGTAGCATCCCAATACTAGAAATAAAAATCATTTGGCATGAACAACAGAGTTATAATAATTAAACTAGACTTTATGATTCTGGAGAATCATGGCTTTTCCCAATTAGATTCCATGATTTTTCATGACTCCACAGTGCCTGATGAATTGTTTTTAACTGTCTCACTGAAGTTCCTTCATTGATGTTATGAGAAAGGTGAGTATAGTAGTCTCAAATGACTCGGTTTGGGTTTGATAAAAAAAAATGTTTAGGTAAAACCCATCATTAACAGTAGAATGGGTTAATATCAATATCAGTGTTTCCCTATCAGTTTTGCGTCTGGTAAAATAAGTTACGTTTCTCTGTGGCATTTCCATTTGATGTTGTTGGTGTCCAAAAACAGACTATTTCTTCAATTCTTTTTACATTTAGCAGCCCATGGAGGGTTAACAAATGCCTACCAGAATAACTTATCCATGCAATTGGTCATATGACACCAAGACCTATCAACGGCCATTTTCTCTTGAAAACCCCACAAAATGTTTGTAAAGAAATCCAGGGAAAACGATTTTTAAGCTTTTGATGGGTATCCCTGTTAACCTCCCCAACAGGGGTTAATGCTTGGTTTTTTGAATACCTTTATTACTTACAAAAATGGTCCTCTGTGAATTCCACTTCCAACAAAGGAGATTATGTTTATCTCTCATGTATACATTGGGTGCTGTGCGTGTCTGGAAACAGCCCCATGTTAACAAAATTACGATGCTTGGCAGCTTATAGATGGTTAATAAATGCTCATTTATAGTATTTTGTCCATGCAACTTGTAATGTCACATAAAGACCTACGAATAGTCAATTTGTCTTGAAACTCTACAAGTTACTAGGGCTGTCACGATTTTTTAATTTAGGAATCGATTAATCGTCGCAAATAATCGACGATTAATCGTACCTAAATGACCCCCCCCCCCCCCCTCCTCTCCCTCTCTTTGAAGTCGATAAAAATGAAGTTCAAGTCAGTTGACCTACCTCAAGGAAACAACGAAGGCGATCCTTTTTAGGTGCATTCAAAGCTTTTTTTTTTTCTTTTTTTTTTTTTCCAATTGCCAATTGTTTATTTGGTGATATTTTGCAGAGGCCACGATTTTGCAATCCTCTGTACAATCTCACATGGCTAGGAGATGCAAGAGGGCATACAAAATATTACATATTATGTTAACAAATCTGTCACAGCGAAAGATACTCTAACAATTGGAAAAAAGTGCATGTATGTGTAAGTATGTACAATAGGGTGTATGTGGGAGGGGGGGGGGGGGGGTGCGTGTTTGCGTGTGTGCATGTGTTTATGTAGGTTTATTTGAGTGTGTTGTGGTGGAAGTGGGGTGAGCTTAGTGGGTTAGATTGAGACTGCTTCTATGAAAAAGACGATAGAAGGGGTAATTTGAAATGACTTGCTGAGACAATTCGTTATTTGTATATGCAGCCATATTTTGTCGATTAGCTCAGTTTTCACTCGTTTGAAGGCAGACATCCTAGTGACTGGATTCGGTGTTCCCGGGAACTTTGCGGATGAAGAGAAAATGAGCCTGACTCTAAGTAAGATGCAATGGTCTCCGGTCTTTAGTCCCCTCACAAAGTTTATTGCCCCCGAGTTGCAGCAAAGAGTGTCCAAAATCACACTTAAAGTAACTTACCACTCATTGCAGGCTACAAGCAAATATATATGTCCGAGGAACGGACTTTTGAGGTCGTAGGGATTACATCCGCGCATTCAAAGCTTTGATGTTCTGCACTTTTGAACTGTCAGTGTAATAATCAAGACCGGTCGGCAGTTGCGAACTTCGCAACTGCCGACCGGTCTTGATTATTACACTGACGGTTCAAAAGTTTACAACATCAAAGCTTTGATGAATGTACCTGTAAGACTATTGCTTCCAACAGCGTCTTGGGGTTTAACATCGATGCTCTTAACTCTTTACCTTTAGAAACAATAGTTTTTTCATCAAATTTTCTTTTCATTATTAAACGTCTAAAACGGGATACAATTTACCGATTATTCGACAACGAAAAATAATAATCGATATCGCCGTGACCGATCAACAGTCGATTAATCGATTAATCGTGACAGCCCTACAAGTTACCGTAAGGGAAATTCACAGAAAATGGGAATTTAAAGCTTTCAAGGGATATCTCTCTTTAGCCTGCCCAAAATGGGTTAAGAAGTCGACTTTTGAATACCCTTACTACTAAGAAAAATGTTTCCGACTAAATTGTGCGCTCGATAAAAGGAGGCACTTTTCTTTGTGGTGTGCCCTTTGGGTGCTGTTGGTGTGCAAAAACAGCCCAATTTATCACAATTTTGACCTTCAGCAGCCTGGGGAGGGTTAACTAATGTTGACCGGAATATTTTGTTCATGCAACTTGTAATGTCACACCAAGACCTGCAAATAGCTGATTTTTTCTTGAAAACCTACAAGATGTTGTTAGAGAAATCCACAGAAAACGGGTATTTTAAGATTTTAATGGGTATCTCTCTTTAACCAGCCCAAAATGGGTTAAGACGTCATATTTTGAATACCCTTACCACTTTCAAAAATATTTTCCGATCAATTTTGCGTCCGATAAATGAAGGCCCCTTTCTCTGTGGTATACCGTTTGGGTGCTGTTGGTGTCTAAAAACAGCCCATTTTATCACAATTTTTACGTTTAGCAGCTTGGGGAGGGTTAACTAATGCTGACCGGAATATTTTATCCATGCAACTTGTAATGTCACACCAAGACCTGAGACTGACTAATTTTTCTTGAAAATCTACAAGACTCTTTTAGAGAAATCCACGGAAAACATGAAGTTTTGAGCTTTTTTGGGGTATTGCTGTTTAACCAGCCCAAAACGGGTTAACACTTGGTTTTTTGAACACCCTTATTACTTACAAAAATGATCCTTGGTGAATTCCACTTCCAATAAAGGAAGTTATGTTTATCTTTCGTGTATCGTTTGGGTGCTGTGCGGGCCCGAAAACAGCCCTTTTCATCAAAATTTTGATGTTTGGCAGCCTGTGGAGGGTTACCATATGCATCGCCTAATATGTCATGTGTATCAATGGTCGTGTCACAGGCAGTTCTAGCAATGATGAATGTTTTAAAAAAATCTACAAGACGTGTTTCGAGAAAGTGCGGATAAACCCCAAATTTGGCAGTTATTTGCCAATTCTGACGAAATAAGGGTTAAATCGAAAATTCCGCCTCGGTACATGTTTAGATTTTGTGCCTCTCTATGAGTGTGCAAAATTTTGTGAAAATGGGTTCGAAAATGGCTTCTGAATCATACGGACAAAATGTGTGGAAAAAAAAAAATAAAAAAAACTAGACTATATGATTCTGGAGAATCATGGCTTTTCCCGATGAGATTCCATGATTTTTCATGATCCCACAGTGTCTGATGAATTGTTTTTAACTGTCTCACTGAAGTTCCTTCATTGATGTTATGAGAAAGGTGAAGATAGTAGTCTCAAATGACACAGTTTGATAAAAAATTGTTTAGGTAAAAACCATCATTAACGGTGGAGTGGGTTAATGTCAATATCGTCGTCCAACAAGTCAATGACCGACAAAAGGAGTTATGTTTGTTTGACACAAACTCACTGAGTGCTGTGTCAATTTAAAAATGGTCCATATTATCTCAGATGTATCCAAAATATTGATGTCTGGCAGTTTGTAGAGAGTTAACAAGTGCCAACAGGAATATTTATTCATGCAACTTGTAATGTCACACCAAGAACTGTGAATGGCCATTTTTTCTTTGAAATCTACAAGATGTTTTCAGAGAAATCCAGGGAGAACAGGAATTTTAAGCTTTTGATGGGTATCACTGTTTTTCCAGCCCAAAACGGGTTAAGTGTTGTTTTTGGAATACTCTTATTACTTCCAAAAATAATTCTCAGTGAATTCTACTTCCACTTATTTTGATCTCTCCTCCCAACTTCGGGTGCTATGGGTACGCAAACACAGCCTATTTTATCATCATTTTGATGTTTGAGAACCTGCATAGGGTAAACAAATGCTTACAGGAATATTTTGTACATGCACCTTGTAATGTCACACTAAGATATGAGAATGGCCATTTTTCCTGAAAATCTACAGGATATTTTTAAAGAAATCCTCAGATAACATGAATTTTTAACCTTTTGAGGGGCATCTCTCTTTAACCAGCTCTAAAGGGTTAATGCTTGGTTTTGTGAATATCTTCATTACTTACAAAAATGATCGACGGTGAATTCCACTTCCAATGAAGGAGGTTATGTTTATCTCGTAGGTACACATTTGGTGTTATGGTTGCCCAAGAACAGCCCATTTTCTCCAAATGTCAATGCTTGGCAGGCTCAGGGGGGTTAACAAATGCTTACCGAAACATTTTGTTCATGCAACTTGTAATGTCACTCGAAGACCTGTGAATGATCAATTGCTCTTGAAATTTTTTTTTTGAGAAATCGAGAAATCCACATAAAACTGGAATTTTAAGCTTTTAAGGGGTATATCTTCTTAACCAGTCAAAAATGGGTTAAGACCTCGATCTTTGAATACATTTACTACTTACAAAAATGTTTCCCTGTCAGTTTTGCGTCCGGTAAAAGAAGTTACGTTCCTCTGTTGTATTCCCATTTGATGTTGTTGTTGTTCAAAAACAGACTATTTTTTCAAAATTTTGACATTTAGCAGCCCATGGAGGGTTAACAAATGCTTAGAGGAATAATTTATCCAATCACCTGGTAATGTGACACCATGACCTATCAATGGCCATTTTCTCTTGAAAACCCTACCAGATGTTTGTAAAGAAATCCAGGGAAAACATAAATTTTTAAGCCTTTGATGGGTATCACTATTAACAACCACAAAATGGGTTAACGCTTGGTTTTTTGCATACCCTTATTACTTACAAAAATGGTCTTCGGTGAATTCCACTTCCAACAAAGGAGATTATGTTAGTCTCAGGTACACGTTGGGTGATGTGCGTGCCTGAAAACAGCCCATTTCAACAAAATTACGATGCTTGGCAGCCTCTAGAGGGTTAATAAACGCTCATTGGAATATTTTGTCCATGCAACTTGTAAATATCACACAAAGACCTGCGAGTAGTCAATTTTTCTTGAAAACCTGCAGAATGTTTTTAGAGAAATCCACAGAAAATGGGAATTTTAAGATTTTAAGGGGTCTCTCTCTTTAGCCTGTCCAAAATGGATTAAGACTTCGACTTTTGAATACACTTACTACTTACAAAAATGTTTGCGTATAGATTGTGCGCTCGATAAAAGAATGCACGTTTCTTTGTGGCGTACCCGTTAGGTGCTGTTGGCGTCCAAAAACAGCCCATTTTATCACAATTTTGACTTTTAGCAGCCTGTGGAGGGTTAACAAATGCTCACTGCAGTATTTTGTCCATGCAACTTCTATTGTCACATCAAGGCCTGGGAGTGACAATTTTTCTTGAAAATCTACAAGACTCGTTTAGAGAAATCCACGGAAAACACAAATTTTTGAGCTTTATGGGGGTATTGCTGTTTAACCAGCCCAAAGCGGGTTAACACTTGGTTTTTTGAACACCCTTATTCCTGACAAAAATGATCCTCGGTGTATTCCACTCCCAGTAAAGGAAGTTATGTTTATCTCTCATGTATTGTTTGGGTGCGGTGGGGGCCTGAAACCGGCCTATTTCATCAAAATTTCGATGTTTGGCAGCCTGTGGTGGGTTACCATATGCATCGCCTGATATGTCGTGTGTTTCAAAGGGCGTGTCACAGACAGGTCTAGCAATTACGAAATGTATAAAAAAAATCTACAAGACGTGTTTCGAGAAAGTGCCGATAAACCCCAATTTTGACAGTTTTTTGCCAATTCTGATGAAATAAGGGTTGAATCGAAAATTCCACTTCGGTACATTTTTAGATTTTGTGCCCCTCTATGCGTGAGCAAAATTTCGTGAAAATCGGTTCGAAAATGGCTTCTGAATCGTACGGACAAAATGTGTGGGGAAAAAAAACAAAAAAAACTGGACTTTATGATTCTGGAGAATCATGGCTTTTCCCGATGAGATTCCATGATTTTTCATGACCCCACAGTGTCTGATGAATTGTTTTTAACTGTCTTCCTGAAGTTCCTTCATTGATGTTATGAGAAAGGTGAAGATAGTAGTCTCAAATGACACAGTTTGATAAAAAATTGTTTAGGTAGAAACCATCATTAACGGTGGAGTGGGTTAATGTCAATATCGTCGTCCAACAAGTTAATGACCGACAAAAGGTGTTATGTTTGTCTGACACATAGCCACTGAGTGCTGTATCTATTTGAAAATGTTCCGTTTTATCTCGAATGTATCCAAAATATTGATGTCTGGCAGCTTGTTAAGGGTGAACAAGTGCTAACAGGAATATTTATTCATGCAACTTGTAATTTCACACCAAAAACTGTGAATGGCCATTTTTGCTTAAAAATCTACGAGATGTTTTCAGAGAAATCCAGGGAGAACATGAATTTTAAGCTGTTGATAGGTATAATTGTTTATCCAGCCCAAAACGGGTTAAGGGTTGTTTTTTTAATACGCTTATTACTTATAAAAATAATTCTCTGTGAATTCTACTTCCACTTATGTTGATTTCTCCTCTTTACTTTGGGTGCTGCGGGTATGCAAACACAGCCCACTTTTTCAACATTTTGATGTTTGAGAACCAGCATAGGGTTAACAAATGCTTACTGGAATATTTTGTACATGCAACTTGTAATTCACACTAAGATCTGAGAATGGCCAATTTTTCTTGAAAATCTACGTGATGTTTTTAGAGAAATCCTCGGATAACATGAATTTTTAACCTTTTGAGGGGTATCACCCTGTAACCAGCTCTAAATGGGTTAATGCTTGGTTTTATGAATACCTTCATTACTTACAAAAATGATCCTCGGTGAATCTCACTTCCAGTGAAGATGGTTATGAATGGGTGGCCAAGTACAGCCCATTTTCTCAAAATTTGCTGCCTCTGGAGGGTTAACAAACGCTTACCGGAATCTTTTGTTCATGCAACTTGTAATGTCACTCCAAGACCTGCAAATGGTCAATTTCTCTTGAATACTTACAGATTTTTTTGAGAAATCTACAGAAAATGGGAATTTTAAGCCTTTAAGGGGTACATCTCCTTAACCGGGCGAAAATAGGTTAAAATCTCAATTTTTGAATACCCTTACTACTTACTAAAAATTTTTCCTATCAGTTTTGCGTCCGTTAAAAGAAGTTATGTTTCTCTGCAGCATTCCCATTTGATGTTGTTGGTGTCCAAAAACAGACTATTTTTTTCGAAATTTTGACATTTAGCAGCCCATGGAGGGTTAACAAATGCTTGTCTGAATATTTTATCCATGCAACTGGTAATGTGACTCTAAGACCCATCAACAACCATTTTCTCTTGAAACCCTACGAGACGTTTCAAAAAGAAATTCAGGGAAAACATGATTTTTTAAGCTTTTGATGGGTATTGCTATTAACCATTCCAAAAGGGGTTAATGCTTGGTTTTTTGAATACCCTTATTACTAACAAATTTGGTCCTCGGTGAATTCCACTTCCAACAAAGTAGATTATGTTTATCTCTCGGGTATGCATTGGGTGTTGTGCGCATCTGAAAACAGACTATTTCAACAAAATTACGATGCTTAGCAGCCTGTAGAGGGTTAATAAATGCTCACCGGAATATTTTGTCCATGCAACTTGTAATGTCACACAAGGACCTGCGAATAGTCAATTTTTCCTGAAAACCTACGAGTTGCTTTTAGAGAAATCCACAGAATTGGGGATTTTAAGCTTTTAAGGGGTATCTCTCTTTAACCAGCCCAAAATGGGTTAAGACTTCGACTTTTGAATACCCTTACCACTATCAAAAATGTTTCCCCATCAATTTTGCGTCTGACAAAAGAAGGAACCTTTCTCGGTGGTACACCAAGTGGGTGCTGTTGGCGTTCAAAAACAGCCCATTTTATCACTATTTTGACTTTTAGCAGTCCGTGGAGGGTTAACAAATGCTCACCGCAGTATTTTGTCCATGCAAATTCTATTGTCACACCAGGGCCTGGGAGTGACAATTTTTTCTTGAAAATCCACAAGACTTGTTTAGAGAAATCCACGGAAAATACAAATTTTTGAGCTTTATGGGGGTATTGCTGTTTAACCAGCCCAAAATGGGTTAACGCTTGGTTTTTTGAACACCCTTATTACTGACAAAAATGATCCTCAGTGAACTCCACTCCCAATAAAGGAAGTTATGTTTATCTCTCGTGTACTGTTTGGGTGCAGTGGGGGCCTGAATCCGGCCTATTTCATCAAAATTTCGATGTTTGGCAGCCTGTGGAGGGTTACCATATGCATTGCCTGATATGTCTTGTGTATCAAAGGGCGTGTCACAGACAGGTCTAGCAATGACGAATGCATAAAAAAATCTACAAGACGTGTTTCGAGAAAGTGCCGATAAACCCCAATTTTGGCAGTTTTTTGCCCATTCTGACGAAATAAGGGTTAAATCGAAAATTCCGCTTCGGTACATTTTTAGATTTTGTGCCACTCTATGCGTGTGCCAAATTTCGTGAAAATCGGTTCGAAAATGGCTTCTGAATCGTACGGAAAAAATGTGTGGGAAAAAAAAAAAAAAAAAAAAAAAAAACCAAAAAATAAAAAAACCAAAAAAAAACTAGACTTTATGATTCTGGAGAATCATGGCTTTTCCCGATGAGATTCCTTGATTTTTCATGCCCCCACAGTGTCTGATGAATTGTTTTTAACTGTCTCACTGAAGTTCTTTCATTGATGTTATGAGAAAGGTGGTTATAGTAGTCTCAAATGACTCAGTTTTATAAAAAAAATTGTTTAGGTAAAAACCATCATTAATGGTAGAGTGGGTTAATATCAATATCGTCGTCCCACAAGTTAATGACCGACAAAAAGAGTTATGTTTGTTTGACACATACCATTTGAGTGCTCTGTCTATTTGAAAATGGTCCATTTTATCTCAAATGTATCCAACATATTGATGTCTGGCAGTTTGTAGAGGGTTAACATGTGCTAACAGGCATATGTATTCATGCAACTTGCAATTTCAAACCAAAAAGTGCGAATGGCCATTTTTACTTAAAATCTATAAGATGTTTTCAGAGAAATCCATGCGCATGCGCTCTTTTCGAATTCGATGTGACGAAATGCGAAATTCGTATCGCTCTTCATGGAAAGTGATGCCGCAACTATCCATGAACAAAGAGTGAAAATTTCATGGAAATCTGCCTAGAATCGGTTGGGGTATATCGTTTTGAAGAGAGGAGGTAACTGTTTGAATTTGGTCCTTCCTTTTCAAGCCAGTTCGAAAAAAGACGTCCTGATTGGGCGCAGACTCCTTTAGAGCCCCCCCCCCTCTCTCTCCGTAAATGGAAGTTACTTCTTTAAGACCGCCACCCAGGGATCCCAACACAACCTTTAGACCTAAGAGAATCGTCAGAAGTTTAAAGTGAAAAGAAATTGGCGGTGATTGGGTTTCTGGCAGGCAGGAAAAGATTGACGAAGATTTGCATATTGGACATTAAAATAGCACTTCTGACATAAACGAACCGTGTCCAGACCGCTGGAGGCAGCGACTTGAAATTTTCAGAACTTGTTCTACGAACCCTGGCCGACATTTTGGGATCTGTTTGGAGCGTCAGAGCCACCTGGAAAACACCACGCATCGCTTGGAATGAGAGAGTACTATTCGTCCCGACTCTATCAGTTCAGAATGGACATGGGCAGTGTTGTAGACGACTGTGGAGCTGCGATTGAGCATAAAGTCCCAGGTTTCGGTGCCTCATTGCCTAAGCGGCTCCATTGTATGATTTTTTGTCTCAATATCGTCCTTACTACTTGTAGTTTATACCGTTGCCGTACGTTAATGTAGCCTCTTGCCATTTTCGAGACTTTCAATCCAGAACGCCGCCAAAGTGAGGAAGTGTGGGGGGTGGGGGGCTGTAGCGGCAAGGGGGGGGGGGGTATCCTGACACTATCTTTAAACCTTAGATAATCGGAAGAAGTTGCAGTGAAAAGAAATCGGCGGTGAGTAGGTGTTTTGGCGGGAAACAATTAACGAAAATTTGCCAATTTGACATTAAAATTGCACTTCTCACAAACACGAACCGTGTCCAGACCGGCGAAGGCAGCGACTTCTAATTTTCAGAACTTGTTCTACACACCCTGGCCGACATTTTGGCATCTGTTGCAAGTGTCGAGACCGTGTGGAGAACACCACGCATCGCGTGGAAAGTGAGAGTACTATTCATCCCGACTCTATCAGTTTGGAATGGAATTGGGCACTATTGTAGACTATCGTAGAGCAGCGATTGAGCATAAAATCAGAGTTTTTTGTGCCAAATTACCTAACCGGCTCCAAGGTATGATCTTTCGTCTGTACATCGCCCAGATCGTCTGAAGTTTATACCGTTACCATATGTTGAAGTGGCCTTTTGTCATTTTCGCCACTTTCGACCCAGATTTGAGGGTACCTTCCTTCAGCGAAATCTAGCCATGCTCACAACCACGCCCTCTCCCCGTCGGCCCGGGTGCTTCTAAAGATAGAAAGGTCAATGGGGAGGGGCCCGTTAGCAAACAAACGGGGGCAGGTGTAGTTGGTGAAAAACAGCAGGGGGGGGGGGGGGGCACGTGTCCTAGGTAAAAGAAACAATAAGGGGCAGGTGTCCTAGGTAAAAAAACAGCAGGAAGTGTGGGGGGGGGGGGGGGGGGGCAGATGTCCCCGCTAATTAATTTTAATAACAGGCAGGTGTTCATGGGGCAGGCCCACTGCTCGGTGTTCCAAATTTTCTATGGTACTTGGCCTTGACGGAAACAACACTTCAAGAAGAAACAACGGGGAACCTATTTGCAGTAAAGCTGCAAATATAAAGATGATTTTAGGACCATTCCATGGCCAGTTTAAAACCTACTGCGATATCAGCGTTTATTACTCTCGTCCTTTCACTGCAGTATTTCACCCGAGTCGAGTTCTGACGTCATGCAAGTTTGACGGACAGGCTTTCAATTTTGTTATTGACAACAACATATTTATAATTTCGTGATTACTGATCGGAATTTTGAAAACGACACATGCAATCGCGAAAGAGTTTTCTGAAAAACACGATTCTGCAAAAGGTTTTAGTGAAATTTGATTATTTTTTTTATTTTCAATTTCGATGGCTCTTGTCGAAAAGGTGTTAATCACTGATCGTCCCAAACGAGATCAAAGACTGACGCTGTATATTAATAACACGCAGAGAATCTTCTAAGAATATACACGCGCAATCCTAAAATGAAATAAATCAAGTCTTGTTTCAGGTTTTACGAGAGAAATATGTCCAATTGTATCATTGAATCATGTTTAGGTATATGTGGGCGAGACATTTTCTACACGGACAAAATACAGACTAAATAAAATATTTGCCATAATTTTCCGCAGACGTATTTTTGTCTTTGCTTCTTGGGGAAATCCATGCTGATAATACAACGAAGGAGTGTTATCTAATGAGGTCAGAACCATCAGGTGGTCGGGTCCGACACCGCACCTGGAAGTAGATTTAGTGGGGGTGTCGATTTTACAAGTAATGTAGGCAGCGTACACGGCATGGGCTGTCTGTCTTTAATCCTATAAACAGGGTTAAGGCTTGGTTTTTTTACTCTTATTTATTTATTTATTTATTTATTTATTTATTTATTGGTGTTTAAGGTCGCATACTTATGCACAATGGCTAATCGTGGTCGTGACAGTTTTATAGGTGGAGGAAGTACACGGAGAGAACCACCAAGCATCGACGAGCAACTGTCAGCTCCTCAACATTCTAACTCTGTTCAAGCTCCGCTCAAGCAGGGTTACAGAGGGTGAAGACATATGTACCATCGACATGCAGTATGCCTTAGTACACGGCGTCATCGTGCCCCCATGTCGACAACCGGGCTAAAGTGCCTTGCCCAAGGACACAACGTGAGTCGTCCCGGATGGGGATCGTACTCGGGACCTCTAGCATAGAAGTACAACAGTCTATCACTGAGCCACCACGCTCCCTTGAATACCCTTAACACTATCATACATTATCCCTCATGAATTCTGAGTCTGATAAAAGAGGTTATGTTTACCTATTACATACCCATTTGCTGTCCGAAAACAGCCAATTTTATCAAAATTTTGACGTTTAGCAGCCTGTAGCGGGATTAACAAACGACTAGCGGAATATTCTATCTATGCAATTTGTAAGACCTGCCAATGTCCAATTGTTCTTGAAAATTGCCAACAAGCAGTTAGCGAAATCCACAGAAAATGTAAATTTTAAGCTTTTAAGGGGTATCTCTCCTTATCCAGTCTAAAATAGGTTAAGTTTCATTCTTTTAAATACCCTTACTACTAACAAAACTGATCCTCTGTGAATTCTACGCGCAGTAAAAGAAGTTATATTTCTCTGTTACATATCCATTGTATGCTCTTGGTGTCTGAAAACAATCCATTTTATCAACATTTTGATGTTTAGCAGCTCGTGGAGAGTTAACGAATGCTCAACGGAATATTTTGTCCATGTAACTTGTAATGTCACATGAAGACCCGTAAATGGCCATTTTTCTTGAAAACTACAAGATGTTTTTAAAGAAATCCAGGGAAAGCATGAAATTTTAAGTCTTTGATGGGTACCGCTGTTTAACCAGCCCAAAACGGGTTAAGACCAGCCCTAAAAGGGTTAATGCTTGGTCTGATGAATTCCACTTCCAAAGAAGGAGGTTATGTTTATCTCGCAGGTACACATTGCGTGCAATGGGTGCCCAAGGACAGTCCATTTTCTCAAAATTTCTATGCTTTGCAGCCTCTGGAGAGTTAACTAACGCTTACCAGAATATTTTGTCTATGTAATTTGTAATGTCACTCCAAGACCTGCAAATGGTCAATTTTTCTTGAATACTTACTAGATTTTTTGGAGAAATCCACAGAAAACTGGAATTTTAAGCTTTTAAGGGGTACATCTTAACCAGGCGAAAATGGGTTAAGACCTCGATTTTTAGCTCAACTTGACAAAGTCAAGCTGAGCTATTGCCATCACTTCTCGTCCGTCGGCGTACGTACGTACGTACGTACGTACGTATGTACGTTAGTACGTTAGTATGTTAGTACGTTAGTACGTACGTCCACAATTTCCTTTGGCACACCTCATAGGTCGCATTTATGATCAGATTACTATGAAACTTCTTATGCTTGTATGGAGTGACCTCTAGATGGGAGCTATCGATTTTCTTCATTTTCCGTCAAAAAATGTTGCCGCGGCCAACGTTCTTAGAACTTAGTTTAGTCAAACCACAATATTTCCCTTTGGCACACCCTACAGGGCACATTTATGATTTGATTGCTTTGAACCCTGATACGCTTATTTAGGGTGACCTCTAGATGGGAGCTATCGATTTTCTTCAATTTCCGCCAAAAAATGTTGCCACGGCCAACGTTCGTAGAACTTAGTTTAGTCAGACCTCAATATTTCTCTTTGGCACACCCTACGGGGTACATTTACGATCAGATTGCTTTGAAACCTGGTATGCTTGTTTGGGGAGACCTCTAGATGGGAGCTATCGATTTTCTTCAATTTCTGTCAAAAAATGTTGCCGCGGGCCAACGTTCTTAGAACTTAGTTTAGTCAGAAGACTCAATATTTCCCTTTGGCACACCCTACAGGGTACATTTATGATCAGATTGCTTTGAAACCTGGCATGCTTGTTTGGGGTGACCTCTAGATGGGAGCTATCGATTTTCTTCAATTTCTGTCAAAAAATGTTGCCGCGGCCAACGTTCTTAGATCTTAGTTTAGTCAAACCACAATATTTCCCTTTGGCACACCCTACAGGGCACATTTAAGATTTGATTGCTTTGAAACCTGGTATGCTTATTTAGGGTGACCTCTAGATGGGAGCTATCGATTTTCTTCAATTTCCGGCAAAAAATGTTGCCACGGCCAACGTTCGTAGAACTTAGTTCAGTCAGACCTCAATATTTCCCTTTGGCACACCCTACAAGGCCCATTTTTGATCAGATTGCTTTGAAACCTGGCATGCTTGTTTGGGGTGACATCTAGATGGGAGCTATTGATTTTCTTCAATTTCCGTCAAATGTTGCCGTGGCCAACGTTTTTAGAACTCAGTTTAGTCAGACCACAATATTTCCCTTTGGCACACCCTACAGGGCACATTTATGATTTGATTGCTTTGAAACCTGGTATGCTTGTTTGGGGAGACCTCTAGATGGGAGCTATCGATTTTCTTCAATTTCCATCAAAAAATGTTGCCGCGGCCAACGTTCTTAGAACTTGGTTTAGTCAGAAGACTCGATATTTCCCTTTGGCATACCCTACAGGGCACATTTATGATCGGATTGCTTTGAAACCTTTCATGCTTGTTTGGGGTGACCTCTAGATGGGAGCTATCAATTTTTTTCAATTTCCATCAAAAAATGTTGCCGCAGCCAACATTCTTAGAACTTAGTTTAGTCAGACCACAATATTTCCCTTTGGCTCACCCTACAGGGCTCATTTATGATTAGATTGCTTTGAAACCTGGTATGCTTATTTACGGTGACCTCTAGATGGGAGCTATCGATTTTCTTCCATTTCTGTCAAAAACTGTTGCCACAGCCAACGTTCTTAGAATTTAGTCTAGTCAGATCACAATATTTCCCTTTTGTACACCCTACAGGGCACATTTATGATCAGATTGCTTTGAAACCTGGCATGCTTGTTTGGGGAGGCCTCTAGATGGGAGCTATCGATTTTCTTCGGTTTCTGTCAAAAAATGTTGCCACTGGCAAAAAAACTGACATTGGTCCCAATGATCTTCAATTTTGCCATTTCATTTATAACTTACCAAGTTCAAGTTTGTCAAGTTGAGCTACAGTGTCATTGACACTTTCATTTGAATACCCTTACTACTTACTAAATTTTTCTCTGTCAGTTTTGCATCCGGTAAAAGAAGTTATGTATCTCTGTGGCATTCCCATTTGTTGTTGTTGGCGTCCCAAAACAGACTATTTTTTCAAAATGTTGACATTTAGCAGCCCATGGAGGGTTAACAAATGCTTACTGGAATATTTTATCCATGCAACCGGTAATGTGACTCCAAGACCTATCAATGGCTATTTTCTGTTGAAAACTTACAAGATGTTTGTAACGAAATCCACGGAAAACATGATTTTTTTTTAGCTTTTGATGGGTATCGCTAATAACCATCCAAAAGGGGTTAACGCTTGGGTTTTTGAATACCCTTATTACTTACAAAAATGGTCCTCAGTGAATTCCACTTCCAACAAAGGAGATTATGTGTAACTCTCGGACATACATTGCGTGCTGTGGGTGTCCGAAAACAGCCCATTTCAACAAAATTATGATGCTTCGCATTCTGTAGAGGGTTAATAAACGCTCAGCGGAATATTTTGTCCATGCCACTTGTAATGTCACACAAAGACCTGCAAGTAGTCAATTTTTCTTGAAAACCTATGGAATGTATTTAGAGAAATCCACAGAAAATGGGAATTTTTAGATTTTAAGGGGTCTCTCTCATTAGCCTGCCCAAAATGGGTTAAGACTTCGTTTTTTGAATACCCTTACTACTTACAAAAATGTTTCCCTATAGATTGTGCGCTCGATAAAAGAAATCACTTTTCTTTGTGAGGTACCCGTTGGGTGCCGTTGGCGTCCAAAAACAGCCCATTTTATCACAATTTTGACTTTTAGCAGCCCGTGGAGGGTTAGCAAATGCTCACCGGAGTATTTTGTCCATGCAACTTCTATTGTCACATCAAGGCCTGGGAGTGACAATTTTTTCATGAAAATCTACAAGACGCGTTTAGAGAAATCCACGGAAAACCTGAATTTTTGAGCTTTTGGGGGGGGTATTGCTGTTTAACCAGCCCAAAACGGGTTAATGCTTGGTTTTTTGAACACCATTATTACTTACAAAAATGATCTCCGGTGAATTCCACTTCAAATAAAGGAAGTTATGTTTATCTATCGTGTATCGTTTGGGTGCTCTGGGGGCCTGAAACCGGCCCATTTCATCAAAATTTCGATGTTTGGCAGCCTGTGGAGGGTTACCATATGCATCGCCTGATATGTCATGTGTATCAAAGGTCGTGGCACAGACAGGTCTATAAATGATGAAGGTTTAAAAAAAATCTACAAGACGTGTTTCGAGAAAGTGCCGATAAACCCCAATTTTGACAGTTTTTTGCCAATTCTGACAAAATAAGGGTTAAATCGAAAATTCCGCTTCGGTACATTTTTAGATTTTGTGCCCCTCTATGCGTGTGCAAAATGTTGTGAAAATTGGTCCGAAAATGGCTTCGGAATCGTGCGGACAAAATGTGTGGAAAAAAAAAAAAAAAAAAAAAAAAAAAAACCCAAAAAAAAAAAAAAAATAATAATCCGTAGAAAAACAATAGTCTTTTCCAGAGGGAAAAGCCTAATAATAATCCATAGAAAAACAGTAGTCTTTTCCAGAGGGAAAAGCCTAAAAAATAATAATCCATAGAAAAACAATAGTCTTTTCCAGAGGGAAAAGCCTAATAACTTCATTCCTCTGTAGTGTTAACTAGCCATAGATGGTAATTAAATCCTTCTTTGAACAACTTTGGCAGGGGAGCACCTCGGGCCCCATTTGGATTAAAACTCTCAAATAATTTTTTACCCATCCCTTTATTTTGTAAAATAATGAAGAGAATCAAGTATGTAATTAGTAGCTTCTTGACTCAGTGAAAAGAAGAGGTGAAGGACACAACAAGAAATATTCTCTCCAACTGTGTTTCGGGATGTAAACACTTATAATGTATCGAAATATTTTCAATTTTTTTACATTGACCTACAATGTTTTTTTGAGAAATATACTTTGAATAAATACTGTTTGGAGTCCGAGAGCTACAAGCTTTTTGTCTTCAGATACATGCGTGATGAAAATTTTGTGCATCTGCGAAAGACATTTTGGGATTTGATGTGAAAACTTTAAGTGAGTGAAGAAAGGCTATCCTAAATGGAAGCTGCATTACCTCTGCTCCAACGTAATACTTGCTCATGTAATTTGGATATCCCACAAGTTTGTACCATGCACAGGGTTAGTTACTTGGTTCATAATGAAATTTTTTATAACCTGTAAGTGTGACCAATCCTGGCAAGCACAGAGTTAGTTGGTAAGCAAGCATACACTAGCTAACCATAGGCATTGCACAGGATTAGTTGATATTCACCCTTTTCTATTTGATAGGGTCTTTATTTTTTGTATGGTTACTAGTGTTCAACCGATTACCAAAAATGGCCATTGACCGATTACCTGTTATCTGAGCTCACACTTGGCCGATTCCGATTCTGATTGTAATACTGTGCACTACTAGATGAGACGAGGCTTGAAAGGATTACATTAAATTGAACATATTTCACAGTGTTAAATGTCGTTGACTCAGGTCGCAGTAAATAAAATGACCAGACATACACACTTGGGCTGTATACGTGGCACTTAGAGCCATGTATACCACCCAAGTGCGCACAACTGGTCATTTCACTGTGGCCTGAGTCAATGGAGTACAACTTTCACTTTTTCCAGTATGAACTGGCAATTGCTGCAAGTATGCTCAATTGTAAGCTTTACATGTCATTTAACTAGTATTTTCCATAAAGAGGCGTTTAGAGAAATTACGAATACACATTGTGGTTGTTTCTCAACTTTATTGAATGGTATCATTGACATCATTTTACATTAACAATTGAACAATTGCAGAAGATAATACAATGTGGTTTACGAATCATCAGAAAAAATGTTTGTCAACAGTTGGTTGAACCGATGTTCCAGGAGCCGTTGCTGTTGTCATTCGATTGCTCACAATCGGCCGATTGGGGTGGGTGATTCCGATCATCGATTGAACATTAGTGGTTACTCTTCACTGTAGGATGTGTAGTTTGGTCAATGTTTTGTTCAAACTGATCATGTTCCCATGTGGTCAAATAAATATAGAGACAAGTTTGATTCAAACATTTCAACACTGTGGTAATGGAGTAAACAGTAACATATTTTGTTCTCATAAAACACTGGTCAAACTATTTTCATATTTGAATGAGGTATGCAAATATATTCATCACAGGGAAATACGAGTAAACTCAAATCATACTCATGGGGTAGTAATTTCAGAAGGGTGAGTTTGTCCCCACCACTTGTGAATTATTCTTTTTCTGTCGCAAAAAAAACACTAGTTATTTGACCCCATGTATTATCCTAAGATGAGAGAAAGAAAATCTTTTTTTTTTACACAGAAAAGGTAATTATCAGTGATGCTGGCTGTTTTAGAATAAGAGGGGTTCTTAAAAAAAGATTTCCTGGATAACAATCCAAGGGAGACAATTCATCATGTTTTCCCTCACTTTCAGCTGGAAGATATTGTTTTAGGTTTCCACTTGGTTTTTAGCTCAACTTGACAAAGTCAAGCTGAGCTATTGCCATCACTTCTCATCCGTTGGTGTATGTATGTTAGTATGTACGTACGTACATACGTTCACAATTTCCTTTGGCACACCTCACAGTTCGCATTTATGATCAGATCGGTTTGAAACTTGGTACGCTTGTTTGGGGTGACCTCTAGATGGGAGCTATCGATTTTCTTCAATTTCCGTCAAAAATTGTTGCCGTGGCCAACTTACTTAGAACTTAGTTTAGGCAGACCTCAATATTTCCCTTTGGCACACCCTACAAGGCACATTGATGATCGGATTGCTTTGAAACCTGGCATGCTTGTTTGGGGTGACGTCTAAATGGGAGCTATCGATTTTCTTCCATTTCCGTCAAAAATGTTTGCCGCTGCCAACGTTCTTAGAACTTAGTATAGTCAGACCTCAATATTTCCCATTGGCACACCCTACAGGGCGCATTTATGATCAGATTGCTTTGAAACCTGGCATGCTTGTTTGGGGTGACCTCTAGATGTGAGCTATCGATTTTCTTCTAATTCCATCAAAAAATGTTGCCATGTTCAATGTTCTTAGAACTTAGTTTAGTCAGACCTCAATATTTCCCTTTAGCACGCCCTACAGGGCACATTTATGATTGGATTGCTTTGAAACCTTATTTGGGGTGACCTCTAGATGGGAGCTATTTATTTATTTATTGCATTTGTGCATCAACATTCTTTGACATGGCCTACATGCCACATTTATCATAGGATTGTTTTTGAACTTGGTGTGCTCATCAGGCAAGACCTTTAGATAAGAGCCATTAGCATTCATTTCTGTGAAAAAAGGGTATCAAGACGTTTTGTAGAAAAAGCATTTCGTAGAAGACGTTTCGTAGACAAGTCATTTCGTAGAATGACCGTTTCGTAGACATTTATTGGTCGTTTCGTAGAAAAACAATGGACATTTCGTAGACATCTTCTGGTGGGGTGGGGAGAGGGCAATTGCTTTGGGTTCCAATCAGAGAAGGAAAGAGAACAGGCTTTCTCTTGGACAATTTTTTGGACAATTCGGCTAGCACCTACCTCACAACGTTCAAATTCAATTTGTGCAGAAAAGTTCGAGTATCTCCGGGATTTGGACATTGGCCTATCTCCCAGTCAAATCCCCAGGAAATATTCCAACTTGTTTGCACAACTGGAATTTGAACGTAGTGGGCAGCCACATAGTGCCGTGGCGTATGTATTTTTGGGAATAAAAATAGAAAAACAAAACGCATTGAGAAGCACCAAATTTATTTCAGACTTAAAAAATCAAGTATCCATAAAATTAACAAAATTGTAGCTCATGTGTAAAAAATTTTAATTAACAAGTTTCACAGCTCCAATCTACATGTTCCAATTGCTGAATAAATTATTAACAACTTGCTTGATTTCTTTTTTTGCAGGGGGGGGGGAGGGGAGGGGAGATTGCGTGGAACATAGTTCTTGATTCATCACTGGAACGACATCAGTTGAGTTCGCTTCATTGAGGGAGCATGAGCTATGTTTTGAGACAACACACTGAAGAAAAATAATATGAAATTTACAATTTAACTTTTACCGCACACATTTAAAAAAATGACGCAATATTGATTTTTTGAGGGGTTTTTTTTGCCTCTAAACATAGCTCATGATTCATCACTGAAACGACATCAATTGAGTTCGTTTCAATGAGGGAGCATGAGCTATGTTTTGAGACAACACACTGAAGAAAAAATAATATGAAATTTACAATTTAACCTTTACCGTCTGTAGTCTTCTCGCGAAATTCCTGTGTTGCATGTATGGTGGGTCCATCTTTCACAACTGTCACACTGCACCGCTTCTTGTCTAGGATGTATGGTCTGGTTGCAACTAGTGCAAGCGTTAGACATAATGGTTATTACTGAAAATGTTTATGACTGTGAATGAATGAAAGGTTTTAGCGTGCCGAAGGCATGCAGGGACGATGTGGGATTTACAAATCCCTTGCGACCCGGTTAACCTTATTTTATTTCACTTGGATCACACAAGCCTAGCTTTCCTATTGCCTCAAATGGAGTCTGAGGGGGGTATGCACGCGTTTAGAATTCCCGACAGTTTATGTTGGAGTGTTAGATGGTCAATACTCAATCCCTCAACGCCATTAAAACTATTAGAGAGTGGGCTCTATTCGGTTCCAGTTATGACTGTGGTCAGATACGACCCGTATATATATTCTATTTCAGAGGCGTGAATAACACTCACATCAAAGACACCAAAAAGTACATTCAAACCATCAGGCCACACACAAACTGTCATCAAAGAAATATTTTGATAAGTATATAAACATATGACGATTTTGTAATAATTAACTTTAATTTGTATAGACAAAAGTTATTTAACTATCCTGTTAATTGATGATACCATATCATGATGGTATACACAATGTCGTTTAATAATTACCGTACTCACAATTAATTATCAGACTTGATGAATACGGTGTTGCTCCAAAGCAACAAACACTGAATGGATGGGTGGAGACACAAATAACTAATTAAATTGAAATAAAATATTCTGTGAAATGTCCATTGTTTTTCTACGAAACGACCAGTACATGTCTACGAAATGGTCATTCTACGAAATGACTTGTCTACGAAACGTCTTGTCTACGAAATGGGTTTTCTACGAAACGTCTAGAAACCAAAAAAAGTTGCCATTTACAATAACCTCTGAACATACTACATTTGTGTATCAACATTCTTCCTTTAGCCAGTCTTACAGTTTACATTTAAAAATGCATGGATTACTCTGACGTTGTGCACACACAATGCTGTTATGTTGAAATTTCATCAAATAACATTGGTATCAATGATCTTCAATTTTGCCATTTCATTTATAACTTACCAAGTTCAAGTTTGTTAAGTTGAGCTACAGTGTCACTGACACTTTCATTTAAAAAAGAGTTGACTCCGGTTTCGGTTTTGTTTTTTTTTAGAGAGAAATATTCAAGTATTAAACACTATAAACAGTTGGGTTTTGCCCCTAATATTAGGTTTAATAAAAGTTCAGAGTGCAAGTACCTTCTCCTCTATCTAAATTATGAGATTATATATAGCACAGCACATGTACAGTGAACCATTAATCCAGAAGACAATGAAGATTGAGAGCCCTGGATATACAGTTGAAATTTGAATAGCATTGGTAGCCCCTTTCCCCCTCCCAACCAAGATGAGGAAAATGCTGTGGTAGCAATGCACACCTTCGGTAAAAAAATGCTGAAGGTGTAATGTTGTGAAATGTCTAGCCAAAGAAAAAAAAAATCCCTTTGTTTGGGGTAACCCGACCTACCCTAAACAATTATGCCGACCCCAAATATTTTAACAAGTAAAAGTCTCTCATTTAAGTCATTGTAACCCTAATTTTTATTGGACTTCAGCTGTGAATTTGAAACCTATTTTGAGGTTCAAGCTTTCAAAAATACATGTAGAAATAAATATATCAGACAATATTAATGCGGAGCAAGTGGTAAGTTCCAAATCTGCAAAGGATACCACATTTGATAAACTGATCATTTTACACTTTTACTGTTCATGCTGAAGGTCATGAAAATTAAGGAATATTATGTTGAGTTTTGTGTATTGATACTGAAAGCCCCAAATCTTGACCTGCAGTCTTGAAGATATTGTTGGTGCAAGTATAGTATACAACTGTTTTTTTTTCAATTCCATTCAAACATATATATGTAGAAATTATTGACAGTGGCCAGCAGATGCGTGGATATTGCATTCAGGTGAAGTGTTTGGCCATTTTGGTAATTCGATGTTTGTTTCATTTTTGTCCAAAACCAGGTGGTACTTTCAATCTCACCCTGAAAGAGGTGATTTTTATCATTTCATTCATTTGTCATTCGAAGGAAAGTTTATTTAATATGTAAATACGATTATATTATGGGACCAAAAAAGTTATTAATTACCAGGCTCTGATCTTTTTCTGTGATTTCCACACTTTTTATTTAACACATTATTCGAAGTGACAGCATTCAAGACTGCACAGTTAAATAATCGTGCATGTCCCGACTGACAGTTATCTCACGTTCAGGTTGGTCGGTGTTTTTAAGTAACCGACACCGAGTTGTATTTTCGGCTAACCTCCCAGCACTATTGTATTGTACTGAAGAATATTCAAAAGATACCATATATGAAAAATTGATTCTCATTTTTATTCTTTTTCTGTCCTGCCTGCTTCTGCAGAGGCGATAAATAGGCATTACTAATTCCAAAAGGCCAAAAACTGTCTACAATGGGGTTTTCACTTTTGCACCTTTTATGATATTTCCATGAAACTTGACAGGGTTCTACCCCACCATAAACAGATATGTCACAATAAAAATCATGCCACTAGATTCAAGATCAAGGTCAAGTTCAAGGAATTTGAAATAGATTTCATGTCAAGGTTAAATTTGGGTTGAGTTTTTTAATTGGCCATAACTTTTGACCTGTTGAAGATGTTTCTGTGAAACTTTATAGGGATATTCCCAACCATGATCTGATATGTGGCAATCAAAATCTTGCCATTAGGTTAAAGGTCAAGGGTGCTTTTAATAAAAATAGAACTTCACTTTAAGGTCAAGTTTTTGGGTCCAGTTTTTCCATTGGCCTTGTGAGCGCAGTAGCTCAGTGGTAGACTGTTGGACTTCTATGCTAGAAATCCCAAGTTCGATCTCCGTCCGGGATGACCCGCATTGTGTCCTTGGTCAAGGCATTTTATCCCAGGTGTCTACATGGGGGCACGATGATGCCGTGTACTAAGGCGTACTGCACATCGATGGTGCATATGTCTTCAACCACTGTAACCCTGCTTGAGCGGAGCTTGGACAGAGTTAGAATGTTGAGGAACTGAGTTGCTCATCGATGCTCGGTGGTTCTCTCCGGGTACTCCGGCTTCCTCCACCCATAAAACTGTCACGGTCACGATTAGCCATTGTGCATAAGTTTCTGTGATTTGTTTTTGTTTGTTTCAAAATGAGTTCTGAATGATTTCATGCCAAAGAAATGTTTTCACCAAATTTACCCCAGTGGAGGGGTGGGGGTGAGAGGGGGGGGGGGGGGGGGGGGGTTATTAAAAGAAATTCTCCGTTTTTCTTTAAAATGAGTTTGAAAGGATTTCAAGTCATGTTAATAAAAAAAGAAACCCAATTGTCTTGTGCGTGGGTGGGTGATTTTTGTTGGATCATAAAATCACTCAAGATGCTTCAAAAACTCATTTTGAAGAAAAAAGACAATTCCCACCCCCACCCCAGTGGTCTGCCATGGTAGAGTGATGCTTATTTAAAACAAAAAATAATATTTTTTGTTATGTAGTAATAAATATTTATACTATTGTACATTCATGTATCTTTACAATACAAGCTAAAGCAAGATGACTACAAGAAAGTTTCAGTTTCAATTTTCCTTTGCTAATAATTCCAATCCTGTCTGAAATCTTCACACAAAATGATGCTGGTGTGTAGTTTTATCAACAGAAGGAACCTTCTGGTTTTATCAACAGAAGGAAAAGTGGTTCAAATTTTTTTGGTGTTTATTCTCCATCTTTTTTCTGCTACATTGTGTGAAATGGTGAAGGCAAATATTGAAAATCAAGATTTTGTATTGTGCCAGAGTTGCTATACACATTCATCTATATAAGCACAATCAGCCATTCTCTGCTGCACATTGCATTGTCAGACTGTGAGTGTGAGTGCTAAAGTGATTTAGAATGGTAATATGAAATTTGCTCATCAGTTGTACCAGGCTACGAAATTTCAAAAATTTACGGAACCCATTTTTCGTTCGCTTGTTTTGGGTTTGCGCAACCCATTTTTTCATTCACGTTAATTATTTTTGCGCAACCAGTTGGTTACGCAAAAGGTTACGTGATTAAAACAAGATATGAGATGAAATTTTCAGTGGTTCATATAAGTTGTACAGGTTTACGCTTATACCAATATGGTAAAACCAGTAAGAAACAAAATATTTAAAGGGATTAGTATTCATTGTAATAAATTAGAGCAATAATGAATAGTGACGTAGAAGCCATTCTGCAATCAATGAATATTACATGTGACTCGAGCCTTCCTTTGCTGACATAGACAATACCAGTGGCTGGTGTTGTCAAAGTCAGCAAAGGAAGGCTGGAGTCAGTATAAGATTCTTTCGCTGATAAACATCACTGGATGCAAGACCTCAGGACTGGGGCTGAGAAAATATTGACAGATCACCGCACCATTCATAAAAGAGAAAACAAACACCAGTGCATGCATGTTTACCAAAAAATTGAAGTCAACCATAGGTGTTCCAGGCCCATGCCATTTCGACCCACATAAATGTTTAACGTTAGATCAAGTTTTTCCTTGAATATGTTTCTGCATTTCCATATCAACGCCATGGCAAATACTATTTAAGTCCAAATTCTAAAATTAGTGTCTTCAATCTCAATCTCTACATCCCTTTGTTTGATCCATAAGATATGAAAAAAACTGGGGTGAATTCGCACGCAACAATAATGAGGGGGAAAACACGCTGAATCTACACCAATATCAAATAGAACACAACCACGGAAAAACCCACAATGGTTGATATGTTTCATGCTTTCCTGCTGACAGTTACTATACTTACATAATGTCTGTGAAAATAAATGTTGAAATGTTGTGTTCAGAATAGCACGAGTAAAATACTGTGCTATATAAGTTCAAGCAACAGGACAAACTACCACTTCTACTTTATACTCATTCATTGTATTTCATATCTGGCGATCAGGGTACCACGGCACACTGACACATCAATGAACAACAAAAAATTGGGACTCAAAAATTTCGTTCACGTCATATTTTTTGCGTGAACAAAACATCGTTCGCGGGTTTTTGGATTTGCATAACCATCCCGCGATCGAAACGATTGTTCGCGTGAAATTTCATGGCCTGCAGTACTACAGACAGTATTCAGCTGCCAATGGTGTTGGTGACTTGGCTAGATTTAGTTGTCAACTACCAGGATTATGAACAGATGGAATTCTGTTTTTGCTACCTTCACTCAGTTTTTCATGAGATTACAGTGTTAAAGCCCTTGAACTTGGAAATTGATAGTTCTAAAAAGTTTTTTTTACACTTTTTTCAATTATAGATGGAAATAGTAAAATGATTTTTTGTATGTAGCTTCCTGATGTGTACTAGATATGGGTGGTATTGGAATTTTGAATTCGGTATTGATTTCATAATTTTTAAGGCAGTATACCTCAGTATAGGTTTGGTATTCGGTGTCTGAATTAACTGGGATTTGCTGACAGTACCACAGAATAATATAAGTTGTTCTTGTATCATTCTACCACAGCTCCACAAATGCCACTGCTAATGAGCTGGACAGTGGCATTCTTTTACGAACACAAATCATATTGACAGTGATTTTACGACTTCTTCTAAACACACCTTAACCTTTAAAGGCCTATTTGAGGCATTTGCAGTCTCGAAGCCTGTGCACAGACCATGCCATCTTCAGGAGATCCTGATGACAATAAACAGATCACCTGCGCAATGATTTCTAGCCAAGTTTTGGCTAGAAATCGCTGTTAAGCATCTGGACATGTACAGGTTGTTGTCTAGTGGATATTCAGGACAATTTCTCAGGCCCCTGAGGATTAACAAAACTGAAAATGAAATCAGCCTATTCTTTCAAGAAAATGAACCCTTCAACTGCTATCAAGCCTCAACAAGGCCTTATAAATAGTGAATGTAGGAATATTTAACAATTCAGATGGTTTCGGTATTCAATGATTGGTTCGCTTCGGTTTTTCGGTATCCCCATGATATCGGTATCAGTTTGGTTTTTCGGTATATTGCCAATCTCTAATGGGTACCACCACACATCAAGTTTTAATTTATTCTGATCCTTTTGTTCAATGAAGAGTGATTGCCCTTTAACTTGGACATTTCGCATATTAGCTGTGGTTATAACTCTTCATCCATCATGCACACTGCAGTTGGAAATTTGACTGGAAATAACCTGTCCCCTGGAACCCAGAACAGCTATTCGGTACATCATTTTACTGGCCTCTCAATTTAACAAGTGGTTTCTGAAGGAAGATTTTATTGTGCTGTATACTATTGATTAACCGATAAGGATTTGCAACCATCATCTGCTTGCTGATTAGTTGAGTGCACAATCTGCCGATTGTGAGTGCCAATGTCAGAAGTCTCAACCAAAAGGATTAGTAGATTCAAGAATGCACAGAATAGGGCTAATTTTACAGTACAGCCAGGTTGGTATGTGCGTTAATCTCAAGAACGAGTCACTGTATGTATTAGAATAGATGTACAACATTGGCGGAAACATGTTAACAGTGCAGCATTTTTGACTGATGCGAAAATAGGTGACTTGCGCTCATACTATTTTTAAATTCCACATCCAATTACGTTTAGTTTCAAGATGAAATTGAATAAAATATATCAAAGGGCAATTAAATCATATATTTATTTACTTGATTTAATTACTGATTTATGTTCTGATTCAAATTTTAGATTCAAACCCCGCTTGGATATACAGGTCAAAAAAGTAAGTCCCATTTTGTAAACTGTATTTCAGATTGCTTTTGTTGTGGATGGAAACCAATGACTGAAAACACATTCATAACGGCTGTGTTTTCAAATGGCTTTTAACACGGCAATTCACTCCATTTTCGTAGATTTGTATTCACGGTTCTAGTGCCAGAAAATCCCGAATGGAAAAACATGTTTCACAAATGATAACCAGTCCCAGAAGTCTGTGCACAAAATGGCCGTACACTATTTTTAGATTGTTTACCTAAATAAGTAACATGCACAACAGATTGAAGTTATACTCTGACTCTGAAAACAATTGGCTAATGAGTGTATTTTATGTTCATTTGTTATTGTCCACTTTGTGTGGATAGTGAATAAAGAAGAATTGGGTAACTAGATTATTTACAAATGAGCTGACAGTGATATCAAATGATGAAACAGCAATTCATAGTACTGGCAGGGGCTGTCAGTGTCAGTGTACATGTAACTTGTACAGGGAGTATAGCTGGGAGGTAGTTCAGCAATCTGAACGTAGATCGCTGTACTAAGCTGGGAGGTTAACTGCAACCACGGGTCGGGATCGGTAGTGAGAGACTACCGAAAATCACAACTGCACTCCAATAAACACAACCGCAAATTCGGTTTTAAAATACCAGTGTGTTTTAAGATACCAGCGTAATATCGAGTTTACCAGAATGACCCCATAATTCACTTTATAATAAATGCAATATCTTGGAATCTGCTGGCCATCGTCAAATAATTTCTGTATAGATTTGAATGGAATTAAAAAACAAAACTGTTGTACACTATACTTGCACCAATCACATTTTCAAAACAGTAAGCCAAGATTTGAGGCGTTCAGTATCAATACACAAAACTCAACACAATATTCATTAATATTTGTGACCTGTCAACACCAAGGCTGAAGCATTGTAAAATGTTCATCAATTTATCAAATGCTGTTTCCTTTGATGAACTATAACTTGCAACTTGCTCTTCATTTATACTGTCCATTATATTTATTCCTACATGTAATTTTGAATGCTTGAACATCAAAATCGACTTCAGATGCACAGATGAAGTCGGGTGAAAATTTAGGGTTACAAGACCTAAATGAGTGGCTTTTACTTGACAAAATTTTAAGGGTCCGCATTTTTTTGGGGGGGGGGGGGAGGGGTGGTTGGGTTATCATAAACACAGTTTTGGGGGGGTTTTTTGCCTGACATTTTATAACATTACAGGCACAGATATGTTATAATTATTTATTCAACAATCATCTGATACAATCAACAGAAGATGCCTTGTTAGTTATTAGTGGAAGATGCCTTGTTAGTTATTAGTGGAAGATGCTGTAATTATAGGTCCGATGCCCATGGACAACCGAAACCGCAACCAAGGTTTTTAGCTCACTGAAGGGAGCTTAACTTATCACTTGCCGTCCGTCATCATCATCATCCGTCGTCGTCAGTCGTGAACTTTACATTATCGACTTCTCCTCACAAACTACTCAACCAAATTTTGTGTGCATGTTCCTTATCATATGTCAATTAAGTTTGTACAAATAAACTTGCCGTGCCCACAGGGGGCACCAGAAGGGGCATAACTCTGATAGCACCCATAAATTTTTTCAGAAATTCAAAAAAATCTTCTTCTTCAGATCCACCAGTCAGAATCTTTTTATGTTTGTTATACAACATCTCTAGGGGGGTCAGATTCAAGTTTGTACAAATTGAGTCCCTGGGTTAAGATTTGGGCTCTCTATTGGAGCCCAAAGGTTAACTTGGTGCAATTTGAGGAAATTTCTTTAAAAATCTTTTTCTTCAAATCCACCAGTCAGAATCCCTTCATGTTTGGTATACAACATCTATAGGGGGTGCAGATTCAAGTTTGTTCAAATCGAGTCGCTGGATTAATATTTTGGCTCCCTATGGGAGCTCAAATTTTAACTTTGTGCAATGCGTGGAATATTCTTTAAAAATCTTCTTCAGATTGACCAGTCAGAATCCTCTCATATTTGGTATACATCATCTCTAGGGAGGTCAGATTCAAGTTTGTTCAAATCAAATTTCTCGGTTAATATTTGGGTTCCCTATGGGAGTCTGAATTTTAACTTACTGCAATATGAGAAAATTTCTTTCAAAATCTTCTTCAGATCCACCAGTCAGAATCCTTTCATATTTGGTTTTACGACATCTCTTGGAGGGTAAGACTCAAGTTTGTTCAAGCCTGGTCCCAGGGTTATTAATTTGAGCTTCCTATGGGATCCTGAATTTCAACTAAGTGCAATATGAGGGAATTTATTTTATAATCTTCTTCTTCAGATCCACCAATCAGAATCCTTTCATATTTGGTGTACAACATCTCCAGGTGGGTCAGATTCAAGTTTGTTCAAATCAGGATCCTGGGTTAATATTTTGGCCCCCTATTTGAGCCCAAAGTTTAACTTAGTGCAATGTGAGGTGATTTCTTTAAAAACCTTCTTCATATCCATCAGTCAAAATTCTTTCCTATTTGGTATATGACATCTCAAGGAGGATCAGATTCAAGTTTGTTCAATTTGAGTGCTTGGTTTAATATTTGGGCTCTATGGGCAGAGGAGGGGTGGGTGGGGCATATTAGGTTCAGGTTTGTTCGAATCCATTCCATAGTGTTTTTCCATAAAATTTGCCTCTCATGACTTCAATTCTTTGTAGTGTTGATGAATCATGTCTAACTGAATGTGACCCCAAATACTTCTTTGAACCACTTTGGCCGGTGAGCGATTAAGGCCCCTTGGGGCCTCTTGTTTGATTTAAAAAACCGAAACCACAGCCGCAGTGTAAATCCCACAACCTCCCAACCCTAACAGGGAGTGGGATGTTATGTTAAATAATCGACAAATCATTTCAACACTACTGCCAATCATCATGGCAACTTATTAAACTTGTTACTGCTTGTATGAGGTCGTGAATCAAACGTAAATATAGACAATATTGGTGACCATGTAACCATCTACATGAACCAATGTTCAAGCACATCTACCGATGGTCAACCGATGGCTTAAAATTGGCTGATGTCAGATGCGATTGCCGAACATCAGTTAGTCACTATTGTGTACTGTCCGAATTACAAACCATTTCAAATGCAGGGCACACAATGATTACACCCATTACTTTGCATCTGGTTGGTCAGGTTGTGTAAACAATTCGACTAATGCTTTGGCAATGTCTGCACAATAAGTTGAACAAGCGTAATATGATTTTTACCAAATTTGTCATATGCCTTGAAGATGTTTCCTACATTCAGTAACTTCAGGTGCTAGAACAGATTCCTTTCTAACACAACCCCCCAGCTCTTGTTAAGAAAAAATGCCCTGCGAAACCAAATATCTACTTTTGTGGCCTAATCTTGAAATAAATAAATAAATAAATAAATAAATAAATAAATAAAGCATCTCCAAATGCGAGGATGAATATTGAACAGTTATTGTGTTCAAGCCAGAAAATAAGTAGACTGTCATCTGCAAAATGAGGTCCCCAGAGGGTGAATTTAGTGATGCTACCCTGCAAAACAGGGTAGCATCACTCAATTTGCTCTCTGTGAACCTCAGTCTGAATCAGGGTCTCGAAACTAAACAGAAAGAGGTGCCCAGAGGATACATTGACCCACAGTATGGGATAGCATCATCAAATTCACCTTCTGGGGACTTCATTCTGCAAGTGTCAGACTGCTCATTTTCAGGCCTGATTGTGTTGAATTTATGGTGTTTGAAGTCTAAATGTTGATCTGAATTTATTTTTAGTATATACCTGGTAGACCATGCATGGACATATAAAGTCGATGAAGCTAGACTTCATCTTGAAAAGATACCAGGATTTATTGAGAGAATATGTGCTCTTATGGACATTGACACTGATGATCAGGATAAGGAAGTGCTAATAGAGAATGTTTTAGAGAGAATGTGGAAGTAAGTAATATCAGAAATCTCGATTAGCTAAGAATGTGAAATAGTCCAGGCACATTAGACATAAAAATGAGAAAGTAAGGAAAAAAATCGGAGAAAGCTGATTTTTTTTATATGTTTCCGGGACACACATTGCGGATAAAGTGTGAAAAGTCCCCGCGAATCCGAGTTGAGCTTTTTTTAGTTATAGCGTTTTTTTGATGAAAAAAAAAATTCGACCCAGCTCCATATTTCTCATTCTTATTCGCCTTAGTAGGGTGAGAATCATAAATATCGTGCTGAATTATATTGAGAATACATATCCCCAACAGAAAATGCTACCTTTGTACCAATCCTCACACTCAATGGTGAAATATTCACGAAAATGTACAAAATTACGAAAAAAAATTTATTGTTTTCATACACACAACGGTACACAACATCCATTAAATCAAATCTACGACTACTTTGGGAGTTAAATTATATATCAAAAATTGCAGAAAAGCAGTGGCTTTATAGTGATATATAACAATAGTCATTTATTCCATAATGAACTGGTGAAACGTGTGAAATATTAACCATACCCCCTAAACTCAAATTCAAACGGCATCGACTTTTCTCATTCAAATACCGTATTATAGCATCATTGTTTCAATTTCCATGTTTGTCCAGTGACGTTTGACCAACCACTTTATATCAAAGCAGTGGAGATTGTGTCTTCGTCAGATAAGTTGACAAAAGTTTTCGTTAGACTCAGCGGCTTCCATATGATTATGTCATATTTAGGGGCAATTGGTTCGATCATGGCTGGTAGCGGCTTGGATGAACTTTGGGGGACTGTTTATGCTGGTGGGTCCATCCATCATTTGATCAGTGGTCATGCATATTCAAGAGCAGTTCGTGCCCATTTGCTTACACAAATTGCCATTACAAAACTTGTGTTTGAAGAAAGCCGAACACTAGATAACATAGACTGCACAGAAGTCAATGAAATATTCTGTGGACTTGCCAGAGGTGACTGTACAACAGCTGACGCTGTCAATCAAGAAAGTGTCAACCATCTACTGTCAAAATTACACGAACTGCTCCAGAATGCGTCCGTAGGACGCACAGGAAAGCTTCGGGTACAATACTACGAGCAAATAGGTCTTCTCCAGTTGTTCTTGAGAGCAGAGCGCACAGGCGACTGGGAACTCCACACATATTGTGTTCGCAATATGATTCCAGTATTTCACGCAGGTGGTCATTTTGCATACGCAAAAAGTTCTCATCTCTATTTGCAGCAGATGAATGAGCTAACAGAAATAATGCAACAGGATGATTTGAAGTTGTTCACTGAGAAAGGTTACTTTACCATAAGGCGCTCAGATAAATTCTGGGACGGGATATATTCTGATCAGACCATAGAGCAGTGTTTAATGAGAATGTTCAAGCTCCCTGGTGGTCTCACACATGGCAGGGGAATAACCGATAGCACTGTTGCGAAATGGGTACATGGACTACCTCTTTGCCTTCCGATATGTAATGCTCTCGAAAATTTTGTTCATGTTCACACTGGTCATGGCAAACAACATCGGGATCTCCGTCAAAGTTCACAATTGACTGATGCCAATGATATCACCAAATTATTGAACTGGCTCAGAGTGCATTCCCCCTTTCAGAATAGAGATCCACTACAATTAGTCTCTATAGCGACCGGGCTTGTGGCTGACGAAACTGTGAACTGTGACCAAGTTCGCAAAATTGGTGAATGTTGTGTATCGATTGTTGTAAGCAAAACGTTTAACAGCATCAAACTACGACGTGTTGACACTGTGAAGTCTTTCGCATCGATGGCAAATAGCATCAAAGTCCGTGGAAGTAAGGTAGTGATTGACCCCACAATTCTGTTCAACATGTGTTATTCAGTCACAAGCAGAGATGGAAGAGTATCTCAAATATGAACTCGCCCTGAAACCACCAACATTGTTTGATTCTGCTGGAATAAGGAAGACACAGAAAAGCACGCTCGGTAAGATCCTCAAAACATACGGTTCCGAGCAAACTAAAATCCCAGAACATTCTCTATTTGTTGTAGATGGTGGATTTTTATTGAGGGCAGTTGTATGGCCTAAACAGTCGTCATATAAGGACATGTGTACATCATATTCCAATTATCTAGTGAGACATTTTGGGGCGAACGTCGTGGTTGTTTTTGATGGTTATGCTTGTACAATGTCGACAAAGGGCATGGAACAAGCCCGTAGATCTAAAGACAGGTATTCCATTGATATCAATATCTCACCCGAGTTACCAGCCACCACACCCCAATCCGATTTCCTTGCAAATGCCAAGAACAAAACCCAACTGATCGATCTTCTAATGCAGGAGCTATCTGCTATCAATATTCAGTCCAAGCAGGCCGAGGCTGATGCTGATGTACTGATAGCCGAAACTGCACTTGACATCGCTCAAGATGACAACAATGTTGTCGTTGTGGGAACAGACACAGACTTGTTAGTCATTCTTACCTCTCGAGTTCAACCGGGATGTAATATTCACATGATGTATTCCATTACCCCAAACTTACTAGTTTCAGTTAGTGAAATAGCAACCAAAATGGGTGCCCATAGAAGCAACCTCCTTGTAGCACATTGTATAAGTGGTTGTGACACTACTTCTGCACTCTTTCGAGTTGGTAAGAAGAAAGTATTCAGTACAATTGTCTCCGATGTTACTAGCGACTCAAAACAGTATGTCAACACAATTTTGGCGGATGACAGTACACCAAGTGCAGTAGCCGCTGCCGGGGAACAACTTCTCCTGATCTTATACGGGAGTAAAACTGTTTCCTCTCTCGACCAATATAGATATGTCACTTACAAGCGTTATGTAGCAAAATCTAAACTGAATAAAGCCATCGACCTAGCCTCACTCCCACCAAGCAGCGATGCTGCACAACAACATGTCTACAGGTGTTATCTCCAGGTCCAACAATGGCTGGGCACTTCGCTTCCTCCGACGGATTGGGGGTGGTCGCTAGACAATGGACTTCTTGTACCGACTGCAGCCACAAAGCCATGTGCCCCCGATAACCTACTGAATCTGATCAGTTGTGGTTGCAAGAGTGCTTGTACAAAAAGGTGTGGGTGTAAGAAGGCAGGACTCTCTTGCTCAGGTTTGTGTAATTGCAGTTCGGATTCTTGTAACAACCACAGAAACACTGTCCTGTCGGAAATTTCTGAGTTCGATGAATAATATGTATATAGGTCATGTCATTTCTGTATATAGCATTGATAATAGTCAATGTAACTTAATCCATGTTGATTGATTTGTACATTCTGTAAATATTATTTATTGATTTTTGTACATTCTGTAAATATTATTTATTGATCTAATGCTGCCAGACACAGACGTGTCTGTTCGGTCCCAAGCCCGAAAATAGTTGAGTTCTCATGCTGACGAATTTTATGCCAAAAGGGGAACTCGGCCAGAAGCAGAGGGGGTCTTCCATAATGTCTATTTTGTAAGCAATGATAAAAGTCTTCAAATGGTGGTGGATTTTTTATCGTCTGTCCAACTAACATCCCGTTCTGTACTACGACCCTTTGGGCAAATCCATTAGGAAAATCGTCATTTTTTGCGTAAATCCGATACTTTTTTGTGAATTTTCAATAATTTTTCGCAGAAATTGTCACAGAATGCACATTTTCCACTAGGCAAATGTATATTAGACATTATGTAGCTCGAAATACGCGTAAACAAAAAATACAGTTGGATCAATTCGAGGTTACAAAGTTCGTGCGATTTTTTTAAATGTTTTTCAAACGCGTTTTCGAAAAAAGGCTGTAGAAAAAAAAGCTCAACTGGGATTTTAGGGGACTTTTGTCTAATCGTTCAGTGACATGTACTCGACCCCCCTGAAACAATCAGCTTTCTCCGATTTTTTTCCCTAGTGAAACCTAATGTTCTTGGGCTAAAAGTGATATAATATACATAGTTTTTTAGTGGAACAGGAAGTGATAACGTATTTTTTGTTTTTAAAAAATTGATCAGCAGTTTCCATCTTGGTTTCAAAAGTGATGATAAATAGTGAATATAAGGCCAATATGAAAGAAAAATGGTTAGCATTTCAACATTTTTGTATGGCATTTTGCGATGCGAATCTAGTCATCAAATACCTTGGATAATGTGGGATCAGTGAAAATTCCAGCAGGTCGAGACTGAGCTGAGCATAAGACTGTGCACAGAGATGGGCAATATACAAAAAAAAATATGGAACCAGTATGATGGGGATAGTGAAAAAACAAACCAAACCCATCACTGAATCCCAAAAATGTATGAATTTTCATATATTCTTACATTCGTTACAGACCTTACTTATAAGGCCTTGTTGAAGCAAGATATGAATTGAAGGGTTCATTTTTATGAAAGTATCCGATTTTCTTTTCACTTTTATTAATCCTGAAGGGCTTAGGAATTTGTCCTGAGTTTCCCCTGCACTACAACCTCTGCATGTCCAGTCGTTTAGCAGTGATTTCCTGTCAAGTCTTCTAGTCTTGGCTGACTTAACAGGCAACCAAGATTTGACTAGAAATCACTTCTCAGGTGATTTATATGTTGTCAGCCGGATCTCATAATTATGGCATGTTAATGGCCCATGTTCGGAGATCACAAAGGCTTGAATTAGGCTTTTGAAGGTTAAGATGTGTTTGAACAAGTCACAAAATTACTGTAGATATAATTTATGTTGACAAAAGACTGCCAGTGTTGAGCTCCGTGGCATTTGTGGCACTGTGATAGAATGAGACAAGAACACCTTACTCTGTATTTTCTTGATGTGAACTCTCCTTTGGTACTGTCAGCAAATTTCAGTCAAGCTAGATACTGAATTCCAAAGAAATGCCTCAGTACACCCTCCTAAAAATACCGAAACTGGAACTGAACTCAAAATTCCAATACCACCATCTCTAATTGTGGTACTATTTTTCAGAGACCTGAAATATAGGCAGTAGGACATATGATAATTTCTACTCCACTCCCGGGTCTACCTGTGCTGAAACCAATTATGCCTGGTGGATGGAATAGAAATTATCAGATACATTTCCTACTGCCCACTTAGACCTGAAGAGAGATGTTGGAATTGACCATTCGTAAAACAGACAGTGAAGTGTTGCTGCAGAAACTGGAGGCATTGTCATGTTCTTACCATTCAACTTCTTGATCATATCTAATTCAGAGTTCCTGCAGGGCCTTAGATTTCAGGAACAGCCCTGAATTTGAGTGCTGTTCAAGGCCTTGAAATCCTGGAAAATGGGCCAGGAGGCCCTGAAAACCCTTGAGTATTCACAAAATAAAAATGTAGATGAAGTATGTAATGAGAGCTGTATAGCTTTATGTGTCATAGATTTTGAAGTCGTAGTCCTAATTAGCACCCTCCGTCATTTCCCCTCTTCCAAGTGAGAGGAGACGGTAACAACCAAAAGGTCCTAGTTAGGAAATTGACAGAAGGGGTAACAACCAGAGTGAACTAGTTAGGACTAGTGTAGTTGGGGGTGGGGGCCTTGGAAATTATTGAATTTGGTTATTATATATTGAGATTTGAAAAATACTGGAAAATGTCCAGAAACGGCCTTAAATAGACTTGAATTTTAAGGCCTAAAAAAGTTTAGAATTTGTTTCTTAGGCCCTCCAGCAAGGTCACTTTGGCTACCGCATGCACTCTTTTTATACCCAAAAATTAAATGGTTTATGTCTGATATTTTACCCAAGATAATAAAATTGATAAATTTGTCCCTTGAGTGCAACAAGGCTTTGCAATTCTTTAGCATTGAAAAGCCTTCTTGCACTCAAGGAATGAAATACACCACCACCCATGTTATTTTTTAGATTTTGAGGCCGAAAACATAAAACAAACCAAGAATATGAACTTTTGATAGTAAAGAAATTATTACAAAAAATAAAATAAACCACCCGCTCATATGCAATTTTACAAAAATGGCCTGAAGAACAGAAGATCTACTTTGTGGTACCTAACTGTCCTTCTCTGCAGAAAACCTGTAATTGGGACAAAAAGGAAACCTGTAACTGGGGTGTGTCTAAACTCATTAGCCCTGAATACACTGGCAACTATTTTGGTTCAACAAAAAGGGCACCATCACTGTTTTGTGTACACTACAGTTTACTCTCCTTGTTTTGAGAAAAGTTAACCATTGAAATCAAATTCACATATCATCCCATACCTGTCCAATAGGAAACTATGAAAAATATTGACTCCATTGATGACCCACACCTTGTTTTGTAGCAGTATTTCTTCAAATGACTTTGTGTCTATTCAGTTTTTCATATCTCAAGGTAGAGGTGTTGAAGCATGTTATGAAAATTAAATTTTTAGACCACAATTTATTTTTTAAACTAAAAGTGATACAAAGTGCCAAATATTCCTCTTTGCTCTCAGATGAAAAAGAATGCAGAATTTAGAGTTCCTAAGAAAATACCTCTTACGAGACTATAAAAATGACAAAAGACAAAAAAGAAAACAGAACTGGTTTTGCCAGGTGCTGATTTGTGTAGGTGCCCAAAACCGGGCAAACTGTACCCTATTTGGCCTTTCACCCATTGTTCGCTTCCCGCCAGTATTGCACAATAATATAACTGTACCCTATTTGGCCTTTCACCCATTGTTCGCTTCCCGCCAGTATTGCGCAATAATATAAATTTCTGGTTTTGAATTAAATTCAATATACATGTGAGCTGGAAGGCAAGCAATTATAATAGTTATATTCCAAGGAAGATATGAAATGGTGATTTTATAACTTGGTTTGTGATTAGGAGCTAGGCAGCCACTTGCCAGGCAATAAATCAACTTTTAAGACGTACACTCATTGTGAACATTTTTCGAATTTTTTTTTTTTTAATTCTCATTTAACAATTAGGATAAGGGTGGCATTAAATGTTGCGTTCCCATGATGAGGTATACATTGGAACGGCACTTAAGGTAACGGAATATGAATTAGTCAAAAATGAAAGCAGCTTAGAAGTAATCTCGCGAGCATGACTACAATTTGACAAAATTATATGTATATATAGATATACACTTCATCAAATATTTTATATAACTTCGTCAAATTGCCGTCATGCTCGGAAGTTTACTTCCTTCTAAGCGGCTTTCATTTTTGACTAATTCTTATTCCGTTACGTTAAGTGCTGTACCAATGTGTATCGTGTCATGGGAACGTAAAATTTAGCGTCACACAGATCCTAATTGTAGAATGGGAATTATAAAATTGATCAAGATACGCGTACGGCTTACAGTTCGATTTATTATTTGGCAAGTGGCCGCCTAGCTCCTAATCACGAACCCGTCTATAAAATCGCCGATACATATCTTCCTTGGGTGGCAACAAGTAAAGATATGTTCCGCATTACACGTTGTTCACTGTTTTTAATTGTAAATTATGGAAAAACAATACCATATCAGATCTTCCTTAGGTGGTAACAAGTGGAGATATATTCTGCGTTTTTATGCGCAAATTTTGTTTTCAGCCTTAGAATTAGGAGCATTCAATCATTTATCTCAACTTCGCCCTGGTAACAGAGGCAGAAGCGAGTTCGCATGCAGTATTCACACATTCAACCATTCCTTGACCCGAATTGTTCAAATGCGTTGTTCTCCATATTCAAGTGTATTGCTTGTAAAATCCCCGTATCATATCTCCCTTGGGTGGCAAAGATATGTTCCCCGTTTCATGTTGTTCCCCATATCCGAGTCTATTACGCGCAAAATAACCGTATCATATCTTCCTTGGGTGGCAACAAGTAAAGATATGTTCCGCGCTTCACTTTGCTTTTTGTATTCAAGTGTAAATTATGCAAAAAATACCGTATAATATCTTCCTTGGGTGGCAACAAATAAAGATATGTTCCGCATTATTACGCAAAAAGCAAATGAATTAGACACTATTTCTAAAACCTCGCCCTAGTCACAGAGGCAGAGGCAAGTAAGTTCGTATACTGTATTCACACATCCAACCACTCCTTGGCCCGAATCATTCAATCATTTAAAAGCGCGCCTCCATATCTCCGCCCCAGTACCCAACCCGCGTCAAACAGACATCAATACCGCTGATGAAAAATAGAATCTTTGTATACCTTCCTTGCATAGTAATAACTAACCCAGACCCTCCACCCCACCCCCCTCTGCCCATTCCAGGGTGTGTAAATGTTTTGTCCCCACCCACTATTGCAGCATGTATATGCCCCCACCACTGATCTAAGTGCAGCCCCTCCTATAATGTCTACACTGACAATCGTAGGCTAGGATTCCATACCCCATGTATGCATTGATACAGGGAGTGGTTGGGGTATACAGTCCAGTCTGTTCAAGAAATGTGTGGTGTTGCGTATGTAGGATGGTAATGACTCAACGTGTTGTTTTAATTCAGACTCCATCACTTCTGCTATTTTCTCTGTTGGGTGGTTTATTCCCGAAATTATTGTTCTCAAAGGGGCTTCATTTTTATGCATTTTGGGGTTACCTTTTACTCTACCAGCCTGTGGCTGCTTAGGTATCATGTACGCTAATACTTTTTTGTCTATCAGTTTGTTTTTTTCTAGTTTTTAGCTTAACTTGACATAGTCAAGATAAGCTATTGCCATCACGCGTGCAGAAGTCTGTTAGTCTGTGAGTCTGTGACGTCTGTTCACATTTTCCTTTAGCACGGGCTACACCCCACCGTTCTTGTCTGATCGTCACGAAATTTCATATGCAGGTTTGGGGTCATGTCTAGATGAGAACGTCCCCTTTTGGTCGCAATCGGGCAACCGGTATGGCTGCCCGAGCCCAAAACCCGAAAACCATTAGCACAGTCTACAGGTCGTATTTATGAAGAGATTTCATTGTAACTTGGTAGGATGCCTCTGTATAGTGCCTAGATGAGAACGTCCCCTTTTGGGCATGATCTATCAACCGTGATGGCTGCCCAAGCCCGAAACCCAAAAACTTTTAGCACAGTCTGCAGGTCATGTTTAATGTGGAGGGATTTCATTGTAACTTGGTAGGATGACTCCTTATGATGTCTAGATGCGAATTTCCCCATTTGGGCATGATCTGCCAACCGTGATGACTGCCCGAGCCCAAAACCCGAAAACCTTTAGCACAGTCTACAGGTCATATTTATTGAGGAATTTCATTGTAACTTGGTAGGTTGACTTCATACAATGTCTAGATGACAAAGTCCCCCTTTGGACATGATTGGGCAACTGTGACGGCTACAGGAGCCCGAAGCCCGAAAACCTTTAGCACAGTCTAGAGGTCATATTTATGATACGATTTCATTGTAACTTGGCAGGATGACTCCAAATAATGTCTAGATGAGAACGTCCCATTTTGATCGCGATCATGCAGCCTTGATGGGTGCCCGAGCCCAAAAACCTTTAGCATAGGCAAAAGGTCATATTTATGGAAGGATTTCATTGTAACCTGTTAGGTTGACTCCATATAGTGCCTAGATGATGACATTCCCTTTCGGTCGTGATTGGTCAGTTGTGATGGCTACAAGTGCCTGAAGCCCGAAAACCTTGAGCACAGTCTACAGGTCATATTTATGAAGGGATTTCATTGTAACTTCTTAGGATCACTCCAGATGATGCTCAGATGAGATTGTCCCCTATGGTTGCGATCATTCACCCATGATGGCTGCCCAAGCCCAAAGCCCGAAAACCTTTAGCACAGTCTACAGGTCATATTTATGAAGGGATTTCATTGTAACTTGGTAGGTTAACTTCATATAATGTCTAGATGAGAATGTGCGATCATTCACCCATGATGGCTGCCCGAGCCCGAAGCCCGAAAACCTTTAGCACAGTCTACAGGTCATATTTATGAAGGGATTTCATTGTAACTTGGTAGGTTAACTTCATATAATGTCTAGATGAGAACGTCCCCTTTTGGACATGATTGGGCAACTGTGATGGCTAAAGGTGCCCGAAGCCCGAAAACCTTTAGCACAGTCTACAGGTCATATTTATGAGGGGATTTCATTGTAACTTGGTAGGATGACTCCAAATAATGTCTAGATGAGAACGTCCCCTTTTGATCGCGATCATTCAGCCTTGATGGGTGCCCGAGCCCAAAAACCTTTAGCATAGGTAAAAGGTCATATTTATGGAAGGATTTCATTGTAACCTGTTAGGTTGACTCCATATAATGCCTAGATGATGACATCCCCTTTTGGTCGTAATTGGTCAGCTGTGTTGGCTACAAGTGCCTGAAGCCCAAAAACCTTGAGCACGGACTACAGGTCATATTTATGAAGGGATTTCATTGTAACTTCATAGGATCATTCCAGATGATGCCCAGACGAGATTGTCCCCTTTGGTTGCGATTATTCAACCATGATGGCTGCCCGAGCCCGAAGCCCGAAAACCTTAAGCACAGTCTACAAGTCATATTTGTGAAGGGATTTCCTTGTAACTTGGTAGGTTGACTTCATATAATGTCTAGATGAGAACGTCCCCTTTTGGACATGTTTGGGCAACTTTGACGGCTAAAGGTGACCAAAGCCCGAAAACCTTTAGCACTGTCTACAGGTCATATTTATGAAGGGATTTCATTGTAACTTGGTAGGTTGACTCTAAATAATGTCAAGATGAGAACGTCCCATTTTGGCCGTGATCATTCAGCCTTGATGGGTGCCCGAGCCCAAAAACCTTTAGCATAGGCAAAAGGTTATATTTATAGAAGGATTTCATTGTAACATTGTTAGGTTGACTCCATATAATGCCTAGATGATGACATCCCCTTTTGGTCGTGATTGGTCAACTGTGATGGCTACAGGTGCCCGAAGCCCGAAAACCTTGAACACAGTCTACAGGTCATATTTATGAAGGGATTTCATTGTAACTTCGCAGGATCACTCCAGATGATGCCCAGATGAGATTGTCCCCTTTGGTTGCGCTCATTCAACCATGATGGCTGCCCGAGCCAGAAGCCCGAATACCTTTAGCACAGTCTAAGGTCATATTTATGAAGGGATTTCATTGTGACTTGGTAGGTTGACTTCATATAATGTCTAGATGAGAACGTCCCCTTTTGGACACGAGTGGGCAACTGTGACGGCTTCAGGGGCCCAAAGCCCGAAAACCTTTAGAACAGTCTACAGGTCATAATTATGAAGGGATTTTATTGTAGCCTGGTAGGATGACTCCAAATAGTGTCCAGATGAGAACGTTCCCTTTTGGTCACGATCATTCAGCCTTGATGGCTGCCCGAGCCCAAAAACCTTTAGCATGTCTGTAGGTCGTATTTATGAAAGGATTTCATTGTAACTTGTTAGGTTGACTCCATATAATGCCTAGATGATGACATCCCCTTTTGGTCGTGGTTGGTCAACTGTGATGTCTACAGGTGCCTGAAGCCCGAAAACCTTTAGCACAGTCTACAGATCGTATTTATGGAGGGATTTCATTGTAACTTGGAAGGTTGACTTCTGTCTAGATGAGAACGTCCCCGAAGCCCGAAAACCTTTAGCACAGTCTACAGGCCATATTTATGAAGGGATTTTAACGTAACTTGATAGGATGACTCATTTTGGAATAATTTCATTGTAATTTGGTAACTTTTTTTGATATATGTTAACTGTGAGGGGCACATATATTAACTGTGAGGTCATATTAACCCACCCCTCAGATCTTTAGTACAGTGTACACCTCATATTATTTTTATCATAAACATAGCATACAGGGAACAGAAATGAACATATTCCCAATTATCACAATTCTTGTCTTATTTCATAATCCTTTCATAAACATTGAACATTATCCTTTTCATCAAACACAACACACAAGTTAAGCTACAGTGTCATTGACACTTTCATTTGAGTTGGCTTTTAATCTTGTTTGTTATTTTCTCTGTCAGATTTACAGGTACTTCTTTGTATGTTGTTTGGTCCCCCAACTCCATCAAGATCTCATTTTCATATTTACTTGCATCCAAAACGGTTATTCCAGACCCTTTATCGGCTGGTCGCACGACTATTGTATTATCATTTAACAACTCTTTCAGAGCCTTCTCTTCCATTTTTGTTATGTTGTTTTTTGTGCCCTTCAAAATATCTTCCCGAACTATCTCTAAATAAAGCTCAAGGTGCTTATCTCTATCTTCTTTGGGAGTCCACGGGTTGCACTCTATAAATTTATCATTAATATATTGCTGTTTATTGTCTTGGAAATACTCACATAGTCGCACTCTTCACTCCCGTTCTTTTATCTCAACGATACGGTTCGCTATATCCAAAGTTCTTTCCGTTTGGACAAACTTTAGACCCCTTTTAAGTAATGTTCTTTGGAGTTTTGTTAGTTTCTTACTGGATAAATTAAACCCGTTATTTTGCTGATTTATTTTAGTTTCATTGTGCAAAATTTTACTCTTTATATCTACATAAATGTTATTTTGATCATCGCTGATATTCTTAACTTCTACAGATTCATCCTTTATGGAGGGTTTCTCAGACTTTTTGTCGGTAATTTGTTTTGAATAACCCTGGAAGATGAAGGTATATTAGCATGTAAAAAAGCACTAGAAAACTCGAAAAGAAAATTATTCCCAACAGAGATAGGTCTTAAACTAATAGAAACTGTTTTGGACAATAACAATTTTTCATTTAAAGGAAGACATTATTTACAAACGGACGGCGTTGCAATAGGTTCGCGATTAGGGATGAATTATGCGTGCACATATATGGGTGAATGGGAAGAGAAACTGTCAAAAGCATCGAAGTTACACCCCCTTGAACAGGTACGGTACGTTGATGATATCTGGGGAGTATGGACACATGGGTTGGAGTCTCTGAAACAATATCATTCTTTGGCAAATACGATACACCCAAGAATACAGGCTGATTTAAGGTGGTCTGAAAATGGGATAGAATTCTTAGACACGATAGCCAAAATTGAGGCCGGATTTCTTAAAACCGGTTTATATACAAAACCCACTGACACGCATCAATACCTGCACGCAAAGTCAGATCACCCAATCAACACTAAAATAGTGATACCATATGGAATAGCTTCAAGAGTAAAAAGAATTTGTTCCGATAATGCTGAATATGAATGCCTCAAAAATGATATAAAACAACACCTAAATGCCAGAGGTTACGACAAAAAGTTTGTTTGCCAACAACTAAAAAAGATCGACCAAATTGAGCGTAAACAGTTACTTGAAAAACGATCCAACAAATCAACCAGCAAAAGAGTTCTGTTTGTGGTCACCTACTCGCGGCTTCTCCCCGACATCTTGAAAATAACGCAGGAGCGGATGCCCATTTTACACCGCTCAAAACGCATGAAGTTGGCATTCGAAAAACCTCCCCTGATTTCGTACAAAAGACTGAAAAGTTTGGGAGATATCATAGTCCATAGCAAGCATAATAAAATGTTCAACAATCAAGGGACGGGATCTGATAGATGCGAGAGAAATTGTGCAGTCTGGGGGTTTATGCTCCAAACAAAACAATTCGCAGACAAGAACGGAACGGCCTACCACATAGGCTAAAAAATCACCTGCATGTCCAGGAATGTGATATATGGGATTCTCTGCGACAAGTGTAATGAAGTTGTGTACGTGGGGGAGAGACGGGGACAAAATTGTATGAGAGAATGCAAAACCATCTGAGTAGAATAAAACTTGAGGTTATGGATGAACCGATACCACATCATTTTCTGACCAAAAACCATAGTATAAAGAATTTTAAGATTATTGGGATTGAACAAATTAATCAACAAAATACAGATTACAGGAGGGGTTGTGAAGCATTTTGGATTAACAAACTTCAAACACTAGAACCCAATGGGCTCAATAGACAAGAATAATTCCAAATATTCTCATTTATAAACTTGCTGAACCGGGTGGGGGGGGGGGGGGGGTATAAATTAGTGTATAGAGCAATTACAATTCATGTTGAACATAGCGTGTATATGTTGTGAGATTATGAGCATTGGGTATATGTCAATGCGTACATCATGTGTATATGGGTGGGGGGGGAGGGGGGGGGGGGTGTTTGGAATCCTAGCCTACGATTGTCAGTGTAGACATTATAGGAGGGGCTGCACTTAGATTAGTGGTGGGGGGCATATATATGCTGCAATAGTGGGTGGGGACAAAACATTTACATGCCCTGGAACGGGTGGGGGGGGGGGGGGGGTGGTAGGTGGGTGGGTTATTACAACGCAAGGAAGGTATAAAAAGATTCTATTTTTCATCAGCGGTATTGATGTCTGATTGACGCAGGTTGGGTACTGGGGCAGAGATATGGAGGCGCGCTTTTAAATGATTGAATGATTCGGGCCAAGGAGTGGTTGGATGTGTGAATACAGTATACGAACTTACTTGCTTCTGCCTCTGTTACCAGGGCGAGGTTTTAGAAATAGTGTCTAATTCATTTGCTTTTTGCGTAATAATGCGGAACATATCTTTACTTGTTGCCACCCAAGGAAGATTTTTTACGGTATTTTTTACATAATTTACACTTGAATACAAAAAGCAAAGTGAAGCGCGGAACATATCTTTACTTGTTGCCACCCAAGGAAGATATGATACGGTTATTTTGCGCGTAATAGACTCGGATATGGGGAACAACATGAAACGGGGAACATATCTTTGCCACCCAAGGGAGATATGATACGGGGATTTTACAAGCAATACACTTGAATATGGAGAACAACGCGTTTGAACAATTCGGGTCAAGGAATGGTTGAATGTGTGAATACTGCATGCGAACTCGCTTCTGCCTCTGTTACCAGGGCGAGGTTGAGATAAATGATTGAATGCTCCTAATTCTAAGGCTGAAAACAAAATTTGCGCACAAAAACGTGGAATATATCTCCACTTGTTACCACCTAAGGAAGATCTGATACGGTATTGTAATGCGGAACATATCTTTACTTGTTGCCACCCAAGGAAGGTATGTATCGGCGATTTTATAGACGGGTTCGTGATTAGGATCTAGGCGGCCACTTGCCAAATAATAAATTGAACTGTAAGACGTACGCGTATCTCGATCAATTTTATAATTCCCATTCAACAATTAGGATCTGTGTGACGCTAAATTTTACGTTCCCATGACGCGATACACATTGGTACGGCACTTAACGTAGTGGAATAAGAATTAGTCAAAAATGAAAGCCGCTTAGAAGGACGTAAACTTCCGAGCATGATGGCAATTTGACGAAGTTATATATAGATATATATAAATATGTGCATTATACATGCCCTAAATACAAGTCATTACTCCTAAGCAATAAAGTATGAAGCGCTCCAAAGTAACTGATAATCCAGCCAGAAAGAGAAAGGGGAACAGGTTGGAAAGTAACCCCCTGCAGAAAGCTAAACTGTTCGGAACTGTCCGAGAAATATCACGGCATTCAAAATGCAAACATTCGATTCCTTAATGTGAATCAGAAATAAAAGATCGAATTTAGAAACATAAGTTCCAAAACATATACCTATGAGGAAAATTAGCCCTAAATTTTTTGTTAGAATTTATCCAAGCAAATAAAAGTCAAAGCATCTATTCCCTGATGTTGGCAGCCATTAAACAACTCGGAGCCCACTGAAGTGGATGTGAGTAAACATCTTGTTTAAAATGATATTTAGTGTGGTTCAAAGATCCTTTCCACAGCCAGGAACACCCCATGTCAGGCATTAATGCAGATGGAGAAAACACGGAGAGAACCACAAAGCCAAGACAAGCAATTGTCAGACTAATGACAATAGAATCTAAAACTATATACAGACAAGGATAACAAAAGATCATAAATAACTCAAGACAAAATAACAAGCAAACTGTAGCTAATAAAAGACCTGAGAAAATAACTGCTTGTGCTGCTACCATGAAATCTACTGAATAACATGTTCAGCCAGGACTCTAGCTTCATGGGCTGAAAAACTTTGAGAAAACACATCAGCTCTAGTTCTGTTCATAAGGTAAATAAAAAGCCAATCAGATCTAACTAAAACATAAAGTGGGGATATATACTCTCTGATAGAAAAAGTTGAAAGAAAGAAGTCTACCAGCTTTTCAGAATACTTTAGATCTTCCAACATATGTCCTGATAGCTCTAACTTAGTGCATAAGACAGATCAGAGAGAGGCAAACAAGAAATAATAAAAGTCATATAAAAGCATTTGAGGGAATTAATGCAAATATGACATAAGTAATAATAATTCAGCATTTCCCAAGGCAGGGATAACATTGAGAAATGATGAAAAGAAGCATGACCAATATATACCTAAAACAATATAATATGACCAAAAGGATGCTGATAACAATAACTCAGGAGGGTCTAATAGAAATAGTTCTCACAGACAAAAGTATTGAATCTGTAACTCAACTGCAAGCTGAGAATGAAATAGAGCTTGCCCAATCTAAACAATCTGAACAAATTAGCATAAAAATAATGAGTGTTCATTCCATACTGAAAGAGAAAGAACAAATAAAAATAAAAGGCATATAAGCTACTGCTAATGCATGATGACAGGGTTTTCAAAAACCAAATCAGTAAAATTGATAGGACTCCTGTCCATCGAGTGAGCTTTCATTAGGAAATTCTTGTGAAAGGAAAATGATAGCATAGAACTCCTAAACCTAGTGGAAGGGTAATGTGCATGAAACAAAGTACCAAAATAAAATATGTTGACTGCCCCCCCCCCCCCCTCCCCCCATCTTCCAAGAATAGGAAAAACAACAGTGAGAGGAAGATGGATAAAGGTATAAAACAGTCTAAATAACATCTAAAAAGTGCATCTAGTTCTAATAATTGAGAGGGCTAAAAAAGTTGGGGAACTAAACCTTACTATAGTACCTTGAAAAAACTCGTGAACAAATAGTATGTTACACGCTTCAAAGGAAGATGTAGTAGGAGCAAAAGAATGACAGTTGCAAATTATGATAGAAACACGATGAAAATTAATGAGAATAATTAGATTAAAAAGGTAAGTCAATAATAAGAAAATAGTTATCTGAAAAGAGCCCAGTGCAGCCTAAAAGGAAACGAAAATTAATTCAAACACAATAAGAAACGAACTGGCACAGAAAAATATAGCTCAGTTAATCTTCTGAATGAGGTCAGAAAATAGAGGTTAAATTAAAAACTGTGCATGGAGGACCGGACATACCAACAGAAAACATATAAAAATTCTGTGGTAGTCAGATGATCTGCTCTGTGACCAGAACAAGCGAACACACAAGGAATAGTGTAAGGAAACAGATATCATGTGAGATGTGATCTTTCAGAGAAAGAGAAACTAGATCATACTGGATGACCTTGGGATCAGTATAAACATAAACCACCAGGGACAAAAAAGAGTAATCTGTTACCCCATTGGAAGTGATTCGAGGAGAAGACCATCACTTCCTAGTCGAATAAGGCCTGTTGGAGGAGAAAGTACCTTCACTTCTTCCGTTTCTACCTCAAGATCTGGTTGAGGGCTGAAAAGGAACGGGTTGCGTCTGAATGAGCTGAGAATGTAGTAGTACTCCTAGAATAGCCTGTGTTATCAGCAGACAACATATGAGAAACATTTCAAAACTCCTTCCTAAACAGAATAGTATGAGCCATCAAAAAAGGTTAATGTAACTGAATACATTGTACCTCAGAAAGGGATTTGATTGACTAAGAAATAGTATCCCATCGTATGAGTACTAAATAGCAAAATTGTGAGCAAAGGCAAGAAAAACAATGAAAGGAGACCTAATTGATGTTGCTGTGTCACTGCCTTGCTCATCTAGAGAGTTTTTAAAAGTGAGAGCCGATATGAAATGAACAGCAACCAAAATGATATGAGCAATCTCTCAAGATAAACCCAAAAGTGTTATACAGAGGGAAGAAAGAACACTAATGCATATATGCAAAGCTATTTCAAAGGTGCAGAGTCTACATCTAGCAACAAAAGAAAGATAGAATTGAAGATGCAGGAACTGCAGAACCTCTGAAAATAGAAATCAGGTTGACTGCAAAGGCTTCAACAAGCCAGAAGAATGACTAAGCATAGCCACCAATCTTCTCTCTACAGAAAGAATGCATAACGACTGAGGAATGTCTAGAGGCTAAGCCTCGGAGACTTGTGAAATAGAATAAAATCATAATCATCACCTGCATCCTCAGTCGTGACATAATAGAAGTCCTCACAAAAACAAGTGACCACTACGGAAGAATCGGACTGAGCATCGCAACTCCTTCAAGGGGCTAGATGTCTGTAATGCTTCATCTGTTCTCTGATGAGAAAACAAGGACTCGGCGAGCAAGGAGAATGAAAAAGCAATGTGTCAAAAGACAGAAGACGAGCAAAAAACAGCCTAGTCCATAACAGGAGACTGGAAAAGTACAGAACGATGAGGAGGCTGCACCGTGGAAAAGTACAGAACGATGAGGAAGCTGTGCCATCAGATCTCAACTAAGGGGAATTGGACGAGAGATTTGTAGCATATAATGTCCCTGAATGACTGAATCACAACCAGATCGACGCGAAGGTTGATGATGAGAAAATAAAAATAATTCAAAGTCCCAGCCATAGTATCCGATAAAAATAAAGAAATGAGGAACAGACCTATGTGCAGGAAAGATGAAACTACAAGACCTGTAAGAGAGAAAATGGAGTGTGGGTCTGTAGTGAACAAGCTGTTGGTTCAGCTAAAAAGTAACAACAGAAAGAGTCAGGGTAACAAAAAGAAGCTACCTGACTGCTAACCTGTACAATCTATAGGCTTGGCGTGTTGGTACGTGAAGAAGAGGTGGAAGATGAGTATCAACAGCTAAAAGCCAGCCTACATAAAACAGTGATTCATGAAAACAATGACACCTGAGCTACCTGAAGAGCTTTCACTAACAGACTGAACCTCAGTGTGTGAGCAAGAAAGAGATTGACGACAAGAAAAGTGGCAATGTTAGTAGAAGTCAACCCCTATTGTTGCACACCTATCAGGCACAACCTTCACATGCACCTCTGAGGCATTAGACTCAAAAGAGTAGCTGGATGGCCTTGACACAGACGTTCCAGATAAGGACCCAGCTACATTGACACCCTTGGATGTCAATGAAGACCTATTGAATGTTGAAGAGTCAGTGCGATGGACCAACTCAGAACCAGAGCCGTTAAGGGACCTAACAGAACCCGACTTTGCATAAGCCCCAGCCACTCTTGTCGCGAGGAAAAAATAAAAATGCATGATTGTCGAATGTAAAAAATCCATAATGGGGTTCGGAAGATGAGTATGAATTCGACTCACCGCTGTTTCGGTGGTATTTGTACAATGGATAGTGTCAGGGTAATGACTACTAATGTGCATGATTGTTGAATGTATAATACTGTATGTGGATGAATTCGACTTAATGCTGTTTGAAGATATTGTACAGTGGATAGAGTCAGGGTAATGTGTGGGAACCACCTGACTACTGACCTGTACTGTCTGTATGATCGACATATTGATAGATGAAATGAGGAGTGGAAGACTAGTATCAAGACTAAAAAGCCACCCTACAGAAGCAGAGATTCATGAAAGCCCTCTAAACCAGACCCACCTGTCAGGCTTTCACTGAAAAACAGAACCTCAGAGTGTGAGCCAGAAAGGAAATGAAAACTTTTTGTTGTGTACATAATGCTCACACTTTCCCCTGAAAAATATAATTCATAAAAATAGTCGGTTTCTAACATATAGCCAGATCTGACTGCTTGATATCTGTACACGGCAGTTGAGCCCTATTGAGTATTGCTGAGTCAGCACTAAGGACCAACTCAGGACACAAATCGTTGATAGAGAACCTATCAGCCCCCAATTCTTATGTGTCCTCACAACACTTGTCTCAAGGGATTCCCTACTTACTGCTGTTTTGGCAGTAATTGTACAATGGATAGAGCCAGGGTAATGTGTTGGAGTCTCCAAATGACTAACCTGTACATTCTGTATGCTCTACATATTGATACAAGATGCTTGAATCTGTTTATTAGTATCAAAGTTCGATAGCGAGCCTACAGACATCAGAAGTTTGTGAAAACTCCCTATACCAGACCTACCCTATGAACTTTCACCAAAAGGCTGAACCTCAGAGTGTGAGTTTGAAAGGGAATGAACCCTTTTAGTTGTGCACCTACCAGACGCAACGTTCTCAGTAATCCCCAAGACATACGACACTGAAATATTGCCGGAACCCGACAAGGCCATATGCAGATGACAGTTGGGTCCTATTGAGTGTTGCGAAGCCAGCCTTAAGGGCCAACTCAGAACAGGAATCATTGATATATGACCTGACAGTCCCACTGATTCTTAGTAGTCCCAGCAACACTCATCTTGGGGAATTCCCTACTACCAGAATACCGCAATCCATAAGAGTTAGAAATCGGAACGTGAAACCATGCCTGTAATAGAAGAATTTTCATTATCATACATATAATCAATAACAGGAGACGGAGGAGATGCACCAGAAACTGGTGTGCTTTTTGCATCTTTCATTAGCATTGTATTTATGAATCGATCTTCACAAAACTTCTTGGGTACCTTTATTATCACCTTGGGACGAGAACAAGTGTTTTTGGGTGCAATCTCAAATTCAAGATGGCTGCCACTGTCCATTTTATACCGAAATTAGGTGCAATCAGTTTTTTGTACAGAACTTCTAGGACAATGTTTGTTATCATCATGGGATGGTAACGAGAGCTTTTGGGCTTGGGAACAAATTCAAAATGCCTGTTGGCAGTCATATTTGCGAGAATTATGTGTATTACATTTTTTGTACAGAACCTGTAAAGAAGATTTTTTAATGTCAGTAATGTTTGCTCTAAATTTATTGAGTGCCTTTGTTATCACTGTGGTATGAGAACAAATATTTTTGAGTTCAGTCAGACCCACTAAGGGACTCAAAAAGGGAGATAATTAAAATTCCTTTCCAAAAACATCAGACAAAATAATGTGTCTTGAATTCTGCATCCCAAGAATGTGTATATTCAAATGTGTTGAAGCCAAGTTCCTGTGTTAATATTTGGTGTTTGGGAAGTGTAAACATTATTAGCACAAACCGATTTTCTATTTCCAATGAGAAAAATAAAACCTCCTCACCCGTGGGAACCCTATGAGCAAAAGATAAAAAATTCAAATAACTATATTTTAAGAAGGACTGGACAAATATTTATTAATTAGTATGAATCAACCTTAGAATGGTTTTAATCAAACACACCAAAACAATTGCAAACATTTGACTTATGGTGCACCAGACAAGGATCCCCATTGTAACATTAACCTCAATGGAGATTTCTTTGCAAGTTTAGCAAAGAAATCTGCATTTGTTACAGGCTAGGGTCAGTATTTAGAAAAGACCTTTACAATACTTTACATGTAACTTTGTTATCAGGTCATTACCTAGATGTGTGTCAATGCTATTTATTACACACCCGTAACTGTATTTGACACGATCACATGGATTTAAGGGGCATGCGTTAATTTTAACCAGAAAGCTCTAGTTCGATCCGATAAAAAGTACCCTTTGCGTGCACAAGTTCTCTTGTTAGACTGGTTCTTATAGTTTGCAGCGTTCATTGGAACATATCCAATGAGAACCATCGGCTATATTTATCTGTCGGAATTACCGATTCTCATTACAAAATGTTTGATGCACAACTATGCTAAAAACTATTGAAAGTCATATAAGACTCATATCTCTGCCAAGATATTAAACAGTGAAACTCAACCTTTGCTTTTGTATTGAAAACCGAGGAAAAATTAATTCATTTTAGGGCAAAAAAGTCCAGTTGGGTTCAATATTGCAGCCAGCCACTAGTACAGTTCTAAAAAAAAACTTTGTTACAATGTTGCCCTCACCGCTGCGTGCTGCCGACGAGTCGATAGGCCTGCGAGGTCTACTGTGTAATCTATTTGATTCACACTTCGGCAATGAAGCAGCACGTTCAGAGGGCGACACGCCGACAGCTCCTGAAGATGTTTGACAGCTGGTACATGCAGTTACTAATTAACTATCACCAAATCCACCCTTACTAGAATTCACCCCCCACCCTCGCCCCACACTAGCTGAATAAAGAAAATAAATTCGGAAAAATGAAAAGCCTAGTTTTATAAGAAAAACTCAGTACTAGTTTATATTTGTGGAATCAATGTATTTTTACGTGCTAGTGGGTGCTGGGTCAACACGTTTATTTTATTTTATTTTTTTTTTTGTTGGGGGGGGGAGGGGGGGAGCTTTTTTAGGGGGATGTAGTATTGCTAAAATATGACTTTCTGGAGTTTGGACTGGGGAAATTAAAAAATGTTACCACCTTCCCACTACTGGAATTCTGAAAAGTCTTGAGTGGGGTGGGAATGAGACCACAAAGAGGGGAGGGGTGGTAAATATATATGGTCTGATGAATGCAATATATTGTCAATTTTGTGAGATGATTTCCATGAAATTCAAAAATAATTATTAGAATATTTAAAACATAGACAATATAATATTTTCCGGACACAGACTTACGTGTATTTTTAAATGACTAATTAAGGATTTTTGCAAGTATTTTAGTATTTCTGTTTTATACAAGGATATTATTTTGCTTTAAATTTAATTCTCAGCAACAAAACTTAAATCGAATGCCACCTATATGACTTAGATACATGGGTGTATGAGATGGGGCAGAACCGTTCAGATAACAAACTGGTGAAGTTTTGTACTAGTACAAAATCTAATGTAAACATTAATCAATCTGAAGAATGTTATCAACCAAAATAAGTTGGAGCTTTCTGGTGAGAATACCCCCCCTTCCCCCCTTCCCCCCTTATTTCTCTTTCAGCCTCTAAGACTGTTGGATACTCATTTCGTGAGCTTTCGAGAAAATGCTGTCAGGTTATAGATGGGTGGGTTGTAAAAAAAGGTGTACAAACTAAATTACTTGTGAAGTTGTGGAGACAAGACATGACATTTTCTTGCAGTTATTTATCGTGCAATAGATTTCTCCCTTTGTTTTTCTGTAGTAAATGTGGACAACCTAAAGCCCTTACTTGTAAGTGCAGCCTATTTCAAACATGGGTTATCAAGACTTGAGATGAAATAAAAAGAAGGCTAAATTTCAAGTTAGAAACTTTATAATGTTGAAAAATTAAGTGCTAACTTACTGAGACTACGGGAGCGTGGTGGCTCAGTAGGTAGAGGTTCAGGCTGCAAGCCGAGAGGTCCTCGGTTCGAATCCAACCTGCGGCTACCGTGTTGTGTCCTTGGGCAAGACACTTAATCCCCATTGCCCGTGTGGGAGCACGATGATGCCGTATACTAAGGCGTACTGCACGTCGATGGTACGCATGTCTTCAACCAATCTAACCCTGCCTGTGCTGCAGTGCGGAGTTATGATGTTGGGGAGCTGGCAGCTGCTCGTCGTTGCTTGGTGGTTCTCTCCGGGTACTCCGGCTTCCTCCACCCGTCAAACTGTCACGGTCATGATTAGCCATTGTGCATAAATATGTGACCTTAAACCTCAATAAATAAATAAATAAATACCAAGACTACAGAGTCAGAGTTCACTCAGAATGGAATCTTGAACTGCCTCAGTCACTCTAAACGTTCGAATGAATGCCCCGGAAGGTTAATTATTGCACAAAATGTCTTTTCTCGTCCAGTGTGTACTTTTGTTACAGTGCAGAACAGAAATGACCGATGTCCACATGCGATAGTCAAGTGGCAATAGTGCATGAAAAGTAAGTTAAGCCGAGTTCAAACTTCTATTTTAGTTTCAGTTTGAAAAGCACAAAATTTAAACAGAGCGGCTAGTTCGCACCGTATTTAAATTAAAATCCTTGTACGTTTTCCATCCTCCAGATATAATGATTCCTGCACACACACTTTTGAAAACAAATTTCAGACCTCATAATTTGTGACGGCTGATATGTTGAACGCAATCTTTTGAGTTTTGAGTGTTCGAGCCGACATTTTTTGCAAATAAAATGAATCAACAGCGATTCTGCAGGTGACAAGGTCAAAGTCTTAAGACTGGTTCTCTGACAAAATTGCCCGTTTCTCTCTAAAATTCTTTCAACCGTTTAAATCGTCGACTATTTAAATAAATTAGCGATTAATTACAGTGAATTCTTTTTCAGGGTTGGGTGTGTAATAAATACAGAACCACATTTATGTTTGAATGGGTTAACGATTACTGGACTCGAGCGTGTGGCGCTGGGATAACCACTCGAGCCTATCGGCTCTCGTGGTATCCCTGCGCCACCCGCTCTCGTCCAGTAATCGTTAACCCATTCAAACATAAGTGTAGTTCTGTATATGTCACATACTATACATGTACATGTCTTACACAAGTTGAGCTACAGTGTCAATGACACTTTCAATATAGTCTTCTAAGGGGTATTTTCTTAGGAACTCTAAATTCTGCACTCCTTTTAATCTGGGAGCAAAGAGGAATATTTGGCACTTTGTAGCACTTTGGTAAGTTGAGGTAAAATAACTGTATCATATTTCAATAATGTTTAGTTAGCCCTTTACCCAATGCACAGGATATCAAAATTTAATTTATTTATTATTTTATTTATTGTTTTTTTCAAATTTTTAAAAAACTTTTGACAAAACCATATCATGTGACCCCTCATTGGAATGTGCGGAAGAGCTCAGTCCAGTGAGGAGTCACATGATATGGTTTTGTGGAAATATTTTTTTTTGACTGCTTCATTATTAAATTAAGTGGGCATATGCAACAGATTCGTTAATTTTAGAATTAATTAAACTTTATGTTATATATCATATTTCATGAGGGATGTGAGAGATTTCCTTTGCAGTAAAATGCCTTTTTCTTGTTGATTAGTGTGTCAAACTTCTGGTCATGCCTAAGTGTCAGTCATGAGTTTTAATCTGGCGTGTGTGGCTGATTGTATCTTTAAGCAAGACATTTAACCTCTTTTACTCACGTTGGGAGCATAATGGGTTCACTGCTGCAGCACATGGCCTCATGGTGGTACATATAGACTTCACCAAATTGAATCAAACTTTGCTTAACTCTTTACATGCTGCTGGTGAATTTTCCTGCCTAGGAAAAGAAAGTGCTTAACACTGAAATAAGTATAATTTGGGCACATCGACCCCAAATTCTGTAAACTGAGTAGATTTTTTGACCACTGATTCCTCGAGTTAAGATTAGATGAATTTTTCATCAATTCTAGTCATAGCTGCTTCACAGCTGCCATGACAAGATTTGATGGAAAATATCCTGAAAATACTCTGCAGGCTGGGGGCTAATCTTTTGTTTAACTCTCTGCATGCTGCTGGCTATTCCTGGCGGCTAAATATTCCTGTCCAGGGCAGTATTTCTGTGGCCATTGAAATATGTATAATTTGGGCATAGTTAATGCAATTTGCACCCTGTAAATTGAATGAATTTTTTCACCAACAATTTCTTGAGTTATTAGCTCATCTTGACAAAGTCAAGCTGAGCTAATCTCATCGCTTCCCATCCGTCGTCCGTCAACACCATGTTTTGGTCGTCTCCTCCAAAGCCACTGGGCCAATTCAAGTGAAAGTTTGTGTGAGTGATGGTCCCAAAGGGGCATTTCATTTTTGTTCAACTCAGCGTGCCCAGCCCCATAGGGAGGGAGTGGGGGAAAATGCTCCAAAATATTTTAAAAATCTTCTTCTCAAGAACCAGTGTGTACAATGACTTGATATTTGCTATGGAGCTTCCATATGAGGTGTAGAATCAAGTTTGTTCAAACTAAGTTCGTAAAGTAATATTTGGCTTTGTAATAGGAGGGGTAAGAATTTTGGCCCCACCCAAAATTTCTATTTTCTGAACCGATGGTCCCGTATGAACCAAATTTTGTTTGTGGTAGTATTGGGTCATAAGTACTTGACCCATGCAAAAAAAAAAATTCCCGCATCCCCATGGGAACCCTGGGAGCTAAAAATAGAAATATTTTCAAACGCCCATATTTCCCAAACCCCACGGAACAGAGAGCTTTTATTTGGTATGAAGTATCCTTATGACCAATAGCATTGAATGGTAAAAAAAAATTGCCATCGGTTATGTTAGGGTGTTCTGTAATTGGCATCGAAAAAATGCTGAGTCAGCATATTTGCAAAAGTTTAAAAAAATCTTTTCTCCAGAACCAATCATCAGAATCTTTTGATATTTGGTATACAGCATTCATAGGGAGGGTCAGATAAAAGTTTGTTGAAATAAAGCTCATTGGTTCATATTTGGGCTCTCTACAGGAGCCCGAAGTTTTAACATAGGGTAATATAGGGAATATTCTTTAAAAATCTTCTTCTTCAGAACCACCAGTCAGAATCTTTTAATATTTGGTACACATCATTGTTATGAGGGTCAGATTCTAGATTGTTCTAACCAAGTCCCTAGGTTAATATTTGGGCTTCCTATGGAAGCCCAAATTTTATCTTTGTTCAATATGGAGGGTAATTTAAAAAAATCTTCTTCTTCAGATCCATCAGTCAGAATGCTTTGATATTTGGTATGCTACATCTCTATGGGGGTCAGATTCAAGTTTGTTCAAATCAAATCCCTAGGTATATATTTGGGCTCACTATGGTAGCCCAAATTTTTACTTAGTGCTATATGAGAAAATTTCTTTAAAAATCTTCTTCTTCAGATCCACCAGTCGGAATGCTTTTATATTTGGTATACAACATCTCTAGGGGGGTCAGATTCCAGGTTGTTCAATTCGAGTGCCTAGGTTAATATTTGGGTTCCATATGGGAACATGAAATTTAACTTAGTACAATATGAGGGAATTTCTTCAAAAATCTTCTTCAGATTCACTTGTCAGAATGCTTTCACATTTGGTATACAACATCTCTAGGGGGGTCAGATTCAAGTTTGTTCAAATCGGATCCATAGGTCAATATTTGGGCTCGCTATGGTAGCCCATATTTGAACATAGTGCAGTTCGAAGAAATTTCTCTTCTTCAGATCCAACAGTCAGAATGCTTTCATATTCGGTACGCAACATCTCTAGGGAAGTCAGATTTAACTGTGTTCAGATCAAGAGCCTGGGTTAATATTTGGGCTCTCTATATGGGAGCCGGAATTGGCCATTTTGCTGAAGAATTAAAAAATTTGTATTCAGTACCCTCTAGAGGTACTAAGATTAATCCACATAGGTTGTATCAAGGGGCTTCGTAGGGGAGCTCTACATTTTACTTATGATCAACTGAAGAAAAGGCTTGATGCCCAGATTATTTTTGTCATTCCTGAGGGACTCAAGGATTGACAGTGTAGCCTATGGAGATGGCTTGCTTAATGTAGACTCATTCTTGGACTCTGTTTAAATTGTGTTCTGTACAAGATGAGCGCTTCAGGCCCCGTGGGGCCTCTTGTATTTAGATAAATGTTTCATCAAATCTAGTCATGGCTGCTTCACAGCAGCCATAACTAGATTTGATGAAAATTTTTTTTTAAAATACTCAGCGGGTTAAGAGTTAACATAATGTCCATATCAGACCAGTGTTATTCCCCAGCCCCTATATAAATTGAAAGTCTGACACTTGTAAATTGTAAAAGACTTACAGTTGAAACTAAAAGTTCTGTCACTGTATTGTGCACTATTTTGCAGTAATAGTATGCTGAGTAAGTGCACTTTTTGTCCCTATCATACTCAAAACGTCCCATTAGCGTAACTCAATTCCTGAAGAAAAACAGTGTGCACAGTAATTCCAATACTAGTAAATAGAGATCATTAGCATCATTCCTAACCTCAACTGGAGTACATGCATATGTAATGATGTAAATAGTAGGGCTGCACGATATTCAAAACTGAATACCCGTATAGGTATTCAAAAAAATACCGTGGTATACCGGTATATCGAAAACTGTTCAGATATATGAACACACGTACCACAATCGAGACTCGAGGCATCACAGTCGGAACGAATTAGCACTCCTTGATGATGCAGTTCGAAAAACTTTTACCCAACGCAGACGATATCAAAATTTATTATTTTCAAAATTAATTTATCTGATTTTAACCAAAGATTTCAACAACAAAACTATATCATGTGACCCCTGATTTGAACGAGCTCAACAAGCTCGTTCCAATGAGGGGTCATATGATATAGTTTTGTTGACACTTTTGAAAATTATGTTTTCAACAGCTGAATTTGTGTATTACGAGGGCTCAAGCAGACGATTCCTTGGATAAAGGGATAATATTATTCATTTGGAGTTACAGTTAGAAAACTCAAGACATATTGAAAATTAAATTGAGGGTAAATAAATAATGACGATAAACCGATATTTTTGTAATTACACCAGTATTCAATCGATATTGGTTTGAATACAGGTTTATATCGGTTTATCGATATACCGTGCAGCCCTAGTAAATAGATATTAAAATTTGACTACATATACAGAATGAAGAGAGTGGATTTCTTCAAATACAAGTGAAAAATCTATTCTACAGTGATTTATTTGTAACCCTCACTCCATATACCGTAGTCACAATATTTTCTTTCTGTTTGGTCAATTCAGTTTGTGATTTTACAACGGATCTGGCTAATAGCACATTATATTTTGTACTGCACAGGGCAAATGCTTTTGTGTATTTCAAACTACTTCATTCTTCTGCAGTTAGGATTGCATTAACCAATGAGTATTTTCTGCACTAATTTTGACAGGACTTCTCGTGTCTACTGAAAGCTCAGTTGGCAAATTTGTATGTCTGAGACTTTTCACTGCTCAGTGGTTTATTCACTGGCGCTCTGACTTTCTTTACTCCAAAAATTGTCTGAATTGATATGACCCTGGATGTTGAAGTGTCGTAAACACGGTAGCTAGCTATAACAAATATTAGGTCTCATAACATCCCGAAACTATTTTCTGATTAATTCTAGGTACAATCAGACATACAGCTTTGGAAACTTTTTAAAGGTAGGTGTTCATTTTTTTTTCTCAGTGGAGGACTAAATGTTCCTTCAATTCACATGTGCTACCTTCATCATTTGTGTTCATTCATGTCCTTGAGGTGCAACAAATTTCACTAACTAGAAGAGTACACTTCGGGTGATTTTAAAGTCGACCACCCAATGTTTCAACCTCGGTCCATTCAAAGTATTTTAAAATCTAATCTTTTGATAAAGAAACGCAAAGACATTACATCAAAAATGTAATTTATACTTCTGTTTGTTGTTTAGTCTTGATTTTGCAGTGTATCATTTTTGAAAAGTCAATCCATTGGTGTCATTGTGTTGCCAGCAAATAGCAATCCTGTCTTGATACTGTGGAGAAGGAAGCCATCTTGGCATTCACAATACTGTAAGGTTTTCACACTGCCCAATCAGTTCTCGGATTCTATGGGCAATCAGAGGATTCTCTATGGCTGTTCACAAGTTTCTATGTTGAAATCGCGTCTTTTTCACCCAGCTGATACAGTCACAGCGCAGATTTCTAATCACCTGAGTAAGATGGAGGGGAGGATTATGTATCAACCCCTTTGCATTTATCAAGTAGCGGGGTTATTGACTGAGGTTCACTTCATCTGAGTGAGACCTAGGTTATGTTTTAAGCAGGAAACTAGGCTGCACAAACCTAGAGGGGTCTGGTAGAATTTCTGTCTTGTGGACAATCAGGTGCACTTTCAACCAATTTATAGGCATAATTTGGGGAATTTTAAGTGATCAGCTGAAAGCAAAATATATTGGGAATGAAAACAATTTAACCCTTTACCTAACGTAATGGCCAAAACCAGCCAGAGCTATTCTCAAAAATCGCCAATTTTCATTATTTTTTCATTTTTTGTCTCAAAAACATAGGTTATAACCCCTCGTTGGAATGAGCTTGTCGATCTCATTCCAATGAGGGGTCATAACCTATGTTTTGAAAAAAATTAGTTATTCAAGGGGATTTTTTGCAAGTGTCGTCTGCTTTTCATGTTAAGTAAAGGGTTAAGTTGAGCACTGAGAATCTTTTAAAAATATGCACAATTTAGACGTCAGTCGGTATGGTACACAACAAAAAGTGGTTCAGCAGATTCTCTGCAGCCTGTATGGAGGGTTCTCAATGGTTCTGTGCTAATTGTTTCGTTGTTTTGGGTATATAGACAGATTATTCTTTTGATATCACGATTCGAATCATGTGCTAATAGAAATGTGTACTCATCTTGGTTATCCATTCTATACAATAACAATCTATCTATATACCCAAAACAATGAAACTTGCAGCACAGAACCATTGAGAATCTTCCATGCAGGCCACAGAGAATCTGCAGAACCACTTTTTGTTGTGTACCATACTAACCAACGTCAAAATTGTGAATATTTTTAAATGATTCTCTGTGCCAAACTTAAATTGTTTCCATTCCCAATATATTTCGCTTCCAACCTATCACCTAAAATTCCCCAAATTATGCCTACAAATTGGATTAATCCACCTGATTGTCCATAAGACAAGACATTCAACCAGACCTCTAGGTTTGTGCCGCCTATTTTCCTGCTTAAAACATAACTTATGTCTCCCTCAGATGAACTGAGCCTCAGTTGATAACCCCGCTATTTGATAAATGCAAAGGGGTTGATACATACCCCTCCATCTCACTCTGGTGCCTAGAAATCTGCTGTGTAACGGTATCCGGTATCTGCTGTGTGAAAAAGTCGAGATTTAACATAGAAACTGACGAACAGCAATAGAGAATCCTCTGATTGCTCATAGAATCCACGAACTGATTGGGCAGTGTGACTTGGTATAAAGAGAATTACCAAGTTAATTGTTTTTGCAGTGTTTATTTTAGAGACTGGCAGTTGTGATTTTTTAACTTCGGTTTCGATTTTTGGGGGGTGAAGACCCGGGTTTCTGTTTCGTTTTTTTTCTACTTTATGCAATCTCAACTAATTTTGGGAATTTGGAAGTGGAGAACCAGTGAACTCATGTTCAAGTATGAAGTGATAGTCTAAGAATGTTTTTTCCAGGTGAACTTGAATTCATTCAGGTTGTTCATAATTCAAAATTGTTATTGCAGGGTATCAGAAAATCAAACTTAAGCACCTTTAGGCCTCTGACCATGATTTTCAAGGACTGTTATAAGCTTTATGAGATTCGGAGACAGGAAAATTTTAACACTGTCACCAATGCAAATCATTTACAGTACTGTAACCATTACTTCATAGGTGTCTATCAGGGGTCAGTCTGGCAGCTGATTTTAGCGGGAAGTGACTTCTCCCACCAGAGACTTTAGGGAGAAGTCAGGAGCCAGGAGGGAGAAGTCAGTGGACATGAGGGAGAAGACAGAAAACAACATAAAATGTATATGACATTGTGACAAAATAAATGTACATATAGAGGACACAATTGTGGAGAAAAAATTAAATAAAAGTTATACAATCATACATACACACACAAAACTAAGTCATGTAGGTTAAAATCCTCCCCCCTCCCCTACAAAAAAACTGCGTCGTTCATGCTTTCTGAATACCCTCTTTCCCTAACAGTGATGACTAGGGTTACCATGCAGTTGATTTTGTATTTGCCTCAATGCAGTAGATTTGAAATTTAGCATCACCCATGGTGAGAGTGTTCTCTGTAATAGAAGGTATACTCTTTTCAAAAAATTATTTAAAGTATTAAAAATAAATTTCAAGTTCACATTAGAAGCTGGGTCATTTATGGTTTCTGAATGTCCTAATTGATTTGAAAAGCGTAGTTAAAAAGGTTTTCAACATCCTTCGTAAATTAAGCGTCATTAACAATTTTAGTTAATTTATTTCTAAGGTAAATAACAAAGGGGGGCGCGGTGGCTCAGTTGGTAGAGGTGCAGGCTGCAAGCCGAGGGGTCCTCGGTTTGAATCCCACCTGCGGCAACCGCGTTGTGACCTTGGGCAAGACACTTCAACCCGATTGCCTACATGGGGGCACGATGACGCTGGGTACTGAGGCGTACTGCACGTCGATGGTGCGCATGTCTTCAACCAATCTAACCCTCCCTGTGCTGCGATGCAGAGTTCAGAGTTACGATGTTGGAGAGCTGACAGCTGCTCGTCGTTGCTCGGTGGTTCTCTCCGGGTACTCTGGCTTCCTCCACCCGTAAAACTGTCACGGTCACGATTAGACATTGTGCATAAGTATGTGACCTTAAACATCAATAAATAAATAAATAGGTAAATAACAAAATATTTCAGTTGTCTCCCTTACCTGCTGCTGCACTACGTGATAATACACTGTTCAGATAAAAGGCCAATTTTTGCCAACCATCTAACGTTGCCACGTGTGATTGGTGCCATGAGGCCTGCCATTCTTATCCATCCTCATATGTGTGATTTCTATCGTAGCCTTATCGCATTTAACCCCTTTCCAACACAAGTTTTCAAAGAAAAACTTTCAATGCAAATTGCGGGGCGAATTTCAATGCAACCAACTTTTCAGTGGAACAGAGCGTAACCGTAAGAACTTTCAACATTTTTATGGATGAAACTGTCTCCTGCATATTTTTTTTGTTTTGAAATGGTGGTTAACTTTAATAAATTCTAATTAACTCGATGCGTGTCTTGTGTGATTCGTTGTTTTTGCTGACACTTTTGTTTTCAAATAGCACTTCGATCAGAGCGTATACAAAACGTATCTCCATGTGCTTTAATTGTGCTTTTAATAAATATATACATGCAATGTATGTATGTCCCACACAGGGACAAAATTTTGATTTCGGGTCATTTCGATTATCGTACACGGGACTCGGATCTTCTGTCACCATTTTAACTCACGCACGAAAACTTGTAACTCTCACGTGGTGCACGCGGTTGGTTACTAAGTTCTACTTTCGTTTCTGTAATCAGTAATATTTCTGTAATCAGTAGATATCCATTTGTATCGCTTGGCGCATTCCCCCTCCCCCCCCCCCCCCCCCCTCCAACAAACGATCGTGGATGATATGGGTTAGTTCTAAGAAATAACACCTGCATTTTCAAATTAGATCGACCCTTGTTCCAGGGTACATAGATTATGCTGTATTAATGATTAATTAAAAAAAAACGTAACATCGGTTGTATGACTGCAATTTTGGTGCAACTCGCGTTTTTTTTTTTCACAACTGGAACCGAGTTGTGGCCGCGTTAACTGCCAGTATCTAGTTTATTTAACCCATGGAAACATTTGAAAATGTATTTCAGAATCTTCAAAGAGAGGTGTGCCCACTCTGAGGTGGCCATGTGCTATCATGTCTGTTCATAATAAGGTGCTTAGCATAAACTGAGAAGTTAAAAAATTATATTTTATATAAGTTTTGTTTGATTGTGAAAAGAAATGGGTGTACAATGCACACGATTAGTCACACTTTCTGGATTTAAAAAAATTGGTAACTACCACATCACGCACTTCATGAAAATGTACACTCACTAAAGCTATTTATCCCATAAATGGCAGTTTATTTGAACAATAAATGCCTTGGATAAATTTTTGCTTTATTCACCTAGTAGGGTGATAAATTTTCCCCATTGGTTTAACACTGAAAAAATGTATTCCCCTAGTAGCGACAGATTTGTTGACCTCTAGCCTTTACCACATTTGTCAAGCATAACTAATAGTTCAATTGTTGATTTCTTTAAATCTTTTTGAAAGTATTACTCATTGCCAGTAGAAAACACCACCCACTGCTCATATAATAAAGTATTTTTGCAAGTTTAGCTCAAGTTTGTAGGGGAATTATTTTTAGACAGAAATGTATTACTGTGCCTTGTTTATTTTTGCCAATTTTGCCGGTCGATCGAATTGGACCAATGTGCTCCGCACTTCTCGCTGTGTTTTGTAGTGAATTATAGCATGATTTTGCCGCGACTGCCCTGTAGAAGATTTATGGGATAAACAAAATAAACGTATAGTGTTTTCAAGTAAAAAATTTATTCTACTCATAGAATTAAGAATGAAACCGACTCACCAGAGGCTCGTCGGTTTCATTCTTAATCCTACTCGTAGAATAAATTTTTTACTTGAAAACACTATACGTTTATTATACCACCCACTTGAAAAGTGGGCGGTATATAGCATTCATGGTGTCCGTACTTCCGTACTTACGTACTTCCGTACTTCCGTACGTCCGTGACGCTTTGGGGGTACACATCTGCTATCCGCTACTCCTCTTAAACCAGTGGGTGGATTTTATTGAAACTTACAGGCATTCTTTTCTATACATTATAGATGTGCACCTCCTATTTTGCTTTCAGGTATTTTTATTTTTTACTCTTTCCCAAAGGGCGAAATGAACTTAGCCAAATTGTTGTGATGCTTTAGGGGGGTACACTCCTGCTATCCGCTACTCCTCTTATACCAGTGGGCGAATTTCATTGAAACTCTCAGACATTCTTTTATATACATTATAGATGTGCACCTTCTATTCTGCTTTCAGGTATTTTTATTTTTTCTATCCCATGTGGCAAAATGAACTTAGTACGTCCGTACGTCCATACATCCATTATGCTTTGAGGGGTACACATCTGCTATCCGCTACTCCTCTTAAACCAGGGGGCTGATTTCATTCAAACTTTCAGGCATTCTTTTAGGTACATTATAGATGTACACCTCCTATTTTGCTTTCAGGTATTTTTTTTTTACTCTGTCCCAGAGGTCTTAATGAACTTAGCCAAATTGTTGTGATGCTTTGTGGGGGGTACACACCTGCTATCCGCTACTCCTCTTAAACCAGTGGGCAGATTTCATTGAAACTTTCAGGCATTCTTTTATATACATTCTAGATGTGCACCTCTTATTTTACTTTCAGGTATTTTTTTTTTCTCATGCGTCGAAATGGACTTAGTATGTCTGTACGTCCATACGTTCGTTATGCTGTGAGGGGTACACATCTGCTATCCGCTACTCCTCTTAAACCAGGGGGCAGATTTCATTGAAACTTTCAGGCATTCTTTTAGGTACATTATAGATGTACACCTCCTATTTTGCTTTCAGGTATTTTTTTTTTACTCTGTCCCAGAGGTCTTAATGAACTTAGCCAAATTGTTGTGAGATGCCTGTTGCGTCTGCTTGAACTCCCTCCCCCCCCCCCCCCCCCCCCTCCCCCCCATACTCTTTGGGAGAGATCTGCGCCCATGCTGTAGGCTAACATGTTTCTTTTCAGATATTTTCATCTTGCATGCTCTTTGTAATATTTACCCTTTCTCATATTGAAAATTGCTCTCATGTTTTCGGAGAACATACAGATGTGCTGTGTATATTAAATACTTTTTTACTGTTGTGAAATGTTTCTTGGTTGGAGTGGGTGGTATCTTTAGTGAGCAGTGCTCACAGTAATTCTAGTTCTATATGAAAACACTATACGTTTATTCTATATGAAAACACTATATGTTTATTCTATATTTAATGCCCAGGTTTAGTGGCATAATAGAGAGGATTTTATTTATAACCAGAAAGAAAGGAGTGACCAACCCTGTGTATTGCACAGAGTTAGTTGATAAGCTTAGCTACACTAGTTGGCCATAGGCATTGCACGGGATTAGTTAATAGGCTGCCATGTCACACACTACATGAAAATATACACTGACTAAGGCTGTAAAAATGCACTGGGTTAGTTGATTGCATTCTACACAGGATGCAGGATTCAAGGAACTAATGGAAATACTTCTCGATTGTGGATATTTTTTTAATGAGAAATGCAAAAATGAAGACATTCTGTTTTTAATTAATAGCTTTTATTACTTTACAAAGTGTGATTTACTGGGATTTCTGGGTTTGATTATAAACGATAACTTCATGAGTGAATTATGCAATCAACAATTGTGTCATGTACCCATGCGCACAAACGAAGACGCTTTAAGAGAGTGGTGGCCGAGTGGATAAGTGCACTGGTCTCTCATACCAGAGGTCCCGGGATCGATCTCCAATCGGGGAAAATTCTTGAGGTGTACGAACACTCTCTGTCAGCATCAATTATGGGGTTGATGCTGTCAGTGCGTACCATCCTATTGGGTGGGGACGTAAAATGGCTGTCCTCTGTGCAGAGAGAGACACACTCTGTGCAGGCTAAAGATCCCTTCGTAGTATTCGAGAAGAACTAGGCCACATCCCACAAACCTACGCCATTGGGCCAAGGAGAAGCATTAATATAAGTTGCATAACTTGTTCTCCAATCCTTGTAAAACAAATAAGATTAAATAAGAAGACGCTTAGGGTGTAATGGAGACTTCATTGTTTGTTTTTGCTTTTTTTTTTTAACCCTTTTCCTAACATGAAAAGCAGACGGCACTTGCAAACAAAATTCTTGAATAACTATTATTTTCATTTTTTGTCTCTAAAACATAGGTTATGACCCCTCATTGGAACGAGCTCAACGAGCTTTGTCCAATAAGGGGTCGTAATCTTTGTTTTAGAAACAAAAAATGAAAAAATAATGAAAATTAAATGGCGAGTTTTGAGAATAGAACTGGCTGTTTTTGGCTGTTACATTAGGTAAAGGGTTAAATAATATAATTATCGTTAATAATGAAAAGTAATAAACAGAGTAATCACTTGACTGGACTGGTTATGTGAAATAATTCATTCGAGGCCTGGGACTATATTGTAAATCACTTGTGTGCATTCGTGCACTCGTGTTTATACGTCCCTCACCTCTCATGAATTATTTCACGTAACCAGTCCAGTCAAGCGATTAGTCTCTATGTTACAATTATTTATGCCTTTCAGGGAACAGATGAAGCTTTGCCAGTTTGGTATATACTAGATGAATTTGGTTCTAAGATAAATCATTCTGATGAACCTTCATTCAGAGCTGTGCCTTTTTACTATATACCTCTGCAAATTGCTTTCACATTGATTTGGCCATTGAAAAATCTTGAAGAAGGAGGTGAGTTATACAAAGATAACAGGCATCCATAAATTTGCCCATTACACATTTGCCCACTGCTAATTATCCCCTGCCAAAAGAAAGTTTATGGGGGATATAGAAATGGCTCTGTTTGTTTATCTTGCCATTAGTCCATCCATTCGTCCATCCATCTGTATGTAACCACTTTACACCTTCTTATCTCAGTCAGTGAATGTTGGATTTAAATGATCTTTGGTATGCTGATAGGCCACCAGAAAGGATATTCACAAGTAAAAAGTTTTGTCCATTTTTAGCAAATTTGAGCTATTGTCATGGCCCGTCGTCCGTCTGTCCGTCTGTCCGTACGTCAACAATTGGCTATGGCTCGGGCTAGAGGTCGTATTTATGAACCGATCTTTACGAAACTTCTTGGGTACCTTTGTTATGACCGTGGGACGGGAACGAGTGTTTTTGGGTGCAGTCCGAAATTCAAGATGGCTGCCAGCCGCCATTTTGTACCGATGATGCAGAAATCTGTTTTTTTGTACAGAACTTCCGTATGAAAGCTCTGATTTGAATAATTTTTTGTATGAATGTTTAGTACCATGGAGTACATCACATATAATACAGGTTTTTTTCTCGTGCGTAAATTGTGCAAATTAGACTAATTTTGATGTTTTTTGGTGTTAATTTCAGCACTGTAAGTGCAAATGCCAATACGGCTCGGGCTAGAGGCCGTATTTATGAACCGATCTTTACAAAACTTCTTGGGTACCTTTGGTATCACCGTGGGACGAGAACGAGTGTTTTTGGGTCCGGTCCGAAATTCAAGATGGCCGATGACAGCCATTTTGTACAAAATTAGGTGCAATCAGATTTTTGCACAGAACTTCCATATGAAAGCGCTGATTTGAATAATTTTTTGTGTGAATGTTTAGTACCATGGGATACATCACATATAATACAGGTTTTTTTCTCGTGCAGAAATTATGCAAATTAGATGAACTTTGATATTTCAGTGCGACTTACACACATTAAGTACACATGTCAATACGGCTCAGACTTGAGTCTGTATTTATGAACTGATCTTCACGAAATGTCTTGGGTACTTTTGTTATCACCTTGGGACGAGAACGAGTGTTTCTGGGTGCGGTCTAAAATTCAAGATGGCTGCCAGTGGCCATTTTGTACCGAAATTAGGTCTAATCAGTTTTTTGTACACAACTTCTATACAGCTCAGACTAGAGGCCATATTTATGAACCAATCTTTACGAACCTTGTTGGGTCCCTTTGTTATCACCATGGGATGAGAGCGAGTGTTTTTGGGTGTGGTCCGAAATTCAAGATGGCCACCAGCAGCCATTTTGTACCAAAATTAGTGCAATCAGTCTTTTGTACAGAACTTCTGTATGAAAGTTCTGATTTGAATAAATTTTTGTATGAATGTTTAGTAACATGGAATACATCACATATTCTAAGGGGTTTTTTTTCGTGCAGAAATTATGCAAATTAGATGAACTTTGACTTATTCAGTACTACTTGCACAATGTGAGCACACATGTCAATACGGCTCAGGGTAGAGGCTGTATTTATGAACCGATCTTCACAAAACTTCTTGGGTACCTTTGTTATCACCTTGGGACGAGAATGAGTGTTTCTGGGTACGGTCCAAAATTCAAGTTGGCTGCCAGTGGCCATTTTGTACCAAAATTAGGTCCAATCAGTTTTTTGTCACAAGTTCTATACAGCTCGTATTTATGAATTGATCTTCACAAAACTTCTTGGGTACCTTTGTTTTCACCTTGGGACAGGAACGAGTGTGTTTTGGGGTGCCTTTGTTATCACTGTGCTATGAGAACAAATATTTTGGGGTTCAGTCAGACCCACTCTGGGACTCAAAGTTTTCTTTTCTAGTTTAGCATCTGACTGTCACCCACCTTTACAATACTTTACCTATACATTTGTTACAGGCAACGGTCAGTATTTATGTACAGACCATTACAATACTTTATATGTATCTTTGTTATCAGGTCATTACCTAGATGTTTGTCATTGCTGTGTCACATACTATACATGTGCATGTCTTTGTCTTGACAAGTTGAGCTACAGTGTCATTGACACTTTCATTTTTTTCTAGATTTATTGGCCATTTTCTGTTTTTTTCAACTTTGAAACCCTTCAACTTAGAAACTCTTGGCGGGGGATACCTGTGGCAATGCACCTTGTTAAGTAATAGATATATCACTATTTTGTGTACTATATGGGTAAATAATTGTACAGTTGTGCAGGTGTCCGAAGATATTTTGGACGAGGCGAAGCCGAGTCCAAATATTGGAGGACACCTGCACAACTGTACAATTTTCTACCCATATAGTACACAAAATAGTGATATATGTGATTTAATCCACACCCCTCAATGTTAACAAAAGTCAAAAAAATTGTATTTTAGAAAGTTTGACACAAGTAAAACGACATTTTAAAACACTTTTTGCTTGGTCTACCCCCGAAAAACAAAATGGGCATAACCCATTGTTTGCTTGCTAGAAAGTCTATTGAAGTTATGACACGCATCAGGAGTTCAGATATTGTGAACAGATCTGTGGCTTCGAAGTGAACTCACATCATGACGTAATTTGTTCTCCCGCTAATATAATGTCTCAGCTCAAGGGTGGAACACTTATTCAATCCCTCATCGAACGTGTGGCAGATAAATTTAATAATCGTTCATTTTTAAAGCATTTGGAAGAATAATTCTTTTTTTTATCTGAAGAAGAGGTTCGCTTTCCCCCAGGGGTGGCGGGTGGTGGTGCCTGATTGCCGTCTTAATATTTGAAAAAGGGCGTTTTTTTTAGGTTATTTATTTATTTACTGGTGTTTAAGGTCACTTTTCTGCAGGTATGGCTAATTGTGACCGCAAAAAAAGGTATAAAGTCAAGTTTAGCCAATCGTTTACACTCATGCTGCCCATTTTAGGGGACTTCTACCCCGGGTACTGGTGACCAGGTCCTATTTTACCAGTAAATCTGAACTTGTTTACCACAGCAAACAAGCACTGCTTTACTTCCGAGGTTTCCACAGGAGTCCTTTTAAGGTTACCACGGCTGTTGGTTATTCAAAGCAACAAAAAATTAAAAAGTACATTATAATTTGGACACGATGCACACTCAATTCAGTAGCTCTGTCGAGAAAAGCTTGTCGATAATTCATGTGTTAGAAAGATTTTCACACCTCCTTTACAGCATCTTTACTTTTGAATGGTTATGATTACAGTACCGTGACAATCGTACAAATATCTAGTTATTGGGACTGTTTCAAAACCGTCCCAATATCCAGATATTGGTACTGTTTTACGGAGCTGTTCTCATCAAAACCGTACTTGGTGTGATTTTATAGGGCTTGTTTTCATGACAGAGAACAAAAGAAATATTAGGTAGCTGTGGATTAATATCAACTTGATCAACTTGGATAGCTGTCTAACAAGTAGTGTTCAACCAATGATCAGAACCTGCCACCAGAATCAGCCGATTGTTGACAATTGGATGACAATGGCAACGGCTCCTGAAACATCAGTTCAACTGATTGTTGACAAGCATTTTGTGATGATTCGTTAACTGCATTTTATTATCTTCTGCAATTGTTCAATTGTTGATATAAAATGATGTCATTGATACCATTCAATAAAGTTGAGAAACAACCACAGTGTGTATTCTTAATCTCTCTAGATGCCATTTTATGGTATATGCATGTTGAATGACACGTAAAGCTTACAAATGAGCAGACTTGCGGCAATCGCCAGTTCATACCGGAAAAGTGAAGGTTGCACTCCATTGACTCAGGTTGCAGTAAAATTACCAGTTGCACGTTTACCACCCAAATGTGCGCACCTGGTAATTTTACTGCGACCCCAGTCAATGAAGTTTAACACTGTGAAAAATGTTCATTAGCTTATCTTGACAAAGTGAAGATAAGCTATTGCCATCACGCATGCAGAAGTCTGTGAGTCTGTCAGTCTGTTCACAGTTTCCTTTAGCACAGGCAACACCCCGTAGTTCTTGTCTGATCGTCACAAAATTTCATATGCAGGTTTGGGGTCATGTCTAGATGAGAACGTCCCCTTTTGGTCGTGATGGGTCAACCGGTATGGCTGCCCGAGCCCCAAACCCGAAAACCATTTGCACAGTCTACAGGTCGCATTTATGAAGGGATTTCATTGTAACTTGGTAGGATGCCTCTGTATAATGCCTAGATGAGAACATCCCCTTTAGGTTATGATCCGTCAACCCTCATGGCTGTCCAAGCCCAAAACCCCAAAAGCATTAGCACAGTCTGCAGGTCATGTTTAATATGGAGGGATTTCATTGTAACTTGGTAGGATGACTCTGTATGATGTCTAGATGAGAACTTCCCCATTTGGTCGCGATCTGGCAACCATGACGACTGCCCGAGCCCAAAACCCGAAAAACTTTAGCACAGTTTACAGGTCATATTAATGGAGGGATTTCATTGTAACTTGGTAGGTTGACTTCATATAATGTCTAGATGAGAAAGTCCCCTTTTGAACATGATTGGGCAACTGTGACGGTTACAGGAGCTCGAAGCCCGAAAACCTTTAGCACAGTCTACAGGTCGTATTTATGAAGGGATTTCATTGTAACTTGGTAGGATGACTCCAAATAATGTCTAAATGAGAACATCCCCTTTTGATCACGATCATTCAGCCTTGATGGCTGCCCGAGCCCAGAAACCTTTAGCATAGTCTATAGGTCGTATTTATGGAAGGGATTTCATTGTAACTTGTTAGGTTGACTCCATATAATGCTTAGATTATGACATCCCCCTTTTGTCGCGATTGGTCAGCTGTGATGGCTGCAGGTGCCCGAAGCCCGAAAACCTTGAGCACAGTCTACATGTCATATTTATGAAGGGATTTCATTGTAACTTCGTAGGATCACTCCAGATGAGAATGTCCCCTTTTGGTTGCTATCATTCAGTCATGATGGCTACCCGAGCCCGATGCCCGAAAACCTTTAGCACAGTCTACAGGTTATATTTATGAAGGGATTTCATTGTAACTTGGTTTTTTGACTTCATTTAATGTCTGGATGAGAACGTCCCCTTTCGGACACGATTGGGCAACTGTGATGGCTACAGGGGCCCAAAGCCCAAAAACCTTTAGCACAGTCTACAGGTCATAATTATGAAGGGATTTCATTGTAGCTTGGTAGAATGACTCCAAATAATATCTAGATGAGAACATCCCCTTTTGGACATGACCATTCAGCCTTGACGGTTGCCGAGCCCAAAAACCTTTAGCATAGTCTAAAGGTCATATTTATGGAAGGATTTCATTGTAACTTGTTAGGTTGACTCCATATAATGCCTAGATGGTGACATCCCCTTTTGGTTGTGATTGGTCAACCGTGGCGGCTACAGGTGCCCAAAGCCCGAAAACCTTGAGCACAGTCTACAGGTCACATTTATGAAGGGATTTCATTGTAACTTCGTAGGATTACTCCAGATGATGCCCGGATGAGAATGTCCCCTTTTGGTTGCGATCACTCAACCATGATGGTTGCATAAGCCCGAAGTCCGAAAACCTTGAGCACAGTTTACAGGTCATATTTATGAAGGGATTTCATTGTAACTTGGTAGGCTGACTTCATGTAATGTCTAGATGAGAACGTCCTCTTTTGGAACGATTGGGCAACTGTGACGACTACAGAGGCCCGAAGCCCGAAATCATTTAGCACAGTCTACAGGTCATAATTATGAAGAGATTTCATTGTAGCTTGGTAGGATCACTCCAGATGATGCCCAGATGAGAATGTCCCCTTTTGGTTGCGATCATTCAACCATGATGGCTGCCCGAGCCTGAAAACCTTTAGCACAGTCTTCAGGTCAGCTTTATGAAGGGATTTCATTGTAACAAGGTTCACTTCATATAATGTCTAGATGAGAACATCCCCTTTTGGACACGATTGGGCAACTATGACGGCTGCAGGGGCCTGAAGCCCGAAAACCTTTAGCACAGTCTGCAAGTCATATTTATGAAGGGATTTTATTGTACCTTGGTAGGATGACTCCAAATAATGCCTAGGCAAGAACGTCCCCTTTTGGTCACTATCATTCAGCCTTGATGGCTGCCCGAGCCCAAAAACCTTTAGAATAGTCTATAAGTCGTATTTATGGAAGGATTTCATTGTAAATTGTTAGGTTGACTCCATATAATGCCTAGATGATGACATCCCCTTTTGATCGTGATTGGTCAACTGTGACAGCTACATGGGCCTGTAGCCCAAAAACCTTGAGCACAGTCTACAGGTCATATTTATGAAGGGATTTCATTGTAACTTTGTAGGATCACTCCAGATGAGAATGTCCCCTTTGGTTGCGATCATTCAACCATGATGGCTGCCCGAGCCTGAAGCCAGAAAACCTTTAGCACATTCTTCAGGTCGTATTTGTGAAGGGATTTCATTGTGAAAAGGTTGTCTTCATATAATGTCTAGGTGAGAACATCCCCTTTCGGACACGATTGGGCAACTGTGATGGCTACAGGGGTCCGAAGCCCGAAAAACTTTAGCACAGTCTACAGGTCATATTTATGAAGGGATTTCATGTACCTTGGTTGGATGACTCCAAATAATATCTAGATGAGAACATCCCCTTTTGGTCAAGATCATTCAGCCTTGATGGCTGCCCGAGCCCAAAAATCTTCAGCATAGCCTATAAGTCGTATTTATGGAAGGATTTCATTGTAACTTGTTAGGTTGACTCCATATAATGTGTAGATGATGACATCCCCTTTTGATCGTGATTGGTCACCTGTGACAGCTACAGGGGCCCGAAGCCCGAAAACCTTGAGCACAGTCTAGAGGTCACATTTATGAAGGGATTTCATTGTAACTTCGTAGGATCACTCCAGATGATGCCCAGATGAGAATATCCTCTTTTGGTTGCGTTCATTCAACCAGGATAGCTGCCCGAGCCCAAAGCCCAAAAACCATTAGCACAGTCTAAAGGACATATTTATGAAGGAATTTCATTGTAACTTGGTAGGTTGACTTCATATAATGTCTAGATGAGAATGTTCCCTTTTGGATTCAATTGGGCAACTGTGATAGCTACATGGGCCCGAAGAACGAAAACCTTTAGCACGGTCTATAGGTCATATTTATGAAGGGATTTCATTGTTACTTGGTAGGATGACTCCAAATAATGAGAACGTCCCGTTTTGGTCTCGATCATTCTGCCTTAATGGCTGCCCGAGCCCAAAACCTTTAGCATAGTCTTTTGGTCGTATTTATGAAAGGATTTCATTGTAACTTGCTAGATTGACTCCATATAATGCGTAGATGATGACATCCCCTTTTGGTCGTGTTTGGTCAACTGTGACAGCTTCAGGGGCCCGAAGCCTGAAAACCTTGAGCACAGTCTACAGGTCATGTATATGAAGGAATTTTGGGAGCGCGGTGGCTCAGTAGGAAGAGGTGCAGGCAGTAAGCCGAGAGGTCCTCGGTTCGAATCCCACCTGCGACTGCCGCATTGTGTCCTTGGGCTAGACACTTTATCTCCATTGCCCACGTGGGGGCACAGTGACATTGTGTACCAAGGCGTACTACACGTCGATGGTGCACTTGTCTTCAACCAATGCTAACCCTGCTTGTGTGGAGTTAGTATGTTGTGACAGTTCTCGCCATTGCTCAGTGGTTCTCTCCGGGTACTCCAGCTTCGTCCACCTGTAAAACTGTCTCGGTCATGATTAGCCATTGTGCATAAATATGTGACCTTAAACACCAATAAATAAATAAATAAATATGAAGGGATTTCATTGTAACGTCGTAGGATTTCTCCACATTATGCCCAGATGACAACGCCCCCTTTTGGTCACGATCATTCAACCATGATGGCTTCCTGAACCCAAAACCGGAAAAACTTCAGTACAGACTATAGGTTGTATTTGTGAAGGGATTTCATTGTAACTTATTAGTAGAATGACTCAGTATAATTTTGAGATGAGGACGCCCCCTTTTAGATGGAATCAGTCAATCATGGCTACACAGGCCTGAAGCCCGAAAACCTTTAGCACAGTCTACAGGCCATATTTATCAAGGGAATTCAATGTAGCTTGATGGGATGAATCGTTTTGGAATAATTTAACTGTAACTTGTTAACTTTCGTTGACATACGTTAACTGTGAGGGCCACATACATTAACTGTGAGGTCATATTAACCCACCCCTCAGCTCTTTAGTACAGTGTACACCCCATATTATTTTTATTAAAAACATAGCATACAGGGAACAGAAATTAACATATTCCCAATTATCACAATTCTTGTCTTATTTCATAATCCTTTCATAAACATTGAATATTATTCTTTTCATCAAACACAACACACAGTCAGGTTAAGCTACAGTGTCATTGACACTTTCATTGCAATAACAATGCTGTACCCACTACAGAAATTACTTATCCTGATATTTGCCTACCATCAGAATTACAGACCCAGACATTTTAAGGGCCTATATAAGTAATGAAATTTTGTTTATTTTGAAAATTCTCACCTCCGATATTCCTTCAATTCAAATTAAATATACACAAAATGTACATCAAAATGAAGGTTGGGATGTATAGAACAAGAAACACATGTGTAATCAACTTATAGAATCGACTGTAGGCACCACTGGTTCCTGGAAGTCTGCTGCCGTATTCGCATCAGAACTGATAATTTAATAATATTTCACGAAAACAACTTGTGGCCAAATGTGCTTTACACATCCAAGAACAAAGCTAGGGGATAAAAATTCTTCAAAACACGGCGACAGAGCTGCATTGGGGAAAATTCCAACGCCTTTGCTTTTGTTTACGTGTGGGTATACTTTCGATTTCCGGCGACGTCATCGGACAGAAAAAGCATGTAAAAACAACGCCGTCTAAAATCAAATAATGAAAAAGATCGCCTTCATACAGTATACTGTTATTAGATAGAGACTGCACAGTTGCCATATTCAATGCAAGATATCATGATACCTGTTGAAATTTCTTAGAAGTACGATTTTGTTTTTTGATGGAAATTCATGGTAACGAGTGATTTACGCATGTCTGTCGAACATGGAAACCATTTTCAATAAAAAATGCAGACAGTGTTGTCCTTTTCCAAAATGCAGACCTATCGCTGTATTCGAAAGTGTTTTGAATGCCTAGCTTTGTTCTTGGATATATGAAGCACATTTGGCCACAAGTTGTTCTGATGAAATATTATTTTATTATCAGTTCTGGTGCGAATACGGTAGCAGACTTCCAGGAACCAGTGGTGCCTACAGTCGACTCTACGAGTTGATTACACATGTGTTTCGTGTTCTGTACATCCCAACCTTCATTTTGATGTATAATTTGTGTATATTTAATCTGAGTTTAAGGAATATGAGAGGTGAGAATTTCAAACTAAACAAAATTTCATTACTTATATAGGCCCTTAAATTCGACCATTCATTGCCAAGAATTATTTTAACCTTCAGAACCAGCTCAGATGTGTGCATACTACGTATTAAAAGTTGTAGATTTTGACCCACATGCACATTGGCTACATTACCTGCCACCATCTGCTGCCATCTCTGAATCCACCATGAGAAGTCAGTCCTTGGCTCTTCTCAGTCCCTTTGTCATCTTGTGATGCACTTTTGCACCCACCTTAATTTGGTCGCAGCCTTTGGTGCCAGGGAGTTGATTCTTTACACCTTTGCAGTGACTCTGAGTCACTCCAGTACCAGGCCAGTACAGACCTTTCTGTAGTTGCTGTGGCTTTGTTGTTCAGTGACTGAGCCCATTCCTTTGGGTCACCTGTTTGTATGGCCTCTCCAGCTCTTCTTGCTAAGCCACTGAAGCCCAAAGTCAGATTGTCTCGACCAGGTTCTTCAGCTACCTGGCTCCATACTTTGTCACTTTCTTCCCTTGACTAATGTTCAGTGGTTGATGCAGGACATTCCATTGGATCTCACAGCAGATGGAAGGGGTCAGGATTGGGGTGTGATGAGATGTGAGATCCCTCAAGTTTTTCAACTCATGAAGTTTGTGACAGGGATGAGACTGGCCTTCATGTCAAAGTAGTTTCTAGATCTTTTTCTCAGGTTTCCAGCTGTGGATCTCCCACCTGTAGAATTTCCATATTCTCCTGTTGTCGAATAACTTGACTATAGCGACTTAAATTAAAAATCAAGAAGACACTCTCTTCATTTCTATGTGTGAGTTGGCAAGATATACTCTACTGCAAGCCCAGGACTTTCACATTATGGTCTTGGTTCTTCATATCCCAGATCATCAGAACATCCTATAGCTAGCAGATTCCATGTCATGACGGGACAGTGTCCTTCCAACCAAGTGGATGCTTCACAGAGTTGTTATCCAGTTGCTGTTCAATCTTTTGTCCTCGCATAAAGATCTTGGTGATCTGTAGAAATCATCAGGTAGAGCTTTTGTTTCCTCCGACCCGATCCTCTTTCTCAAATAGTGAATGCTATGTCACTCGATTCAGATGGTCTTGCCGGTTACGCATTTTTCTCCCTCAAGCCAAGGTGGTGTCTTTGGATCAGAATCATTCTGGTCATCCTCTGTGCCCACACAGGATGGGAATCAACCAGCTTTGTCCTCTTCAAGCAGCACTCCTAGTTTGTCTCCCTCCATATCCTGACCTCCAAATGAAACATCATGTCAGCCTGGCATCTCTGTATCTTCACACCTATCTTTTGTCAGGTACTCTCTCATCCATAGAGTTTTCAGCTCACCTTAATGATGTCAAGCAGAGCTTATCTAATCGCTCTCTGTTCGTCGTCTGGCGTCCGTCATCAGTCAATGCCATGTTTTGGGCTTCTCCTCCCAAACCACTGGGCTGATTCAAGTGAAAGTTTGTGTGAATGACGGTTCTGAGAAGGCATTGCATTTTTGTTCAGCTCAACATGCCCAGGCCCATAAGGAGGAGGCGGGGAATGCTCCAAATTTTTTAAAAATCTTCTTCTCATGAACCAACAGGTACAGTGATTTGATACTTGGTATGGAGCTTTATTTTGCGCAGTAGATTCAAGTTTGTTCAAAAGAAGTTTGTGAAAAAATATTTGCCCTTGTAATGGGAGGGGAAAGATTTTTGGCCCCACCCAAAATTTCTATTTTCTGAAACGATGATACGATTTGAATCAAATTTGGTTTGTGATATTTTTGGGTCACAATTACTTGATTTATGCAAAAAAAATGACTTCTTGTTTCCCCGTGGGAACCCCAGGAGCTAAAATTAGAAATATTTTCAAACTCCAATATTTCCCAAACCCCATGGAACAGAGAACTGTTGTTATCCGCCCGCAAGAGAGGGATATAGTATAGAGCTCCATCCGTCTGTCCGTCCATATGCCTGTCCATCCATCCGTCCATATGCCTGTCCATCCGCCCATCTGAACTTTGTTTATGGCATAACTTAAACAATAAAAAACGTATTTTTCAGATTCACCAGGCAGAATCCTTTCATATTTCATATACTACATCTCTCAGATAGGGGTGGGGAGGATTCTTCAACTCGAGTGCATGGATTAAGATTTGCACTCCTGAATTTTAACTTCGTGCAATCCTGGGGATAATCTTTCTTCTTCAGATCCACCATGCAGTCAGAATCCTTTCATATTTGGTATACAACATCTTTAGCTCACTACTCAGAACTCTTTGTACAATTTTAACAAAATTTGATGTGCAGCATAAGTGGGAAACAGATATTTGATTTAAATAAGAAAAAAAAAAGAAAAGAAAAATAACCCTGGCTATTGTGCGACTCAATGTGTGCTAAAAATAGAAACATAATTCCCAGTTAATTTTATAATTAAGGAGCCATGTTTATTAAGTTCCCTCTAGAGGTGTGTAACTAAGATTAATCCACATAGGTTGTATATCAAGGGATTTCATAGGGGAGCTCCACTTTGTACATTATGATTTACTGAAGAAAACGCATGATGCTTGGACTATTTTAGTCACTACAGAGGGGCTCAAATATTGACAGTGGATCTTATGTAGATTGATTGCTTTATATAGATTCATTCGTGGCCTCAGTTTATATCAGGTTCTATTCAAGGTGAGCACTTAAGGCCCCATGGGGGCCTCTTGATTCAAGATGAGCAGTGGAGTATATTTCTTCATCAAGGAGATATCTTCTTGACTTAGCTTATGCTGCTAACAGGAAGGTCTACGTATATTGTCACAGGTTTGCTGAGCACTCTGTTGATTATTCCTTCCCTTGATAATACACTTGGCAGTGTTTCTTGTACTTATCTTTGATTCTAAGCGGTTTCAACCAGTTACCATTAAAGGTTATCAGTCTGTGTCGTCCAGTGCTTTTTTATCCCCTGCCAAAATGAAGTTTGCAGGGAATATAGAAATGGGGTCCATCTGTCCGTTCATTCATCTGTCTGTCCATTCATCTGTTCTTCCATTCATCTTCATCTGTCTGTCCATCCATAACAACTTTGGACCTTCATATCTCTGTCATTGAATGATGGATTTAAATGATCTTTGGTATGCTGATAGTCCACTATGGTGGATAGCATATTCACAAGTAACAGGTTTTGTCCATTTAGTTTTTCAAGAGTTAAGGGCAATAATGCATTTCTTTCGACACCTTATTTGGCTCTTTATAGCACTCCTGACTGAAAGTTAGGGTGTGGTATTGCTATCACTTGGCCTCTACCATCCGTCCATCTGTTCTTCCATCTGGTAACTTTTGCTTTTCTATCATTTTCTTCAGAACCACTAGAACAAGCCCAACCAAACATTGCACACATTATCTTTGGGGGATACCCGTCCAAGTTTATTCAATAGAAGTTGTTAAGCCTGATGGGTGGGAGCAGTGCCAAAAAAGCCTAAAATTCTTTAAAAATCTTCTCATGAACCAGTCACAATGCTTTGATATATGGTATGCAACTTCCTTATGTGCTCAAAATTGAAGTTGATTTAAAGAAACTTTCTTGCACATTATTTGGGCTCATTCATTGGAGGGACAAGATTTATATTCAGCCCTGCCCAAAATGTTTATTTTCCAAACTAGACAGCCAATTTAAACCAAATTTGGTATGTATTAGTATTTGGTGACAGGTTGTAGATTTATACCCCAAAATTTGGTATGAAGCAGCTGTATTGGACTAGTATAATTGATTGGGCCGATGGGACCCCCATTTAACACTGTTGATAATGAGAAATACTTCAAACAATTTTTTTCTCATTAACTGTTGGTTGCAATGATTTGATAATCAATATTCTGCTTCCTTTAGTGGTGTACATTCAAGTTAGGTCAAAGAGATTTTTTTCAGGCATTATTTGGGCTCATCCTGGGAGGGAGCCCAAGTTATGCTCGCATCCTAAAGTTTCAAATGTTTATTACTGGTCAGCCAGTTTGAACTAGAAGTGTTATATACATTATCATGAGGTGGCATGCACTTATACTTGATTATATAAAATTAGGCTAAAATGTTTAACCAATTAAGCGATTAACCAGTGATCAATGTCTTGATCGATCAAAAAAGTAATTGATCGATTAACTGTTACTTTTGAACGACAGTATTTAGTATATGATATGGGTTAACAAAGGAAAAAACTTTCTCCAAAACAGTCAAACATTGTCATGCTGCCTCACATCAATTATATGAGACATAGTAAAGCATGCAAGATATATGTTGACATTCTTCTTCACTTGCATGATTATTATATTGTATCTATAGCTGGAAATGTCATTCTTAACCCTTTACCCAATGCGGGTAGCAGATGTTACCATCTTTAATTACTATATATTTTCAGTTGTTGTCTCAAAATCATAGCTTATGACCCCTCATTGAAATGAGCTCATAAGCTATGTTTTTGAGACAAAAATTCAAAACAATAAAATTTAAATGGAGATTTTTGTATATAGCACTGGCTAGTTTTGTCCATTGCGTTGGGTAAAAGGTTAATGCTGTAGGTCATCAATGATCTGGCAGTTATTCAACAACCTATTACTAATTAGGGCATGTGACTAATCAGTTAACCAAGATTAATCCATGTGTTTAGTCAATCAAAAAAGCCCTTTAACTGTTTCAGCTCCATATGACATCCCCCTACGCACCCAAGTTTGTAAAAATTTAAGGCCTTAGGTACCTCATCTGATATCAGAGAGTCAGTAAATTGCCCATATTTTTAAAGCAAAGCATGTCTGATGAACTACTTATGTTGATGTGTTTTGATGGTACAGTGGAACCCTGTGAATTGAATAGTCGCTTTGCCAATGGCAATTATTCAATTAACAGGCATATTCAATTAACAGGAATTGTGTCACTTGCCTGTATTCTAGAGACAAACTTAGCATTTATTCTCATAACTTTTGATGGCCTTGAAGAATATTAATGATACTTGGTATTATTGTTGCCCACCACTAGAGGGTGTGTCTCGAGTAAGGTTGGAATACCTATGTACAAGGTCAAGGTCACAGACTTAGTTCAAGTTCACATACCCATATCCAAATACACGCATCGTGTCAGTCTCAAAACCTTTGATGGCCATGAAGGATATTAATGATACTTTGTATTAATGTTGCCCACTACCAGAGGGTGTGTCTCGAAGAAGGTTGGAATGTCTGTCTCGAAGTATGAGGTCACAGACTTAGTTCAAGTTCACATACCCATGTCCAAATATACACAAGTCGTGTTCGGCTCAGAGCTTTTGATGGCCTTGAAGGATATTTTTTTAATGATACTTGGTTGATGTTTAATGTTGCCCACCACCAGAGGCTATGTCACAAATAAGGTTGGAATGCTTGCCTGTAAGGTCAAGGTCACAGACTTAGTTCAAGCTTACATACCCCTACATCCAAATCCAACTATAACAAGTTGTATCCGGCTCAGAACTTTTGATGGCCTTGAAGGTTATTAATGATACTTGGTATTGTTGCCCACTGTCAGAGAGTGTCTTCAACTGCTGTAACCTTGCTTGAACAGAGCAAGAAGTTGCAGAGCTGACAGTTGCTTTCCGATGCTCAGTGATATTATTACCTGTGTGTAGAGGGTTTGTCTCCTGGTAATTTGAGTGACTCACTTGAACAACTGTCTCGCTTTTGAATCTGTCTTGTTACTGTTAATGAGATCATGATAAACTGGAAGTTTTGAATGTGGAGTTAGATTATGTTTGGTCAGTTGAAATAAAAAATAAGCTGTCCTTGTTTAGTTTACAAATAGAGTTATGCCCCTTTTCATCTTAGAATAGTCTGTCCATCTGTTTATGGACATAATTTTGTCTGTAGCTTTTCTAGGTTGTTTAGGAACCAATTTCTTTGAAAGTTGGTTGGATCGTCACCTCCATGGGAACCTGTGCACCTGTGATTATAGTTTCGATCAGATCTTGTTTACCAGAGTTATGCCCCTTCTTGTCTTATGTTCTCTTCAAAGATAATATGAAGTACATTCACTGAATATGAAGTCTTTAAGTTATGTTACCTGCACTTCGGATTTAAGCCTGAATATGGGCTTCTAGCAATTAGTTAACCACATTCATTCAAAATAAAAATTAACTGTCATGGTGAGTTGGTTTCAGTATTGAATACTTGTGATATTATGTATGTCTGCACCCCCAAGATAAATAATTTCTGTGGTATTGGGAGGAAAAAAAATCTTCTAGATTTTGCATATTAAAAATACATTATATTTGTGAAAGTCGGATTCTCACTATCTGCCTTCTTATTATTTGGTCATTTTGCTTCCTGCTCTTTATACCCCTCTACAACTTGTTATAGGGGGTGGGGGTATACTGGAATCACCTTGGCCATCCATCCGTCTGCCTGTCTGTCCATCTGTCTGTCCACCCGTCCTTAGACATAATATTGAACAGAGATTTTCTCAGAGATTTATGGGTTGATTCCTTTGAAACTTGGTATGGATGTTCACTACCATAGGAATCTGTGCACCTGTGATTATAGTTTTGATCAGACTTTTTTGGCCAGAGTTATGTCCCTTTCCATCTTAGAATAGTCTCCATCTGTCTGTGGACATAATTTTGTCTGGAGCTTTTTTTCGGTTGTTTATGAAGCCATTTTCAAAGTTAGTTGGATATTCACTAACATGGGAACCTATGCACCTGTGATTATAGTTTCGTTCAGACTTTGTTTGCCTGAATTATGCCCCTTCTTATCTTAGAATATTTTTGTCTGGAGATGTTCTCAGACATTTATGGGTCTGGAGCTTTTTCGGTTGTTTATGAACCAATTCCTTTGTAACTTGGTATTGATGTTCACTACCATGGGAACCTGTGCACCTGTGATTATAATTTCAATCGGACTATTTTGATACAGTTATTCCCCTTTTCATCTTAGAACATAGTGACGGGGTGTACTGAAGGCCACTCTCGGACAGTCACACCTCTAGTTATAACCGGAAAGTATGAATAACCCTATCCTTGGCACAGGTTAGTCACACTTTCTGGTTATAAATCTTTTTCCTTCTTAATTGAGTAACTAATTCTGTTCACTGAACAGCCTGAGTGTAAATCTCATCCATATCAACTCTTTACCCAACTTAATGGCCAAAACCAGCCAGTACTATGCTCAAAAAGCATTCAAACTCAGCTTATGGCCCCACACTGGAATGCATTGTGGAAAGTTTTTTAGTGAATTCCAAAAATGAAAACATATTGTATTTTTAATTAATAACTTGTTCAACAAGAGCAGAATGAAAAAATGAATATATATGTTTATTTATTTATTTGTGTTAGGAAAACCTTAACCCTCTTGGGGAAAACATTATGATTGAAAACTGAACAGCCCTTCTCACTGGTATTGAAACAGTTGTGTTATGTGCACAGGCCTGAAAATAAGCAGTCTGACATTTGCAGAATGAGGTCTCCAGAGGGTGAATTTGATGATGCTATCCCATACAGTTGGCCAATTTATCCTCTGGGTACCTCTTTCTTGTTAATTATGAGACACAGATTCAGATTGAGGTTCACAGAGGGTAAATTTAGTGATGTTTAGCATCACTAAATTCACCCTCTGGGGACCTCATTTTGCAGATGTCAGTCTGCTTATTTTCTGGCTTGTATGTGCATGACATCACTCAGGTTCCCTTTGAACAGCTTGTTTGGTATTTAACTGATTGAGTGCTAGAATCCACCAGCTCCAGATGTTTTGCCTCCTCTTAAAATAGGTGACAAAATTGTCAGCCCATCTACCGAGGTCAGAAACTTGGGTGTGTATCTTGATACACATTTGACCATGTCTTATGACATATCAAAACTCTGTCAGTCTGCAAACTTTCACATTCGGAACATCGGTCGAGCAAGGAAAATCCTTACAAAATGTGCCACTGAATGTCTCGTGCATGCATTCATTTCATCTATGCTAGACTACTGCAATGTCCTTCTTTGTGGGCTCCCAAAAAACGCAAATCAATAGATTGCAGATAATTCAGAATACTGCTGCCCGAATAGTGACCTGTACCAAGAAGAACGAACGCATTACTCCTCAGTTAAGGAATCTTCATTGGCTCCCTATTGTAGCCAGAATAGACTTCAAGATTATTCTGTTACCTATAAAACACAAGCAAACGTAGCACCTTCTTATGTTTCTGAGTTGTCAAAGTGTATGCACCAAAATGCTCACTTTGCTCCTCATGTCATAACCTACTGGAACAGCCATTGCATCATATGGGAGCATTCTTTTAGTTGTAATGCTCCAAGACTTTATAATATGTTACCTGAATCTGTGAAAATGGCCCAATCTCGTGCAGTTTTCAAATCAAAGCTAAAATCTTTTCTATTTAAAAAGTATTACCCTGATGTTGATCAATCCCATATTCTGTGTATTTATGTTTCTTTCATGTTGTTCAGCGCCTTGGAACTTTTTTAATATTGTGAAATGTGTGCTATATAAATCTTATCTATTATTATTATGGCTCTATTGAAAAGTGTTGAAAGCCACTTCAGTGGCATTACACTGTATGTTGTTTGTCCCATAGTTGAAAATATGTTTATATAAAATGTTTTGTTATAATTCAGTGGAGAGTATCAACAGACACTCATTAAGAAATTGTAATGAAACAATTATTTATGAACAAAATCTTTCTAGACTGATTTTCTCCTTGCTGGTAGCATGTATCTGAAAAATCTTCCATACAACAAATCACCTTTGAAAGAAATATAATATAGCACTCTTCCAGTTATAGCCACTGTGAACATCTAGGGCTTTTTCATGATGGCAACATAAACAATGCTTAACCCTTTACCCAACGTAACGGCCAAAACCGGCCAGCGCTATTTTCAAAAATCGCCTATTAATTTTAATTATTTTTTCATCTCAAAAACATAGGTTATGACCCCTCATTGGAACGAGCTCGTTGAGCTCATTCCAATGAGGGGTCATAACCTATGTTTTTGAGACAAAAAATGAAAAAAAATAGTTATTCAAGAATTTTTTTTGCAAGTGTCGTCTGCTTTTCATGTTATGTAAAGGGTTAACTCCTTGCATGTTGTTAGTAGAAAATCCTGACCAGGACAGCATTTCTCTTGCCACTGAAATAAGTATAATTTCTGTACATTTAATCCAATTTTCCTCCTGTTAGTTATATGAATTTAAATTTGACGCCATTGATTTCTTGAGTTAAATTTAGATGAATTGTTCATCAAGTCTAGTCTTGGCTGCTTTTCAGCAGCCATGACTAGATTTGATGAAAAATATCCTGAAAACACTCGGCAGATTAAGAGTTGATGACTTTCTTGTTTTTGACAGTTTCCTGTTTTAAGTTTTATTTCATTCATTGGGGGTGTGGTGGCTCAGTAAGTAGAGGTGCAGTTTGCAAGCCGAGAGATCCTCAGTTTGAATCTTGCCTGCGGCAACTGCGTTGTGTCCTTGGGCAAGACACTTCACCCCCATTGCCCATGTGGGGGCACAGTGACGTTATGTATTAAGGTGCACTGCACGTCGATGGTGCACTTGTCTTCATTCAATGCCAACTCTGCTTGTATGGAGTTAGTATGTTGGGGAGCCTGACAGTTGCTCACCATTGCTCGGTGGTTCTCTCCCTACGCCAGCTTCCTCCACCCATAAAACTGTCCGACTGGAGGTGACCCTGGGTGTCAACAGTGTTGTTAAACTCCACTAAATAAATAAATTTCATTCATTGCTATTTATAGTTGCTTTGAGCATCTAGGGCTATATCATGGTTGCAACATGAATAGTTCTTCTTACTGACATTGTAGCAGACAGACTTCTGTTCTAGTTGTTTATATTCTAACTTTACCTCCAGTTAAAATTGGTCAGCCAGTTTGCACCAATATTAGGTGACATTACTTTTCATGAGATTTGCTGTCAATTGCCTACCTACACCTCCTTCACTTAATGGGAACAGAGGAAGTGGAGTGGTGCTTTACTGATGAAATAGAACCCGATAACGATGCCTGTGGTCAGTGTGGTGGAAGTCCTCTAAAGTGACCAATACAGGTATCAATTTATTTGCTAAACGACTTTATTTGGTAGCCCAAATTTTAACATTGTGCAGTATGAGGAAATTTCTTAAAAAATCTTCTTTATATCCACCAGTCGGAATGCTTTCATATTTGGTATACAACATCTCTGGGGGGTGGGGGGGAGGGGGGTGGCAGATTCAAGTTTGTTCAATTCGAATGCCTGTGTTAATATTTGGGCTCCATATGGGAACCTGAAATTTAACTTAGTACAATATGAGGGAATTTCTTCAAAAATCTTCTTCTTCAGAGTCACCTGTCAGAATCCTTTCACATTTGGTTTACAACATCTCTAGGGGAGTCAGATTCAAGTTTGTTGCTTCCCTGGGTTAATATTTGGGCTCCCTATAGTAGCCCAAATTTTAACTGAGTGCAATATGAGGAAATTTCTTTAAAAATGTTCTTCTTCAGATCCACTAGTCAGAATGTTTTCATATTTGGTATACAGCATTGTAGAGGTGGTGGGGTGGGGTGGGGGAGGGGGGGGGTGGTAGCAGATTCAAGTTTGTTCAAATCAGTTCCATAGGTTAATATTTGGGCTTTGCTATGGTAGCCCAATTTTAACTTAATGCAATATGAAGAAAAATTGGTTACTGAAGAATTAGAAATTTTGTTCAATTAATAATAATTAATTTTGATTAATCCACATAGCTTGCTTGTATCAAGGGGCTTCATAGGGGAGCGCCACATTTTACATTATGATCAACTGAAGAAAAGGCATGATGCTCAGACTATTTTTGTCACTCCTGAAGGGCTCAAGGATTGACAGAGTATCCTATGGAGATGAATTGCTTAATGTAGACTCATTCTTGGACTCTTTTTATATTGTGTTCTGTTCAAGGTGAGTGCTTCAGGTCCTGTGGCCTCATGTTTATTTTATTTTTTATTTTTGTGATTATTTCTTTGCCATCAAAAATTTGTGTTCTTGGTTTGTTTTATGTTTTAGGTCTCATAATTTACAGAATTGCATGGGTGGTGGTGTATTTCGTCCTTGGAGTGCAACAAGGCTTTGCAATGCTAAAGAATTGCAAAACCTTGTTGCACTCAAGGAACAAAGTTTATGAGTTTTATCAACTTGGGTAAAATATCAGACAAAACCATTTAATTTTTATCTTTTTAAGAGGGTGGTGCTGTATATCATCCCTTGAGTGCAACAAGGCTTTGCAAAGCTAAAGCATATGAAAACCTTGAAGCACTCAAGGAACAAGTTTATCAGTTTTATTAACTTGGGTAAATATCAGACACAAACCATTTAATTTTTATTTTTTTTATGTTTGCATTGGTTTATAAAAAGAGAGTATGCAGCAGCCAAAAGGACCAGATTTTAACTTTTTAGGACTAATACTGTAGATTTAAGTTTGTATGAAAACATTTTCCAAATGTGAACCCCAGGAAGTACAGCAGTGCATTTTTATTGTTGTAAACAATGTCTGCTTACTGGTAAAATAGGACCCAGTCACCAATGCTTGGAGTTTAACCCTTAAGGTCCTAGAGATTTTTACATATTTTTGCTACACTTTGACAGTCTACATCCTGTGACTTTGCAACATAGGCAGCCAATACTTTCCTCAAAACAACTCTCAAGGTGCTTAGCATATAAGTTTTGAGGTAACCCAAATCTGCAGACAGGGGCACCTGTTCTGTTGCAAAAATGTGATCACAGTCGGAATTAGGCCCATAAGGGTTACGTCCTCAAATGGGCAACATGAGCATAAACGATTGATTAAACTTGACTTTAACCCTTTACCCAATGCAGACGATATCAAAATTGATTATTTTAAAAATCATTTTTTTCAAAGTTTTCAAAAAATGTCAACAAAACCATATCATGTGACCCCTCATTGGAACGAGCTCAATGAGCTCGTTCCAATGAGGGGTCACATGATATGGTTTTGTTGAAATATTTTGAAAAATTTAATTTTTTCAACTGCTCAGTTTGCAAATTACGTGGGCGGATGCGGGCGATTCGTTAGGTAAAGGGTTAATCTCCTTGTTGCGGTTGTAATTAGCCATTGTGCAGAAATATGTGACCTTAAACACCAATAAATAAAAAAATAAGAACAACAGTTTTTTGTAAATTTTTGGGCTTATTCCACAAAGGTGCAAAATGAAGCCCCCTGTATCTTTTTAGTTCACCTGGCCCAATAGGTCATGTGAGCTATTGCCATCACTTGGCGTCCGTCGTCTGTAAACTTTTCACATTTTCATCTTCTTCTCTGGAACTACTGAGCCAATGTGAACTAAACTTGGCAGGAATGGTCTGTGAGAGGTTCTCTACAAATGATGCCCATTTTGTTCTCGTTTGATGAAAAACATGGCCACCAGAGGCATTCTTTGATTCTGGTTGGTCGATTTTCAAAAATCTTCTCTGAAACTACAATGCCAAATGTTTTGAAACTTCACATGATTGATGACTGGGACACCCTCAACCAATGATCCTCATTTAATGTTGATCGGGTAGCAAACATGGCTGCAATTGCAGCTCATAGTTACCATGAAAACTCTGTGGGAAATCACATTTTCATCTTCCCTGGAACTACTGAGCTGATGTGAACCAAACTTGGCAGGAATGGTCTATGTGAGGTTTTCTACACACGATCCTCATTTTGTTGCGGTCCGGTGAAAAACTTGACTGTAAGAGTCATTCTTCGATTCTGATTTGCCAATCTGAAACTACAATGTAGGCCAAATGTTTTTAAAACTTTACAGGATTGATGACTGGAAATCCCTTGACCAGTGATCCTAATTTAACACTGATCTGATGGTAAACATGGTGGCAATAGCATCACATAATTCCCCATGGGAAATTACATTTCTATTTCTCTGAAACTAATTGGTCAATGTGAATCAAACATGGCACAAATAATGTATGGAAAGTCCTTTGAAAACAATCCTCATTTTGTTTTGATCAGATGAAGGAGGATGGCATGCACAGCCAGCTGAATTCTTTGATTCTGATTAGAATAATTGAGGGATATGTAGTTCTACCAGTTGTTGGATGATGTGTTCTTGATTCAAGCAAATAAAAAGTTTCCACATTCCCTCGTTGGTATTAAACTTGTAGCCAAAAATATAAAAGGATTCCAAATGCTCAGTTTTTCAAAGTTGGAAAGGACAGATCTTTGTTATTTTCTTTGATGTGTTTTGGTGAATAGTGGGGTCAAACTTTGGTCAGAAAAATGCTATTTTTTATGAAGATTCTTAGCCAAGCTAAACAAATCAACAAAAGTGTTTCACTTCTCCCATTTACACTTTCTCTGTCCCAGTAGACAATTTGAACCAGGTGAAGGGGAGGGGGGTTGTACCATTCAGACCTTTATCTGAGGTTGATTTGCACTTTCTCATGTACAACACAGCCTTTCTGTTAGCCTTTGTGTCGCCCAGGAGAGTTAGTGAGCTTCACACCCCCTTCATTGTGTCAGCTTTCTCCAAAAGCTCAACTTACAGTTTAGTTTTTTACCACTGTTTGCTAAATTTTAGCCAAGAATCAGATGCCAGAATCCACTCCACCTCCCATCTGTATCACAGCTTTAACGGCTACTGATGGGAGATGACAGACTTTATGTCCAGTTCGTGCTGTCCAAGCCTTACATCAACAGAACTCAGTTTTTCAGGAGTGGCAGGAAGATGCTTTTCATGTCATTAATTTCGGGCAGGAAAAGTATTTCTCCTTCCATCTCTGGATGGATATGTTTAACAATCATGCAAGCTTATTCAAGATTAGCTCCACTGGCCAGCATCGCTGGCCAAGTCACCTTTTCTACTTCTAGGGCTTACGCTAGCTCTGTCGCTGTTCCTAATGTTATGAAGGCTGCATATTGAAGAAATGCATCTACTTTCTCCAACTTCTACCTTTGAAATCTGCATGAACAAGCTGATGACTGCCACTCTTAAGGTGCATTGGCCACTGTTCAGTCTGTTCTTTTTTCCTGGTCGTTAGTTACATGTATTTTTCTGCCTACTAGATGCACATTCGTCCATTAGCACGGTCAGCTTTTTTATTTTACTACCCTTGCAGTTGCAGTTTTCATTTCATCATTAGATTCACAAGAATTCCTTCCTAGAGTTGTCCCTTACAGTTTTTCTTGCTTATATATGGTGTGCTCTGCCCTTTCTACCATATAGTCTCCGTTGTGGCTATGGTGGTTTGTATTTTTCTAGAGTTTTACTTCCCTTTCTGTTTTTCAAATTCCACACATCGTTTCCTCCCTGTCTCCTGTGGGTGTCCTTATCATGCAATGTGGAGAGCTATTTGATTCCACCCTCCTTCCGTTGATCCATCCAATAGTAAACAATTGAGAGTAGGTGTGTAAGAAATATAAATTTTGTTTTCGGTTTGGAGAGATCGCATGTTAGTTTTTGCCTGTTTAACCACTATCACTCTGGTAGTGCGACAGAATTTTCTCCAATCACTCTGTTTATCTCTTCTTTAACCCTTTACCTAACAAATTGCCCGCATCCGCCCGCGTAATATGCAAATTCAGCAGCTGAAAAACTATTATTTTTTGAAAAATATCAACAAAACCATATCATGTGACCCTCAACGACAAGCTCGTTCCAAAGAGGGGTCACATGATATGGTTTTGTTGAAATTTTTTTTAAAAATTTAAAAATTGATATTTAAAATAATAAATTTTGAAATCGTCTGCATTGGGTAAAGGGTTAACTATGAATTTAACCAATTATATCTTGTTTGACAGTACTCACTGAGCTCTGCGAAGCAAGGTATATTTGGTCAAATATCAAAGTGCATTATGGGAAATACTTGCTGCTGAAAACTTAAAAATATTGACATCAGAGTACTAGTGCATAGAAAGTAATTGCTTGACTGGACTGGTTACGTGAAATAATTCATGAGAGGTGTGGGACGTTGAACAAACACGAGTGTGCGAATGCACACAAGTCCTTTACAATATAGTTCCTTGCCTCGAATAAATTATTTCGCGTAACCAGTCCAGTCAAGCGATTACTCTGTTTATTACTTTTCATTATTAACGATAATTATATTATTTAACCCTTTACGTAACATAACAACCAAAACCAGTCAGCGCTATTCTCAAAAATCGCCAATTAATTTTCATTATTTTTTGTTTCTAAAACATAGGTTATGACCCCTCATTGGAACAAGCTCGTCGAGCTTGTTCCAATGAGGATTCATAACCTATGTTTTTGAGACAAAAAAGGAAAATAATAGTTATTCAAGAATTGTTTTGGCAAGTGTCGTCTGCTTTTCATGTTAGGTAAAAGGTTAAAAAAAACAATGAAGTCCCCATTACACCCAAGGCAAACCGTCTTTGCACGAACGGATACATGACCCAATTGTTGTTTGCATACAGTTAAAACTAGAAGTCCTGTCACGAATAGTTCGCTTATCTAGGCTTAATTGTGCGTTGGAATTGCGCGCAATTGCCATATCGAATGGCATCCAAAGCACGGCAGGTTCTCCTGGTTACTCATAGTAAACACATGCAATGTTTCTGCCAATGGACCTCCGGGTTACCCGGAGGTCCATTGGCTGAAACATTGCTTGTGCACAGGCCATATGTACAGAATTTTATAGCTTTACTTGGGCCATAACACACACATTAACACGCATATCAACATGCTATTTGTGCGCATTTCATGACAGGACTTCTAGTTTTAACTGTAATTCACTTGTGAAGTTATCATTTATAATCAAACCGGAAATCCCAGTAAGTCACACTTTGGAAAGTAATAAAGAGGGTGAATGTGGAGGAAATTATCTTAAAGCCTAAATGGCATGCAATTCTGCTACTATGTGGATAGAATGTCAACCAGTGATTCGAGCTAGGTCCTAGAGATTGACAGGTCTGGCCTCCAAATCATGCCGGATAATGCATTTAATTTATGTTGTATTATTTTGTTGTAGCCTGCAGTTAATTTCACAAATGACGTAACCCCTGTGTAAACTAAGCCATCCTTTGCGGGTTATTGTAAGGTTGTAAGTCAGGGTAACTTACATTTGTTAATGTGTACAGATTGTAAGCAACTTTTTATTTTTTTAAGCTGAAGTAACAAGAGATTATGTTGAAAATGCTTCTGAGGATCAAAGACAAGCCAGATTAATTCCTTGGATACCTATGGAGATGAAGAATATAGACTACTCCCAAACTGAACCAGATAAAACATATTGGGAAGTCAGTATTCCAACATCTTAACCCCAGCACTTGGGTAGTGTAACAGAATTTTCTCCAGTTTTTCTGTTTTTCTCTTGTTGAACTATAAATTTAACCAATTATATCTTGTTTGACAGAGCCCAATGAGCTCTGTCAAACAAAAGTATATTTGGTTAAATATCAAACTGTATTATGGGAATGCTGGGTTTAGAGAAATGCTATCCCAACTCGCCAAGCTAGGTGGAAATTCAAGTTGCCGGGAGCAGTGTTTTAGCTCTTGACTCATCCAGCCTGGATATATAAGGGTAAGGTAATTTTCAACCACAAGTCATACAGTATAGTCCCCATGAACTGGTCATAATCCACGTATGGGCAGTGATGTCCACGCCTGCCTTTACCAGATAATAAAAATCATCAGCAAAATTTTAATTAACTGGTAGAGTGCTGGACATATTTGGGCTTTATTCTGAAGAACCGGTACCATAACTTTAAGGTTTCATACTCAGTGGATGTGATTCATATCACCATTGAAGGGAAGTAATTTAGTCTGTAAGGATTTGCTTTGTTGCAATTTATGAGAGAGTGCCTATAGGCACTCTCTCATAAATTGAGACAAGGCAAAGACTTCTGAATTAACTTTGATGACCAAAAATAATTTAGCACTCTACCAGTTAATGAAGCACAGGGTTTTATCCGGTGCATCATTAATTAAATTTTTGATGATTATTCCTGTAATTAGTGTTGGAATCTAATATTATTATGTCTGTGGAATATTGCTGTCCATGGCAGCTGTACTTTAGCTTTAAGAAACAAGTCTAACAGTGACCAGATTGCCAAGGATACCCCAAACTATGACCTTAAACCTCAAACTTAGCATTTCAGTGTTATGGTGCGGGCACGGAGATCTTCATGATGGACAGACAGATGGACAGACGGAAATGACAAACACTATATGCACCCAAAAAATTAGAAGTAGGCAGATACAATTTTAACTCTTTACCTAGTTTGATTAGAAGACAATATTTGCAAAATCTTATTCTTCAATAACTACAAATCTTTGTGTTTGCCTAATAAATATAACTTATGACCCCTCATTGAAACAAGCTTAATGAGCCTGTTCCATTGACAGTCTCGCGACATATTTCTTTTCATACAAAATTTTTAAAAAGCTATAAAATATGATTGGAGATTTTTGTGAAGTGAATACTACTGCTCAGTTTGAGACCAATCATCAGGCAAAGAGTTAACAATATTTCAACCCCTGAAAGTCAGTAACAATTAATGCATTATGAACCTGTTTTTATACCATGATTACCGACTCTACTATATATAGAAAGCCTATGACATAAATTTTAGTTTTACACACCAACCATGGTGAACACACCAGCAATGGGATTTCAATTGTTAAAATTTACACCTACAGTGGAACTGCATCCAAGTTGACCTTTGGTGACCTCGCCTTGAAATGCAGACTTGTCTAAATTTATCACACATCACCTCGTGTACAGTGAAATGAAACCGGCAATTATTTATTACATTTTTAAATGAGTTTACCTCATGAGATACCAAAAATTAACAAACATACGTTATCCCATGTTAATAAAGCATCCATAACTCAAAATAATATGTTATTATGTTATTAAAATCAAAAAAGGCTCGTAATTTGCACATTTCATTTTCTATTGTTTCAGCGATAAAATTGTCAGTGGATGTACCATCCACCGGTGCTGATGTAAACAAAAACGGAATCTTAAAAAAAACTCTTATTAATCTGACAATCATTTTATAAATAAAATATACCCAAAGTAGCTTGCTGTACCAAATGTTCACTCATGGTGAACATTTTGTACACCAAGCTACTATGGGTATATTCTATATTTGTGCAATAGCTCAGAATAGGTGGGTGCTACTCTATTTGTTGGCATGTATGACAGATATAATCATACCTGGAGCTGGGAGGTTTCGATATTTGAGATTTGGTTTCAGTTTTGGTTCAATTCAAGATAAAAAACATTGTTTTCAGTTAGAGTAAGAGTTCGCAGTATTAAAATTTCAAGTTTGGTATGAGTATTTTTAGAATGATTTACCTCGATATTGCTATGGTATTCGCTTTTCAAGACCATACACCTGCATTCAACAATACCTGTTTTTGCAGGTATTTAGTGCATTAATTGCCCAGCTGTAGGTTACCATTTACAACAGAATGTTAGAATGTTAGAAAAAACACAGCACTTGCCAATGTTCATTTGATGCAAACAAAAAGCTGAGAGAAAATACCCGCTGGGTATTTTCTCTCAAGTTTTTTGTTACATCAAATGATCGGTGGTGACTGCCTCTAGAAATATGATGTCCTTGAGCTCATCTTGTCAGGAATTTTGTTTAATGTTCTGTTGGTTGCCCTTTATTAGCTCACCTGAGCAAAGCTCAGGGAAACTAGAGTTATGAATAATTTCATGACTTCATTCCTCTTTAGTGTTGATGAACCATGACAAACTGAATGTGACCCAAATTACTTCTTTGATCCACTTTGTCAGGTGAGCGATTAAGGCCCCTTGGGGCCTCTTGTTTGTTAACTAATCTTGGAACATTTTTATATGCCCGTTTGTAAAAATAGTTGTATTATGTAAATGGTCTGCCTGTCTGTCTGTCCAAATTAAACATTAGTAACCAAATATCATTTTTTTTTTGTATATATCTCTTTGGTGCTACAAAGAATATTTATTTATTGGTTTTTAAGGTATTCAGTCAGTCTTGTAAGGGTCATCACAGTGTTCCGCAACTTCCGTTTGGTGCTATATGAAATAACTTGTGTATTAAGATTCGATTCGAAATTCAATACAATATCAATATTGGAGGCATGATTCGATTCAAGATTTGATTCGATATTGATGTCAGTGACACAATTCAATTTGAGATTCAATTAAAAAAATGTGTGATTCTCAGATCCCTTCAGTAAACAAACAAAAGTAAGTAAAGGTGGAGCATTCCATTGATGGATATTTGACACAGGCAGTTGTTTTGAGTGCCTACTGCTCGTGCAATTTTAATCCCATGTAAGCGTTTTATGCGGGCATAATTTCAGTTGTTTTTGACTTCTCCTGGACCTTGGACACTCCCAACAGTGTAAAACAGAAGAGGCATCAAGCCATTTGATATTGAATCCTCAAAAAAAGCAAATTTACCATTAATAAACCGCAGTACCCCCCAAAACCACATTATTATGCCCCTGTGTTACTGGCCAGTGTCTTATAGGGGAAGTGCTGCCCAAGTTTTTTTTAGTCCACTATCCCAGTTTTTTCTAGTCCACTATTTCTGTACTGCCTAGTGTTTGCCGGGCAGGTTTGCATGTCATTTTAACCTACTACATATCGATATATTCATATAAATATGGATGGCGCAAGAATCATAGTGTTTTTTAATTCCGTTCATTCAAAGTTGTTTGGATGAACCAATTCTCTTCAAACATTCAGAAGTTATTTATTTACAAGTCCGACTTTGCTACCTTCGGGGTCATCAGCGTTGCTATTGTTAATTGTTGTATTTTTTATATAATAATATTTTTTCTGTTCTCTATACAGAAGTGTCTGTTCTAAGGAGGAGAATGAATTGAATTTTTAAAACCACCCTCTGCCCCTGTGTGGGTCGATTCAGGCAGAGCTTCTTGCTCAGTTGGTCCATATTGGGGAATAGGGGTTTGTGGAAAATGAACGTAGGTTCAACAGTAGTATATTGGTATTGATTAGCTTGAACATATCCCATGGAGGAAATACCATTTACTAGGCATTTGGAAAATGTTTGTGAAGAATACAAGGAAAAATAGTTCAGGAAAGCAATTTGCCACCCTAGATTTTCAAGAGAAAAACCAAGCCTGGAATTTGTAGTCCTAAATCATGTAAAGTTTTCTCACCTGACCAGGCTGATTAAATGTTTATATTTGTACATGTAATGAAAATTTATGATCCTTGTTTTGTGATACCCTCAAGTATAACAACTAGAGAACAGAATTATCTAATAACTAGCAGGGTTACCCGGCATTGCTTGGAAAAATGTAGAGGTAATATGAAAAGTACCGAAAAAAAAATCCAAAAATAGTGGCCGCATATTTTTCGACCCAGCCCACCCTATAGGTGACACACTTGGCCCCACCCTCTGGGCGGGGCCTTTGATCCCATCACTTTTTAAACCCCACCATTAGATTCCTGGTAAAGAGTTACCCCTAGTAGACCCCTTTGAGGACCTATATCGGTGAAATCCATCAATTTTGCCCCTCCTCACCCCCACCCCCACACCATCACTATTTTAAACACCACCATTAGATTCCTGATCAAAAGTTACCCCAAGTAGACCCCATTGAAGATCTATATCGGTGAAAAAAATTTGGTCATAACTTTCGGTGCCCCTCCCTGCCCCCACCCCGCACACTTTTTTAAACCTGACGAGGACCTCCGCCATAAAAAATTACCCCATAGTAGACCCATTTTGGGCACTCTGGATGGCCTCATATTCATTACTATAGTGGATGGATGGATGGATGGACACACAGATGGACGGAGAGACAGACAGACACAGAAAGACAGACAGACAGACATTTTAAAATATAGTATAGATTGTGAAAAAGAGAGTGGGTTGCCAAGAATTACAGAGGGTTTTGGTAATTAGGCATGCCCTTTCCTCTCATACCATTCTGGATTGAAAATAATTATTCATTACAAGAAAAATTTACTGATAATCACTCATATTTTTTTACTTTTTAGGCTTTTCAGAAAATAGAATCCACACCAAATTTAGAAGCTGATTTCAAAGAACTGCCAAAGGACAGAGCTTTGAAAGTGTATACTGAGTATATTCATTTTAAAAACTCTTTGACAGATAACAAGTTTGAGTTAGTTGATTCTGAAGAGGAGGCAGATATTTTGTGGTTACTCAGCCATTATCAACAATTTAGGTAACTATGTATTAGGCCACACAAAGATGATCTGTTTCTTGGGCCATTTTTTCAAAAATGAATGTGATTGGGTATTTTTTTATTTTATTATTATTTTTTTAAAATTATTAATTCTTTTTTTCCTCAAGAGGTTCATATACTTGGTCTGTTTTGTTATTTTAGGGCTGATAATACACAGAGAAAACTAGGACAGTGATGTGCTTTATCCATTTTATTAACTGGAGAAATGTATCAGAAGCCAGTCCATTTCTTTTTTTCAAGTTTACATAGGTAATAAAAAGAGAGCATGGAAAGCTGAAATGACCATGCGGTATCTTTTTTAGGCCTTACTTGTGTGTGTTATTTCTGGGTAATATTACAATATATACTATAACTATCACAAATAGCTCATATATAGCTGATATTGCAGTAGTTTGATCAGCAGTTTTGATGTACTGAAAATTAGAGTCACAACTTGTCGAAATCCATATCTACATGTCATGCTTGTCTCTAATATAGATTACATGACGTCACTGACATGATTTTCGAGTCAGGAATTTTACAAACACAAAGTAAAAACTTGCACTGGACACTAAGTGGAGACATTCTGTAATTTTATTTTTATACGCGCGTTTGAAAAATGTATGTAATCAGTCTGTCCATCCATTTGTCCGTCCCTTAACATTTTGAGTTTCCAACTGATAACTCCAGTTTGGTTTTTTTTTTTTTTCGACTTAGAATTTGACCGTCTGTTAATATTTTCGATTTCAGACAAATAACTCCAGTTTGTATTATTTGATCTCAATCAAAGTTGGGGTGGGTATTATTACCCAGTTAGTAATACAAGCCAAGTTCAAATATCGGTTCCGTCCAGTTATTTTTGCATGAGTTACAGCCCTTTTTCGACTTAGAGTTTGACCTCTATTAACATTTTTGGTTTCTGACCGATAAGTTCAGTTTTGATCATTTGATCTCAACGAAAGTTGGTAAAATTCAAAATGGCTAACAAACCACTGGCATATATTAAACAAATTATGACAACAGTCAATCAATCTGCCCTGTTGTATTTCATCTTTAGATGAGAGCAGATCAGCTAGATTAACCCTTTACCCAATGTAGATGATATTAAAATTTATTATTTTAAATATTATTTTTTCAAATTTTAAAAAAATTTCAAGAAACCCATATTGTGTGATCTATTCATTGGAACGAGCTCAACAAGCTTGTTAGAATGAGGGGTCGCATGATATGCTTTTGTTGAAATTTTTGAAAAATAGTATTTTTTCTTCATCATCTGAATTTGCATATTACGCAGGCTGGTGCATCCAATTCGTTAGGTAAAGGATTAAAGGCAATGCCTATGGTGTCTCATTTGATTTGGCTGGTCTGGTCTTGTTAACACAATACAACCCAGATAAATTGACAGTTGTAATACTCTATATTACCAGCTGTAGCCATTTTCAAATGTGGTGGCTCCAGGGCCCGATTTAACTGGATTCGCATAGCAGTTTTCAAAACAATTTTCAATTATAGCTAACCAATTCCAGATAAAAAATCATGTAAATAATAGGAAATGCTAATCCAATTTTATCCAAGTTAGAAAACTGCTATTCAATTTTAATAAAAATTATATCGTCCCCTGTGTGGCTCACTTATTATAACATTGAACTTCAAACTAAAAGGTTAATTGTTCAGTCCCACCCAATGGTAACTGCGTTGTGTCCTTGGGCAAGGCACGTAATCCCAATTGTTAGCATGTAGGATGGTGGTGCTGTTTACTAAGGCATATTGCACATCAGTGTTGCACTTCCTTCCAACACTACTTGCCCTACTTGCGCAGAGTTAGCACATTGTGGAGTCTGACAGTTGCTTGCTGCTGCTTAGTAGTTCCCTCTGGATAATATGGCTTACTCCACCTGTAAAACTTTATGACCTGAAGGAGTCCTGGCTGTCAAATGTGTCGTTAAACCGCAATAAAAAAATCCAATTACCGCTGTTAGCAGCAATACTGTTGGTTTTGACAAAAAGTCTGATACATCAATTATGTACATATATATAATTGCCAAATGATATGAGAGGCTTAAAAGTAGAAAATATATAATCTCTGTACGACTACTCCTTGGAGTCCAGGTTGGCCCAGACATAGCAGTATCTTGTGGATTATTAAGACGAAGTCTTGCAGAAACTCTGCAACCTTCTTATTCCAAGTTTGTTGTAATGTTAATGTCATTCTGGCTATAGCTATAAAATATTTTCAAACCAAATAAAAACTAAAATTAGTGATGATCCTCAAGTATGAGCTGTTATGTGTACAGCAAGATTCGATCACTGACAGGTTGAGTGCATGACGGTTGGTTCCTCGATAGACACTAAGGAAACTTTAATGGACTCGGACACTGTTTTTTTCTAAATTGAACCTATTCTTACAGAAACATCCCCCCCCCCCCCAAAATAAAAAAAGGGAGAAAAAAACATTAACTGGTTGAGTACTTGAAGCCACAATCTTGGCTCTGTGCAAAGATGCTCAAAGCCACTTTCGTGGCTTTAGTCTGCATGCAGTAGTTTGTTTTGGGCTTTACAGTAGAAAAGTGGTGCTTACCAATAAATTGTAACAAAACAGTAATTTATGAACAGTGTTATACTTCACCAGGACTCCTCTTGCTGGTAACACAGCATCTTTAAAAATAAATACCCATTTAATACAAATGATTATTGAAAAATAATTTATCACCCTACCAGTTAATTACATCACTCCCAAGCCTGGAAATGCACAATTTATCATTTGCAGATGGAGGTCCCCAGAGGTTGAATTTGCTGATGCCATCCCATACAGTGGGCTAGAATCCCCAAATATATCCTCTTTCTGTTTAGGCCAGAATCCATAATTCAGATTGAGGCTCCCAGAGTGTGAATTTGGTGATGCTACCCTACAGAGGTAGCATACCACATTCACCCTCTGGGAACCTCATTCTGCAGATGACAGTTTGCATATTTCCAGGCTTGATCACACTATGATAAAATAATAATTTTATACACTGAAGTTTGCTCATAAAAAATATGTATTTAACAGGAATATTCAGTAAACAGGAATGTGATCATTAATCTGTATTCCAGTGATAAGCTTAGTGTTAATTCTATGGTATCTTGTTCGATGGAGCTTATAATTCTGCTAAACAACATTTTAAAGATTTTTTTTTTAAATACCAAAATTGGAAGTACTCGGGCCAAACAGGTCAACATGTATAACTGATAAAATCAGTGGTTGTCAGAGTAATTCTTTCAGTGGATTTCAAGCTTTTAAATTCAGTTAAGGCAATACAAAGTAGATCTTCTGTTTCTCAGGCCATTTTGGGGGGTAAAATTGCATGCGGGTGGGTGGTTTTTAGCTCACCGAAGGGAGCTTAACTTATCACTTGCCGTCCATCATTGTCCGTCGTGAACTTTACATTATTGACTACTCCTCACAAACTACAGGATCAAATTGAACCAAATTTGGTGTGCATGTTCCCTATCATATGTCAATTCAAACTTGTACAAATAAACTTGTCGCACCCACAGGGGCACCACAAAGGGCATAACTCTGATAGCACCCATGAATTTCTTTCCAAAATTCAAAAAAATCTTCTTCAGATCCACCAGGCAGAATTCTTTCCTACTTGGTATACATCATCTCTAGGGGGGTCAAATTCAAGTTGGATTCATATTTGGGCTCACTATAGAAGCCCGAATTTGAACTTAATGCATTTCAGGCAAATTTCTTAAAAAATCTTCTTCTCCAGATCCAGCAGGCAGAATCTTTTGATATTTGGTATGCAAAATTGTGGGGTGGATCTGATTCAAGGTTGTACAAATCGGCCCTCTGGATTCATATTTGTGCTCAGTATAGGAGCCCAAATTTCAGCTTAGTGCATTTCAGGCAAATTTCTTTAAAAATCTTCTCAAGATCCAGCAGGCAGAATCTTTTGATATTGGGTATGCAGCATACTTTGGGGGGTGAGATTCAAGTTTGTTCAAGCCAAGTCCCTGGGTTCATATTTGGGCTCACTGTGGGAGCCCGAATTATAAATTCGTTCAAACTGAGGAATTTTCTTTAAAAATCTTCTTCAGATCCAGCAGTCAGAATGTTTTGATATTTAGTTTACAGAATCCTTAGGGGGGTGAGATTCAAGTTTGTTTAAGCCATGTCCCTAGGTCCATATTTGGGCTCACTGTGGGAGCTCGAATTGTAACTTAGTTCAAAATGAGAAATTTTCTTTAAAAATCTTCTTCAGATCTAGCAGTCGGAATGTTTTAATATTTGGTGTGCAGCATCCTGGGGGGAGGGGGGGGGAGGGCGAGGGAGGGGAGAGATTCAAGTTTGTTAAAGCCAAGTCCCTGGGTTCATATTTGGGCTCCCTGTGGAAACCCAAATTATAACTTAGTTCAATATGAGGAATTTTTCTTTCAAAATCTTCTTCTTCCGATTCAGCAGTTGGAATGTTTTGATATTTGGCATGCAATATCCTTAGGGGTTGAGATTCAAGTTTTTTCAAGCCAAGTCCCTGGGTTCATATTTGGGCCCACTGTGGAAGTTCGAATGATAACAAAATTTTCTTTAAAAATCTTCTTCTTCAGATCCAACAGTCAGAATGCTTTGGATATTTGGTATGCAGCATCCTTAGGGGGGTAAGATTCAAGTTTGTTCAAGCCATGTGCCTATGTCAATATTTGGGCTCACTGCAGAAGCTCAAATTGTAACTTAGTTCAAAATGAGGAATTTTCTTAAAAAATCTTCTTCAGATCCAACAGTCAGAATGCTTTTGATATTTGGTATGCAGCATCCGTAGGGGAGGGGGGGTGGGGGGTAAGATTCAAGTTTGTTCAAGCCATGTCCCTATGTCAATATTTGGGCTCACTGCAGAAGCTCAAATTGTAATTTAGTTCAAAATGAGGAATTTTCTTAAAAAATCTTCTTCAGATCCAGCAGTCAGAATGTTTTCATATTTGGTGTGCAGCATCCTTGGGGGTGGGGGGGGGGGGGGGGTGGATTCAAGTTTGTTACAGCCAAGTCCCTAGGTTCATATTTGAGCCAGAATTATAACTTAGTTCAATATGAGGAATATTCTTTAAAAATCTTTTTTTTTAGATCCACCAGTCAGAATCTTTGGATATTTGGTGTAAGCTTTTCTTAGGAGGGGCAGTTGCAACTTGTTGAAATCAATTCCCTGGGTTTATATTTAGTCTACCTTTTCAGGTGAGCGTCCTCGGGCCCCCTGCGGCCTCTTGTTTATTTTATTTTTATTTATTTATTTTTTTTTGTCATTATTTCTTTGCTATCAAAAGCTTATGTTCTTGGTTTATTTTATGCTTTAGGTCTCATGATGAACAGAATACAGTGGATGGTCATGTATTTCGGCCCTTGAGTTCAAGAAGGCTTTGCAATGCTCTTATCAATTTTATTATGCCCCTGACTTTGTCGGAGGGAGGGTATCTAGTGGAGAGCTGCGTACGTTCGTGCGTAATGCAAATGTGTCCGTCCAACATATTTGCTGCTCTAGCTCTGTCATACGCTGAATTCAAATAATTTTTACCATTCTTGTTCCTCAGCATGGGGGAACGGATCCTACAGTAGAATTAATATCTTTGCACGAGCATTTACAGTGTTATTTGCCCTTGTTTAACAAAGGGGATGATTGAAAAATGAGTCCGTCCAACATATTTGCGGCTCTAGCTCTGTCATCATATGTTGGATTGAAATAATTTTTGCCATGCTTGTTTATATTAGTACAGATTGCTGCAGGCACATGTCATGCTTTTGATGTCATAATGCTATTGCTGCTCTAGCTCTGTTGGATTGAAATAATTTTTACCATGCTTGTTCCTCAATATTGGGGAACGGATCCTACAGTAGAATTAATATTTTCGCATGAGCATTTACAGTGTTATTTGCCCTTGTTTAACTGAGGGGATGATTGAAAAATGTGTCCGTCCAACATATTTGCTGCTCTAGCTCTGTCATCATATGTTGGATTGAAATAATTTTTGCCATGCTTGTTTATATTAGTACAGATTGCTGCAGGCACATGTCATGCTTTTGATGGCATAATGCTATCCATGGTATTGCAGGAGGGGGCATATGCCACGCTTTGCTTTGCTCTTGTTAACTTGGGTAAATATTTTTATTTATTTAAGTTTGCATTGGTTATAAAAAGAGAGCTTGCAGCAGCAAAAGGACCATGCAGAAGGGCCTGAGAAACAGAGTTTTAACTTTTTAGTACTAAGAAGAGTTTACTCTATACCACATATAAATGAAATGAAAAGGTCAAATTTGTACTGATGGCATGGTGAATGGATTGGTGTTTAAAGGTTATATGCAATTAACATAGTTATTCACTTTAGAGATAAAAGTTTTACCTTGGTTCTCTATGAGAAATATTGTTTGAAAATGTACTTCTGAACCACCTGTTACAAGCTTTTGATATTTGGTATACAGCATCTTTATTTGAGTCAGATTCAAGTTTGTTCAATTCATATTTGAGCTTCAACTTTTAACTTATTGTTATATGAAGGAAATTTTTTTGAAAGTTTTCTTCTGATCCACCATTGAGAATCTTTTGATATTTAGTATTCTGCATCCAAGTTAGTATCTGTTAGTTAATATCGGATATTTGAAATCCTTTAGTTGTCAGATTCAAATTTATTTAAATCAAGTGCTTCCTATTCAGGCTCTCAGTTATTTTAACCTTTCCTCCCCGAGGAAACCCTGGCAAGTGAAGCAGTGCTTGTTTTACTGTACTAAACAAGCTCTGTTTTACTGGTAAAATATGACCCGGTTACCAATGCCTGTGGTGAAAGTCCTCTAAAATGGGCAGTGTGAGGAGAAATGATTAGTTAGACTTGACTTTATATCCATGCTGCAGTCACGATTAGCCATTGTGCAGAAATATGTGACCTTAAACACCAAAAAATATATAAATTTTAACCTTTTCAACTTTCTTACTCTGTATGCTTTGGAAATTGGTAATTTTTGTATCTGTGAGTTATTTATAATAATGTTCCTTGTGGGAACTCCAAGATGTTTGGCAGGGCAGTGCCTGTTCTCTCAAATCACTTCCCCAGTCAGTGGAAAAAAATATAAGTTACAAAATATTTTTTTGAAAAATCCTCAAATCACTTTGTGACGAATCATGGGCCTTTGTCAAGTGAGTGCTTCAGACCCCTTGGTGCCCCTTTTTTTATTCCTTTTCAAAAAGAAAAATTGATTCCTATCATCTGAACATGAGACCGTCTGCATATTAAAATGCTTTTTGAAGGGAGTGCAACAGTGTTTTGCTGTCTCAGTTACAATGATATTCTCTTTGAATTAATTTTTCCGTAAGGCTAACAGAACAAAGCTTAGTTTCTGTGTTATTTTTTGTAGGTCATTATCAGAGAATTCCCCAGGAAAACGCATCAATCAGTATCCAATGGAATGTCTAGTCACTGTCAAGGATCTCTTAGCCATAATAGCAAGACGAGCAGGTCCAGAATGCACTGGTCCAGGATGCATGGAATGGGGTCCAAAGTGGCTACCAGAAACATTTGATCTTCAAACAGAACTTTCCAAGTTTATTTCCTATTATCAGCACAGAGAGGAAAGGTATTTCATGGACTGTTTGCCCCGATTGCTGGGTCCTGTTAAGCTTCGAGATTTGATTAGATTCAAATCTTAAGTTGGTATTCGATTTGATTCATGTGAATATAGCTTGGTATCAAGATTCGATTTGAATCAAAAATGTGTGATTTGCAGATCCCTCCCTACCCTATAGCCAAACCAGAGTAGAACTGAATTACATTATTATGCCACCCAACTTGAAAAGTCGAAGGGGTTTCTCGTGGAGACATCCATCCAATTGTCTGTCTGTCCGTACCAACATTTTCCATTCTATCTCAGTCACTGCTACTCCGATTTGAATGATATTTGGTGATGTGATAGAGCATCATTGGGGAATGATACCTGTATAGTGTGAGTTTCTTCCACACATTATTCCAGAGTTATGGTCCTTTTTCGACTTAGAAAATTCAAGATTCCTTTTGTCTGTTCATTTTCTCGTGTAGCTAAGCTACTCCGTTTCGAATTATATTTGGAATATTGATAGAGTAACATGGGGGTAACAATATTTGCCTAGCATGAGTTTCTTCCACACATTTTCTCCAGAGTTATGGCCCTTTTTTGACTTGGAAATTTCTAAATTCCCTTCCATACAGACATTTTTCCTTGTATCTCAGCCACTCCTACTCTGATTTGAATGATATTTGGTGTGGTGCTAGAGCATCATCTGGTTGCAACACCTATATAGCGTGAATTGCTTCCACACGTTTTCTCCAGAGTTATGGCCCTTTTTCAACTTGGAAAATTCAAAATTGTCTTCTGTCTTACCGTTTCCCCTTGTAGCTTTGCTACAGCTTCTCCGTTTTGAATGATATTTGGTGTAGTGATAGAGCGGCATGGGTGGAAAGATATTTGCCTAACGTAAGTTTCTCCTTCACATTTTCTTCAGTGTTATGGCCCTTTATTGACTTAGGAAATTTTTAATTCCCTTCCATTTGAATGGTTTACCTTGCAGCTCAGCTACCTCTACTCCGATTACAATGATAATTAGTATTGTGATAGAGCAGCATTGGGAAAATGATGAAGGTTTCGTCCACAAATTTTCCCCTACATTATGGCATTTTTTTTGACTTGGAAAATTTGAAATGAGCATGTTATTGTAATTTTCCTAAGCACCGGACTTGAAAAGTTGAAGGGGTATCTAGTGGAGTCCGTCCGTACCAACATTTTCCCTTGTATCTCAGCCACTGCTACTCCGATTTGAATGATATTTGGTATTGTGATAGAGCATCATGGGGGAACACATACCTGTTTAGCGTGAGTTTCTTCCACACACATGTTCCAGAGTTATGGTCCTTTTTCACTCTTTTGACTTAGAAAACTTTTTGCGGTCTGGGGCATTAGCAGTGCTTTGCAGTGCCGGCCTCATGTAAGGACAGTAATTGACCATTTACCTAACAATAATAGCAGACAACACTTGCAAAAACGATTTTTGAATAATTTACAATTCCAGTTTTGGTCTCAAAAACATAACTTATGATCCCCCATTGGAATATTCTCAACACGGTTGTTCTAAGAAATGTCATAAACTATGTTTTTAAGGCAACAATGACAACTGTATTTATGAATCATGCGGGATGGTTTTTTGACTCCTTGGAATGAGTTTACTGGTTCATTCAAATGAGGGGTTGGCCATAAGATATGTTGTAGGCCAAAAATGAAAATGTCTAGTTCTTCAGGAAATTAATATGCTCCCAGAAAAAAATTACAGGATAACAGGTTTGTGTGTCCGTCCATCCGCAACAATATCTCAACAGTACTAGTGAGTGGATGGATTTCACTGAAATTTGGTATGAGGGATCTTTGTGACAAGCCGCTCCTGCACATGTTATAGAAAAGTTGCCCACATATTTTCACCTGAGTTGCGGTCCTTGCATTTCAAAGACATGTGCCAAATGATTCCCCATAGTGGGGGGACCACATTTTTATGAATCTGCTTGTTAATCAAGTCGACAGTCGAGGAGCATCCATCAGTTTTACAGATTTTCTTGTTTGAAAATGTTGTCCTCTAGTCACGTTAGGTAAAGGGTTGAATTGATCTACACCTAGTTCTGACTGGCTCATTGATTAATTAACCTTAACATATCTGTCACATTCGCTCGCGTAATACATAAATTCAACAGTTGAAGTTGAAAGAAAAAAAATTTCAAAACATTTCAACGAAACCATATTACGTGACCCCCTAATTTGAACGAGCTCATTCAGCTTGTTCCAATGAGGGAGTCACATGATTTGGTTTTGTTGAAATTTTTTTTAAAAATTGAAAAAAATATTTAAAATAATAAATTTTAATATCATCTGTGTTGGGCAAAGGATTAATCTGGTATCCTCACTTGATCCTTTACCCCAAACTGAGTTTTTGTTTAGGCTGACAGGGGCTCTAGGCAGTGCGGTGGCTCAGTTGGTAGAGGTGCAGACTGCAAGCCGGGAGGTCCTCAGTTCGAATCCCACCTGCGGCAACCGTGTTGTGTCCTTGGGCAAGACACTTCACCCCCATTGCCCACTTGGGGGCACAGTGATGTTGTGTACTAAGGCGTACTGCACGTCGATGGTGCACCTGTCTTCAACCAATGCTAACCCTGCTTGTGTGGAGTTGATATGTTGGGGAGCTGACAGTTGCTCGGTGGTTCTCTCTGGGTACTCCAGCTTCCTCCACCTGTAAAACTGTCACTGTCATGGTTAGCCATTGTGCAGAAATATGTGACCTTAAACACCAATAAATAAATAAATAAATAATGGGCTCTAGGCTTCTCTCGATATCCCCATTCTTCTTGCCAAATTTTTTTCTTTCAGGATATACCTAACATTAACAATGACATAACAGGACCCTTACTGGATCAATAATATCCCCAACAGAACAAGCACCTTCTGTTTTGAATTTTTTTGCAATTCATGTGCCTTTTAAACAGAGAAGTGTTTTGGAGTTGATGAAACAATTTTTGCTCAAGATTCTGTAGCTTTGTGTGTTGAATGACACAAGCTGAACTGTTGCACTGGAGTTATTATTGTGTGTGACCAGTATAATACTGAAAGTATGCCAGTTGGAAAATATTTTTTGTAGCCAACTTCAGCAAAGCGTCACTTTCCTTTCAAGGTTCATCTTCCCAAATTTGTATTGTAAGGAGATTTCAAAAGGTGGATGGTGTAATGTCAGAAAATTTGATAGCATTGTATGTCCACATCTGTGAGTAATCAATCCACCCTGGGAAAAAGTGGAATCACATTGCCATAGGTGTCAGGAAATTCAAAATTATATATTTTTATACTGTATACCAATGGCCCAGACTAGCTAGTGCTAACTCAAAAATATTTAGGGCCAAACAAAAATTTTTTCCCCCATCCCCAAAATTTGCATGCAAAACCAAAAATTAGAAGTCCTATCTGGCCCTCCATACATTTACCCTCCGCACATGTGCAGACGGCAGGAAGTCACCGAGATCTGGAGCCAACATCATTCTTTGTTTGGCCCTTGTCAGATAACAACAAATTGACATTTGTGCTTTTTAAATCTCAATTAATAATGATGCCAGACAGAAATCAAGGGTTAAATTGGTGGATCCAAGGACACAACTGGATGAAGGAAGGAAGAAACGATGGTTTGAAACGTTCAGGACTGTAATTTTATAATATTTATAAAAAATTAGTTCATGTTCCCCAATTTCGGGACATGGGCCTGACGTCATCATTGATTGATAATGATCTGTCCACTGTTTGTTTAGTATTCCTTCCCTTCCTTCCCTTGATTCCCCCCCCCCCCCCCTCCCTCAGTTAAGCTTCCAAGCTTTTTGGCTTGTTTTATTGAAATTTTTTTATAAAATTTCTTGGGAGTTTAACAGAAGATATTCTCTACATCTCCAGGGTTATGTCCTCACCCTTACGGTGTTTAGGCGTTTTGATCATGCATCATATATCCGATGTATCGTTTTTTCTTCTGATGAAGATCTTGCTTTACATTGGATAGTCTTGTTTCTGTTACTGACTTCGGGCCGTGTTGCCAGGGGTCTTGCTTTCGGTTTTTTGTTTTGAAGTTTACATTGACAATGCTCTAGGTGGTTTCCTTTTATTTTTAAGGAACGACAGCTGTAAGTAACATTAAATATTCTGATAGTGTGGTAGTTAATTGTATGACTTATTATTATAATTTTGTCCACACTTAGGCTTTTTTGGGCTCATCGTTCCCTTTGGGAACTTGGGCTCTTATTTAAGAAAAATTTTTTCAAAATTTTTTGAAGGAATTTTTCTTTTGGATGTATGTATTTCATCGATTGTATTTTAATGTTATCTTATTAGTCCCCTACGGGAAACGTAAGGGGACTATAGGATTGCACTCCGTCCATCTGTCCATCCATCCATCTGTCTGTCTGTCCTTTTGTCTGTCTGTCTGTCTGTTTTTTATGTTACCACCTCTCCCTCCAATATGCTTTAAGCTACACCTTTCATATTTGGTACATGGATAAATGGTTCTGAGGGGATGATGCACGCTGAAATTTTTTTTTTCAAAATCCAAGATGGCAGAATGGCGGCCATTTTTGTTGTGTTTTTTTAAGCTTTTTTTCTCTATTTTCATGTTACCACCCCTCCCACCAACATGGTTCAAGCTACACTTTGCATATTTGGCACATGGATAGAGGGTTGGGAGGGGATGATGCACGTTCAATATTTTTTCTTCAAAATCCAAGATGGCAGCATAGCGGCCATTTTTGTTGGGTTTTTTTAAGCTTTTTTCTCTATTTTATGTTACCACCCCTCACTCCAACATGGTTCAAGCTGCACTTTTCATATATGGTACATGGATAAAGGGGTTGTGAGGGGATTATGCACGCTGAATATTTTTTTTCCAAAATCTAACATCTGTCTGTCTGTCTGTCTTTCTGTCTGTTTTTATGTTATCACCTCTCCCTCTAATATGCTTCAAGCTACACCTTTCATATTTGGTACGTGGATAAAGGGTTCTGAGGGGATGATGCACAGTCAATATTTATTTTTCAAAATCCAAGATGGCAGAATGGTGGCCATTTTTGTTGTGTTTTTTAAGCTTTTTTCTCTATTTTATGTTACCACCCCTCCCTTCAACATGGTTCAAGCTATGCTTTTCATATATGGTACATGGATAAAGGGTTGTGAGGGGCTTATGCATGCTCAATATTTTTTTTTCAAAATCCAAGATGCTTATATACTCTAGTGTCTTCTGTGACAAAAACACCTTATGTCACAAAAGCGCCGTAGGGGACTAATACCTCCTCGGTGGTCAAACACTTGTATTTATGTAGATTTGGTGGTAGTACAATTGTCCTATGTTAGATTTTGGATATAATATTTATCTAATAGTAGGGTAAATAGAGGAAGCCTTTCCTCTATTTACGTGGTCGTTGTCTGGTGTATAGTCAATGTACTACCACTAATTCTTTCTCCATTGACAATGTTGATGACAGTTGTCATGGTTTGTGTTAGGCGAGTGGACACTATCGGTCCTATCGTGGCGAGGGGACACTGCTGGTCCTCTCGCCAAAATGTCACTATAGTTTTTTAGTTTTTATGTACAGAGGAATAAGAACATGGTGTGGTTTCGTGACGCCGTCAGGGAGTGTGCTTCCGTTGTCGCATTATACTATTAGAGCTAGCAGAAAAGTGCTCAGTGATATAAGACAAGGGCTAGGCCTTATATAGGGTTTACATCCCTTGTCTCCAGCTAGCTCAACCGGCAGATCTATCACGCAGAATATGGGTGGTGTGATGCCAGGTATATCCATAGAGGTCGAGAAGAGGAATAAGGGTGTAGCGAACACTATAAAAATATGAACATGCCCACCCTGTGACGTGGGAAAGAAGGAAGCACGGGAAGGAGGAATCAGACAAGTTCTGAGGTATGCTCGTCCAGGTCTACCATGATCTCGAACAAGAGAGAGGCCCCTCTCTCTTATAACAACATCTGGGGTCAGAGGTTGTTGGTAGGAACTTGTGTCAGTTGGAGCTTACCTCCATGCCTTCCTGTCCAGGATGCTCCTTCTAATAGGCTGCCGGGGTCGGCCAGTCTTATAGCTTCCTCTACATTCGAAAAGCACATATGACCGCTCAAAGTCCGTTGTTGCCAGCTAGCTCGACCGTTGAAGCGGTTACTCTGGCCTCAGGGAACTGCCACGCCGGGTGTGTCCGCTCCGGGCTAGTAGATGATATAGGGTGGAGCGAGCACTATAATATACAACCAGGCTTACCCAATGACAACGGAAGGAGGAAGCCTGCAAGTTCTGAGGTACGCTCATCCAGTTCAGCCTGTACTGCGAGCAAGAGTGAACCTCTCTCTCTTATAGCATCATCTGGGGACAGATGTTGTTGGTAGGAACTTGCGTCTGTCGGAGTTTATGTCCATGCCTCCTGTCCGGGACATCCCTTCTAACAGACAGCTGGGGTCGGCTAGTCTTACGGCTTCCTCTACATAATGGTTAAAGTGCTCTATATATTGCACAGAGCTATAAACCGTGATGAGTGGTTTCAGTTTCCTGTCCCGGTGAAATGGTTAAGATTGAATATGAGGACCGTGACACCGGATGTGTCGCATGTGCATTGTATTCAGAGTTAGTGGCATAAGTGTTCAATTATATAAGACAAGTTCCTAAACCTTAGAATATAGGGTTTACGAACTTGTCTCCAGCTAGCTCAACCGGCGAATCGTTATTCAGAATATATGGGTAGTGTTACGCTGGGTATGTCCGTAGCGGTTGAGAGAGAAACAAGGGTATAGCGAGCACTATAAATTCCAATTTTGCTCACCCTGTGTCGATGGAAGGAAGAAGCCGGCAAATTCTGAGGTACGCTCGGTTAGGTCTCCCAGGACCGCAAGCAAGAGGGAGACCCCTCTCTCTCTTTTAACAACATCTGGGGCCAGGTGTTGTTGGTAAGAACTTGCATCAGTCGGAGCTTACGTACATACCTATTGGCCGGTATGCTCAGTTCAATTCTTAACCGGGGACGGCTGCAGTTTGGCTTCTTCAGCGTCTACCAAGCACTCCCAACCTCACCTTGGCTTAGTGACTTAGGATATCTAGTCTGCATCGTCAAGAGGTCCACTTTTTGTGAAGAAAGTCGCACCATTTAATAGCCAAGGAGATGAGGCTTCATTCATCGGGACGTCCGCAGTAAGAGCCATCTTTGACACACTGTCCCAGGTGTAGCTGGCGGACAAGCAATTCATGACCGCTGCTCCTCAGCAGACTTGCTGTCGCAAATTGCGCAGCTTTTCGCAGTATTCCTGCTAAGGCAGAAGCACTCAATGTCAGTCTTAAAACTTGAGCTGTTGAATGGTGCTTAATCGGTCCAATCATCTGCCTGTTCAGATGCCGGTGACCATGATTCTAACTGATTTAGACAAATGATGAAAGGGATATGGAGGAGGATAACCTTCCCTTTCGGAATAACTCATGGATGATATGTATACGATCCATTATCGTTTCCTTGAACATGTACTTCAATTTTAAGTACTGTGACGCATCATCTATATGGAAAGGTATTTTGTGGTTGTTTGTACCTTTAAAGAATTCTTTCCAGGCCTATTTATCATATATATCTCTGTCTTAACCCTTTACCTAACATGAAAACCAGATGACACTTGCAAAAAAAATTCTTGAATAACTAATTTTTTGTCTCAAAAACATAGGTTATGACCCCCTCATTGGAATGAGCCCGACAAGCTCGTTCCAATGAGGGGTCATAACCTATGTTTTTGAGACAGAAAATTAAAAAATAACTCAAATTAATTGACAATTTTTGAGAATAGCGCTGGTTGGTTTTGGCCGTGTTAAAGGGTTAACAGACGTTAAGTTGGAGGTATTCTGATGTGACGAAGCCTTGCCTTGTCATCTTTAACAATTGACTAGGTGGAAAACTTGCTTCAGGTCGCTTTAGTTTTCCAGACGATGGTTAGCTTTCATTAATGTAGGATTAATCTACAAGAAAGCATCAACACTTGACTCTTTAAATTGGGGTCTCATTGACCAACACCAGCAGGAAGAGTAAGAAATGTTGTCCTAGACTAATATCGTCAATAAGGACTCATAGCGAAGGTATAGGTATCCCTCCTATATATTACTTTAGGCATTGACTATACAGCCCCTTGGATAGGAGGTTTAGGTCTGTTTGTGTTTACTGATCAGACACACTTGAGCCAGTGGCTCGAGGCTCTTATAGAGCTCAGTCCGACCGATATCGACTGAACTGGTTATTTATGATATTCTTTTAGTCGAAAGGCGAGCGTTCATATGATCGGCAATGCAGCGAGTATAGTTCTTTAGATCACTTGAATAATGATCTAGATAATGTCTCATGGGATGTATGATGATATACACATATCCTACAATTCATTTTCAACAATCTGGTTCGTCTGTTATTTCACAGAGTGAATTAGCCAGTTTTTTGGCTCGCTTTTATCTTTTATCAGATGCATTAGCAGCGGAAGATTTTATGCGTCGGATGGAGTTTTGTGGAGTGGTTATGTATGTTATTTCGATGGGGCGCTTACGCACACGTCGCCTCCTGTTTTTCTTAACTGGAGTGGTAGACGTTTTTTGATCTAGACCTGTTTTAAAACGTTTTAGCAAATCTTTTTACATAAGGTCAAGTTTCGGCATATATTTAACGGTTTTCTCAATTATGACGGATCATATATTGAGTTACAATCCTGAGTCCGATGATCTCTCTATGCAGGGTTCGTGGGACTCTCGATTTTCGATTCCACATATTCAGTAATGATGTCTTATTGTTTACGCTACATCACTGAATTTATATATAGCGATCATGTATTTATAGACGCAGATCAGAGTTTATCAGAAGAGAAGAACGCTTCTTTTGTCATTAATCTCCAATAGAAGGGACATTCCGGTTCATTCTGTTGCTAGATGGATTCAATTAGCTATTCGTACTGCTTAGGAAAATATAAATCCAATCAGACAATGCTTAAGATATCAGCGCATGAAGTAAAAGTGCTGGCAGCATCTTGGGCTTATTCTAACTGTATGACTATTACATGATCTTATGTAGGATCGCTTCAGAATAGATAAGTTTGCGGCGCACATGAATAATAGTTTCCATCATTTGTGTCGCCAGTATTAGGCATTTGAGCGCATACTCTTGACGCTCAGCTGATTTCATGGGAATGAATGATAGGATATATGTTTCCTTCAATTCATTTGTTTCTATTGATTACATTGAGGTTAAGTGTTTGTTATTGAACATTTGCCAGAAGCTTCCCCCACAAGAGGGCCTTCTTCAAGGCAAGTTCTGTTCTTCACATCATTCTCCACTCTCAGTAGCACAATGGAGGATGTCAGACCTGAGGGAGCTTGCGGTTACTATATTTTTGCTGTCTGGACCAGCAATGATTAAGTAATGTGGGTGAGGAGGTTTTGACATATATTTGAATTCCCCGCCCCTCACTCACACTCACACTCGCATATATATATCTTATTACATACATACTTTGCATTTGGGTCGTGTTGGATGGCACCCTCATAGGCTTATATGCAGTTTTGTTGCATTAGTTTCCGGTGTTTATTTTCTGATTTCTAATATACAAGTGCTGTTTAAATAATCATAATTGCTGCTATTTGAGTTCATAGGTGACTGCATAACCACTTAGTGGTTTTCAGATAATTACAGGCTGGATTTTTATGCACTCATGCAATATTTTATTATGCTATCACTTTGGTGGACCTTGAAATTATTATATATTTCAGGGGCGGTTTGTGTTGGAGTCGCCTAATCATACCTACCTCCATTTCTAGATCTTGGTCTTGATTTTGTCGGTTCTCAAATCACATATTCTCACGTGTTTATAGTTGTAAATACCAGATTGTACACATTGGAGAGTGTTCTTACCGGATTTAATTGTACAGAGGCCGCCTGTGAATGATCTTTGAAGCGTGTTTTCTCTGCAGAGATTGTTCATCGTATCTCGCTTTAATATGTGTAGGTTATATTATTATTTCACTGATTTCGTCGTACCTGTATGCGCTGTCTGCAGTGCATATTTTGTAGCGGATAATGTTGTTTACCAATATCATCGCTATAGCCTTGGCTTGTGAAGTGGCATTAAGCACCATTCATTATTCATGAATTAATTCCTGCACACCGTGTAATCAGATCAACGCGGTTGTGTCGGAAACATGCCTCCCCGTAGTTGGCCGTCCGCTTCCCGTCGTTTATCGTTCGCATTTTTAGTCGAAGTTTACATGCCGTCGATTTTCAAATCAACATGGAGCCTATCACAAGGTGAGTCTATAATTATTTCATTGCATCAGTTGGAGGAGATATTCAGTCATAGTTCCACCGATGGAAATAGTTGGTAGAATCCGCAGTTTTTTTTTAAATAACCCACAATAAGTGGAAACCCGACGTTGTGTCAACATTCGAAAACAGGAAAAGTGTCATCGTTTCCATTCAACGGCGCCTCCATCGGTTTATTTTCACTTTCATTTCCCGAATACTTCATTCCCACCAAACCAATCAAACACCAGGCATATAAAAACAAATATTCGAAGTAAAATTATGAATTTTTTATCCAAAACTTGACAACGCTGTGTTCAGTGGTTGACAATGCTACGGTTCGAACTGATAATAATATGCTGTGTTTATAGAATTGAAGGAAACCACGACTGGATGGTCGGGTCTGGAAAAAAATCTGGAAATTAATCTATAATAAATGAAAGCTCATACATGCATGATAGATTAATTCATGTATTTGTATAGGGAAATTTATCTATAAATCTGACACAGTGGGAGATCATTTACAATAGAGTATTTTCGCACAACTGCACGGGCCATTACCGTGCATCCTCGCCATCATTGCTCATTTGCACTGTCCCTATATGCCATCTGTATATGCATACCTGCTTTACGTTAATGGTAGTGAAGAAGAGTCTCCTGTGATGCATTCAGCGTGGAAACATCAATGTGTCCTTTTGGGGGGGTGGGGGGGGTGGGGGGGGGGGGGTACCATAACCTGATTAATGCATTTTTTCTTCTGAACTGTGATTTATTCATGGAGTTAAATATACCTATATTTTTATACTGTACCAATGACCCAGACATAGCTGGTGCTAACTCTTAAAATACTAGGGCCAAACACAAATTTTGCCCCCCAATCCCCAAAATTTGCATCTAAAACCCCAAGAAATCATGTCCTGAAGGTCCTCCATACTTTGCCCTTACTGCGCATGCGCAGTGTCAAGGACGTTCCGAAATTGGCGCCAATTATCATTCTTTGTATGGCCCTTCATCAGTTAACATCTCACTGATCTTTGTGCTTGTAAATCTCAGTTTAAATGATGCCAGACACATAAATATTGGAGAAATGGTGATTCTAAGGAGGATATAGAAGGAGGAGAGGAAAAAGGAGTGACAGAAAATATTCAGGGCTGTAACTTCAAATTTTGTAATGAAATTATGTTAAGTTGCCTATTTTCGAGGCATGGGCCTGTTGTTGTCATTCTTGCTATGAAGTTGCACTGCTTATTCAGTGTTTCCTCTCCCCTTGTCCTGTAAGTCCCCCCTTGCTATTCTCCCATGCTTTTGGCATATTTTTGAGTAAGATTACTACTAAAATTTCCTGGGAGAATTAGCTTGGTAACAGAATGAATTCTGTTATTTTCCCCATGTTTACGTTCTCACCCATGGGTGTTTAGACGTTGTGTTCTGCATCTACCATCTGATGTTCTGCAGATTCTTCCCTGGAAGTCTCTGTTTTGCATCAGATAGTGTGTATTTTGATAACTGATTTCGGGCCAGGATTGTCAGTGCCTGGAGTCATGTTTTCTGGTGTTTTTACACTATTTGTTTACATTGGCAACAGTCTCTTTTGAGGGGGGCTTTTTGCCTTTGGAGTAGTTTATCTCATTACAAGATACATTATTATTTATCCGTAAGTGTTGCATTAATTATTTAAAATAATTTTAAAATTTTTGTCCACACTTAGCCTTGGGATCCATTGGGGCTCAACGTTACTTTTCAGAAACTTGGGCTTCGCTGAAAAAATATTTTTCAAAAATTATTTTTGATTTCAATTGTTTTTTCAATGTTAATGGATCATGTTATTATGTATCTTTGTTTTTAGGGGTTTGTGCGAGTACTAGGACTTGTTGTTGTCTTTTTACAAAGAAAGGATATTGTTCAAATTGTAATAAGAGGAAATCTTCCTCTGACTTTCATGATCATTGTATTAATTGTAGTCAGTGTACTCGCACTAACTCCTGTTCAATATGTGAATATTGGGATGACAAACATTGGAAACGTGTGTCACGGTATGTTGTTAGTGGAGAAAGGGCTATACCGGTCCTTTCACCGCAGGGTCACTCTAGTCTATCAGTTTCTATTTCAGAGGAACAAGAACAGGGTGATGTTTCCATGTTATCTTCCAAAAGTGCGCTTCCGTCGTCACAATTGAATGCAGAGCTAGCGGCAAAAGTGCTCATGGAGATATGACAGTTGCCTAAGAGGTCCCTAGTAGGATCGACGGCGCTGTCGTCCTCTAGCTCGCCCGGTGTAGCGTCCATTCACCGAATGGTTCGGCAGCCGGGTTCGTCCGTTGCGGTCCAGGAAGAAGTGTTGGGTGATGCGAGCACTATAAACATACAAGGTGCACACCCAGTGACGGCGGATAAAAGGAGAGATCGGAGGAAGCCTTCTAGTCCGGTTCCTAGCTCGTCCAGGTCCAGCCGGGCCGTGAGCGAGAGAGGCCCCTCTCTCGTACAACAACATCTGGGACCAGATGTTGTGGTACAAAATGTTTCGCAAGCGGAGCACACGTCCGCTGCTCGGGACGCTCCGTTATATAGGCAGTCCGCTGAGACTGCTCAGGCTTCCTCATCCTCTCAGCAGCGCACACGACCGCACCTCGGCTACGTGACCGCGGATTTTCTACCAGCTTCGCCGATCAGGGATTCATCGGCGACCAGGTCACGCCATCCGGTAGCCAGGGACACGAGGCCGGTAGACTCCGGACGTTCGCATAGGAAGAGTATGCGGGTGTCAGTTGATGCGGAGCTTCCCGCGGCTAAGCAGCGAAAGACCGCTACTCCGCAGGCCTCGATGACGGACGTGCTAGCTCAGATAGCACAAATTATCGCAGCATCCCAGCAAACAACAGAATCGGTGTCGAATCGGGAATTATCCGACAGCGCAGGGTCGGTACGCTCCGCCGAAGCATCGGGTGCGGACGACCGGGAGCATCATGAGGTCCGACCGGATGGCGAAAGGGATACTGAGGACTTGGAGCTAATCCTTTCGGAACAACATAAAGCTGCCAGGGATTTCATCCGGCACTTCCTTCCTCAAGTTGTTCCGTCGGGCCAGACTGCTGCGGTACCGGATAAGAGACTGATAGCGTCATTGGACACTGAATTCTTCAAGCGGTTCAGAGACATCGTCCATGAGTTTCCGTCTCAGTCCAATAATGTCACAAGAACATTTGAATTATTGAACGACGCTATCTTCAAGCTTGCTTCCAAAACAGGCAAAGCTGGTTTCTTGTCCGCCAATGCTCTTATCCTGCCTTTCATTAATTCAAGGAATAAATTCGATACGGCAGGACAGAGTATTCCGAGAGTTCCTCTGCGTCTTGACGACGAGGCGGAAGACTTAGAATTGTCATTACCGTCGTCTACGTCCATTCCAACCGCGGTGTTGGATACGACAATTACGTCTAACAGGGCTAGTTTAGATGCTTTATCTTATGCAGACCACCTTACAAAGACGTTATCACTGCGTCTTCAAGGGAAAGAATTCCAGGATATACAATCCTCTTTAAGACTTCTTTCAAGGGCAGTAGCTTATTCCACGTATAACTCTGCCCTTTCAGTGGCAAACCTGGAGTTGGTTAGACGTGACGCAGCCCTAGCTACATCCACACGCGTGGATAGTAAGGTGAAGAACTCTCTCAAAGTCGCTTCGGTCTCCAGAGAGCTTCTCTTCGATGGCAAGCTGTCAGCAATCTACGATAAAATTACTAAGAAAGCTTCGGATTCTCTGCTGTTTAAATCCGCTTCCAAAAAGTCAGATACGGCAGATAAGAGTAAGACAGGCACTTCTGGGGCTAATGCGCCCAAGAGAGGTTCCTATAGAGGTTCTGGTGCGTCCTCTTGGTTTTATTCAAGAGACCGTCAAGGCAGCGACTCACGTGTGGGACGTCCTTCGGGCCGGGACAACCGGTCGGACGCCCCGAGGTCGACGGGACGAGGTGCGGGTCGTGCAGGACTTGGTTTCTCCTCCCGCAGGCCTCGCAGGTACAGGAGGTGATGGTTTCAACCTCTATCGTGTTCCGGTTGGCGGAAGGTTGTCGAGTTTTTCAGAAGAGTGGGCGTCGATTACGGACGACCCTTGGGTGAGAGGGGTGATTTCGGAAGGTCTAAGAATATCCTTCAAACGAAAGCCTCCATTAACTCGAAGTCCAAAATGGACTCAACTTCTGTCAAATCCGCAGAAAAGAGACGCTCTGTTATCGGAGGTGCAGTCTCTTTTAATGAAGAATGCGGTAGAGGTCGTAGAAGACCAGGAAACATCGGGATTCTACAGCCATCTATTTCTGGTTCCGAAACCAGACGGCTCGTTCCGTCCAGTCATAGATTTGAGCTGGATAAACAAGCTGATCGTCGCTCCGAAGTTCTATATGGAGACGATTCGATCGGTCAGAGCGAGTATTCGGGTGAACGATTATTCTACAAGCATAGATCTCAAAGATGCGTACTTTCACGTCATGGTACATCCGGCATTCAGAAAGTATCTACGCTTCGCAGTCCTAGGAGTGGTGTATCAATTCCGGGCAATGTGCTTCAGATTGAACCTAGCACCCTGGGCTTTCACTCGGGTAATGAACTCGGTAATGATGTATTTCCGAGCTCATTCGTCTGCGGTAACGTCAGCCTACCTGGACGACATTCTTCAGAGGTACGGCAACGAGTTAACGCTTCAGAACGATGTGCAAAATCTGCTTCTATTGCTCCGACGTCTCGGTTTTGTTATAAACGAGGAGAAGTCGGATCTGGTGCCGTCCAAGTCATTCACTCATCTGGGAATGAGCTTCGAGACGCACAACAATCTCGTTCGTCTGCCGTTAACCAGAGCGAAATTAGTCAGTTGTTACGCTCGCTATTGTCTTCATGCAGACAAAGTCACAGCGAGGGAGTTCATGAGACTGATAGGTCTGTGCGGAGCTGCTGCAGATCTCATTCCGATGGGGCGGTTACGCACTCGTCCTCTCCAAATTTTCTTGACTCAGAATTGGAGTGTGAAGATTCATTCGCTCGACATAGATGTTCTCTTGTCAGATCAAGTGAAACAAGAGATTCAAACTTGGGCAAACATTCAGTGGTTGACTCAGGGAGTTCCGCTGCAGTTGCCGGATCCGAGTTTTACGATTATGACGGATGCCAGTCAAACAGGTTGGGGTGCATCATTGATCCCAACGGATTCGCGGTGCCAGGGTCTTTGGGATCCACAGTTTCTAAGCAAGCACATAAACATCAAGGAAATGATGTCAATTTGGCTTGCGTTACGTCATTGGATGGACATTATTCAGAAAGCTCATGTCCAAATCCTCTCCGACAATACGACAGTAGTGGCGTATATCCAGAACCAGGGAGGCACCCATTCCGTTCCGTTATTCAATTTAACGGAAAGAATCCTTCTGTTTGCTCTAGAACATCAAGTTCTACTTTCGGTCCGTCATATACCGGGTCGTCTGAATGTACTAGCAGACTCCCTTTCACGGAAGGGTTGCTTGTTGCCGTCGGAGTGGACTCTCAACAAACAGGTATTCAATCAGATTTGCTACCAATAGGAATGGCCAATGATAGACTTATTTGCGACACATCTCAACAATCAGTTGCAGACGTATGTATCGCCATGTCTGGATCCAAGAGCATTTGCAGTAGATGCTCTATCGATCTCATGGGACGGAATGATAGGATATGCGTATCCTCCAGCGCCGTTAATTCAGCAAGTATTGCTAAAGATAAAACAATCTCAATGCAAGATTCTGTTGGTAGCATCTCTGTCTCCACAGAGACCGTGGATAAATCTACTCAGGTGTCTGCTGTGGGACCTACCGCGAAAGCTTCCTCCACGGGAGGATCTTCTTTCGCAGGGGAAACCGCGTCAACTTCATCACAACCCGCAAGGTCTTAACCTTCACGTTTTTCCGTTGTGCGGTCCTTCTTGCATGGCAAGCACTTTACAGGACGAGCAGTGGACGCGATTTCTAACTGTAGGAGGACCTCCTCTTCGCTAAACTATGCGGCTAAGTGGAAGGTTTTTCGTCGTTGGTGTAGGGATCATTCTGTTGATATTTTTGATCCCTCCATACCAGACATTGCAAACTTTCTAGTATACTTGTTTGACGAGATCAAACTGCAGCCTGTTACTATTAGGGGTTATAGGTCTATGTTATCTGATACCTATGCACACCACGATAGTTTACAAATTGGCTCTAATGTCTCTTTATCTAAGTTAGTTAGAAACTTCTTAATAAATAGACCCTTTTGGTTTTAGATTCAAATTTTGGGGATTGTTGGGCAAAATTTGTGTTTGGCCCTAGTATTTTAAGAGTTAGCACCAGCTATGTCTGGGTCATTGGTAAGTATAAAAAATATATAAATTACTATAAATTTTTTAACTTTCTTGATACCTCTTTTGATGCCTCTTCATCCCTTGTTTTGAACTGAATGTTTTATCGCAAGCATCTTGCTCACATGTGTATGTCTTCCCCATGTGTGCAATTTGCACATGCTCTTTCATTTCAGCTGTGCTGTAGAACCTCCTGGCACACGATGTCGATGTGCAAGGCACTAATTAATGTTCCTTCTTGTTTTTTGTTGTTTCTTCTCAGAGAGTCCCTGTGGGTGAATGTCAAGTTACACGGAGTGCATTTGAAATGAACGCCATTCGGGGTCATTTCCAAACATACCTTTGATTTCGTCTTGTCACACCTTTCTGTTCTGGTGTCAACTGTTTCACTCTCGTCAACGTTTCCGTGTGGACCGTCACTGCTTATATCCACTGCAGCAGTCGAGGCCTCGTGATCAAAGGGTTCACAGTCAAGGTCTGCTAAATCTGAACTGAAATGAGACAAATCAAGCAATTAATGGCCATTTAAAAAGTACCATGGGAGCCTTCATATTTAATTTTATATGGGGTATATCACCCGGGAAGAACTGAAATAGGGTTGAATTGGGGCAGCGGGGTGAGCAGGCGTATCCATTCAACATGATGATCCATGGTGAACCGTGACGTAAGGCCATCAAAAAGATACTTTGTTTACGCACTCATAAGCCACAAATGTAAATAATAAATGACATCGTGTATTTTGTGGTCATGTTGGATCCACCCAGCCCAATTCCCTTTTAGTGTGATGGTTCAAAGTTCTAGTAGAGCATTCAATATATGGAATGCATGATTATCCATAAGCTCCATATATGGAATCCTACTGCAGAACTTCAAATCAAATCAAATCAAAACTTTGACCGGTAACACCTAAAAATCCGAATGGGGTTGGGGAGATGAAATTTTATGACCGCGACTTAGTCACTAAGTAATATGGCGTGTCAGTCATTCCACCCGATAACATCCTGGGAAATAATGAGCTATTACATGTGTTCAGTAGATTAAAAAATTGCGCAGAACAATGCAAGCATAAATTGAAATATAACATTGGGCTGGACTTTGTCGCAGGTGTGGAAGAATGCATTCTGTCAAAAAAATGACATCAGGAAAAAGGTGATAACATCTGTCCACACGTGTCCCCTGACACTGATTCACTGCCTGTGGTTCGTTTTTCACCAAATACGATGAAAAGAAAAAATCCATTCTGAAATACCAGGGAATCTGGGAAAGGCGTGCATCTGACTCCCGATTCTGTTCTATTTAAAACAGAATAATGGGAGAAACAAGTTGAATAATTGTCATATGTGCACAACGTCATTCCCCTTAACGCCTTTATTACATAGTGCCATTGTGGTCGCATGTATTCTTACATAGTTATAACTGCAATGCAGCATAACTGAGATCACATGTTCGAACCGTGGCGTTGTCAACTGTTAAACACAGCCTTGTCAAGTTTTGGATAAAAAAATCACAATTTTACTTCGAATATTTGTTTTATATGCCTGATGTTTGATTGCTTTGGTGGGATTGAAGTATTCGGGCAATGAGAAGTCAAAATAAACCGATAGAGGTGCCGTTGAATGGAAATGATGACACTTTTCCAGTTTTCGAATGTTGACACAACGTCGGGTTGCCGCTTATTGTGGGTTATTTAAGAAAAACTGCGGATTCTAAAAACTATTTCCATTGGTAGAGCTACGACTGAATATCTCCTCCAACTAATGCAATAAAATAATTATAGACTCACCTTGTGATAGACGCCATGTTGGTTTGAAAATCAACGGCATGTAAACTTCAACTAAAAATGCGAACGATAAACGACGGGAAACGGACGGCCAACTACGGGGAGGCATGTTTCCGACACAACCGCGTTGATCTGATTACACGGTGTGTCCTGAGTGCCTGATCGATATTTATTAGTCCCCTATGGGAACCGTAAGGGGACTATAGGATTGCACTCTGTACGTCTGTCTGTCTGTCCGTCCGTCCATCCGTCTGACTGTCTGTCCATCCATCCATCCGTCTGACTGTCTGTCCATCCGTCCATCTGTCTGTCTGTCTGTCTGTCTGTCTGCCTGTTTTTTATGTTACCACCACTCCCTCCAACATGCTTTAAGCTACACCTTTCATATTTGGTACATGGAAAAATGGTTCTGAGGGGATGATGCACGCTCAAAATTTTTTTTTCAAAATCCAAGATGGCGGAATGGCGGCCATTTTTGTTGCGTTTTTTAAGCTTTTTTTTCTCTATTTTCATGTTACCACCCCTCCCACCAACATGGTTCAAGCTACACTTTGCATATTTGGCACATGGATAGAGGGTTGGGAGGGGATGATGCACGTTCAATATTTTTTTTTCAAAATCCAAGATGGCGGCATGGCGGCCATTTTTGTTGTGTTTTTTAAGCTTTTTTCTCTATTTTATGTTACCACCCCTCACTCCAACATGGTTCAAGCTACACTTTTTATATCTGGCACATGGATAGAGGGTTGTAATGGGATGTTGCACGTTCAGTATTTTTTTTTCAATATTCAAGATGGTGCCATGGCAACCATTTCTGTGTTTTTTAAGCCGTTTTCTCTATTTTATGTTACCACTGCTCCCTCCAATATGGTTCAAGCTGCACTTTTCATATATGGTACATGGATAAAGGGGTTGTGAGGGGATTATGCACGCTCAATATTTTTTTTCAAAATCTAACATCTGTCTGTCTGTCTGTCTATCTGTCTCTGTTTTTATGTTACCACCTCTCCCTCTAATATGCTTCAAGCTACACCTTTCATATTTGGTACATGGATAAACGGTTCTGAGGGGATGATGCACAGTCAATATTTATTTTTCAAAATCCAAGATGGCAGAATGGCGGCCATTTTTGTTATGTTTTTTAAGCTTTTTTCTCTATTTTATGTTACGACCCTTCCCTCCAACATGGTTCAAGCATCTTGTTCGTCTGCCGTTAACCAGAGCGAAATTAGTCAGTTGTTATGCTCGCTATTGTCTTCACTCAGACAAAGTGTCAGTGAGGGAATTCATGAGACTAATAGGTCTGTGCGGAGCTGCCGCGGATCTCATTCCGATGGGGCGGCTATGCACTCGTCCTCTCCAGGTCTGTCTGACTCAGAATTGGAGAGTGAAGATTCATTCACTCGAGACGGACATCCTCTTGTCAGGCCAAGTGAAACAAGAGATTCAGACTTGGGCAGACATACAGTAGTTAACTCAGGGAGTTCCACTGCAGTGGCCAGATCCGAGTTTTACGATTATGACAGATGCCAGTCAAACAGGCTGGAGCGCGACACTGAGCCCATCGGATTTGAAGTGCCTGGGTCTTTGGGATCCGCAGTTTCTAAGCAAGCACATCAACATCAAAGAGATGATGTCGATTTGGCTTGCTCTACTTCATTGGATAGACGTTATTCAGAATGCACACGTTCAAATTATGTCCGACAATACGACAGTAGTTGCGTAAATTCGGAACCAGGGTGGCACTCATTCCATTCCGTTCCTCAATCTAACGGAAAGAATTCTTCTGTTTGTACTAGAACATCAGATTCTTCTCTCCATCCGTCATATTCCGGGTTGTCTGAACGTCTTAGCAGACTCCCTTTCATGGAGGGGGTTGCCTGTTGCCGTCAGAATGGACTCTCAACAAGCAAGTATTCAATCAGGTTTGAAACCAATGGGAATGGGCAATGATAGATTTATCTGCGACACATCTCAACAATCAGTTGCAGACGTATGTGTCACCTTGTCCGGATCCTCGAGCGTTTGCAGTAGACGCTCTCTCGATCTCTTCGGACGGAATGATAGGACATGCGTATCCTCCAGCGCCGTTGATTCAGCAGATATTGCTCAAGATAAAACAATCGCAATGCAAGATTCTGTTGGTAGCATCTCTGTCTCCACAGAGACTGTGGATAAATCTACTCAGGTGTCTGTTGTGGGACATGCCGAGGAAGCTTCCTCAACGGGAAGATCTTCTTTCGCAAGGGAAATCGCGCATCCTCCATCACAATCCGCAAGGTCTAAACCTTCACGTATTTCCGTTGTGCAGTCCTTCTTGCACGGAAAACATTTTACAGGACGAGCAGTGGACGCGATTTCTAACTGTAGGAGGACCTCCTCTTCGCTAAACTATGCTGTTAAGTGGAGGGTCTTTTGTCAGTGGTGTGGGGATCATTCCGTAGATATTTATGATCCTTCCATTCCAGACTTAGCAAACTTTCTAGTATACTTGTTTGATGAGATTAATCTGCAGCCTAACACCATTAAGGGTTATAGGTTTATGCTATCCGATACCTATGCACATCATGATAGCTTGATGATTGGAACTAATGTCTCTTTATCTAAGTTAGTTAGAAATTTTTCGATAAATAGACCGAGAACCCTTAGATTAATTCCGAAGTGGAATTTGGCCTGGGTTCTTCTTAAGCTAAAAGAAGTGCCTTTTGAGCCTCTTGACACAGTGGACTTCATATTCTTAACATATAAGACAGCTTTTCTCTTAGCTTTCTCTTCTGCTAGAAGAGTTAGTGAGCTTCATGCACTATCTGTGGAGGATTCTCATTACCGTAGTGTCGGTAATACTATTACCTTTACCACCAATGTTGGATTTTTGGCTAAGAATCCGGCTCCTAATAAGTATCCTGAACCTATTATTATTAAGGCCCTTCCATCATCTGATGGGCGTAGGCCTCTACTGTGTCCTGTTAGAGCAATACGTATTTACAAATGTAGATCTGAGTTCATCAGAAAGGGACGTAAGCATTTCTTTCTGTCTTTGATGCCTAATAGAAAGGATATTATGGTTCATTCTATTGCTAGATGGATTCAATTAACTATTCGTACTGCTTATGAAAAATTATCTTCTTCTCAGTAGTCGGCACTCAAGATCTCAGCTCATGAAGTGAGAGCTCTTTCTACTTCTTGGGCCTATGCTAATTGTATTGCTATTACTGATCTAATGAAGGCTGCATATTGGTCTCAACCTTCCACATTCACTAATTTTTATCTCAGAAATATTGAGTCCATTTCTGGAGACCTCCATTGTTTATGTCTGTTATCAGTTGCTCAGAATATCGTCGACTAAACAGTTGCAACTATAGTTATGTAGGCTTTCTGTTCCGGCAGTGACTCTGTCCTGCTGCCCTCTTCACTGTGGGGTATTTGACCCAGGGCAAGGGGAAGGGGAAAGGGGGGGGGGGTGTTCCCTTAGGTCACCTGCTTTATAGTGAAAAGCAAGGGAATACCTCCCCCAGAGTCAGTAATTCCGAGTCGGTACTGGGATGGTTTTAAAGTGTAAAGCTAATGTTTAATCATCCATGTAAATTTTTAAAGTGTAGCTCGGTGTGAAGCATTTGTATATGTCATGTGTCAAACGAGCGTTAATATACAATCCTCGGACACTTTTAATGAATATAAAGAGTCTCATTTCTCTGGACTTCCTTTATTTATTGGCTTACCTTTAAAAATATTAGTATAAAGGGTTATACTGGATGTGAATAGAGATCATTGATTATTATGCTCAATTACTGATCGGTATTGTGTCTTTCTTCTTTATTATAAATAGGAAAGATACATGTAAAGCCTATCTCTTCTTTTCTCCTGGAGAGGATATTCTATTATACATAATTGAGCTTATTGGATTTTCCTTTATGTCCTAAGCCCTCCAGCCTATTTACTATTCAGCTAAGTCTGAGTCATTGGTACAGTATAAAAATGTTAAAAAATTTATAGTAATTTATATATTTTTTATACTTAACAATGACCCAGATGGGGATGGCCCTTCCAGGAGTTGGGAACTCATACCTCCCCGCTGAGTACATAACACTTACCAGGCACTGGTTGTAAGAATGATAATTGGCGCCAATTTCGGGACCTCCTTGACACTGCGCATGCGCAGCGGAGTAAATGTATGGAGGACCATATAGGATATGTATTTTTCGGTTTTTGATGCAAATTTTGGGGATTGGTGGGGCAAAATTTGTGTTTGGCCCTGAATTAAGGAGTTTAGCACCAGCTAAGTCAGGGTCATTGGTAAGTATAAAAAATATATAAATTACTATAAATTTTTTAACTTTTCCCCAATAGACCATCCCCAACATTCTTTTTAATAGTGGGAGCTCTGTGTAAATGAATAATACTTTAAATATTTTTTTCTAAATAACTAGAAAATTTTCATTTTTTGCTTCTAGAAACCTTATAGCTGAAGGATCCCCTACTGCTGTAAATAAATAAATGTATTTGTTTTGGAAGTCAAGACATATTTTTGATAAAAATCTCAATTTATTTCAGGGGACTTGGTAACTTCTGGATATGCAAACCATGGAATATGGCTCGAAGTCTTGACACTCATATTACAAATAATTTAGACTATATTATTAGAATAAGAGAGTCAGGGCCCAAGGTAATATAGGATTTTTTGTCATTGTAGATCAAATTGAAGATATAAATCAGGGCTTATATTTCATCAAAATTTGGGAGAATCCATTTGGATCCTCACGAAAATGGTTGCCAGAATCCTTAACTGCTATGAGTATCCTAGTATCACTTTAGCCTACCATAGTTGAACCCCTGTTGTATACTGATAACATATGTTACCCTTTTACCCAACACAGCTTTTTATGCCCCCCGACTTAGGTCGGGTGGCATATAGTGATTGAAGTGTGTGTGTCGGTTCTGTGTGTCTTTGTGTGTGTGTCCGAGCCTATAACTCGAAAACGGTTAGGGCCACAGTCATCAAACTTCACACAATTATAAAGGACCATAGGAGGATGTGTCACACACCATAGCTGGGTTCGTACCTTCAGGGTCAAGGTCACATTTCAAGGTCACACTAAAAATTGGTCAATATTCGTGTCTCGGCCATAACTCAGAAACGAGTCATAGTACAATTGTTAAACCTTTTACAAATGTTAAGGACAGTCAGAAGGTGTGTCGCGTATAATAGTTTCCGCCGCATCTGCAAGGTGGAGGTCACAATTGACCTTGATATGTTCAGGGTCACAAATCGTGTCTCAAGCATAACTCCAAAACTATTAGGGCTACAATCATCTAACATCATTCAATTATAAAGGACAATGGGTGGATGTGTCACGCACCACAGCCAGGTGCGTAAGGTCAAGGTCAAGGTCACACTTCAAGGTCACACTGAACACGGCCACAGTCATCAAACTTCACACAATTATAAAGGACCATGGGAGGATGTGTCACACACCATAGCCGGGTTTGTACCTTCAAGGTCACATTTCAAGGTCACACTAAAAATTGGTCAATATTCGTGTCTCAGCCATAACTCAGAAACGAATCATAGTACAATTGTTAAACTTTTTACAAATGTTAAGGACAGTCAGAAGGTCTGTCGCGTATAATAGTTTCCGCAGTATCTGCAAGGTGAAGGTCACAGGGGGGGGGGGGGCATGTGTTACCTTAGTAACATTCTTCTTGTTAATTTTTAAAATTAAAATGTATTTGATAATCTTAAAAAAAAATATACAATATTTATCAATAAAACCTTACAAATATGATGTCTTTGGAACCGGCTCATTGAGACATCCATATTTGTACAATTTTATTGACAAAGTGTTAGCAATGTTTCATGACAAAGTTTCTGGTTATGTTATAGCCTTGTATTGTTTAATTTGCTGCTGCCATGTTAGGTAAAGTGTTAAATTTACTCAGTTCTTTTCATGCGAATCCTAGCAGAGGTGCAATGATAATGTGCATGCATTCTCACTGGCTTTGTTGTGCGAATCTTTGTGTGAATGGATTCCTGGATTCACATCAAAATTTAAGCCCTGTGAATAATGATGTACTCCAGACATTATTCTGATTATTGAAGGCACAAAGTGGTAGCAAGCTGCTTTTAGTGCCATTCGATGCAGAAATAATCATAGAACATACCCAAAATCCACTGAAATCTGTGTTGTGGAATTTTTTTTTTATTCAAGATGGTGTCCAAGATGGCTGCCAAATGAACAAATTTTGCAACAAATCATTTTGATTCTCTAATTAGGCGCTGAAATGCCAGAATAGCCAACTCAGTATATTTAATTACTGTTTTTGGAGACTTGATAAAAATATTGCCATGTGAATCTAAAATGGCCACCAAAATGACGATCGTTATGACAGGAGTGATTCTTGATGCACGGAGTCTTCATCCCCAGTTTTTTTCAGTTCAAACTCAACAGCCTAAGGATGTTTCCAGATCACTACTTTTAGATGACCACTTGGGCTTTGAACTTATGCTTCTTGCTCTGTTGGTGGAAGCTTTTGTAGTTCTATTCCTGTGTTGTTCAATGAAACCATTTCCATGAACATGGTAGGCATGGATTCTCCTGCCTAAATCATAAGGAATTATTTCTTTCTCTCTTGTTCATCCTGCTCTGATGAGATCTGCTTCAGTTCGTAAGCCTCTAACTTTATATACTCTCCCAAAAAAGAAAGTGTGCATGCTAAAAAATAACACTAAAAAAAGATATATATCATTTTCATTCATGGAAATTTTATTCTATCACAGATGAATCAATTTGTGATCAACACGAGAAATTTCATTACGCTACCACGAATACTCTTGCTGCCATGGAGAGTCAAAGACACTAAGGGTCAAACACAAAAGTCACACACTCAATATCTGGTATGACCTCCATCTGCATCGACTACTGCTGTGCATCTACGCCTCATGGAAGTGAACAAGTTAGCATGGAAGTGTTGTGGGATGTTGTTCCATATTCTGATAAGCTGTCTTTGGAGTTCCACAAGCGTTGACGGTGCATGGGGAAGCCGGCGTAGCTGACGTTTCATTTCGTCCCATACGTGCTCAATGGGTGAGATATCGGGCGAATTTGCAGGCCAGGGAAGAACATCCACTTGTTGTTGCTGCAGATACTGTTGAACAACACGAGCTGCATGGGGTCCGGCATTGTCCTGCTGTAGAATGATGCCGGGGCCGTGACGTTGCAGAAATGGGACAACAACAGGTGTAAGCCCTTCATCACGATATCTGGCTGCATTGAGATTGCCATCAATAATGACCAGCTCAATTCTGTTACGGGCAGTGATGCCACCCCACACCATGAGAGACCCTCCCCCCATAACGGTTTCGCTCCACGACACATGGATCTGCATAGCGTTCGTTACGACGTCTGTACACTCTCTGGCACTCTCTGGCAGCCATCTGATGATGAAAGATGGAAACGACATTCATCTGAATAAAACACGTCGCCACCAGTGTAAGGGATGCCTGAGATGTTGTCTACACCACTGCAGTCGAGCATGACGATGACGTAACGTCAAAATCGGACGAATTGCAGGTCTTCGAGGACGTAAGCTGTATTCTCTCAGCCGGTTGATTACTGTTTGAGGATGTATCCGTCTCAGGTTAGGGATGTTCCTGGCTGTCGTCATTGCCGTTTGTTGCCGGTTCCGGAGATGGACGACACGGATATACCGATCTTGTGCAGGGGTGGTAACTCGGGGTCTCCCGGAGCGGGGTCGGTCTCGAACTTCATCATGTTGTGCATGTCGATGGACTAGCCTGTCTACAGTGTTACGGTGGCAGTTCAAATGCTGGGCAACCTCTCTGTGTGTTCTGCCAGCTCTAATCATACCCAGGGCAAGGAGACGTTGATTCATTGTCAATCTTGGCATGCTAATGTGGAGTCGTTTTAACAGCAGCGCAAGTTTGAATGTGAACGATAGGAAGGCCTTACTTTAGTGTTTAATTACCCAAGGATTCACACTGCTGCATGAATTTTCAGACTCTCCACGTGCAAAACATGCCTTTTCACAAACGTGCAGCACGTCATTTAACGTTAATGCAATTTTAACGGGGAAAGCTGTTTTTGTGTTCAATATAACTTATTCATGAACAGGTTAACACTCTTTACACCTACGAAATTATTTTTTGGGTGTTTGATCAATTTCTGCAATGCACACTTTCTTTTTTGGGCGAGTATATAATCAGATTAGTTTTTGCCTGCTCATGTGTTGTGGGTGTTGTGTTGCTTCCACTCTTGGCTTGAATGAACAGCACTACTGTACAAACAACCCATTAAAAAACCATTAAAACCCCATTATTTCAACCAAATCCGTTATTTTTACCCATTAATTCTTGTAACAAAAGAAGTATGGGTTGATGGCTAACCCATTAAAATACCTCACTTTAATGGCCAATGTCATGTTTAAGCATAAAAAATGCCATTAAAATGTGTTTTATGTTTTTCATGCACATTAACACACGTTAAAAGTTGTAATGACTTTGTTTAATGGCCATGATTTCAAGAAAAATAATGTCCATTAAAAGAAAGTGCAATAAAGTATTGCCCATCAGAGTGCCCAACCAAACAATAATGGACATTAAATAAAATAATTGACAATAGTAGCCTAAAACTAAATTAATGGGCATTAAACCATCGAAAATGAAGAAAAATGGTTAAGAAGAGGTTTAATGGCCTTTAAGTGTATCAAATACAAATAGAAAAAATGTACAACAAATCTTGGACTTTAGAACTGTTTATTATGAAGTGATATTACAGTTAGGACTAGCTATGTAGCTAGCTAACATATAAATGTTTGTTGTCATATATTTAACAATAATATACCGAAAATTGAGTAATAAATGTACAGGGGTGATTCTGAGTGTCTTTGGGACCCATTCACAATTGCTCAGAGACATGATTTTTCCCAATCATCAACTATAAATTTCCCAATCATCAACTATAAATTTCCCAATTCATTTCTCTTTTAGATTGACTAATGCATCTTTTTCTTCTTAAGTGATAATTGTCAGAGATAGGGCAGATTCTGTTACTTTATAATGTTTATTGATTATTAGCCCCCCCACCCCCACAAACAAAGTTTGGCGGGTATATAGGAATCACCCTGTCCATCCGTCCGTCCATCCATCTGTCTGTCCATCCTTGTAAGCACAACTCCTCCTAAACCGTTTGAAGAATTTTCATGAAACTTTACACAATGGAAGAACTCCATATGAAGATGTGCATGAAGCAATATAATTCCGTTCTGACATTTCCAAGGTGAGATAATCTAACTTACACATATTAATGTACCAAAAAGGCTACAACTGAGGCACGGGGGGGGGGATCACTTTGTGAGCTTGACAAATTTTTAGTCGAGTTGTGATGAAGTCAAACTCAACTTATAGTTTGGTGAATGGCGGGCAGGCAGACGGGCGTAAACAATTGGTTTCTGGATGATAACTTGATAATAGTTCGACCCACATTCATGAAACTTAATAGGTAGGTTGGCATCGTTGAGGGGAAGAACCCTATTTATTTTGGACTTGCTTGGTCAAAGGTCAAGGTCACAGAGTCCATCAAAATAGTAAATTGTAAACAATTGGTTTCTGGATGATAACTTGACTTTGGTTCAGCCCACATTCATGAAACTTCAGATGTAGGTTGGCCCTCATGAGAGGAAGAACCCTATTTATTTTGGACTCACTAGGTGAAAGGTCAAGGTCACAATGACCCTGAACATAGTAAATCAAAACAATCGGTTCCCGGATGATAACTTGATAATGGTTCGATCCACGTTCATGAATCTTCATAGGTAGGTTGGAATCAGTGAGAAGAAGAACCCTATTTATTTTGGACTCACTGGGTTAAAGGTCAAGATCACAGTGACCTTCAACAGTAAATCGTAAACCGTTGGCTTCCAGATAATAACTTGATAATGGTTTGACCCACATTTATGAAACGTCATAGGTAGGTTGACCTAGGTGAGTGGAAGACCCCTATTTATTTTGGACTCGCTAGGTCAAAGGTCTAGGTCACAGTGACCTTCAACATAATAAATCGTAAACAATTTGTTTCCAGCTGATAATTTGACAATGGTTCCACCCACGTTCATGAAACTTCATAGGTAGGTTGGCATTCGTGCAAGAAGGAGCCCTATTTTGGAATCACTAGGTCAAAGGTCAAGGTCACATTGACTCTTCACATAGTTAGTAAATTGTAAACAATTGGTTTCCGGACAATAAGTTGATAATGATTAAACCCACTTTTGTGCTGTCACGACTTGACATTGTATCAGTGATCCTATTGGCATTTTTCCCAATGAAATGGGACCTGGACCCTTTCCCAATGAAACTGGAACAAACCCTGATATAGTTCAGTATGCACTTATTGCCACCTGCAGTTTAGCATATACGTTACATGTAATTGTAAATCAATATCCAACAACCACTTTATTTCTTTGTATTCTGTTGTCCCTTTAAATATTTAGGATACCTCTGGGCCAACCTGTCAATGCTTCAGTATCGTATATAATAGTAGCATTCAAAGAAAATGGTTATTTCGTACTAATTTTCATTTGGCAAGTAAAGGCAGTTTGCTGAAAACAAAGTAGTAAGAAATTACAAAGCAAACTCGAGAAACACAATTTACTGCACCAGTAAATTCGAGTCTGTGTGAAGTTGGTGAAAGCATTAGAACTACCTTATACAGAGAAAAAGAATTTATGGGGACTTATTTTCTGAACTAAAATATCTTTAAAGAATTCAGCAGTAGGTTTTTGTAAACAGCGTTTAAAGATTTTCATACAGGATTCAGATAAATTTTTCAAGAAACTGGAAATAACTTCTGTGCATAGCATTGAATGTGTTATATAAAGGAATCAGCAATGGATATCTTTGATTAATTTTTGTGTAAAAATGAATGTATGAACTTCGGGAATGCATTAGGGGTAGAGATGGGCGGTTTTCAAATTTCATGTCGGTTCCGGTTTCTGTTTCATTGAAAGAGTCTGGGGTTTTCAGTTTTGGTTTCGGTTTTCATTGTACAACCATAACAATGCATTGCATTTGCATATAGGAAGATGTAATTGGCACCAGTCAGTGTCACAGGGGCTCCCTTTGGAAACTCACCTCTGTAATATACCGGTACTCTGATTTCCTTAGCATAATGTGTTTGTAGAAATTATCTCAAGAGTTTAAGGTTTGAGAAAAATGATTTTTGCCTGGAGTCTGTTGCAAAATTACCCCCCCCCCCCCCCCCCCCCCCCTCTCCAAATATCTGTGTTTAGGGTAACCCCACAGACTAAAAAGTATGCCGACCATAAAAATTTTATTGAGTGAAAGTTGCTCATAGAGGTCATTCTAACCCTAAATTTCCGTCCAGCTTCAACTGTGATTTTAACGCTGGCTTTGGAATTCAAGCTTTCAAAATTATGTGTCAGATTAGCTATATTTGTCATTATAAATGTGAAACAAGTGAAAGTTCCAGTTCTGCAAAGCAAATCGCATTAGATAAACAGATGAACTTGTGAAACTTGATGCGTATGAAGAAATTTTGTCACCTATTATCATGGTAAATGCCACTGTCGAGCGCAATACCAATTACTGCAGCTTTTCTGAAAAAGAATTAGCACAACTCTGAAGTTTGAAAACAAGGTTAACTTTAGGTTGTTTCTCTCTTTTTTCTGAGAAGTGAAGACCTGATTAGAATTTTTCAACATTGAAGTTGAAAACCGCGATGACGAGTTTTCTGTAATTGTTTCGATTCCAGTTTCGGTTTTGATAACAAAACTTAAACCAAACCGAATTTTCGGTTAACTGCCAACTCTAATTGGGGGGGGTGGGGGGGGGGGGTCAAAAAATGTGATTACAGCAATTCTGAAAAATGAACTCAATGACCCCTGGATGACCCCCATGATCATGTTCTATAATTTGAACCTCCAGTGAGTTTCGACTCATTTAGTGTTGGTCCCAGGTACAGTCCTGATAATAAACTAGCGCGCCCTCTGCAAAAGATATGCCGACGGAAATTGTCCCTCCCTTGTCAATTGTCGAGGGTCATTGCATTCAGATGCCGAAAGCATTGAGGGGACCTGGAGGGGAGGGGAGATCTCTCCCACAGAGAAAAAAACAGAAAACCTGCTATAAAATGAAGTCTTCTGGAGGCTTTTCGGATAGCAGAAATGTTCTCTTTTTGACAGCATGTTTCAAATTGCCCCCTAATCCCAGTTCATCAGCGGATATTTCATCGGTTTGTTTATAAATATGTTAATGATGTATTGACGGACTTCTCTAGTTTGCTTATACTCTATTCGAAAATGTACTATCCCTGATTGCTTATTGAGGCAATTCAAATTCAATTTAAAGAGTTTACCCATTTTTAGTGTATTCAAATTATTCTTCTAACTTTGGGGGAGCGGGGAGTCTCCATAGTATAAGTGTGTTTGATTATTAAATAAACTTTCGTTGAAATGACCAATGATAAAAATCTCCCCATTCAGCGTGAAATTGAAAATGACACATGGTTTTTGACAGAAATAAATATCGAATTACCAAAAATAATCACATACTTCACTTAAATGCAATATCCACGCATCTGCTGGCCATTGTCAGTAATTTCCATGTATACATAACACGTTAAATTATGGAATTAAAAAAAAACCCTGTTGTACATTACACTTGCACCAATGACATTTTCAAGACAGCAGGCCAAGATTTGGGGCGTTCGGTACCAATACACCAAACTGAACATATACTCATTAATATTCATTACCTGTCAACACCGAAGGTGAAGCATTATCAAATGCGGTTTTCTTTGCTGTACTGGAACTTGCCTCTTGCTCCTAATTTATACTTTTCGATATTTATACACATAATTTTGAAAGCTTCAACTCCAAAATCGGTTTCAAATTCACAGTTGAAGTTGGATGGAAATTTAGGGTTACAATGAATTAAATGAGCGACTTTTACTCGATAAAATTTTCAGGGTGGGCATACTTTTTTAAGGTTGGTCAGGTTTCCTGAATCACAGAGATTTTTTTTTTGGAGGGGGGGGGGGGGGGGGGGGGGGGGTGAGGGTCCTGACATTTTACAACATTACACCCTCGGCAGTTTGTTTGGCAATGATGTGCATTGCTACCATGGCATTTTTTGAATGAAAAAATGTATGTATGTACTTAGGGAATGTGCTAAGGGGTCCAAAAAATGGGATTTCCAGCAATTCTGGAAAATTCACTCAATAACCCATGAGTGACCTCCGTGACCTTGACCCATATTTTGAATCTTCATTAAGTTTCAGCTCATTTGGTGTTGGTCCCATGTTCATATGGCATACCATACTTGAGATATGAGCATTACCTACTTTCAAAAATACGGGTCATACCCACTTATGTGAGTGTAAAAATGCATGTATGAACTTTGGGAATGCATCAGGGATCAAAAATGTATGATTTCCGGCAATTCTGGAAAATGCACTCATTGACCGCTGGGTGACCTCTGTGACCTTGACCCATATTTTGAACCTCTTTTGAGTTTCTACTCATTTGCTGTTGGTCTCGGGACAATACATCATACCATGCTTGAGATATGAACGTGACCCACTTTCAAACTTGTTGGCCACGCCCACTTTTTTCGTGTAAAAATGCATGCATGAGCTTCGGAAATGCATTAGGGGTTCAATGTGATTTCCAGCAATTCTGAAAATGCACTCAATGACCCCTGGGGTGATCTCAGTAACCTTGACCCATATTTTGAATGCATGTCTACTTATATGTTGATAACTGCTACTGTTGTACCGTGTACTACTATGTCAACTGTTGCTGTTACATTATTTCATTATGTAATGTATACTATTTCCTTGAATAAATATTGTTTAAAATAAATATTTACCTAAAGACTTGGTTTGTACAAACTTAGATCTGACTTCCCTCAGAATGCTGTGTACCAAATATCAAAATATTTTAAAGAAATCCCCTCATTTTGAACCAAGTTAAAATTTTGGCTCCCATAGGGAGCCAAAATATTAACCCAGGCACTTGATTTGAACAAACTTGAATTCCCCCCCCCCCCCCCCCCCACCCCACACAGAAATGTTGTATACCAAATATGAAAGCATTCTAACTGGTGGATCTGAAGTATAAGATTTTAAAAGAAATTTCCTCATATTGCTCCAAGTTAAAATTTGGGCTACCATGGGAAGCCCAAATATTAGCCTAGGCACTTGATTTGAACAATCTGATTCTCACCACCCTAGGTTATTATTATTCCTCATATTGCCTAGATTATTATTATTTCCCATATTGCCTTAAGTTAAAACTCCGGCTCCGTATTGAGCCCAAAATATGACCCCACTCCTCCCTTCTCCCTTATGGATGATGTAAATCAAAACATCAAAAGATTTCTGATCAGAGGTTCTAGAGAATAAATCTTTAAAAACAATTTGCCCAATATGTTGACTTAGTATTTCTTTGATTCTACACCTCAAAAGGAAGCTCCATACCAAATATTATGTTATTGTACCCAAAAATGAGAGGAATTTAAATTTTAAAAAAACAAGGGGCCTTAATCGCTCACCTGATAAAGTGGTTCAAAGAAGATCACATTCATTTAGTCATGGTTCATTAACACAACAGAGGAATGAAGTCATGAAATTATTTATAACTCTAGTGTCATTGTCAGATGATTAGTATCATTGGTCTTCCTGATTGCTTCTAATTCTATCAATTGTAGACCAGCACTGCCAAACTTCCAAGAGTTATGTCACTGCAGTTTGAAATGCAAATTTTATGAAAAAAAACCACTTAGGAATGGACTTGAACAAACTTGGACCCCCACCCCTTACCTATCCCCCTCCCCTCAAAGAGAGCCCAAGTTTTAAGGCAGGGACTGAATCTGCTCTTCCCAGAGAGGAATGAATAAACTATTTGAAAGTGTATTTTATTATTCCTCCGAAAAAAATTCGGGGGAATCTAGCTGTGACGTCGTCCGTCTGTCTGTCCGGGCGTTGACGGAATTTCGTGTCCGCTCCATAACTTCTTACAGCCTTCAAGGATATTAATGATACTTGGTATTATTATTACCCACAACCAGAGGGTGTGTAGCGAATAAGGTTGGAATGGCTATCAAGGCTTTTTTCGGGGGAATCAGCCACCCTTTGGTGGCCATCCTCTAGTTTTTATTATTATATAATATGTGTATGTGTATAAATAAATATGAATATACAGCAGTAAACAAAGACAGAAAAAAAGAAGAAAGAAAGAAATAGAAATATTGTTGATTCCCTTTTGCATTCTGTGTCTCTCTTGTTTTGAATCAAATTAATATTCAAAGCCAAAGGCCGCTTGGGTGCTGTTCTGATTAGGATGTGTTAAAATAATAATAATTATAATAAAATAATAATAATCATCATCATCTCTCCGCCTTCTGTACTGCAGCTTAGGAACGTGTTTCATTTGATCCATGCTGGTTCACACAAGAGGTAGGGGAAACGCTGCATCAGCGACTCAGGCCACAAACAGTGCAACCGTGACTATCATCATGACTGTGCAACCTGTGTACTGAGGCGCTGACACAACGATACCTTGATAATGCATCCATTCCATTTTTTTTATCATTCGATTCTACTGGTCCAAAGGATGCTTCATACCAAATAACAGTTCTCTGTTCCGTGTTGTTTGGGAAATATGGGCGTTTGAAAATATTTTCTATTTTTAGCTCCTAGTAAATGTTTTTTAGCATGAATCAAGTACTTGTGACCCAATAATACCACATACTGAATTTCGTTCAACTCGGACCATCGGTTCAGAAATAGAAATTTTGGGTGGGACCCCACCCATTACGAAGGCAAATATTCACAAACTTCGTTTGAACAAACTTGATTCTACACCTCAGAAGGAAGCTACATACCATATATGAAGTCATTGTACCCCTTCATGAGAAGATTTTTTTAGAATTTTGGAGCATTTTCCCCCACTCCCTCCCAAAAGAGCATGGGAGCTTTATTTGAACAAATTTGAATTGACATATGATAAGGACCATGCATATCAAATTTGGTTCAATTTGGCCCAGGGGTTTAAGAGGAGAAGTCGTTAATGTAAAGTTCAGTATGGACTGATGGACGGAAAGTAATCACTTTCAGTCATGTGAGCTAAAAATTAGCATTTCCCCCATTCCCTCCCTTTCAATCAGGTGAGCTAACAACTGGCCGAAGGCACGAGCATCCTAGAGAGGCCAGGGGCATGTCACACCCTCCCCCCTCAAAAACGTTTAAATTTAGTATCAAATGGAGCCCTCTGGTGGCGTTTAGGAGATTTATTTGCATTTTCCGTTATTGAAAAAAATGTAAAAGGAGGTTCAATTTGCAGCCCCACATACACCCCCCTTTCCAGCGATGCCTGCGCCAGTCTTTCTTAAAGGTGAATATAACGACTTTTCACCCAAAATACAATGCTCACAAGGAATTGTCATGTTAAGCCACATTTCCTACCAAGTAAGGTAGTGAATGCATTGCCTGAGTGTAATGGGGCTGGGGGTCTAGGGCTCTAGGTCCTACAAAATTTGCTCCCACCCCCACGAAATGGGCCAATTCAAGTGTCAAGTAACAGAGTGTCAATAAAAGAAACCATAATAATTCAGATTTTGCGCAGTGATGCTTGCATCAATAATTTCTTGTTTCTCTTGAAAAAATGTTTTGTGGCAGCATGTATAAGTCTCGATTAGAAGCAGTCTGGCGGTAAACAACAATTAGACTGAAACACATTTCAACATATGCATTCCAAAATGTCTTGATAATTTTGTTTGCTGACACAGTGATCTATTTGAATCACTATGACTGACAAATAATGAGAAATAATTTTTAAAAAAGGTCACCAGAAAGATTATGTCGCGTGCGTGCGTGACGAGTTGAAAATGGAAACAAAGTAGACATTTACTTTTGAAAGATAGTCGATGCTTCAAATAAACCAGAAATAAACATACTGTTATTCTCTTCCACATGGTATGGGCATATCACTGATTATTTCAAATGACGGTTGCCAAAAAAAATTCCGATCTATGTATTGTTGACTGAACATCCGAAACGAACCTTGAATGGTGCGCGATTTGCCAAAGTATGTTATGTTTGCCAGTTTTGCCTTTTGGTTACGGGATGTTTTGTCCCATAGGCAGTTCTGCCTGAAATCGAAACCGGGATGTTTTGTGCCAATTATAATAGGTTTAATTCCCAAGTTGTAATTCCTCATTTGGAATTGTTTTATTGTTTATTTATTGATACTTATATGTATGTTGCTATTTTTTAGCAAAATTACATTAAATGAGATGGGACCTACAGAGAAATTCATTTTGTGTCCCTTCACATTTTTCAACTTCAAAAGCTCCTCTGTTGAGTAATTATACCCCCACTTTCGAAGAAAATGGGGGGTTTACTGGATTACATGCGTCCGTCCTTCCGTGTGTGAGTCCGTCCGAGAATATTCATAACTTTCATATTTTTTTTTTATTACTTGTTTTATTCATTTTTGCTTTATTGGTCCAGCACTGCAGTGGGGGTATGAATTGCCTTCAGCAATAGCTATTGTTTATATTGCTTAGGATTTTATTTATCTATCTACCTCTACTCACTTCTGCTTTTCCTCAGCTAAGTAGTTATTGATTGTACGAAATTCTTCAAATTACTACTGCTGCACACAGTAGTCATGAATCGATTGTAGAAAGAGTGCAAGAAAATAATTTTTAAAATTTCTTCTGTGTGCGGTCTTGGCTTTTGGTCACGATTGGTCAACTGTGATGGCTACAGAGGCCCTAAGCCCAAAAACCTTCAGCATAGTCTATAGGTCATATTTATGAAGGGATTTCATTGTAAATTGGTAGGACGACTCCAAATAATGTCTAGTTGAGAATGTCCCCTTTTGGTCGCATTCATTCTACCGTGATTGCTGCCCAAGCCCAAAACCCGAAAACCTTTAGCATAGTCTATAGGTTTTATTTATGGATGGATTTCATTGTAACTTTGTAGGTTGACTCCATATAATGTCTAGATGATAACGTCCGCTTTTGGTCATGATTGGTCTGTTGTGACGGCTTCAGGGGCCATTAGCACAGTCTACAGGTCGTATTTATGAAGGGATTTCATTGTAACTTGATAGGATGACTCATTTGAAATAAATTAACTGTGAGTGCCACATACGTTTACTGTGAGGGCCACATTAACCCACCCCTCAATTTTTAGTACAGTCTACACCTCATATTATTGTAACTTGGTAGGATGACTCAGGATAATGTCCCCTTTTGGTCACGATCATTCAACTATGACGGCTGCCAGAGCCTAAAACCCGAAAAATTTTCGCACAGCCTACAGGTCACATTTATGAAGGGATTTCATTGTAACTTAGTAGGATGACTCAGTATACTGTCTAGATGAGGACGTCCCCTTTTGGTTGCGATTGGTCAACCGTGGTGGCTACACAGACCCGAAGCCCAAAAAACCTTTAGCACAGTCTACAGGCCATATTTATGAAGGGATTTCATTGTAACTTGATAGGATGACTCGTTTTGGAATAAATTAACTGTGAGGGCCACATACATTAACTGTGAGGGCCATATTAACCCACCCCTCAATTCTTTAGTACAGTCTACACCTCATATTATTTTTATTGAAAATTCAGCATACAGGGAACAGAAATTAACATATTTCCAATTATCACAATTCTTGTCTTATTTCATAATCCTTTCATAAGGTATCGCGGAACTAAATATTGAAATTAGAGTGAACCGCCGTGAAATGTTGCACTCGGAAATGATGCAATCTCTAAAAATAAACAACCTTGGGAAAATCCATTGTTTCAATAAACGTTTAAAACATTCTACTGACATCTTGCATTGTTGAATATTCCTGATAAAAAAGAGGGTGATTTGATGACTTTTGGTCCTAAAAAATACAATTTTTTTTCTTCTCTCTTATTTGTTGCATGACCCCCTGTTTTCAGATCAGAAAAAGTTGTCTGAAGGGCTATACTTGACAGAGATATTTGAATGCCAAAATTAAAGTGATGCGATCATATTTTTTTCTGTTTGAATGTTATAATGGTCGCCTATGGGAAAATATTTAGTTCTGTGATACCAATAAGAAAAATAATTTTTTTGGCTTCCAAACCAGATTCAATTATTATTTTGGAGGATTATTTCACTTTTAAATATTTATTTGGGGACCACATACCTTACCAAACTATTTTATTGTTTTGAAAAGTTACATTTTTGTCACAGTCAGCAATAAAAGCTATATATTTCCAAAACTAAGGCTGTTCATGCAAGCAAATTCACATCTTGAGCAAGTGTATTCCCCAGGAGCACACTGTAGCCTCTGGCAGCTGCTAACTCACAGCCTATATAACCCTATTAACATATTTATTTAAACCATGATTTCCCCTCATATGACTAGGGGCAGGGAGGATTCCAAATCGTGCAACCCTCTCCCAAATCACCATTCAAACACAGACAGAAAACCTACACTGCCCTTCTATTCACTAGTATTTAGAAGTTTTTCTCTTCTATATTATGCTCTTCAAAATGTTGGAAAACAATTCCTTCATTGAAAGAGTATCCAGGAACACATATTTGGATCGGGGGTGGGGCTACAGTGGAAAATAACATAATAAAATTACAAAAGTGAGTGAATGGCATTTGTGCATAGCTACCAATATAGTTGTCTAGTACTAGTGCTGTCATGGTTCCCATGATACAGCATAAATTTACAGTGACAGTTGTGAAATATTGCTCTTTCCCTGAACCAAGTCCTCCCTCCCACACATATTTTACCCTTTTGCTGATGATAAACATTTGGAAAGACTGAACAGCATGTTTTTAGAGACTGAAATTAGTATCACACACTTTCAGTTTCTTATGATTTACTTTGGGGCTTCAGCACTCATGGTCCACTGAGTTATTTTTCAATTTAACAACCTTGCCCTGGCTCTTCCACTATATTTTTCATTGTTTGTCATTCAGTACTCATGTAGACCTCCTACATGTGTGACTGCAAGCCTATCTGTCTGTCTGTGTGTCTGTCTCTTCATCAGACATGGTGGTTCTTTGCTTTTCACTTGCCTGGGTCTACATTTTCAATAATTGGCAGCTGACTAACTTCCCCCCCCCCCCCCCCCCCCCCCCCCCCCCACACACACACACACACAAGTATATTAAACATCATCAAATGCCACTATATTCTTGAAGCAAATGTCTGATTCATCTTCTTTGGAAACATGTTTTCAACAATTTCATGCTTTTTGCCAGAATGGGTGTCTGTGGGGATTAAAACAAAGGTTATGAAAGTGCACTTATGGGAACTTGCAGCATAAGCATAGCACTATAGAATCAATATTTGATGGTTTTAGGCATCTTACCAGTGTTTTGAGATATAACAGTAGCAGGTACTGGCCATTCTTTTGGAAAAAACACTGTTTTATGTTTTGTCAGTGCCATACCAATCAATGAATCTATGTGCCTTCACTGAGAAAACTGGGGCTTTTCGTTTACTAAAATTGCAAAATATTCATGAAACACAATGTGAAATGTCTTCAGAAGCCAGACTGTGATTTAAAAACTATTACAGATGGGAAAGTTCATATCACAGGAGGTTTGTTTTGGGTCAATATCAATTAAATTATGAATTATATCATAGATTTTGATGAAAAGGGGCACACCCGGGGGTCCTATTCAGGGCAAAATTTTACTACATCAGATGGTAGAATAAAATTTAACATCAGTTGTTAGGATAAACTGGTAGAGTCCTTTCATACTGGTGAAATATATAGCTGCATCCCCAATTTTGGAAACAAAACTGACATCCATATTGTTCCATGGGGGTTGGGACACTGTTTTGCTTACAGTATGGTTAAATGAGACAGATTTTTTCTAAAAATATTTTGTGCTGATGCAGATTTTAGTTTTATTTTGGGATCAAGGTAGTTTTTTAAAGAAAGCTGTAAATTCTCATCCTTCTCAGTTAATTTATAAAGTAACAGGATAGAAAAATCTTTTGGAGGCAATACCAGTTTTCAAGCCCACTTGACAAAGTTTGGACACTTTTCCTTAAAAGAGCACATTTTCCATGTTTTTGACTCGGCCAAAGCCAAAAGTTAGATTCTAATGCAGAAATGACTCTTTTAACCCATACAAGTGGTAAAATGTCTCTTTGGTGGGGTTAGGGATGATTATAGGTATCGCGGAACTAAATATTGAAATTAGAGTGAACCGCCTTAAAATGTTACACTCGGAAATGATGCAATCTCTAAAAATAAGCAGCCTTGGGAAAATCCATTGTTTCAATAAACGTTTGAAACATTCTATTGACATCTTGCATTATTGTTGAATATTCCTGCTAAAAAAGAGGGTGATTTGATTACTTTTGGACCTAAAAAATACAATTTACTTTTTGTGTGTTTTTGTGGGGAATTCCCTGAAAAATATGTGCACGTGACTGGTACTTCCCTTTGTGTCAGTGTTTCTCTCTTATTTGTTGCATAACCCCCTGTTTTCAGATCAGAATAAGTTGTCCGAATGGGTAATCTTGACAGAGATATTTGAATGCCAAAGTTAAAGTGATGCGATCATATTTTTTTCCGCCTGAATGTTATAATGGTTGCCTATGGGAAAATATATAGTTCTGTGATACCATAAACATTGAACATTATCCTTTTCATCAAACTCAACACACACAGACAAGTTAAGCTACATTGTCATTGACACTTTCATTAAAAATCGTCTTGAGATCCACCTGTCACAATACTTTCAATGTTTGGTATACAACATCTCTAGGAGAGTCAGATTCAAATTTGTTCAAATCGAATCCCTGGGTTAATATTTAGGCTTCCTACAGGACCTCAAATTGTAACTTAGTGCAATATGAGGGAGTTTGTTTAAAAATCTTATTCAGGTTCACCAGTTAGAATGCTTTCATATTTGGTATACATCTCTAAGGGTGTCAGATTCAAGTTTGTTCAAATTAATTTTTGGGCTCCATATGCAGGCCTGCACAAATTGAAAATTGAGGCGAACCTATTTATGGGTTACCCTATTTTTTTTAAGGTAACCCTTTTGAATTAAGGTAACCCTACATATTGGGCACTGTAGATTGGTCAGCTTTCCATCCACGTCGACCTCGTAGCTGAAATCACTCGCGTTTAGCCATTTTTTTTGGTAAGCTTTTTCACTTGATTTGCTTTGGTTTTGGATAACATGGTTTATCAACAATTGTAAAATGAAAGAGGTTGATTTAAGATTACATCGGTGCCCTCAGGCTAACTTCAGTCAGCTGTTTTGCTGTTCAGTTTGTTTACAGACCTGAAGCGCCACCACAAGACGATTTGATCATGACTGATACGTTTGTAAAACGTGTGTGGAAATCTCCAGCTGATGTTTGGGATCATATGTGTGACGTATTTACTATTGATAGATTACTCGTATAATAAATAATTTTTAAAAATCAGGGACTGCTACTGAGTTCAAAATGAAAAGTTATCTCTTTTCAGCTGAAAGTAATTATTCTTTTAAATAAATATATTTACAACATGACTTCAGTAACCAGAAATCATCACTTGCACCATTTTATTTTGATAACGTTATCAATTAGCTTCGCCCACTGTTTAGGAAGAATCATTATCGCCATGCATGATCATATGGAGATCTGGAAGGTAAGTTGTGACAAAAATATGTGATGAATGTGCAGTTTCTAGTTATTTATTATACAAGTACTCTATCAATAGTAAGTATGTCACACATATGATCCCAAACATCAGCTGGGGATTTCCACACACTTTTTACAATCGTATTTTTGCAAGAAATTAAATTAGAGGCAAGCGGTCTCCATGCATAACCCTTTGCCTAACACGAAAGGCAGACATTTCCAAAAAAATTCTTGAATAACTCATTTTTTACATTTTTTTTGTCTCAAAAACATAGGTTATGACTCCTAATTGGAACCTGCACATCAAGCTCATTCCAAAGAGGAAGAGGGGTTATAAGCTATGTTTTTGAGACAAAAAAAGAAAATTAATTTGCGATTTTTGTGAATAGCACTGGCCAGTTTTGGTTGTTACATTGGGTAAAGGGTTAACATAAGAAATGCCGACCTCCTTTCAAGTTTTGTCTTCAGTCAGATACGTCAGAAACATAGCTGAAAATTTGGTTGAATGGAAAAGCGCTTGCCATAAAAAAATTAGGACAACCTTTAGGTGAACGAAACTATTGTTCGCCCAATTTGTGCAGGCCTGCTAAGGGAGCCTGAATTTTAACTTGGTGCAATATGAGGGAATTTCTTTAAAAAAGGACTTCTAATTCAACAGTCAGAAACCTTTCATATTTGGTATACCTCAGCTCTCAGTGAGGGGGGGGGGGGGGGTGGTGGCAGATTCATGTTTGTTCAAATCAAGTGCCTGGGTTAATATTTGGGCACTGTAAGGGAGCCCAAATTTTAACTTGGTGCAATATAAGGAAATATCTTTAAAAATTTTCTTCAGATCCACCAGTCAAAAACTTTTGATATTTGGTACACAGCATCCTCAGGGGGTCAGATCTAAGGTTGTTCAAAGTCTCTGGGTTAATATTTTGGCTCCCTGTTGGAGCCTGAATTTTAACTAAGTCCAATATGAGGAATAGTTTTTAAAAATCTGCTTCTTGAGATACAATCAGAATCTTTTGGTATTTGGTATATAGCATTATTCGAGGGTTCAGATTCAATTTGTTCAAGTACTGTCCATGGGTTGATATTTGTGTTCCCCTGGGGGGTGGGGGCAGAATTTAACAATGCAAATTTAGTAATATTTTTAAAAGTTTCTTCTCCAGAACCACTAGCGGAACCTTTGGGTATTTGGTATACAACATCCTTCAAGTTTGTTCATGTCAAGTTGATATTTTGACTCCCTAGTTTTCCAAATCTGGGCCATATTTCTATGGTAGCATCCCAATATTAGAAAAAGTCATCTGGCATGGACTGCAGAGTTATAAATAATTAACTAACCTCATTCCTCTATTGTGTTAACTAGCCATAGATGGTATTTAAATCATTCTTTAAACAACTTTGGTCAGTTGAGCGCCTCACAGGGCCTCTTGTGTTGCTATTGTAAGCATGCAAATGGTGCTATTATGAACATGCAAACAATCAAATTTACAAATGGGCGTAATATGCCACGACTGGCAGTGCTCTTCTTTGTATTCTAAATGACATAGCAAATTACCTGCAGGTAAATTACTATGTCATTCAGAATACCAGCAAAAATAATTTGACTGTTTATACTCCAAATTAAAAATTCGCAATTGTGTGTGAAATATGTGTAAAAGTTTTATAGTATTGGGTTCAGGTCTCATCGACCCAGAATTTGTAATTGTCGAGTCATTTGTATGAAAGTTCACATAAGTGGTAAAAGCAAAAGTGAATGTGTGCTATGTGACATCCTATTTTTTACCATATCTCTGTTCATCTGAAAAATGGACAAAGTGAAGATGTGTTGTGCAGGTACAATTTGCGACAAATCCCCTTTTGAAGACAAAAATCTGGGGGGAAAACATCCTAAAAAATAAAATTAATTATGAAACAGGGTGGGATGGCAGTAGGTGCTCACTGTTTTTGCTTGTTTATATAGTTCAGATTTTATGTGAAGTGTTCTCATTGGCGTTAAATAAAAATGTTACTTGCAATTATGAAATATGTTTTTTTTTCAATTATTAGCACACTGAAGAAAATTAGATATCACCCCTTGGTTCCCTTCCTTGACTACCCCCCTCCCACCTTCCCCCGCCTCCCCCCACTTCTGGAAGCTTTGTGTAGAGTTTGGCCACAGGTCTTAAATATACATAGAATTTGATGGCCATTAAAATCTATTAGAAACTTAATGCCCATTAATAAATTTGATGGGCATTAAAATCTAGTAATTTAATGTTGATGGCAATTAAGATGACTGAATTGAAACCCATTAAATGAAAAAGGTTTAATCAGCATTAAAACATGGCAATGGGGGTATTTTTCCTCAAAAAAAATGCCAATTAAAGGCCATTAAACTTTGCATGGCGCTAAATTCTTTAATGGTCATTGAACTGATTTTTAGCTCACCGAAGGGAGCTAAACTTATCACTTGCCGTCCGTCGTCGTCGTCCGTCTGGCGTCGTGAACATTTTTCAAACGACTTTTCCTCTGAAACCATTTGGTTGATTTGCTCGAAACTTGGTATGGATGTTCATTGCCATATGTCAATTCAAGTTTGTTCAAATGAAATGGACATGCCCACTTGGGGCTCCATAGGGGGCATAACTCCGATAGCACCCTATGTATATTAGAGAAATTACTAAAAAATCTTTTTCTCTTCTTCACAAGTGGGCAGAATCATTTGATATTTGGTATACCGCATTATGGGGTGGATCTGATTCAAGTTTGTTCAAATCGGCCCCCTGGATTCATATTTGGGCTCACTTTAGAAGCCCAAATTCGAACTTAGTGCATTTCAGACAAATTTCTTTAAAAATCTTCTTCTCCAGATCCAGCAGGCAGAATCTTTTGATATTTGGTATACAACATTTTGGGGGTGGATCTGATTCAAGTTTGTTCAAATCGGCCCCCTGGATTCTCATTTGGGCTCAGTGTAGAAGCCCGAATTCGAACTAAGTGCATTTCGGGCAAATTTCTTAAAAAATCTTCTCCAGATCCAGCAGGCAGAATGTTTTGCTATTTGGTATACAACATTGTGGGGTGGATCTGTTTCAAGTTTGTTCAAATCGGCCCCCTGTATTCATATTTGGGCTCACTATAGAAGCTCAAATTCGAACTTAGTGCACTTCAGGCAACTTTCTTAAAAAATCTTCTCCAGACCCAGCAGGCAGGATCTTTTGATATTTGGTATGCAGCATTGTGGGGTGGATCTGATTCAAGTTTGTTCAAATCGGCCCCCTGGGTTCATATTTGTGCTCAGTATAGGAGCCCAAATTTGAACTTCGTGCATTTCAGGCAAATTTCTTTAAAAATCTTCTTCTCAAGATCTAGCAGGCAGAATCTTTTTATATTGGGTATGCAGTATGCTTAGGGGGGTGAGATTCAGGTTTGTTCAAGCCAAGTCCCTGGGTTCATATTTGGGCTCACTGTGGTAGCCCGAATTATAACTTGGTTCAAAATGAGGAATTTTCTTTAAAAATCTTCTTCTTCAGATCCAACAGTCGGAATGTTTTGATATTTGGTATGCAGCATCCTTAGGGGGTGAGATTCAAGTTTGTTCAAGCCATATTTGGGTTCACTGTGGGAGCCTGAATGATAACTTAGTTCAAAATGAGGAGTTTTCTTTAAAAATCTTCTTAAGATCCAGCAGTCGGAATGTTTTGATATTTGGTATCAGCATCCTTAAGGGGTTGAGATTCAAGTTTGTTCAAGCCATGTCCCTAGGTCCATATTTCAGCTCACTGTGGAAGCTTGAATTGTAACTTAGTTCAAAATGAGGAATTTTCTTTAAAAATCTTTTGCTTCAGATCCAGCAGATGAATGCTTTTGATATTTGGTATGCTGCATCCTTAATGGGGTAAGATTCAAGTTTGTTCAAGCCATGTCCCTAGTTCCATAAAATTTGTCTCTCATAACTTCATTCCTTTGTAGTGTTGATGAACCGTGTCTAACTGAATGTGACCCCAAATACTTCTTTGAACCACTTTGGCCGGTGAGCGATTAAGGCTCCTTGGGGCCTCTTGTTCTACTAATTTGATGCCCATGATTTGTACCCATTAAAATAAATGCCCATTTAATGGCCATTAGTTCTCATCCCATTTTAATGTCCATTATAATGTACAGCAGTACCCATTAACATCTAATGCCCATTAAGTTTTCTGTGGAAAAATTTTTTTCACCTTAATTTGGTCTTCTTCATGGCCATTACATTTTGCCTTGCCCATGAGAATATTGCCAATGAAAATGATGTTCATGGGCATTAAAATCTTTAATGCCCATCACCCATTGTAATGGACATTAATCATATAATTTTAATGGTTATTATTGTTTAATTTAATGCCCATGAAGACGACCAAATTAAGGGGTATTTTTAATGGCCATATTTGCAGGAGGTGAGAAGTTTTGCATGCTCTGGTCTTCTAACAAGATTGGCAGTTTTATACTTCTTGATACCTTTGTGTGATCTGCATTATTCAGTCTTGAACTATATATCGTATGCAGCACAATCCCAATGATACATTACAAGCTCTTACAGGGTCTGTCCCACTCACTAAGACTTGAAGGCAGGTGAAACATGTCCTTCACAGGGAAGCTCTCCTTGACAAGTTGAAGTTTCACAAAAATATCATATAGAGATGTTGCCAGTGCACATGTGTCAGGAATAGATATGGAAAGATTTGTTTTATTTTATTTTTTGGCTGTTATGAGCAAGGTTCTATGAAAGACCATGAACACGGCAGGAGAGTTGGTAAGGTACATGCTGAGTAAGTGATGGAGGCACACTCTAGTCAAGTGGCTTTCCTCTCAAATGGGAGGAATAAAGATCAGCAACTGCTCATCAAACTTCTCTGTTAGTTGTTGAGAGCTGATGGCCATGTATGTCATATCTGTTCTGGTGATGCGGATGTGTCCTAATGCCCAGAGTTGCAGAGGGCATGCAAATTAGCATCCGAATTTTGTTTTAGTAGTAGTAATCGGTGGTGATGTGCCCATACTCCTAATATAGTAGTATAATTTTCAGATCTTGAACGTAATTCTGTCAGTTGTGATCAGGATGCATCATGGGGGTGTTGAACTCAATCTGATGAACTGAGGCTGGAGTCTCAGTGGGACAGAATTCACTCCTTTCATGACAGACTTCGGTGCTGCACCCAAAAACACACTGAAGTTCATCTGAAGTGATTGCAAATTGTCCTTGATTCTGTATCAGTTTTACCATTTCTGTAATTCATTTGTCTCTTCTTTTAACTTTTGTGGTCTGCCAGTTTGTTTGTTTGTTTATTGGCATTCATTGACACTTTTAATAGTTTGGGCCATATCATGTTGAGCAGTTTTTGGGTGGAGGAAGATGGAGTACCCAGAGGGAGCCACTGAGCAGTGGCAAGTAACAGTCTCCCCAACTTACTACCCATGCACAATCAGAGTGAGCAGTGGTTGATGGTTAGTACACAGTTTCACCATGCAGACATATAGAATCAGGATTAAGTGTATTGCCCAATGACACAGCACATGGCACTGGTGAGAATTGAACCATCAATATTTTGGTCAATGCTCTACTCAGTGAGCACCACATTTCTAATCCATTGTTGACAATTTTGATAGCAATGAGTTCCATGAATAAACAACTGTAATTCACATGAAACCACTCCACAGGGCTTATATTTCGACGAGAATCCGAGAATCGATTCGCACAAAGATTCGTGCAATAAAACCGGCGAGAATCCATGTAGATTCTTGCTGCATCTCTGCTAGGATTCGCGTGAAAAAAAATTAAGTCAATTTAACCCTTTAACTAACACAGTGGCAACAATTTAACCAATAGAAGGCTAACATGATTTGAAATATCCTGACACTTTGTCAATAAAATCTTACAAATATGGCTGTCGTTGGAACCGGCTCATTGAGCCGGTTCCAACGACAGCCATATTTGTAAGATTTTATTGGTAAATATTGTTTATTTAATTATCTTATCATTTATTTATTATTTGTTGTTTAAAAATTATCAAATTTTGTTTCAAAAAATAAAAAGATGTGTTGGGTAAAAGGTTAACATGTGTTGTCAGTATACAACAGTGGTTCAACCATGGTGGCCTCATGGAATCCTGGGACACTCATAGAACGTATGGATTCTCGCAACCATTTTCACGAGAATCTAAATGGATTCTCACAAATTTAGGCGAAATATAAGCCCTGCTCCAGGTATGAACAAAAGAATTTTGTTTAAATTCATCTTGTATTCTGTTTCAACACAAAATGCAGCAAAAATTGAAAAAACTCCCAATTATTCTAGTTCAGGAATTCTTGCATTCCATTTGCAAACAAGGGAAAGGAAATGGCCTAGTGCAAAAGTCATTGAATTGGTATCCATACTGGCCACCGTTTTGATTGTTAAAAAATCTTCAAAGTAGATTTCTGTGGATTCTGGTTATGTTCTTCTATGATTATGTCTGCATCGAATGACACAAAAATCAGCTTGTTATCCAGTTGTTCTGGGTCAAAATCTTCAATGATCAGATAATATTTGCTCAAAATGGGTGAAATACCACCCACTTTTAAACCTCTAAAAAAATTATTGTCCCCAAAACGAATTTCAGTTGATTTTGGATAAATATTTAAAAAATTTTGTCTTCTGATCCAGTAATCAGAATCATTTTAGCTACGAAATACAAAATCCTTATGGGGGAGGCAGATTTAAATTTGTTCAAATAAGTCCATGAAATCATATTTTGGCTCATTATGGGGTCCTAAATTTTAACTAAGGCCCCGGGAATCGCTTATTTTTTATTCAAATCAAATCTTGAATTGAATCAATTTTGTTATTCAAAATTGAATCGAATTGAATATCGACATCTTGAAATCCCGACTGATAAAATAATACCACTACATCATCAAAACGTGCCTTCTAGATATTGCACATTCTTACAATCATAAATTTTGTCAGTGTCAGCTCAAGTATTGTATTCAGCAGCATATCATCTGTTTTTTGCAATTGGTGAGAAAGTGGAATATTCCAGAATGAAATCTTAAGTAATTTCGGAAGCAAAACTTATTTGAATTCTTCTATGATCAGGTCTCCTGTACAGGAGACCTGATCATAGAAGAGTTCATGAGAATCCACTTTATAAGATTTGAGAAAATCTTGACAATTCAAAAATTTCCAAATTGGTGTGACTGTAATCAAATCTTTGGGATGATTTTAAACTGAATCAGATTTCAATGCTTTGCTGGGCTCTTAAATAAGATTTTAGTGTCATGTAGACCAAGAACAATCCAGAAGTCTCATGACACTGTAAACTATATTTCAGGAGGAAAGAAATGATACGCATCATAAACATATGCCAAAACTGGTGCAAATTGTAATGTTTTTTTGAAGCCGAACCATTGTAGTTCCATTTATGTCCTGCTGTGCTGAACTTAGACCTGACACTTCTCAGAAACATTTCTTGAATTTACAGGTTACTTGTAAATATGTGGAAGATCCAGTTCTCTTCTACAGAGAAGATGTTGGGAATGTGAAGTTTGATGTTAGGTACATTGTACTGTTGAATAGTACCAAACCATTAACATTGTATGTTTATAAAGTATTCTGGCTGAGATTTGCAAATAGGTATGTTTACATTTTGTTTTGCTCTGCATTATACTCTTTTTCTGTTATTTACAATTAGGCTTCCATAATACCAAAATGTCTCATTTCAATTTTAAGACCTCTGTGGCCACAGAATATAGACTGTCGAAGTATAGAAAAATGCATAAATATTTTCACCATTTAATACAACAATTTATTTAATTGGTAGAGTGAGTGCTGAAAGCCACCATCAGGGCTTTCAAAAAAATGAGGGTACAGAGCAAAAGCCATCATTTTCCTTGCTCGTGTTTCCTATTCAGTCAAATGCAAATAATATTTTGTTTATAAAAGTTTGTTCTATTACAGATTTTTGGAGAGTGCCTGTGGGCACTCTCCTATAATTTGTAATAAAACAAATTTTGAATAACAAAATCTGACCACCAAAAATAATCTAGCCCTCAACCAGTTAAGAGAGATTACAAAGACTGATCAATATTTCATGCAACAGTTTATTAAACTGAGCACGTTAGCTCAGTGGTAGACTGTTGGACTTCTATGCTAGAGGTCCCGAGTTTGATCCCCATCTGGGACGATCCACGTTGTGTCCTTGGGCAAGGCACTTTATCCTGGTTGCCTACATGGAGGTACGACAATGCCGTGTACTAAGGCGTACTGCACGTCGATGGCGCACATGTCTTCAACTGCTGTAACCTTGCTTGAGCAGAGCTCGAACAGAGTTAGAATGTTGAGGAGCTGACAGTTGCTCATCGATGCTCAGTGGTTCTCTCCAGGTACTCTGGCTTCCTCCACCAGTAAAACTGTCACGGTCACGATTAGCCGTTGTGCATAAGTATGTGACCTTAAACACCAAAAAACAAATATAATATTGTTATTAAACTTACTACAAAAACTAGTAGTAGCTTCTGTATTAATGTTCTCAGCTCAGTATGAAGGTAACATTTCTCATTCTTTGTGTGTTTTTTTTTCCTGACAAATTCCCAATTAGAGCCTTCATGGCACACTTTTTCACAATTACATGGACCCCAGACATAATTGGTGAAATTGCTCCATCCTGCAGGTTCCAAATATCATTGAAGAGATTTCTGTTAAAATCACAATTGTGGTAGGGGTAAACACTTTTACTCCAGGAATTCATAAAAGTCATTCAGTAGCTTTTGTATCCTCCAGCATGGAAAGGAAATAGTGAAGAGCTCCATCCACCCACCCATCCATCCATCCATCTTTCAATCTAGAATTTGTTGATGAGATAACTTGAATGATACAGTAGAATCCTCTTAATTGAATATCCATTTTGCCAGTGAAAATTATTCAATTAACTGGAGTATACAGTTAACAGGGATTTGGTCAGTTTCCTGTGTTCTGGAGGTAAACTGAGCATTTATTCTATTATATCTTGTTTGACAGAGCTCATAGAGCTCTGTCAAACAAGATATAATATAATAAATGCCTGTATTGGATGTAGTAAGGCCAAAAAGGTTGATAAAAGGGGGGTATTTGGTGTGTGTCACAGTAATGTTTTCGACATATTACAAAAATTTATATTCAATTAACAGGAGTTTACTCTACAACCCATATGCAATTAACAGATCAAATTTGTACTGAAGGTATGGTAAATGGTTTTGTGTTTGAAAATTATATTCAATTAACAGGGATATCCAATTAAAAGATATCCAATTAAGTGGGCTCCACTGTACTTATAGGTTGTTAATTAATTTTGGTGTGCTGGTTTATATTAACGATGTCTTTGACAAGTTCACTAACCACCATCATTTGATGAAAATTAACTAAGCTACTGTCTGCAGCATTGCAGTGATTTCTAGTTACGTTTGGTCTGCAAATAGCAGCAGTCAAAATGTAGCTAGAAACCACAGTTTGGCTGGATAATTGGAAGATTTTCTGCAAGATTACCCACAAGCATGTAGGTTGAGCTTCCCACTGTAAGATAATAGGGTGTTTGAAGTTGAGACCAGCTTCTGTATTGTTAATTTTAAATGCTATATAAAGGGGTTGGGTATTTTTTAAACTGACTGCAAAATTTAAATATCATGTTTAAAACAAAACTTCTTCCATTTCAGACCTTTTTCCATGGATCATTTTGATGAATATGAGAAACATTTCACAGTGATGAACTATAAAGAAGGTGTTACCCTGAAACATGTAAATATACAATTATAAAATTCATGATAGATTTCAGAGAAAGTGCTCAAACCAATACTCATTCTCTGAAGACAATATTATAAAAAATAATGACTTGGCTTGCAGATTTTCTGCCTGAGGAACCAATGTTTCCCGGGACACAAGCTGAGGGAGATATTGATTCCAAGGGAAGACAATCTGTAATATTACCCTGAAGTCAAGTCATTATTATTGGCTCATCTTGACAAAGTCAAGCTGAGCTAATCTCATCGCTCTCCATCCATCGTCCGTCCGTCGTCTGTCAACACCATGTTTTGATCTTCTCCTCCAAAACCTCTGGGCCAATTCAAGTGAAAGTTTGTGTGAGTGATGGTACCGAAGGGGCATTGCATTTTTGTTCAACTCAACAGGCCCAGCCCCATAGGGAGGGAGTGGGAGAAAATGCTCCAAAATCTTTTTAAAATCTTCATCTCATGAACCAGTGTGTACAATGACTTGATATTTGTTATGGAGCTTCCTTTTGAGGTCCAGAATCAAGTTTGTTCAAACGAAGTTTGTGAAGCATTATTTGGCTTTGTAACGGTAGGGGTACGGTTTTTGGCCCCGCCCAAAATTTCTATATTTTTATACTGTACCAATGACCCAGACTTAGCTGGTGCTAACTCTAAAAAATCCAGGGCCAAACACAAATTTTGCCCCCCAATCCCCAAAATTTGCATCCAAAACCAAAAGAAATCATGTCCTATAGGACCTCCATACTTCGCCCCCACTGCGCATGCGCAGTGTCAAGGACGTTCCGAAATTGGCGCCAATTATCATTCTCTGTTTGGCCCTTCATCAGTCAACATCTCACTGATCTTTGTGCTTGTAAATCTCAGTTTAAAGGATGCCAGACACGTAATTATTGGAGAAATGGTGATTCTAAGGAGGATATAGAAGGAGGAGAGGAAAAAGGAGTGACAAAAAATAATCAGGGCTGTACTTAAAATTTTTTATGAAATTATGTTAAGTTGCCTATTTTCGAGGCATGGGCCTCTTGTTGTCATTCTTGCTAAAAAGTTGCACTGCTTATTCAGTGTTTCCTCTCCCCTTGTCTTCTAAGTCCCCCCTTGCAATTCTCCCATGCTTTTGGCATATTTTTGAGAAATATCATTTCTAAATTCTCTTGGGAGAGTTGCTTGGTTACAGAATGTTTTCTGTTATTCTCCCCATAGTTACGTTTTCACCCATGGGTGTATAAACGTTGTGTTCTGCATCTTCCATCTGATGTTCTGCAGATTCTCCCCTGGGAGTCTCTGTCTTGCATCAGATAGAGTGTAATTTTGAGGACTGATTTCGGGCCAGTTTTCTCAGTGCCTGGAGTCATGTTTTCTGGTGTTTTACACTGTTTGTTTACATTGGCAACAGTCTCTTTTGAGGGGGGCTGTTTGCCTTTGGTGTAGTTTTTCTCACTATAAGATACATTTTTATTATCCGTAAGTGTTGCATTAATTATTTAATATAAATTTAAAATTTTTAACCACACTTAGCCATCGGATCCATCGGGGCTCAACGTTACTTTTCAGAAACTTGGGCTTCCCTGAAAAAATATTTTTCAAAAATTATTTTGATTTGCAATTGTTTTTTCATTATTAATGTATCATGTTATTATGTATCTTTGTGTCAGGGGTTTGTGCGAGTAACTAGGACTTGTTGTTGACTTTTCACAATGAAAGGATATTGTTCAAATTGTAATAGGAAGAAGTCTTCCTCTGACTTTCATGATCATTGCATTAATTGTAGTCTGTTCTCGCACCAATCCCTGTTCTATATGTCAATTTTGGGATGACAAACATTAGAAACGTGTGTCACGATATGTTGTTAGTGGAGAAAGGGCTATACCGGCTCTTTCTCCGCAAGGTCACTCCACTCTCTCAGTTTCTATTTCAGAGGAACAAGAACAGGGTGATGTTTCCATGTTATCTTCCGCAAGTGCGCTTCCGTCGTCACAAATGAATACAGAGCTAGTGGCAAAAGTGCTCATGGAGATTAAACAAATGTCGTCCGCTAGCTCGCCCGGTGTAGCGTCCATTCACCAAATGGTTCGGCAGCCGGGTTCGTCCGATGCGGTCCAGGAGGAAATGTTGGGTGATGCGAGCACTATAAACATTCAACGTGCACACCCAGTGACGGCGGATAGTAGGCGAGATCGGAGGAAGCCTTTGAGTCCGGTTCCTAGCTCGTCCAGGTCCAGCCGGGCTGCGAGCGAGAGAGGCCCCTCTCTCGTACAACAACATCTGGGACCAGATGTTGTGGTACAAAATGTGTCGCAAGCGGAGCATACGTCCGTCGCTCGGGACGCTCCGTTGTATAGGCAGTCTGCGGAGACTGCTCAGGCTTCTTCCTCTCGTCAGCGCACACGACCGCACCTTGGCTACGTGACCGCCGATATTTTACCAGCTTCGCTGATCAGGGATTCTTCGGCGACCAGGTCACACCATCCGGTAGCCAGGGACACGAGGCCGATGGACTCCGGACGTTCGCATAGGAAAAGTATGCGGGAGTCATCAGATGCAGAGCTGCCCTCGGCGAAGCAGCGAAAGACTGCGCCTCCGCAGGCCTCGGTGTCGGACGTACTTGTGCAGATAGCACAACTTACCGCAGCATCCCAGCAGCCGACAGAAACGGTGTCGGATCGGGAATTATCCGACGGCGCTGGGTCGGTACGCTCCGCCGAAGCATCGGGGGCGGACGACCGGGAGCATCATGAGGTCCGACCGGATGGTGAAGGGGATACGGATGATTTGGAGCTATCCCTTTCGGAACAACATAAAGCTGCCGTGGACTTCATCCGGCACTTTCTCCCTCAAGTTGTTCCGTCAGGCCAGACTGCTGCGGTTCCGGACAAGAGAATTATAGCGTCATTGGACTCTGATTTCTTTGAGTGGTTCAGGGACATCGCTCCCGAGTTTCCGTCTCAGTCCAATAATGTTGCAAGAACATTTGAATTATTGAATGACGCTATATTCAAACTTGCTTCCAAAACGGGGAAAGCAGGTTTCTTGTCCGCCAATACTCTCAACCTGCCTTTCATTAATGCAAGGAATAAATTCGACACGGCAGGACAGGGTATCCCGAGAGTTCCTCTGCGTATGGACGACGAGGCGGAAGACCTAGAGCTATCATTACCGTCGTCGGCGTCTATTCCAACCGCGGTGTTGGAAACAACTATTTCGTCTAACAGAGCCAGTTTAGATGCCTTATCTTACGCAGATCACCTTACTAAGGCGTTATCACTGCGCCTTCAAGGGAAAGAATTTCAGGGTATACAATCCTCTTTAAGACTTCTTTCAAGGGCAGTAGCTTATTCCACGTATAACTCTGCCCTTTCAATGGCAAACCTGGAGTTGGTTAGACGTGACGCAGCCCTAGCTACATCCACACTCGTGGATACTAAGGTGAACAACTCTCTCAGAGTCGCTTCGGTCTCCGGAGAACTCCTCTTTGACGGCAAGCTTTCTGCAATTTACGATAAAATTACAAAGAAAGCTTCGGATTCTCTGCTGTTCAAATCTGCTTCTAAGAAGTCGGACACGGCAGATAAGAGTAAGACAGGCACTTCTGGGTCTAATGCACCCAAGAGAAGTTCCTATAGAGGTTCCGGTGCGTCCTCTTGGTCTTATTCGAGAGACCGTCAAGGTAGCGACTCACGTTCGGGACGTCCTTCGGGCTGGGACAACCGGTCGGACGCCCCAAGGTCGACGGGACGAGGTGCGGGTCGTGGAGGACTTGGTTTCTCCTACCGCAAGCCTCGCAGGTCCAGGAGGTGATGGCTTAAACCTCTATTGCGTACCGGTTGGCGGAAGGTTGTCGAGTTTTTCACACGAGTGGGCGTCGATTACGGACGACCCTTGGGTGAGAGGGGTGACTTCGGAAGGTCTAAAGATATCCTTCAAACGAAAGCCTCCATTAACTCGAAGTCCAAAATGGACTCAACTTTCGTCGAATCCGCAGAAAAGAGAAGCTCTATTATCAGAGGTGCAGTCTCTTTTAATGAAGAACGCGGTATAGGTCGTAGAAAACCAGGAGACTCCGGGATTCTACAGCCATCTGTTTCTGGTTCCGAAACCAGACGGCTCGTTCTGTCCAGTCATAGATTTGAGCTGGATAAACAAGCTGATCGTCGCTCCGAAGTTTTATATGGAGACGATTCGGTCGGTCAGAGCGAGTATTCGGGTGAACGATTATGCAACGAGCATAGATCTCAAAGATGCGTACTTTCACGTCATGGTACATCCGACATTCAGAAAGTATCTACGCTTCGCAGTCCTAGGAGTGGTGTATCAATTCCGGGCGATGTGCTTCGGATTGAATCTAGCACCCTGGGCTTTCACTCGGGTAATGAACTCAGTAATGATCTATTTCCGAGCTCATTCGTCTGCAGTAACGTCGGCCTACCTGGACGACATTCTTCAGAGGTACGGCAACGAGTTAACGCTTCAGAACGATGTTCAGAATCTACTTCTATTGCTCCGACGTCTCGGTTTTATAGTAAACGAGGAGAAGTCAGATCTGGTGCCGTCCAAGTCATTCACACATCTGGGAATGAGCTTCGAGACGCACAACAATCTCGTTCGTCTGCCGTTAACCAGAGCGAAATTAGTCAGTTGTTACGCTCGCTATTGTCTGCACGCAGACAAAGTCACGGCGAGAGAATTTATGAGACTGATAGGTCTGTGCGGAGCCGCTGCGGATCTCACTCCGATGGGGCGGTTACGAACGCGTCCTCTCCAAATTTTCTTGACTCAGAATTGGAGTGTGAAAATTCATTCGCTCGACATAGACGTTCTCTTGTCAGATCAAGTGAAACGAGAGATTCAGACTTGGGCAAACATTCAGTGGTTAACTCAGGGAGTTCCGCTGCAGTTGCCGGATCCGAGTTTTACCATTATGACGGATGCCAGTCAAACAGGTTGGGGTGCTTCATTGATCCCAACGGATTCGAGATGCCAGGGTCTTTGGGATCCTCAATTCCTGGGCAAGCACATAAACATCAAGGAAATGATGTCAATTTGGCTTGCGTTACGTCATTGGATGGACATTATTCACAATGCTCATGTCCAGATCCTATCCGACAATACGACAGTAGTGGCGTATATACGGAATCAGGGAGGCACTCATTCAGTTCCGTTGTTCAATCTAACGGAAAGAATCCTTCTGTTTGCGCTAGAACATCAGGTTCTTCTTTCGGTCCGTCACATACCGGGTCGTCTGAGTGTACTAGCAGACTCCCTTTCACGAAAGGGTCGCTTGTTGCCGTCGGATTGGACTCTCAACAAACAAGTATTCAATCAGATTTGCTTCCAATGGGAACGGCCAATGATAGACTTATTTGCGACACATCTCAACAATCAGTTGCAGACGTATGTGTCTCCGTGTCCGGATCCAAGAGCATTTGCAGTAGACGCTCTGTCGATTCCTTGGGACGGAATGATAGGATATGCGTATCCTCCAGCGCCGTTAATTCAGCAAGTATTGCTAAAAATAAAACAATCTCAATGCAAGATTCTGTTGGTAGCATCTCTGTCTCCACAGAGACCGTGGATAAATCTACTCAGGTGTCTGTTATGGGACCTACCGCGAAAGCTTCCTCCACGGGAGGATCTTCTTTCGCAGGGGAAATCGCGTCAACTCCATCACAACCCGCAAGGTCTCAACCTTCACGTTTTTCCGTTGTGCGGTCCTTCTTGCATGGCAAGCACTTTACAGGACGAGCAGTGGACGCGATTTCTAACTGTAGGAGGACCTCCTCTTCGCTAAACTATGCGGCTAAGTGGAAGGTTTTTCGTCGTTGGTGTAGGGATCATTCTGTGGATATTTTTGATCCCTCTATACCAGACATTGCAAACTTTCTAGTATACTTGTTTGACGAAATCAAACTGCAGCGGAACTCAATGGAATTTAGCTTGGGTTCTTCTTAAACTGAAGGAAAAGCCATTTGAACCTCTTGGGACAGTAGATTTCAAATTCTTATCTTATAAGACAGCTTTTCTCTTAGCTTTCTCTTCTGCTAGAAGAGTCAGTGAGCTTCATGCACTGTCGGTGGATGATTCTCACTATCGTAGTGTCGGGAACACTATCACCTTCACTACTAATGTGGGTTTTTTAGCTAAGAATCAGGCTCCTAATAAATATCCGGAACCTATTGTTATTAAGGCTCTTCCGTCTTCAGATGGGCATAGGCCTTTACTCTGTCTTGTTAGAGCGTTACGTATCTATAAACAGAGATCTCAGTTTATCAGAAAGGGACGAAAACGTTTCTTTCTGTCTCTGATGCCTAATAGAAGGGTCATTTTGGTCCATTCTATTGCTAGATGGATTCAATTAACTATCCGTACTGCTTATGAGAGTTTATCTTCTTCTCAGCAGTCTGTGCTTAAGATTTCGGCTCATGAAGTAAGAGCTCTTGCTACTTCTTGGGCTTACGCTAATACTATTGCTATTACAGATTTAATGAAGGCTGCTTATTGGTCTCAGCCATCCACATTCACGAATTTTTATCTCAGAAATATTGAGTCCATTTCTGGAGACCTGCATTGTTTAGGTCCGTTATCTGTTGCTCAGATTGTCGTCCACTAAACAGTTGCAACTATAGTTATGCAGGCTTTCTGTTCCGGCAGTGACTCTGTCCGGCTGCCCTCTTCGCTCTGGGCTATTTGACCCAGGGCAAGGGGAAGGGGGGGGGGGGGGGGAGGGTGTTCCCTTAGGTCACCTGCTTTATAGTGAAAAGCAAGGGGAATGCCTCCTCCGAAGTCAGTATTTCTGAGTCGTTTCCGGGATGGTTTTAAAGTGTAATATTAATGTTAAAAATTCATTCATGTCATATTTTTAAAGTGTAGCTCGGTGTGAAGCATTTGTATATGTCAAGTGTCAAACGGGCGTTAATATACAATCCTCGGACACTTTTAAAAGAATATAAAGAGTCTCAATTCTCTGGACTAACTTTATTTATTGGCTTACTTTAAAAATAATTAGTATAAGGGTTATACTGAATGTTAATAGAGAACATGAATGTTATTGTGCTCAATTATGAAGGGTATTGTATCTTTCTAATTTAACATAAAATAAGAAAGATACATGTAAAGCCTAATACTCCTTTTCTCCTTGAGGGGTTGCCTCTATTTTATATAGTTGAGCTTATTGGATTTTCCTCTATGTCCTAGGCCCTCCAGCCTTTTTACTATTCAGCTAAGTCTGGGTCATTGGTACAGTATAAAAATGTTAAAAAATTTATGGTAATTTATATATTTTTTATACTTGCCAATGACCCAGACGGGGATGGCCCTCCCAGGAGTTGGGAACTCTTACCTCCCCGCTGAGTACATAGCGCTGACCAGGCACTGCCAGTAAGAATGATAATTGGCGCCAATTTCAGAACGTCCTTGACACTGCGCATGCGCAGTGGGGGCGAAGTATGGAGGTCCTATAGGACATGATTTCTTTTGGTTTTGGATGCAAATTTTGGGGATTGGGGGGCAAAATTTGTGTTTGGCCCTGGATTTTTTAGAGTTAGCACCAGCTAAGTCTGGGTCATTGGTAAGTATAAAAAATATATAAATTACTATAAATTTTTTAACTTTCTGAACTGTTGGCCCAGTTTGAACCAAATTTGGTATATGGTATTGTTGGGCCATAAGTACTTGACTCATGCAAAAAAAAAATTCTTGCATCCCCATGGGAACCCTGGGAGCTAAAAAATAGAAATATTTTCAAACGCCCATATTTCCCGAACCACATGGAACAGAGAGCTGTTATTTGGTATGAAGCATGCTTAGGACCAGTAGAATTGAATGGTAAAAAAAAATTGCTATCGGTTATGTTAGGGTGTTCTGGAATGGGCATCGAAAAAATGCTGAGTCAGCATATTTGCAAAAAGTTTAAAAAATCTTTTCTCCAGAACCAGTCATCCGAATCTTTTGATATTCGGTATACAGCATTCATTGGGGAGGGGGAGGGGAGGGGGGGGGGGGGGGGGGGGGGGTCAGATTCAAGTTTGTTAAAATAAAGCCCATTGGTTCATATTTGGGCTCAATACAGGTTCCCAAATTTTATCTTTGTTCAATATGGGAATAATTTTTAAAAATCTTCTTCAGATCCACCATTCAGAATGCTTTCATATTTGATATGCAACATCTCTAGGGGGATCAGATTCAAGTTTGTTTAAATTGGATCCGTAGGTTAATATCTAGGCTCACTATGGTAGCCTAAATTTTAACTTAGCGCAATATGAAGAAATTTCATTAAAAATCTTCTTCCAATCCACCTGTCGGAATACTTTCATATTTGGTTTACAACATCTCTAGGGGGGGTCAGATTCAAGTTTGTTCAATTTGAGTGCCTGGGTTAATATTTGGGCTACAAATGGGAACCTGAAATTTAACTTGTTACAATATGAGGGAATTTCTTCAAAAATCTTCTTCTTCAGATCCACTAGTCAGAATGCTTTCATATTTGGTATACAATATCTCTAGGAGGGTCAGATTCAGGTTTGTTCATATCAGATCCGTAGATTAATATTTGGGCTTGCTATGGAAGCCCAAATTTTAACTTATTATGGACTCAAATTTAAAACTAGACATCCATATCAATAAAATATGTCAAAAATGCTGCTGGCAGCTTTGTAATGTTGGAAGACTGACCTTATCTTAACCAGTCAGCACTTGAAAAACTTATGCACTCCTTCATCACCTCACAACTAGACTATTGTAATTCAGTGTTAGTGAGGCTGTCCCAGTGCCTGATTCGGAAGCTTCAAAAAGTTCAGAATACTGCTGCTAGGATAATTACTGGTACCAAACGCTCTGAACACATAACACCTGTTTTAAGACAACTACATTGGCTTCCAGTTAAACAGAGAATTGATTTCAAAATATTGATCTTAGTATTCAAATGTATCCACAAACTAGCTCGAGTTTACCTGCAAGAGCTCCTCACTGCATATAAACCATCACGCAGTCTCAGATCCAAAAACCAAATTCAACTAGTTGTACCTTTTAGCAGATCTAATCAGGCTCATGATCGTGTGTTCTCCATCGTGGGTCCCAGATTGTGGAATTCCCTGCCAATTAGTGTCAGAATTTCAGAAACTCTCGATGTCTTCAAAAGAAATCTTAAAACTTTCCTATTCACTGGAGCATTCACCTGAACCTCTGTAAGAGGCAACCAGAACAGATGTGACTCTTTATTTCAGAAAAGTGTATTTATTTCTGTCAAGTGTTTCAGAGCACTATTTGTGGTTTTACGCTTTAGAAAATAAATTATTATTATTATAACTTAGTGCAATATGAAGAAATTTTTAAAAATTTCTCTTCTTCAGATCCAACAGTCAGAATCTTTCATATTTGGTGCACAACATCTCTAGGGAAGTCAGATTCAACTTTGTTCAAATCGAGAGCCTGGGTTAATATTTGGGCTCCCTATGGAAGCTGGAATTGGCCATTTTGCTTAAGAATTAAAAATTGTATTCAGTACCCTCTAGAGGTGTGTAACTAAGATTAATCCACATAGGTTGTATGAAGGGGCTTTATAGGGGAGCTCCACATTTTACATTATGGTCAACTGAAGAAAAGGCATGATGCCTGGATTATTTTTGTCACTCTTGAGGGACTCAAGGATTGACAGTGTATCCTATGGAGATGGATTGCTTAATGCAGGCTCATTCTTGGTCTCTGTTTATATTGTGTTCTGTTCAAGATGAGCGCTTCAGACCCCGTGGGGCCTCTTGTTTTTATTATACCCAGTAGTTTTATCTCTCATGTATATTAGTCCAGTTTTGGTCATTTAAACTGTGAGTTTATTTGTTGGTGTGCATCCTGCCACCTGAAATATTTTCAAACACCCATATTTCCCAAACCACACGGAGCAGAGAGCTGTTATTTGATATGAAGCATCCTTAGGACTAGTAGAATTGAAAGGTAAAATAAAATTACCATCGGTTATGTTAGGGTGTTCTGTAGAGGGCATCAAAAAAATGCTGAGTCTGCATATTTACAAAAAAATTTGTTAAATCTGTTCTCCAGAATCAATGGTCAGAATCTTTTGATATTCAGTATATTGCAATCATAGGGGGGGGGGGGGGGGGGGGGGGGGGGGGGGTTAGGGGGGGGGGGGCATGTGGGGGGGGTTGACAAGTTTGTTAAAATAAAGCCCATTGGTTCATATTTGGGCTCCATACAGGAACCTGAGTTTTCAACTTAGGGCAATATGGGGCATATTAATTAAAAATCTTTTTCAGAACCACCAGTCAGAATTCTTTTAATATTTGGTATACATCATTGTTAAGAGGGTTAGATTCAAGATTGTTCAAACCAAGTCCCTAGGTTAATACTTGGGCTTCCTGTGGAAGCCCAAATTTGAACTTACATTACGTGTACACTCCATACGAAAAAATTATCCCAAAATCGACTGAGTGTGTTATGTGTAATTACATAATGTCAGACGTCCACTCACTAATCAGTGTTGATTGGACTGTATTGGGAAAAGATTCGCCAATTAACATATTAATTTCTGTTCACTAAATCTATTTTTTGTACCTGATACATTTTGTTTGGGAATTTTGTAAATCAAATAAAATCTTTAAAGGTGAAAATCGGTTTGGTAAATCCTGTTATTTTGTGTGATAAATTTGAGCAAAAAAAATGAGAATTTCGCGGATCACGTGCAACAGTGTGGCTCTTCTGTCAATTGGATATACATTGCATGAAATATTCTGAAGTCATTGGAGACTGTCGAACAAACTCAGTATTCAGTCTGTTTTTTCAACAGACATGGAAAGTTATAGATTGCTTATACATTTTTATTTTTGAACATCAAGGGAATTTACCTGCTTTTGTCAGGGGAATAAGATCATAATCCACCCGGATGTCAAATTATAACATGATTTTTGTGACACATCTGGCAGCTATTTACAACCTCGGAAATTCAGTGAAGTGGATTGTTGTTGAAACAGATCAGATCCACCCACGCGTGCCTTTTTCCGGAGCTCTATAGATCTGATCTGTTTCACAGCATCCAAATTCAACTTGGGACCCTTCCGATCGATAAAGCGTATCCCCATGAAAAACAAAATGACGCCATACCAAGACTACATTACTTGAATTTATGGTTGCGAGAACAACACCGCAACATCTTATGGTAACTGGGGGAGACGGTCATAGCAGCCTCGAAATTGCCGAGAACACAAGTTTTGCCATTTTTTGTGTGTGTGTCGGGGAGGGGGGGGGGGGGGGGGGAGGAGGGGTTTGATCGCCCAAACTCGTTACTCTCAACCCAACTCGGATGATGCCATGCATCATACTGATACTATGAGAATAATTAACACCCCCCCCCCCTTCTTCGTGAAATTCTCGAACCGCCACTTCAGGGAGCCACTCGTCTTCTTGGCTGTCTCTTAACCCTTCACCCAATGCGGATAGCAGACAATGCTTGCAAAATAAATTCTTGGATAACATTTTAAAATTTCAATCTTTTGTCAAAACATAGCTTATGACCCCTCATTGGAACGACTCAAGATCATCGAGCTCGTTCCAATGAAAGGTCATAAGCTATGTTTTTTGGACAAAAGTTTAAACCATAATAAAATTTGGATGGAGATTTTTTTTTATAGTGCTGGCCGAATTTGGCCATTGACGTTGGGTAAAGGGCTAACAGAAGAAATTTTGCGAGCAATTTAGTCTGTTATAGAAAATGGTTTTGACGAGTGGAAAATCCACCTGCAGATGTCACGTGCAATAATTCATTACCTCCGTACTTTGGAGGATGTGCAGCTATAATGTGCCTAAACTGTGACGTCAGAGAAGTTGGGAAAACCTGAATATATTACTGCTGGTTTAAGTAACAGGAATAAGAAGTGGAACTGGTATTCATTTGATTTACACAGGATGAAAAGGCGTGAATATTTTGAGTAACAAGAACAAGAACGATATTTATTTTGCACTGAAGTTTCTTTAGAAAAAGTGTATAAAGTTTGAATGGAGAATTTTGTATTTAATGTGGGTCGGTGTTGGCAGTTACGACGGGTAAATAGTTAACAGAAAGCTTGCTAGCAGTTTTCATGCTTTTTCCCCACATATTGGACGATTAATTTTTTTTAATGAATAATACATTCGACGGAGACAATCCGACCTTCAATTTTACGGGGGGGGGGGGGGGGAATCCAAATCGTATATCAGCGAAAATTTTATTTTAATATGAAAACAAATCGATAATTTCACGAATTAACTAATGGATTTTTTCAGTTCCTATATTAAACCGCAGTTTGACCACTGGTAAGTTCACCAAATTGCGCATGCGGAAATGACCAGTGGTCTGTGTTAAGCTAAATTAAATGATTAATATTCACGTAATTTTTCATAAAAACGAAATGGGAAATCCCCAACTTGACCCAGGTTTGTTTGCTGTTGTCAAAAACTTTTGAATGGGGTGTTCTGTAAGAGATAGAAATAATTTTACCACCTTGTCAGTTTTAATACATCCGTAGTTAAATAAAACAATGCATTCTTGTGTGAATATCCCGTTTTGATGATTTAGTTGTCATTTTTAGCTCACCTTTGGCGAAGACAAATTTGAGCTTATGCCATGGCCCGTCGTCCGTCTGTCCGTCCGTCTGGCCATCTGTCCGTCAACAATTGGAAACGGCTCGGGCTAGAGGTCGTATTTATGAACCGATCTTTACGAAACTTCTTGGGTACCTTTGTTATGACTGTGGGACGAGAACGAGTGTCTTTGGGTGCGGTCCGAAATTCAAGATGGCTGCCAGCTGCCATTTTGTACCGACGATGCAGAAATCTGTTTTTTTGTACAGAACTTCCATATGAAAGCTCTGATTTGAATAATTTTTTGTTTGAATGTTTAGTACCATGGGATACATCACATATAATACGGGTTTTTTTCTCGTGCGTAAATTATGCAAATTAGACTAACTTTGATGTTTTTTGGTGTTACTTTCAGCACTGTAATTGCAAATGCCAGTACGGCTCGGGCTAGAGGCCGTATTTATGAACCGATCTTTACGAAACTTCTTGGGTACCTTTGTTATCACCATGGGACGAGAACGAGTGTTTTGGGGTCCGGTCTGAAATTCAAGATGGCCGATGGCAGCCATTTTGTACGAAATTAGGTGCAATCAGATTTTTGCACAGAACTTCCATATGAAAGCGCTGATTTGAATAATTTTTTGTGTGAATGTTTAGTACCATGGGATACATCACATATAATATGGGTTTTTTTCTCGTGCAGAAATTATGCAAATTAGATGAACTTTGATTTTTTCAGTGGTGCTTACACACAGTAAGTACACATGTCAATACGGCTCGGGCTAGAGTCTGTATTTATGAACCGATCTTCACAAAACGTCTTGGGTACCTTTGTTATCACCTTGGGACGAGAACGAGTGTTTCTGGGTGCGGTCCAAAATTCAAGATGGCTGCCAGTGGCCATTTTGTATCGAAATTAGGTCTAATCAGTTTTTTGTACACAACTTCTATATGGCTCAGGCTAGATGCCGTATTTATGAACCGATCTTTACGAAACTTCTTGGGTACCTTTGTTATTACCGTGGGATGAGAACGAGTGTTTTTGGGTGTGGTCCAAATGTCAAGATGGCCACCAGCAGCCATTTTGTACCAAAATTAGTGCAATCAGTCTTTTGTACAGAACTTCTGTATGAAAGTTCTGATTTGAATAAATTTTTGTATGAATGTTTAGTAACATGGAATACATCACATATAGTACGGGTTTTTTTCTCGTGCAGAAATTATGCAAATTAGATGAACTTTGATTTATTCAGTGCTACTTATACTCTGTAAGTGCACATGTCAATACGGCTCGGGCTAGAGGCTGTATTTATGAACCGATCTTCACAAAACTTCTTGGGTACCTTTGTTATCACCTTGGGACGAGAACGAGTGTTTCTGGGCGCGGTCCAAAATTCAAGATGGCTGCCAGTGGCCATTTTGTACCGAAATCAGGTCCAATCAGTTTTTTGTCACAACTTCTACACAGCTCATATTTGTGAACTGATCTTCACGAAACTTCTTGGGTACCTTTGTTTTCACCTTGGGACAGGAATGAGTGTGTTTTGGGGTGCCTTTGTTATCACTGTGCTATGAGAACAAATATTTTGGGGTTCAGTCAGACCCACTGTGGGACTCAAAAGATTTTTTCTGGTTTAGCATCTGACTGTCACTCACCTTTACAATACTTTACCTATACATTTGTTACAGGCAACGCTCAGTAATTATGTACAGACCGTTACAATACTTTATATGTACCTTTGTTATCAGGTCATTACCTAGATGTTTGTCATTGCTGTGTCACATACTATACATGTACATGTCTTTGTCTTGACAAGTTGAGCTACAGTGTCATTGACACTTTCATTTTAATTGTAAACTAGGAGAATGAAAGTTGAAACGCACGTACGAATGTCTGTCCCGGATATTTTGGACTCTTTTTAGCAGTAAATAACAAGTCTAGTTTTGTCCATAAAAGTTGTTAAAATCAATAAGTTTAATAAATTTTATTGTTATCCAAATAAATATGATAGGGGGTGGATTATTTCATCAAAAACAATACAGAATTCGAGAATTATCCAGACGGAAGTGAAGGTCGAAATCTGAGTTAATTTGTGCAGGAAATTTGCAATGGCATCATTGCACTGTTCAAGTCTGCTGTGCCTGTTTGGCATTCATTCACGCATATTTATTCATGCATTAAAAATGTAGAATTGACATGTCCAACAGAGAATACAATAAAAGAAAGGACCCCCTCCCACAATGCCAGGAACGTTATGTAAGATATATTTTTCTTTAAGTGAAGCGAGCCAGCTGTCTTGTTTACAAATACAATACAAATTGTGTCAAACACGTATTCTGGCATCAGAATCCAAGGTAAATTGTCAGCAGTTCTTTTACCCTGTCGTTCAGATATATCATTTAAAAAATTTGTCAAGATGCTCGTCCCCACCCCCACCCCTCATACTTTCCTGGGTCTTGTATATTTTGAAAGAGTGAATAGCCCAACGAAGGTCCTGTGAATACTTGCACTTGTTCTCAAGGCACTTGGATGTTTCGCCCCTGGGAGTGGGACGTTTCGGCCTCTACTCAAGACGTTTTGGGTCACATACCGTGTGCCGTTCTTGTACAGTACCTCCTCATATAAGTTGTAGGATAACCACAATAAAATTGTGTCAGAACTGTTGGCAAAAATAAGAGATAAGTTGATAACCCCAAATTTTTATACTGTACCAATGACCCAGACTTAGCTGGTGCTAACTCTAACAAAACCAGGGCCAAACACAAATTTTGCCCCCCAATCCCCAAAATTTGCATCCAAAACAAAAAGAAATCATGTCCTAAAGGACCTCCATACTATGCCTCTACTGCGCATGTGCAGTGACGCAGTCATCCCGAAATTGGCGCCAATTATCATTCTCTGTTTGGCCCTTCATCAGTCAACATCTCACTGATCTTTGTGCTTGTAAATCTCAGTTTAAAGGATGCCAGACACGTAATTTTTGGAGAAAATGTGATTCTAAGGAGGATAGAAGGAGGAGAGGAAAAAGAAGTGGCAAAAAATAATCAGGGCTGTACTTAAAATTTTTTGATGAAATTATGTTAAGTTGCCTATTTTCAAGGCATGGGCCTCTTGTTGTCATTCTTGCTAATTGTTGCACTGCTTATTCAGTGTTTCCTCTCCCCTAGCCTTCTAAAGTCCCCCCTTGCAATTCTCCCATGCTTTTGGCATATTTTTGAGAAATTTCATTTCTAAAATTTCCTGGGAGAGTTGCTTGGTTACAGAATGTTTTCTGTTATTTTCCCCATAGTTATGTTTTCACCCATGGGTGTATAACGTTTGTGTTCTGCATCTTCCATCTGATGTTCTACAGATTCTCCCCTGGGAGTCTCTGTTTTGCATCAGATAGAGTGTAATTGATGACTGATTCCGGGCCAGTTTTTTCAGTGCCTGGAGTCATGTTTTCTAGTGTGTTTACACTGTTTGTTTTCATTGGCAACAGCCTTTTTTGAGGGGGGGCTGTTTGCCTTTGTTGTAGTTTATCTCATTATAAGATACATTTATATTATCCGAAAGTGTCTCATTAATTATTTTATATAAATTTAAAATTTTTGACCACACTTTGCCATCGGATCCATCGGGGCTCAACGTTACTTTTCAGCAACTTGGGCTTCGCTGAAAAAATATTTTTTCAAAATTATTTTGTTTTGCAATTGTTTTTTCATTTATTAATGGATCATGTTATTATGTATCTTTGTGTCAGGGGTTTTTGCGAGTAACTAGGACTTATTGTTGTTCTTTCACAATGAAGGGACGTTGTTCAAATTGTAATAGGAAGAAATCTTCCTCTGACTTTCATGATCATTGTATTAATTGTAGTCAGTGTTCTCGCATTAATCCCTGTCCTATATGTGAACATTGGGATGAGAAACATTGGAAACGTGTGTCACGATATGTTGTTTCTGGAGAAAGTGCGATGCCGGCTCTTTCTCCGCAAGGTCACTCTACTCTCTCAGTTTCTATTTCAGAGGAACCAGAACAGGGTGATGTTTCCATGTTATCTTCTTCAAGTGTGCGTCCGTCGTCACAAATGAATTCAGAGCTAGCGGCAAAAGTGCTCATGGAGATTAGACAAATGTCGTCCGCTAGCTCGCCCGGTGTAGCGTCCATTCACCGAATGGTTCGGCAGCCGGGTTCGTCCGATGCGGTCCAAGAGGAAATTTTGGGTGATGCGAGCACTATAAACATAATAGATGCACACCCAGTGACGGCGGATAGTAAGCGAGAACGGAGGAAGCCTTTTAGTCCGGTTCCTAGCTCGTCCAGGTCCAGCCGGGCCGCGAGCGAGAGAGGTCCCTCTCTCGTACAACAACATCTGGGACCAGATGTTGTGGTACAAAATGTGTCTTTAGCGGAGCATACGTCCGTCGCTCGGGACGCTCCGTTGTATAAGCAGTCCGCAGAGACTGTTAAGGCTTCCTCTTCTCGTCAACGCACACGACCGCACCTTGGCTGCGTGACCGCCGATATATTACCAGCTTCGCCGATGAAGGATTCTTCGGCGACCAGGTCACACCATCCGGCAGCCAGGGATTCGAGACCGATGGACTCTGGACGTTCGCATAGGAAAAGTATGCAGGAGCCATCTGATGCGGAGCTGCCCTCGGCGAAGCAGTGAAAGACTGCGCCTCCGCAAGTCTCGACGCCGGACATTCTTGTGCAGATAGCACAGCTTATCGCACCATCCCAGCAGCCGACAGAAACGGTGTCGGATCGAGAATTATCCGACGGCGCTGGGTCGGTGCGCTCCGCCGAAGCATCGGGGGCGGACGACCGGGAACATCATGAGGTCCGACCGGATGGTGAAAGGGATACAGATGACTTGGAGCTATCCCTTTCGGAACAACATAAAGCTGCCGTGGACTTCATCCGGCACTTTCTCCCTCAAGTTGTTCCGTCGGGCCAGACTGCTGCGCTTCCGGACAAGAGAATTATAGCGTCATTGGACTCTGAATTTTTTGAGCGGTTCAGGGACATCGCTCCCGAGTTTCCGTCGCAGTCCAATAATGTTGCTAGAACATTTGAATTATTGAACGACGCTATATTTAAACTTGCTTCCAGGATGGGGAAAGCAGGTTTCTTGTCCGCTAATACTCTCAACCTGCCTTTCATTAATGCAAGAAATAAATTCGATACGGCAGGACAGGGTATACCGAGAGTTCCTCTGCGTATGGACGACGAGGCGGAAGACTTAGAGCTATCATTACCGTCGTCAGCTTCTATTCCAACCGCGGTGTTGGAAACAGCTATTGCGTCTAACAGAGCCAATTTAGATGCCTTATCTTACGCAGATCACCTTACTAAGGCGTTATCACTGCGCCTTCAAGGGGAAGAGTTTCAGGATATACAATCCTCTTTAAGACTTCTTTCAAGGGCAGTAACTTATTCCACGTGTAACTCCGCCCTTTCAGTGGCAAATCTGGAGTTGGTTAGACGTGGCGCAGCCCTAGCTACATCCACACTAGTGGATTCTAAGGTGAAGAACTCTCTTAGAGTCGCTTCGGTCTCAGGAGAACTTCTCTTTGACGGCAAGCTTTCCGCTATTTATGATAAAATTAAAAAGAAAGCTAATGATTCTCTGTTGTTCAGATCGGCTCCTAAGAAGTCGGATACAGCAGACACGAATAAGACAGGCACTTCTGGGTCTAATGCGCCCAAGAGAGGTTCCTATAGAGGTTCCGGTGCGTCCTCTTGGTCTTATTCGAGAGACCGTCAGAATAGCGACTCTCGTTCGGGACGTCCTTCAGGCCGGGACAATCGGTCGGACGCCCCGAGGTCGACGAGGCGAGGTGCGGGTCGTGGAAGACGTGGTTTCTCCCACCGCAGGCCTCGCAGGTCCAGGAGGTGATGGCTTAAACCTCTATCGCGTTCCGGTTGGCGGAAGGTTGTCGAGTTTTTCACAAGAGTGGGCGTCGATTACGGACGACCCTTGGGTGAGAGGAGTGACTTCGGAAGGTCTGAAGATATCCTTCAAACGAAAGCCTCCATTAACTCGAAGTCCAAAGTGGACTCATCTTCCGTCAAATCCACAGAAAAGAGACGCTCTGTTATCAGAGGTGCAGTCTCTTTTAATGAAGAACGCGGTAGAGGTCGTAGAAAACCAGGAATCTCTGGGATTCTACAGCCATCTGTTTCTGGTTCCGTAAACCAGACGGCTCGTTCCGTCCAGTCATAGATTTGAGCTGGATAAACAAGCTGATCGTCGCTCCGAAGTTTTATATGGAGACGATTTGATCGGTCAGAGCGAGTATTCGGGTGAACGATTATGCAACGAGCATAGATCTCAAGATGCGTACTTTCACGTCATGGTACATCCGACATTCCGAAAGTATCTACGCTTCGCAGTCCTTGGAGTGGTGTATCAATTCCGGGCGATGTGCTTCGGATTGAATCTAGCACCCTGGGCTTTCACTCGTGTAATGAACTCGGTAATGATCTACTTCCGAGCTCATTCGTCTGCGGTAACGTCGGCCTACCTGGACGACATTCTTCAGAGGTACGGCAACGAGTTAACGCTTCAGAACGATGTTCAGAATCTTCTTCTATTGCTCCGACGTCTCGGTTTTATAGTAAACGAGGAGAAGTCGGATCTGGTGCCGTCCAAGTCATTCACTCATCTGGGAATGAGCTTCGAGACGCACAACAATCTCGTTCGTCTGCCATTAACCAGAGCGAAATTAGTCAGTTGTTACGCTCGCTATTGTCTGCACGCAGACAAAGTCACGGCGAGAGAATTTATGAGACTGATAGGTCTGTGCGGAGCCGCCGCGGATCTCATTCCGATGGGGCGGCTACGCACACGTCCTCTTCAAATTTTCCTGACTCAGAATTGGAGTGTGAAAATTCATTCGCTCGATGTAGACGTTCTCTTGTCAGATCAAGTGAAACAAGAGATTCAGACTTGGGCAAACATTCAGTGGTTAACTCAAGGAGTTCCGCTGCAGTTGCCGGATCCGAGTTTTACCGTTATGACGGATGCCAGTCAAACAGGTTGGGGTGCATCATTAATCCCAACGGATTCGAGATGCCAGGGTCTTTGGGATCCGCAATTCCTGTGCAAGCACATAAACATCAAGGAAATGATGTCAATTTGGCTTGCGTTACGTCACTGGATGGACATTATTCACGATGCTCATGTCCAAATCCTATCCGACAATACGACAGTAGTGGCATATATACGGAATCAGGGAGGCACTCATTCAGTTCCGTTGTTCAATCTAACGGAAAGAATCCTTCTGTTTGCGTTAGAACATCACGTTCTTCTTTCGGTCCGTCACATACCGGGTCGTCTGAATGTGCTAGCAGACTCCCTTTCACGAAAGGGTCGCTTGTTGCCGTCGGAGTGGACTCTCAACAAACAAGTATTCAATCAGATTTGCTACCAATGGGAACGGCCAATGATAGACTTATTTGCAACACATCTCAACAATCAGTTGCAGACGTATGTGTCTCCGTGTCCGGATCCAAGAGCATTTGCAGTAGACGCTCTGTCGATCCCTTGGGATGGAATGATAGGATATGCGTATCCTCCAGCGCCGTTAATTCAACAAGTATTGCTAAAGATAAAACAATCTCAATGCAAGATTCTGTTGGTAGCATCTCTGTCGCCACAGAGACCGTGGATAAATCTACTCAGGTGTCTGTTGTGGGACCTACCGCGGAAGCTTCCTCCACGAGAGGATCTTCTTTCGCAGGGGAAATCGCGCCAACTCCATCACAACCCACAAGGTCTCAACCTTCACGTTTTTCCGTTGTGCGGTCCTTCTTGCATGGCAAGCACTTTACAGGACGAGCAGTGGACGCGATTTCTAACTGTAGGAGGACCTCCTCTTCGCTAAACTATGCGGCTAAGTGGAAGGTTTTTCGTCGTTGGTGTAGGGATCATTCTGTAGATATATTTGATCCCTCTATACCAGACATTGCAAACTTTCTAGTATACTTGTTTGACGAAATCAAACTGCAGCCTGTTACTATAAAGGGTTATAGATCTATGTTATCTGATACCTATGCACATCATGATAGTTTACAAATTGGATCTAATGTCTCTTTATCGAAGTTGGTTAGAAACTTTTCGATAAATAGACCCAGAACTCTTAGATTAATTCCTAAGTGGAATTTAGCTTGGGTTCTCCTTAAATTGAAGGAAAAGCCATTTGAACCTCTTGGGACAGTAGATTTCAAATTCTTATCTTATAAGACAGCTTTTCTCTTAGCTTTCTCTTCTGCCAGAAGAGTCAGTGAGCTTCATGCACTATCGGTGGATGATTCTCATTATCGTAGTGTTGGGAACACTATCACCTTCACTACTAATGTGGGTTTTTTAGCTAAGAATCAGGCTCCTAATAAATATCCGGAACCTATTGTTATTAAGGCTCTTCCATCTTCAGACGGGCGTAGGCCTTTACTCTGTCCTGTTAGAGCGTTACGTATCTATAAACAGAGATCTCAGTTTATCAGAAAGGGACGGAAACGTTTCTTTCTGTCTTTGATGCCTAATAGAAAGGACATTTCAGTCCATTCTATTGCTAGATGGATTCAGTTAACTATCCGTACTGCTTATGAAGATTTATCTTCTTCTCAGCAGTCTGTGCTTAAGATTTCTGCTCATGAAGTAAGAGCTCTTTCTACTTCCTGGGCTTATGCTAATAGTGTTGCTATTACAGATTTAATGAAGGCTGCTTATTGGTCTCAGCCATCCTCATTTACGAATTTTTATCTCAGAAATATTGAGTCCATTTCTGGAGACCTGCATTGTTTAGGTCCGTTATCTGTTGCTCAGAATGTCGTCCACTAAACAATTGCAACTATAGTTATGCAGGCTTTCTGTTCCGGCAGTGACTCCGTCCGGCTGCCCTCTTCGCTCTGGGCTATTTGACCCAGGGCAAGGGGAAGGGGGGGGGGGTGGGGGGGCGGGTGTTCCCTTAGGTCACCTGCTTTATAGTGAAAAGCAAGGGAATGCCTCCTCCAAGTCAGTATTTCTGAGTCGCTTCCGGGATGGTTTTAAAGTGTAATATTAATGTTTAAATTCATTCATGTCTTATTTTTAAAGTGTAGCTCGGTGTGAAGCATTTGTATATGTCAAGTGTCAAACGGGCTTTAATATACAATACTCGGACACTTTTAAATGACTATAAAGAGTCTCAATTCTCTGGACTACTTTATTTATTGGCTTGCTTTAAAAATAATTAGTATAAGGGTTATACTGGATGTTAATAGAGAACATGAATGTTATTGTGCTCAATTATTAAGGGTAGTGTATCTTTCTAATTTAATATTAAATAAGAAAGATACATGTAAAGCCTAATACTCCTTTTCTCCTTAAGGGGTTACCTCTTTACTATATAGTTGAGCTTATTGGATTTTCCTCTATGTCCTAGGCCCTCCAGCCTGTTTACTATTCAGCTAAGTCTGGGTCATTGGTACAGTATAAAAATGTTAAAAAATTTATAGCAATTTATATATTTTTTATACTTACCAATGACCCAGACGGGGATGGCCCTCCCTGAGTTGGGAACTCTTGCCTCCCCGCTGAGTACATAGCGCTGACCAGGCACTGCCAGTAAGAATGATAATTGGCACCAATTTCGGGACGACTGCGTCACTGCGCATGCGCAGTAGAGGCGTAGTATGGAGGTCCTTTAGGACATGATTTCTTTTTGTTTTGGATGCAAATTTTGGGGATTGGGGGGCAAAATTTGTGTTTGGCCCTGGTTTTGTTAGAGTTAGCACCAGCTAAGTCTGGGTCATTGGTAAGTATAAAAAATATATAAATTACTATAAATTTTTTAACTTTTTTGTGGTTATCCAACATATTTGAGGAGGAACTTTGTGTGAATCTGCAGATTAGCACATGCAGTGTGCAGACAGGGTCACAACCTGTTATCCTACAACTTATTTGATTCATTCACATATTTTACCTGTAATTTACCTGTCATAATATGACAAGTTACTATGCTAGTGTTATTTGTACAGGATATGTGCTAGGGTGGTATCTTGTGGGACTCCAATAAATTTTTTTTTTTTCTTCATTTTTTACCTGGTTACTAATTGGCTACCTGGAACACCTGTAACACACCTGTAATGCGACCATCTTCAAACAGTAAAATGTGGCCTCTGCCTTTGGTAATGAAGTTTCAACTGTTTGTGTTAACATATATCCTGGTAGAACTTTTCCATAATGGTTACAATAATTTGCAGTTATTTTTTCCATTTACCTGTTTGCTCATTTAGTACAGATAATACCTGTTGTGGCATACCTCTGAAATAATGCACAGCAAACGTTGTTAACTGTCATAGTATCATATGTCAATGGATATGTCTTGTAAGAGGCTTGTGTAAAACTTAAAAACAAATTTTCTTTAAAAATTGACTTTTATGATGGTTCTTACCTGTTTGCTCGTTAATGATAATATTCCTGTTATACACCTACTATGCACCACAATCAACCAGTAGGGTTATCTTTGATAAAAGGGTATATTTTGGGAGTGGAAAGTAAACAACAACAAAGTCAAAACTCTTCATTTTCCCTTATGTTTTTGCCATTTTTCTTGTTAATTAGTTACCTTTTTACTGGTGTTTCCTTTAATTAATACAATATACGGTAAAATAAAAAATGAAGCCTTGAAGAAAATTTAATTACCTTAAAAAGTATGTATACATGTTGATGGGTTTCATCAAAAGAAAGGGTAAAAAAGTCAAGATATATGAATCATACATTATTTGTAAAACTTCTGAAAAAAGATATACACGTTTCAACTGTACAGTGTAAGAATTGTAGAACTTAACCAGTTAAACTAGCGGAAAAAGGAAACGCAAGTTTTTTTCTGTGGTAAATATTTCCATTGTTTGGATTTTGATGTTATTTCTTCAATACTGATTAAATCTGGACGAGATTTGTCTTAACACAGAAGGCCTTTGCATTGATAACGTTCAAACGTGGGTATCCTATGCCATTTCCTGATCAAAATCAATAGTGGGCGCCCACCCCAGGCTTCAGTCGCTGCTCTAACTCTCCTTAACATTGACCCCATCAAGTTGTTTGTGGGTTTTATTCCACTCCTGAAGAAGGGCTGAGCGATGTTGTTTGGGACATTGATGTGCTTCCTGGCCCTCCTGTCTAGCTCATCCCACAAATGCAAGATCAGGGGCAAATCTGGACAGTAGGGTGGCTAGTCGAGAACTGGGGAATTGTTTTGATTGAGGAAGTTACAACAAAGTTGAAACCCTAGCAACGTGTGGCCTCGCATAATCCTGCTGCAACGTAAGGTTATGCACATGCATAAGTGGAAGGACAAGAGGCATCAGGACCTGAGCTTGAAACGTAACATCTGTAAGATTGTCCTTGATGACCATGAGACGTGTTTTCATGACATACCTCAACGTCCATAGCAACGTTGTCATCCATCTGACCTGTAAAGCTTGAGCCAAGACTCCTCAATGAATAACACATATCTCCAGTGGGCCAAGTTAAACTGATTTGGTGCATATGCCCGCAGCCATCGCAATTGTCTTTGACGCCACCTGGGTCTAAATTGTGGACCAATGTAGGGATGTCATGGCCTTAAATTGAACTCCCGCAACCAATTCCTAACTTTTTGGACACACTCAGCAACCTACAACCTGGATTGCTGCATCCGTCTCCGCCTGAAATCGGTTACAGAGGTGTGAGAGACACATGCCTCTATCTTGACGTGGCGACATAACATGCGGACATTCGCTCCAGGGACGGTCAACTGATCTTCCTGTGGCTCTAAGATGCCCAACTAAACTAAACCCCTATCAACTTCCGACATTCGCGACATTTTGCATTTCAATCGAATTGAAATGAAATGTTGTGCAATCGATGTATACTGTTCAAAACTTCGATTTAGTATGGTTTTCAAGCCATAGCACATGGGAGTGCCCCAGATGCATGCTGTGTTGAAATATTTTTATCTGACAACCAATGGCCCAGACTAGCTAGCTGGTGCTAACTCAAATTAATCCAGGTCCAACACAAATTTTGCCCCCCAAATCCCCAAAATTTGCATTCAAAACCAACAAAATTAAGTCCTAGATGTTCCTCCATACTTTTGAGATCTGTGCATGCGCAGTATCCAGGAAGGTACCGAAATTGGTGCCAACCATCATTTTTCTTTGTTTGGCCCTAAAGTCAGCAACAATGAACTGACATCTGTGCTATTAAATCTCCTTTTTTGAGGATGCCAGACACAAATCAATGGTAAAATTGGTGGATCCAAGGCTGGAAATGGATGATGGAAGTGAACAACAGTGGTTAGAAACATTCAGGGCTGTAACTTTATAATAATTATAAAAATTATTTCATGTTTCCCAATTTCGGGACATACGCCTGACATCATTATTCTTGCTAATGATTTGTTAAGTGTTCCTTCCCTATCCCTCCTTGAAGCCCTCCTGTAAACTCCTAAACCTTTTGGCTGTTTTTTATCTAATTTTTTTATTAAATTTCTTGGGAGTTTAACATGTATTACAGAATGTTTATTCTGTTTATCCCCATGGTTACGTCCTCACCCTAGGGTTATGTCATTTTGGTCTTGCATCTTCTATCCGATGTATCATTTTTTTTTCGTTTGAAGATCTTGCTTTACATATGGTAGCTTTAAAATCTGATACTGACTTTGGGCCTTTTTACGGTGCCTGATGTCTTGTTTCTGTTTTTTTCTTTGACGTTGTTTACATTGGCAACATCTTTGAATATATGTAGCAGAGAGCAGGTGACTGGGGCGAAAAAGTCGCCTTGGATTGCATAACTTCGCTCTGACTTCACTAAAAAGTGAAATCGTGTCGCCCTGTAATTTGTAAATTCCCAATTGACCTACCTTGAAATTAGGTGAATTCACGTAGAATTTACAAAGTGACTTCCATCTAAAAAGAGTATTATTGCTAGGGTTAATTGTTATTGTGATTAATTTTCATAGTAACTAAAAATAAAATCAGCATCTAAAAACAATGCCCGATTAATAATGTAATCGTGAACCGTCTTGGCTGCATTGAAATGAGGTGACAAGTCGTCAAGTTAAGACAAGATTTTCTATTTAAGTAATATGTATTTTTCACACTCAGAATTTTTTTTTCTGGGGGGCAGTTTTTCATAAAACAACACTTTTTTGTAAAAGCTGAAGTTTTAATTCCAATCTGGATTTTATTTTTGTGCAAGACGTTTTGAAAACCAAAACAGAAAATTGACCTACTTTTTACTCACTCTGGACCAAGAAATGGACACACTTGAATTGTTTAATTCAAGGCTGATCTGTCTCTTCTAAAAAGTAAATGCCCATTTGAATTTGAATTGTAAACTTTTCTTTTTATAAATAAATTAATATAGAGAGGCATGTTTTTTTCTCGTAAACAATTCTTTGTACAAATAAATTTGTAGTGATTTATTTTTGTGAGAGATGAAAATATAATATACCGGTAGATCATGCGAATGCAGAATCATCGCTCTACATTTTCTTCTAACTTCTTCCTGTTTCATCTGACTTCTCCCTAAAGTCAGTGGAGGGAGAAGTGACTTCTCCCTCAAATTACCCTCTAGACTGGTCCCTGATATGTAGTATTTATATATTATATTACTGTAGCTAGGGAACCGAGGCTTCGATCATTGTGACGTTCAGAGAAGAGATCCATCTCCAGAATGCCGTCCCAGGAGCAGCAAGCAGCTAAAAACCAGAAAACCGCTGCTCCTCAAGCCTCGGTGACAGACTTGCTGTAGCAGATTGTGCAGCTGATCGCAGCATCCCAGCAAGTGCATGAGCAGTCTCCCGCAGACTCGGGAGCTGTCGGATGGTGCTGGGTAGGTCCAGTCATCTGTTCATGCAGATGCGATGGACCTAGATTCACAGCTGTTTCTGTCGGTTGGTGAAAGGGATAAGGAAAAGGATTACCCTTCCCTTTCGGAACAGCGTATGGTAGCGATGGAATTTATTCATCAATACTATCCTGAATTTGCTCCACTGAATCAGCAAGCAGCAACAACAAGGGAGGAACCGCTGGCATCTTTAGACACAGACTTTATATGGAGGAAGGAAGAAGTTCTTTCTTTTCCAGTACAAACTACACAGGTGTCACAGGCCTTCGGCCATGTTGCCGCTGCCATATTTAACCTCTCTAGTGTGAGGAAGAAAGGCGGTTTCTTATCAACATCTTCCATAAATATACCGTTCCTTGGACCACGTTCATTCAAGACGGTTGGAGAAGATGTTCAGAGAGCTTCTCTGCATTTAGATGAGCAGGCTGGGGATTTAGATACATCCCTATCTGCTTCATTTAATATTTGCTCGGATGTGATGGAATCTGCTATTTCATCGAATAGAGCGAATTTGGACATTAATCAGACGTGATGCTGCCCTTGCGTCGTCATCACTTATAGATGACAAGGTGAAAAGCTCTGTCCGGGTCGCTCCCGTCTCCGGACATACTCTGTTTGACAACAAGCGTTTGTTAGTCTATGAACAAGCTACTAAGAAAGCTTCCAGTGCTCTGTTTTTGAAGTCGGCGTCTCAACAACACGCTTCAGCAGACCGGGGTAAGCGGGGACGTTCTAAATCAAAATCATCAAAAGGGAACTCCCTGTGAGGGTTCAAAAAAACCTCATATAATTACTCCGGAGGTCGTCTCTACAGCGACTCAGGAAAGGGGCATAAGTCTGAGCAGGATTATCAGTTAGTCACCTCTAAGCTGACGGGATGAGGATCTTATTGGGGAGGTGGTAGTTTCTCCTCCTGTTAGCCTCACAAGTCCTACATGTGATGGTCAAGACCTATATTGCTTGCCAGTTGGCGGAAGGTTATCAAACTTCGTGAGAAACTGGATAGCAGTCACGGAAGATCAGTGGGTGAGAAGTGTAGTCTCGGAAGGCCTACGGCTATCATTCCGCCCAAAACCCCCACTAACAAGATGTCCTCATTGGTCAAATCTTCCGGCAGATCCATTCAAAAGAGAGTCTCTCCTAGAAGAAGTACAGGCTCTCTTATTAAAGGAAGCAATAGAGATCGTCGAGAATCAAAATTCTCAAGGCTTTTACAGTCACCTGTTCCTCATACCGAAGCCAGACTGCTTGTTCCGACCGGTAATAGATTTGAGCTGGATAAACAAGTTAATCGTGGCTCCAAAGTTCTATATGGAAACTATAACTAATATCAGTCTGTAAGAGTGAGCATTCGAGTGAACGACTATGCAGCAAGCATAGATCTAAAGGACGCTTACTTTCATGTCATGGTACATCCGGCATTCAGAAAGTGTCTGCAGTTCGCCACGCAAGGAAAGGTTTATCAGTTCAGAGCAATGTGCTTTGGTCTGAACCTGGCTCCTTGGGCTTTCACTCGAATAATGAACTCTGTAATGTCATACTTCCGAGCTCATTCGTCTTCGGTAACATGGGCTTACTTGGATGACATTCTTCAGAGATGCAGCAACAGAATCATTCTTCAGAACGATGTTCAGAGTCTGCTGCAATTGCTACGATGTCTCGGTTTCATAGTTCCTGGTCTACTTCTTTGACAATCTCAAACTGCAGCCTGTCACTATTAAGGGCTATAGGTCTCTGTTATCAGATACTTACGCTCATCATGATAACTTGCCTATTGGATCAGATACTTCTTTATCTAAGTTAGTTAGAAATCTCTCTACCAATAGACCTAGAACCCTCAGATTAATTTCTAAGTGGAATTTGGCTTAGGTTCCGTTGAAGCTCAAAGAAGCTCCTTTTGAGCTGTTATACGTCGTAGAGTTCAAATTCTTAACGTATAAAATGGCGTTTCTCATAGCCTTTGCATCTGCTAGAAGAGTCAGAGAACTTCATGCATTATCTGTTGATGAATCTCATTACCGTAGGGTGGGTAATACCATTACTCTCAGTACGGAAGTGGGATTTCTGGCTAAGAATCAGATTCCGGATAAGCGGCCGGAGACTATTGTCATTAAGGCTTTACCATCCTCGGATAACTGTAAGCCTTTGCTGTGTTCAGTCAGAGCAATGCACATTTATAAACGTCGATCAGATTTTATTAGAAAGGGAAGAAAATGTTTCTTTCTTTCTTTGATTCCTAACAGAAAAGATATTTCTGTTCATTCTGTCGCTAGATGGATTTAGTTGGCAATACGCATTGCCTATGAAAGTCTATCTTCGGATCAACATTCTGTCAATAAGATTTCAGCACACAAGGTTAGAGCACTGTCCACTTCTTGTGCTTATTATACCCCTACGTTCGTTGAAAAAAATGGGGGTATACTGGATTACATACGTCCGGCCATGCATGCAACTCCATCCGTCCGTCCGTCCGTCCATCAGAGAATATTCATAACTTTCATAACTTAAAAGTTATCCCATTGGCCCTATAGTTAACTTTAATGGAAGATGACATTTGCAAAATATTTCATGCACACCTAAAAAGTCTTTATTTTTGCCTCAAAACATAGTTTATGACCCATTATTATGTAGTTTTCAACCGATTACCAAAAATGGTCGCTTACCGATTACTGTTTTTTTGAGCTCACAATCGGCCGATACTGATGCCGATTCCGATTGTAATACCTTGCACTACCAGACAAGTTGAGGCTCGAAAGAACAACATTAAACTGGACATTTTTCACACTGTTAAACTTCGTTGACTGGAGTCGCAGTAAAATTACCAGTCGCACGCACATGGGTGGTAAACGTGGCTGAGAGCTTGTAATTTTACTGCGACTTGCTGGAGTGCAACCTTTGCTTTTCCGCTGGCGATTGCCATAAGTATGCTCAATTGTAAGCTTTACATTTCGTTTAACTTGTTTTAAGGGTCATCTAGAGAGATTAAGAAAACATATTGTGGTTGTTTCTCGACTTTATTGAATGGTATCATTGACATCATTTTACATTAACAATTGAACAATTGCAGAAGATAATAAAATGCTGTTCATGAATCATCACAAAATGCTTGGCAACAATCGGAGGAACCGATGTTCCAGGAGGTGTTGCCGGTGTCATCCGATTGCCCACAATCAGTTGATTGTGGTGGCAGGTTCCGATCATCGGTTGAACAATATTATTATGCCCTGACTTCCTTTGGGGGTTCAGTTGGTATTTCGTCAAGTGCGTCTGTATAAACATTGTGTTATAACTCGGACATCAGTTGTTGGATTTTGAACCGCTTTAGTGTGATGATAGACCAGCATGGGGAAAAGGATACCCACAAATCGCCAGTTTTGGTGCACACATTCATACCAGAGTTATAATGCTTGTAGGATGGAGAAAAATAGTAAAATGAACGTTTTGGATTATAACTCTGGCATTGATTGTCAGATTTTGATGTCCTATGTATGATGGTTTACCGGGTAATAAAAATCATCATCAGCAAAATTTTAATTAATGGAGTACCAGTTCGTACCGGGTGATTCATTAATTAAATTTTTGATGATTATTCCTGTAATTAATGTTTAGTATCTAATATTATTACATCCATGGAAGTATTGCCCAACCATGGAAAGTGACCAGGCTACTCTGGCTGTACTGTACACACTATAACCATTGAAAGCATATTTCTGATTTTGACAAACCTTTTGGTCTCAGAAGAGAATTCTTCATTTCTAGTTTTGAAGATGTTTACTAAACAATAGTCAAATGAGCCTTAGAATAGGTCATAGACTGCTTCATCTAAGAAATGTTTTTGCAGTGTTCATGCTGGCCCAATTTTTATACCCCTACTTCTCTGGGCTATATTGCCGACACCCTGTATGTCCGTCCATATGTCCGAACTCATGTGTGCAACTCCTCCTACATTATTGAACTGATTTCGATGAAACTTCTCAAACATTATGACAAGGAAGTGAACATGCACATACTCCAAAATTTTTCATCTGCAACAATTTTAACCAGGTTATCTCCCCTTAACTAAATTTTTTTGTGTATTTTCAAATGAGATTCTTGTGTGTGCATCTCCTTCTACATTATTAAACTGATTTTGATAAACTTCTCAAACATTATGACTAGCAAGTGAACATGTGCATATTCCAAAATTTTTCATCTGCAACGATTTCAACCAGGTTATCTCTCCTGAACTTAGATTTATTATTGATTTTCAAATAAGATTCCTGTGTGTGCGACTCCTTCTACATTATTGAACCGATTTTGATGAAACTTCTCAAATGTTATAACTAGGAAGTGAACATGTGCATATTCCAAAATTTTTCATCTGTAACAATTTTAACCAGGTTATCTCCCTTGAACTTAGATTTATTATGGATTTTCAAATGAGATTCTTGTATGCACAATTCCTCCTATATTATTGATCCGATTTCAATGAGGCTTCTCAAACATTATGACTAGCAAGTGAACATGTGCATATTCCAAAATTTTTTATCTGCGACAATTTTAACCAAATTATCTCCCATGAACTTGGATTTATTATTGGTTTTTCAAGCTCGACATTCAGAGGTGCATTCTAGTAAGCCGGGAGTGGGGGTATTAATCACCTTCAGTGGTAGTTCTTGTTTTGTTTGGTGCCAGGTGGAATTTGTGTTCAGTGCCAAAAGAATTTCTTTGGTACCAAATTAAAAACTTTAGAGCCAAATGAAATCTGATTGTAAATGAGAACAAATTAACCATGTATCGATCGTCCTTTAAGTGCAACAAGATGCCATCGGCAATGGTAAACATAGCAGATGGCACCTTGTCCACTGAAAGTATGATATTTTAATTTAGTATTACCTGGCTCTTTTAAGCATTTTAATTGCAAAAAATCCACAAATGATTAGTGTTCAACTGATTACCAAACATGGGGGCTCTGACCGATTATCGGTTATTTTAGCTCACAATCGGCCGAATCTGATGCTGATTCTGATTGTAATACCATGCACTACTGGACAAGTCGAGCATTTTTCACACTCTTAAACTTCATGGACTGGGGTCGTAGTAAAATTACCAGTCATGCACACTTGGGCGGTAAATTTGGCTCTCAGAGCCACATTTAACACCCCAGTGCATGTGACTGGTAATTTTACTGTGACCTGAGTCAATGGAGTGCAACCTTCACTTTTCCGGTATGAACTGACGATTGCCGCAGGTATGCTCATTTGTAAGCTTTACATGTTGTTTAACTTGTATATCCCGTAAAGGAGCGTCTAGAGAGGTGAAGAATACACATTGTGGTTGTTTCTAAACTTTATTGAATGGTATCATTGACATCATTTTACATTAACAATTGAACAATTGCAGAAGATAATAAAATGTGGTTAATGAATCGTCAAAAAATGCGAGCCGATTTTCCAGGAGCCGTTGCCATTGTCATCCAATTACCCACAATCAACCAGTTGTGGTGGCCGGTTCTGCGATCATCTGTTGAACACTACAAATGATAAAAATATAGGTAATAAGAAAGGAAAAGGCTATTATTAATGTTTACAGATTTGTTTCATGATTATTATTTACTCTGTTTAATCACTCCAAATAAACTAGTAAAAATAATTTATTATCAAATAATTTATCTTCCAGAAGGATTATAAAAAAAAGATTAAGCTACAAAGAAATGTTTTGATAAGAATCAGCTTCAATGGATAAACGATTAATTCAGAAGACCCATAAAAAGGCGCCATGATTATACATGTTGCCTACAGATGACTTGACTGGTGTGAATATTATTATCCCTCGTGAGTGAGGGTGTGAGATGGGGAAATCTCACCCGAGGGCAAGATATTTTGGCCAGGCACGAGGCTTGCTGAGTGTCTGGACCAAATATCTTGTCCTGGGGTTGAGATTTCCCCATCTCACAGCCCCCATCAGGGATAATTTTTTTTTCCCCCACCAAAACTCTGACATAATCAAAAGTAATTCACGGGCACATGGAGCTATATCGAACAATTTTGTTCTGAAGAAAACTGATTTGCTTATCGGAAAGAGAGCACAAAAGTTCTGTATATACCATAGGTATACACAAAATTAAATCCCAATGCCGGCAAGACAGAGGTTAAAGATTTGTAGTGAAATGAACATTGCCACATTCCGATGACGTCAAATTATGAATTCTGCAATGTATTCGCATAACATTTCGACGGGAATTTCGTGCACCTCGCTCCACTGATAATCATGTTCATCCAAAAATTGAGATAAAAGAGTCAAGTGTCTATCGGTTTTGCAGTCTGTGTTTATATTTGTATCTTCTTCAAAAAACGTTTGTCTGCTAATATTTCCGAAACTTGACACCATTTCGTTTGTTTACAGAAGAATATGCGATGATTGAATAGTCCTGCACTCATTAAATATTCTAGTAAGCCAATATAGGTTGGTCACCTAGGTGGGGTGAGATAGCTGTCACGTGTTTGGGGTGAGACAGCCATATCTCTCCCAACTGTTTCACACGATTTTATATATGTCTCAGTACCTTAGTGGTGGGAGAATATTTTGTCTCGCCTGTGTCATCAGACAGAGATTTTATCAAAAATGATGCTCTAGAATAATAAAACAAAAGATCTTTGAGGCCTACCAAAGGGCAATTTTTAGTGCCAATTGTATTTTTGATGCTAAACAATTTTTTAGTGCAGTTGGCACCAATGTCACTCAACAGTGTGAACACTGGTTATTTGTGGTAAATTCTACTCACCTCTTATAGGCAGCAAAGTTTGGACTAGAAGCCATTTTCTGTTGATTTGAAGTATATGTTTTTGGGAAGTAGAATTTAAAAATCATTTCCTGTAAATTAATATTTTTATACTGTACTGTACCAATGACCCAGACATAGCTGGTGCTAACTCATAAAATATAGGGCCAAACACAAATTTTGCCCCCCAATCCCCAAAATTTGCATCTAAAACCAAAGAAAACATGTCCTGAAAGGCCCTCCACACTTCGCCTCTACTGCGCATGCGCAGTGTCAAAGACGTTCCGAAATTGGTGCCATTAATCATTCTAAGTTTGGCCCTTCATCAGTTAACATCTGACTGATCTTTGTGCTTGTAAATCTCAGTTTAAATGATGCCAGACACATAAATATTAGTGAAATGGTGATTCTAAGGAGGATAGAGAAGGAGGAGAGGAAAAAAATGTGTGACAGAATATTATCAGGGCTGTAACTTAAAATTTTTTAATGAAATTATGTTAAGTTACCTATTTTCGAGGCAGCAGCCATTTTGTTGTCATTCTGATTAATTAGTTACACTGTTTTTTAAGTGTTTTCCTCTCTCCCTGTCCTTTAAGTCCCCCCTTGCTATTCTCCCATGCTTTTGGCATAGTTTTTGTAATTATTATTACTAAATTTTCTTGGGAGTTTTAGCTGAATAACAGAATGAATTCTGTTTCTTTTCCCCATGTTTACGTCTTCACCTACGGGTGGTTAGGCGTTGTGTTCTGCATCTACCATCTGATGTTCTGCAGTTTCTTCCCTGAAAGTCTCTGTTTTGCATCAGATAGTGTATTTTTGGTAACTGATTTCGGGCCTGGGTGCCTGGAGTCTTATTTTAGTGTTTTTACACTCATTGTTTACATTTTCAACAGCCGTCTGTGTGAGGGGGGGATTTCTGGAAAATAATATCTTGATGTTATTTTAATCATAACTAGATACATTATTATTGTTCGTAAGTGTTGAATAAATTGTTTAAAATATTTTTAAAATTTTTGTCCACACTTAGGCTTGGGATCCATTGGGGCTCAACGTTACTTTTCAGAAACTTGGGCTGTTCTGAAAAAATATTTTTTCAAAATATTTTGATTTCAATTATTTTTTCTATATTAATGGATCATATTATTATTATGTATTTTGATTGCCAGGGGTTAGTGCGAGTACAGGACTTGTTTTCTTTTCACATTGAAAGGATATTGATCAATTGTAATAAGAGGAAGTCTTCCTCTGACTTTATAATCATTCTATATGTGGTCAGTGTACTCGCATTAACTCCTGTTCTGTATCGTATGATTTCGATGACAATATGGGAAGCGTATGTCACGGTATGTTATTGGGGAATTGGACACTCCGGTCCTTTCCCCGCAGGGTCACTCTACTTTATCAATTTCTATTTCAGACGATCAAGATTAGGGTGATGTATCTGTGATGTCTTCCAACAGTGTGCCTCCGTCGTCACAATTAATGAAGGGCTAGCGGAAAAGTGCTCATGTAAATACGCCAATTGCCTAAGAGGACCCTAGTAGGTTCGACGGCCTTTGACGTCCGCTAGCTCGCCCGGTGTAGCGTCCATTCACCGAATGGTTCGGCAGCCGGGTTCGTCCGTTGCGGTCTAGAAGGAATTTTGGGGTGATGCGAGCACTATAAATCAACCTAATGCACACCCAGTGACGGCGGATCGGAGGGAGAACGGAGGAAGCCTTTTAGTCCGGTTCATAGCTCGTTCCGGTCCATCCGGACGGCAAGCGAGAGAGGCCCCTCTCTCGTTCAACAACATCTGGCCCCAGATGTTGTGGTACAAAATGTTTCGCATTCGGAGCATACGTCCGTCGCTCGGGACGCTCCGACATATAGTCAGTCCGGAGTAGACTGTCAATAAGGCTTCCTCATTCTCATAGTTGCGCACATGACTGCTCTTGGCTACGTGACCACGGATATCCAGTCAGCTTCGCCAGTCAGAGATTCATCGGCGACCAGGTCACACCATCCGGTAGCCAGGGACACGAGGCCTGCAGACTCCGGACGTTTGCATAGGAAGTGTGCGGGAGTCAACGTACACGGAGCTTCCGGCGGCAATGCATCGTAAGACCGCTACTGCACAGGCCTCGGGAACGGACGTGCTTTCCTAAATAGCACAGTTTATCGCAGCATCCCAGCATCAACTAAATCTGTCGCATATTTTTTATCCGACGATGCTGGGCCGGGATGCTCCGCGGAAGCGGGTACGGACGTCCGAAAATTTCATCCGGTCCGACGGGATACCGAAAGGGATTTGGAGGATTCGAGCTTTCCCTTTCGGAACAACATATGCTGTTGTGTATGTCATCTGACTTGGTCTTCTACAGCTTCTTTCGTCGGACCAGAATGCTGCGATGCCGGATAAGAAACTGATAGCGTCGGTGGACTTAGAAATTTTTGGTTCGGTTCAGGAACATCGTCCCTCAGTTCCGACATAGTCCAATAATGTCACGCAAACTTTCGAATTATTGAACGACGTTATATATATTATTATTATATGCTTGCTATAACCAAGCATTTCTGGTTTCTTGTTCGCAAAGTTACGGAGATGTCTTTCAAAAGTGTGCCTTTGTCGTCATAGTTAATGAAGAGCTAGCGGCAATAAGTGCTCATGGAATATGTCTATCGCCTACGGAGTGACATTCGCTAGCTCACCCGGTGTAGCGTACATTCATCGAATGGTTCGGCTGCCGGGTTCGTCCGTTGCGGTCTAGGAAGGAGATTTGGGTGATGCGAGCAGTTTAATTACTTTAGTACTCACCCAGTGACGGCAGATTGAGGACAGATCGGAGGAAGCCTGTTAGTCCGGTTCCTGGCTTGTCCAGGTCCGTCCGGACTGTGAGCGAGAGAGGTCCCTCTCTCGTCCAACAACATAGGGGACCGCATGTTGTGGTTCAGATATTTTACTTTCGGAGCATATGTCTGTCGGTCGGGACGCTCCGTTATATTGACAGTCCGAGAGACTGTCCTTAATGCTTCCTCATCCTCACAGCAGGGCACACGACCGCACATTGGCTACGTGACCTCGAGTATCCGATCAGTTTCGTCATTCAGTGATTCCACGGCGAATAGGTCACGCCATCCGGTAGCCAAGGGACACGAGGCCTATACACTCCGTTCGCTCGCGTATTGGTAGTATGCACGGGGTAACGATCACGGAGCTTCCAGCGGCAATGCATTGTAGGACCGCTTCTCCTCAGGCCTCAGTGACGGACGTGCTATCCGAGTTAGCACAGTTGTTTTGCAGCATCCCAGCAATTGACAGTTTCTTGGTCGAATCAGGAATTATCCGACGGCGCTGGGTCGGTGCGGTCCGCGGTTGCATCAGGTACGGACGACCGAACGCTTTATAGGGTCCGACAGGATGGCGAAAGGGATTCGAAAGATTTCGAGTTTTCCCTTTAGTAGTATCGGAAGCTGCCTTTCATATCTTCTGGCATTATCTTCCAGTGATTGTTATTTCGGACTTCATTGCTGCGATCTTGGATAAGAGACTTATAGCGTCATTGGACTCGGATTTTTCGATCGGTTCAGGGACATTGTCCCTGACTTACCGACGCAGTCCAATAATGTCATTACAACATGTGTTTTATTTTTCGACGCTATATATGCATACAAGCCTGCTACCAAGCATGATAGTTTAGTTTCTTGTCCGCGTTGCTCATTTCTGCCATTTTATCATTTATACGAATAGTTTATTTTGGCAGAGCAGGGCATACCGAGAGTTCATGTGCGTCTAGACGGTGTGGTTAAAGACTGGAAATATTCTTTTTCGCCGTTTATGTCTTTTCCAACTTCAATGTTGGAAACGACATGATGTATAGTAGACTTAACTTAGACGCTTTATCATACGTAATCCGCCTTACTGAGGCGTTATCATTACGTTTTCAAGAAAAGATTTACGGGATATTATTCTCAATGTAATTTCTTTTGAGGGCAGTAGTTTGTTCACGTATAACTCCGCCCTTCAGTGGCTGATTGGAGTTGGTTAGACGTGACGCAGCCCTAGCTACATCCATACGCGTGGATAGTTAGGTTAAGAACTCTCTCAGAGTCGCTTCGTTCTTGGAGGAGCTTCTCTTCGACGGCAACTTTTTGGCAGTCCATGAATTGCTCGATTTACACGTTCTCTTGTCTATCTAGTGTTACAAGAGATTCAGACTGGGGCAAACATTCGGTGGTTGACTCAGAGAGTGCCACCGCAGTTGCTGGACCCGAGTGTGGCTGTTATGACGGTTGCCAGTCAAACAGATTGGGATATAATACTGATCCCAACGGATTCGAAGTGCCAGGGTCTTTGGGTTCCGCAGTCTCTTAGCAACCAATTTTCTTCCGCGGAATAATGTTTTTTAGGCTTGCTTTATGTCATTGCATGAACATTATTCAGAAACGCATGCCCAAATCCTGTCCATTAATTCGACAGTAGTGGCGTATCTCCGGAACCAGGGAGGCACTCTTTCGTTTCCGTTATTCAATTTAATGGAAAGAATCCGTCTGTTGGTTATAGTACACCAAGTTCTGTTTTGGTCCGTCATATTCTGGGTCGTCTGATTGTTTTACCGGACTCCCTTTCACTTACGGGTCGCTTGTTGCTGTCAGAATGGACTCTCAACAAACAAGTATTCAATCAGATTTGCTATCTATGGGAGCGCCCAATGATGATTTATTTACGACACAGCTTGCTAATCAATTGCAGACGTATGTGTTGGCTTGTCCAGATCTCTGATCTAATGTTGTTAACTCTCTATTGATCTATAGGATGGAATGATAGGATACGCGTATCCTCCGGCGCTGTTGTTTCAGCAGGTATTGCTAAGATAAACAACCACAATACATTTCTGTTAATAGCATCTCTATCTTCACAGAGATCATGGGTAATTTACTCTCTTGTCTACTGTGGGTCTTAACGTGAAATCTTCCTCAATGTGAGGATCTTTTTTCACTGGGTAAATCGTGTCATCTTTATCACAACCCGCAAGGTCACAACCTTCATGTATTCCGTTGTGTGGTCCGTATTGCATTGTAAGCATTGTACTGGACGAGCTTTGGACGCGATTTCTTACTATAGGAGATCCTCTTCTTCGCTATTCTATGTGGCTAAAGTGGAGGCTCTTCCGTCGTTGGTGTAGGGATCATTATGTTCATATTGTTGATCCCTCCATACTACTCATTGCAATTTTTTAGTAAACTTGTTTCACAAGATCTACTGCAGCCTGTTATTAGTAAGGTTATAGGTTTATGTTACCTCATACCTATGCACTCTACGATAGTTTACAATTGAGTCTTATGTCTCTTTATCTAAGTCAGTTAGTAACTTTTTGATATATAGACTTAGAATCTTTAGATTAAATTCCTATATGGATTTTAACTTCGGTTCTTATTTAGCTAAGTAATCATTTGAGCCTCTGGAAACAGTAGTTTTCAAATTCTGACCTTTTAGACAGTAATTCTGTTGGTTTCTCTTTTACTGTAGAGTCAGTGAGTTTCATGCACTATTGATGGATGATTTTCACTTTCGTAGTTTCGGAATCACTACTTCCGTTACTATTTAGGTTGGATTTTTGCGTAAGAGTTAGGCTCCTAATATCCGGAACCTATTGTTATTAAGGTCCTTCCGTCTTCGTACGGGTATAGGCCTTTACTCTTTCCGGGTAAAGTTTATGTATTTATAAACAGATATCAGTTTATTACGATGGGCGTAAGCTTCTTCTGTCTTTGATGCCTAGTAGAAGGACGTTTCGCTCCATTCTATTGTTAATGGATTCTATTAACTATTGGTACTGCTTATGGTATATCATTGACTTAGCAGTTGTGCTTAAGATTTCGGCTCATGAAGTAAGAGTTCTTCTACATCTTGGGCTTACATTAATAGTGTCGCTATTATAGATTTTTGAAGGCTGCTCATTACGCTCAGCCATCCACATTCATGAATTTTTATCTCAGAAATATCGAGTCCATTTCTGGAGGCCTCTATTGTTAGGTCTATTATCTACTGCTCAGAATGTCATTCACTTAACAGTTGCTACTATAGCTAGGTAGGCTGTCTGTTTTGGCAGTGTCTCCGTTCTGCTGCCCTCTTCGCTCTGGGCTATTTGACCCAGGGCAAGAAAAAGGGGGGGGGGGGGGAGGGTGTTCCCTTGGGTCACCTGTTTTCCTATGAAAACAAGGGGATACCTCCTCCGGAGTTAGTAATTCTGAGCTGTTATTGGGATGGTTATTTAGTGAGAAGTTTATGTTTAAAATTCATTTAAGTCTTAGTTTTTAAAGTATAGCTTTTGATTATTGCATATGTCAACGGACATGATTATGCAATCCTCAGACACTTTTAGGACTATAAGAGTCTCTATTCTCTAGACTTACTTTATTTATTGGCTTACTTTAAAAATTATTAGTATAAGGATTATATTGGATATTAATAGAGTACATGGATGTATGAAGCTCAATTTTGGAAGGTGTTGTATCTTTCTAATTTATCTTAAATAAGAAAGATGCATGTAAGGCCTATTACTTCTTTTTCCCTACAGGGGATGACTCTATTTTATATTATTGAGCGTATTCCATTTTGCTCTATGTCCTTGGCCCTCCAGCCTTTTTACTATTCAGCTATGTCTGGGTCATTGGTACAGTATAAAAATGTTAAAAAATTTATAGTAATTTCTATATTTTTTATACTTACCAATGACCCAGACGGGGATGGCCCTCCCAGGAGTTGGGAACTCTTGCCTCCCCGCTGAGTACATAGCGCTTACCAGGCACTGGTTATTAGAATGATTAATGGCGCCAATTTCGGAACGTCCTTGACACTGCGCATGCGCAGTAGAGGCGAAGTGTGGAGGGCCTTTCAGGACATGTTTTCTTTGGTTTTAGATGCAAATTTTGGGGATTGGGGGGCAAAATTTGTGTTTGGCCCTATATTTTAAGAGTTAGCACCAGCTATGTCTGGGTCATTGGTAAGTATAAAAAATATAGAAATTACTATAAATTTTTTAACTTTCAGTTGAAATACTTGGAATGAGCTGTGACAGTGAGGATGCTTATATATATATATATATATTTCAATCACTTAAGACACTGGAATGTTAAGTTTTTGTTACCATCCAATATATTGGTGATATTCTGTTCTTGGATACTTTCTATCTTTCAGATTAACTGTGAGGATTTCCTACCAATGTTTGAAAAACAGTACCCTGAAGTTCCATGGAGTGATTTGGAGGTATGTTCTTGTAATTATTCTTAGTGTTCCTGTTTTTTTCTAGATATACTTGTGACAACCTATCACAGCAGTTGAGAGTATTGCTTGAATACTGTTGTAGATAATTTATACTTTAATAAGTGATGACTTGAAACCTTTGCAGAATAGAGCTGGGAGGTTTTGATATTTGAGATTCGGTTGCAGTTCGGTTTCAGGATAAAATCTCAGTTTCGGTTTGTTTTTATACACCCGTTTTGAAAAAACGGGTTGTATTATGGTATACCGCTGTCCGTCTGTCCGTCCGGTCATATGTCGTACGATAACTCAAGAACGCTTTGAGAGATTTTCGGGATTTTTAGGTAGGTGGTGTATATCGATGGAGGGAAGCTCCCTTTCGTTTAGTGTCGCCGTTCGATTAGTCATTCCAGAGTTATGGGACTTTATTACATAGACAATTGTTGATTTTTTACACGTCGTACGATAACTCGAGAACAGTTTGAGAGATTTTCGTGATTTTTGTTTTGGGTAGGTGGTGTATATCGATGGAGGGAAGCTCCCTTTTGTTTAGTGTCGCCATTCGATTAGTCATTCCAGAGTTATGGGACTTTATTACTTAGAAAATTGTCGATTTTTTACACGTCGTACGATAACTCGAGAACGCTTTGAGAGATTTTCATGATTTTTGGGTAGGTGGTGTATATCGATGGAGGGAAGCTCCCTTTCATTTAGTGTCGCTGTTCGATTAGTCATTCCAGAGTTATGGGACTTTATTACTTAGAAAATTGTCGATTTTTTACATGTATGATAACTCGAGAACGCTTCGAGAGATTCTCATGATTTTTTGGTAGGTGGTTTATGTTGATGGAAGGAAGCTCCCTTTCGGTTGGTGTCGCCGCTCGATTAGTCATTCCAGAGTTATGTCACATGTCGAACAGTAACTTGAAAATGTTTAGAGCAATTTTCATGATTTTTTGGTTGCAAGTATATGTTGATAGAAGGAATCTCCCTTTCGATTTGTGTCGCTGTCCGATTTGTCATTCCAGAGTTATGGGACTTTATTCATCAAAATATAGGCAATTTTCCACATGTTGGACTTTGAGCAATTTTCATGATTTTTTGGTGGACATGTATACTCATATTGTGTGGTTCCCTCTTGTAATTAATAACGGGCGTATCATGCGCTCGTGGCGCAGCTGTTTATTTCTGTGTGTTAAGAGCAGATAGTAAATAACACTTCAGCCTCTTTAACATGGGAAAAATCTGCAATAGTATGCCATCACTAACCACAAAAGGCCTGTCTGTATTGGGTTCAGCCTAACTTCCCTTTGATCATTCTTAGGGGTTCTAGGGGATCAGTTGCTGTGTCTATTCAAGCGGGAAAAAACCCATAAATCAGCGTAACAAATAAATAAAGACCATCTAATCTATGTTGTGTTCTGATTGTTATATTTTCTCCCTAAATTGACTCGTCCACCGGACGAGTCAATAAGGGAGAAAATGTGACAATCAGAACATGACATATTCACCTGTTTGCTGGATAGACTAAGTGACGAGAGTCCATAGTGGTCCTTAGTCCAGTTCCCTACAGTAAGATTGTTTGATCAGTTTATACACAAACAGTAAAACCGTTTGGCTGGTTTTTGCAGGGTCTTGCGGTACAGGTTTCTGGTTCACTGCAAAAACCCAAACCAAATCTGGAAAACGAAAAACTGATCAGCTCTCTTGCAGAATCAAGGTAAGCCACAGTACAGTCACCAAGGAATGACACTTGGGTACACAGTAGATGTCCCTATGCAGTCCACAAACCAATATCATAACCATACTCCATGACTAATTTTCTTACATGCAATTGATATCGTAGATTGGTGGGAATCAGATTGAAATTGTGGGTGAAAACATGAGTGGAATGGCCGACTTCAGAATTGTGTAGCTAATTCATGTCACCCATTTCTGTTGGTACTTGTTACGCCCCCGACCTCCAAAGGAGGATTCAGCGGGATCTAGTGAAGCCCTCTGTCCGTCTGTCTGTACAAACGTTTTGCATTGTAACTTCAAAGCCTTCAGTTGGATTTGGATCTCCCGCAGTGTGCTGATAGACCTGCAAGGTAGGGGGAATATGCCCAAGGAATGGGTTCCATCCAATAAATTTTCCCAGAGTTATGGCCCTTTTTTTGAGTTAGAAAATTCTCTCCATACAAACGTTTTGCATTGTAAGTTCAAAGCCATTAGTTGGATTTGGATCTCCTTTGGTATGCTGATAGACCTGCATTGGGGAACAGATGTGCACAAGGAACGGTTCCGTCCAATAATTGTTCCCAAAGTTATGGCCCCTTTTTTGAGTTAGAAAATTCTGTTCTTACAAAGTTTTGCACTGTAACTTCGAAGTCATCAGTCAGATTTGGATCTCCCTTGGTATGCTGATAGATCTGCTTGGGGGAATGGATATGCATACAGAATGGATTCCATCCAATAATGTTTCCTGAGTTATGACCCATTTTACCTTCTTTCGACATTTTTCTTTTTATGTTCCACACTAACTTTAAGGCTATTTCGAACATGCGTGCCCTTGTATTTACTGCACGTCGGTGGTTCACTTGTCTTCAACCAATGCTAACCTAGCTTGTGCGGAATCAGTATGTTGGAGATTCTGACAGTTGCTTGCCACTGCTTGTTGGTTCTCTCCAAGTACTTCCTCCACCTGTAAAATTGTCAGACATGAAGTGAACCTGGCTGTCGAAAGTATCACCAAACCCCAATAAAAAGGAAAACAAAATCCCATGGTGTTGTGTTTACTTCTGATCATTTTCGGGCAACTTCATTTATATATCTGTAATATATCTTCTGAAAGTTTGTCTGCATTAAAGTTTTTTAGCTTCTGATTTAAGTAATTTTGCATTGCTAGTGATGTCTTATCCTTTGCACACATTGGTGTTTTTGGTTGTTTTTTTTTGGGGGGGGGGGGGGGGGGGGGTGGGAGTGTTGCATATTCTTTCACATACAAGCAAAATCTGAGAGTCAATATTTTTTCAGATAAACAGTTTATTGTCTCCGTAAAGTTTTTATACTTGATCACTGACATGTATAAGTGCTTTAAATAGCTCCTCCCTCACCCATGGGAATCCCAGGAAGTGTTAAAACAAGTTCTGCTTTTCCTGTGAAATAGGACTCAGAACCAATGCCTGGGGTGAAAGTCCTTTAGTGTGAGCAACATAGGAGTGAACAATTGGCTAAACTTAACTTCATATCTATGTTGCAGTTATAATGTAGCCAAAAAAGCTGGAAGTGACCTTAAACACTAATAAATAAAAAATTCTCAGTTTTATAGTTTGGCCACTTGAGGGTCTGGAGTGATGTCCTTAATATAAAAACCAGAAAAGGGGAGGGAGCCAGATGTCAAGTTGGGAGTGTCCAGGGCAGAAGTCTTACGTAAGTCTAGGCATACCTCAAGACTCAAAGGTACCCACCCCCCCCCCCCCCCCCCCCCCAATCCTTTTCTTCTGCTGTGGTGGCCCTGATCAGTGAGAACTTTCTAACACTTGTTAGAGCTAAGAACGTAGATTAAAAAGTGAATTATCTAATCGGTTGTCAAACAGATGCATTTCAACAGGAACTGAGCTGTCAATGTGTGTTGAGACCCCTTTTTCGTTTGTGGGTCTTTAGCTTTCTGTAGTATTCTCTAGAAACAGTTTTTTTTCCAAATGCTGTTCTGGGATTTCTTTGACATGTATCATTCTCTCCACTCCTCTCCCTTAAAAGCTCTGCTGAGAAGAGCTGAATTGGGCATTGGTATTTCTCAAAATGATGACAGGATTGCTTTTTGAAGTTTTCATTCATATTTTTATACTGTACCAATGACCCAGACTTAGCTGGTGCTAACTCCAACAAAACCAGGGCCAAACACAAATTTTGCCCCCCAATCCCCAAAATTTGCATCCAAAACAAAAAGAAATCATGTCCTAAAGGACCTCCATAGTACGCCTCTACTGCGCATGCGCAGTGACGCAGTCGTCCCGAAATTGGCGCCAATTATCATTCTCTGTTTGGCCCTTCATCAGTCAACATCTCACTGATCTTTGTGCTTGTAAATCTCAGTTTAAAGGATGCCAGACACGTAATTTTTGGAGAAAATGTGATTCTAAGGAGGATAGAAGGAGGAGAGGAAAAAAGAAGTGGCAAAAAATAATCAGGGCTGTACTTAAAATTTTTTGTTGAAATTATGTTAAGTTGCCTATTTTCGAGGCATGGGCCTCTTGTTGTCATTCTTGCTAATTGTTGCACTGCTTATTCAGTGTTTCCTCTCCCCTAGCCTTCTAAAGTCCCCCCTTGCAATTCTCCCATGCTTTTGGCATATTTTTGAGAAGTTTCATTTCTAAAATTTCCTGGGAGAGTTGCTTGGTTACAGAATGTTTTCTGTTATTTTCCCCATAGTTACGTTTTCACCCATGGGTGTATAACGTTTGTGTTCTGCATCTTCCATCTGATGTTCTGCAGATTCTCCCCTGGGAGTCTCTGTTTTGCATCAGATAGAGTGTAATTGATGACTGATTCCGGGCCAGTTTTTTCAGTGCCTGGAGTCATGTTTTCTAGTGTGTTTACACTGTTTGTTTTCATTGGCAACAGCCTTTTTTGAGGGGGCTGTTTGCCTTTGTGGTAGTTTATCTCATTATAAGATACATTTATATTATCCGAAAGTGTCTCATTAATTATTTTATATAAATTTAAAATTTTTGACCACACTTTGCCATCGGATCCATCGGGGCTCAACGTTACTTTTCAGCAACTTGGGCTTCTCTGAAAAAATATTTTTTCAAAATTATTTTGTTTTGCAATTGTTTTTTCATTTATTAATGGATCATGTTATTATGTATCTTTGTGTCAGGGGTTTTTGCGAGTAACTAGGACTTATTGTTGTTCTTTCACAATGAAGGGACATTGTTCAAATTGTAATAGGAAGAAATCTTCCTCTGACTTTCATGATCATTGTATTAATTGTAGTCAGTGTTCTCGCATTAATCCCTGTCCTATATGTGAACATTGGGATGAGAAACATTGGAAACGTGTGTCACGATATGTTGTTTCTGGAGAAAGAGCAATGCCGGCTCTTTCTCCACAAGGTCACTCTACTCTCTCAGTTTTTATTTCAGAGGAACCAGAACAGGGTGATGTTTCCATGTTATCTTCTTCAAGTGTGCGTCCGTCGTCACAAATAAATTCAGAGCTAGCGGCAAAAGTGCTCATGGAGATTAGACAAATGTCGTCCGCTAGCTCGCCTGGTGTAGCGTCCATTCACCGAATGGTTCGGCAGCCGGGTTCGTCCGATGCGGTCCAAGAGGAAATTTTGGGTGATACGAGCACTATAAACATAATAGATGCACACCCAGTGACGGCGGATAGTAAACGAGAACGGAGGAAGCCTTTTAGTCCGGTTCCTAGCTCGTCCAGGTCCAGCCGGGCCGCGAGCGAGAGAGGCCCCTCTCTCGTACAACAACATCTGGGACCAGATGTTGTGGTACAAAATGTGTCTTTAGCGGAGCATACGTCCGTCGCTCGGGACGCTCCGTTGTATAAGCAGTCCGCAGAGACTGTTAAGGCTTCCTCTTCTCGTCGGCGCACACGACCGCACCTTGGCTGCGTGACCTCCGATATTTTGCCAGCTTCGCCGATGAAGGATTCTTCGGCGACCAGGTCACACCATCCGGCAGCCAGGGATTCGAGACCGATGGACTCCGGACGTTCGCATAGGAAAAGTATGCGGGAGCCATCTGATGCGGAGCTGCCCTCGGCGAAGCAGCGAAAGACCGCGCCTCCGCAGGTCTCGACGTCGGACATTCTAGTGCAGATAGCACAGCTTATCGCAGCATCCCAGCAGCCGACAGAAACGGTGTCGGATCGAGAATTATCCGACGGCGCTGGGTCGGTACGCTCCGCCGAAGCATCGGGGGCGGACGACCGGGAACATCGGGAGGTCCGACCGGATGGTGAAAGGGATACGGATGAATTGGAGCTATCCCTTTCGGAACAACATAAAGCTGCCGTGGACTTCATCCGGCACTTTCTCCCTCAAGTTGTTCCGTCGGGCCAGACTGCTGCGCTTCCGGACAAGAGAATTATAGCGTCATTGGACTCTGAATTTTTTGAGCGGTTCAGGGACATCGCTCCCGAGTTTCCGTCGCAGTCCAATAATGTTGCAAGAACATTTGAATTATTGAACGACGCTATATTTAAACTTGCTTCCAGGACGGGGAAAGCAGGTTTCTTGTCCGCAAATACTCTCAACCTGCCTTTCATTAATGCAAGGAATAAATTCGACACGGCAGGACAGGGTATACCGAGAGTTCCTCTGCGTATGGACGATGAGGCGGAAGACTTAGAGCTATCATTACCGTCGTCAGCTTCTATTCCAACCGCGGTGTTGGAAACAACTATTGCGTCTAACAGAGCCAATTTAGATGCCTTATCTTACGCAGATCACCTTACTAAGGCGTTATCACTGCGCCTTCAAGGGGAAGAGTTTCAGGATATACAATCCTCTTTAAGACTTCTTTCAAGGGCAGTAGCTTATTCCACGTGTAACTCCGCCCTTTCAGTGGCAAATCTGGAGTTGGTTAGACGTGACGCAACCCTGGCTACATCCACACTTGTGGATTCTAAGGTGAAGAACTCTCTTAGAGTCGCTTCGGTCTCAGGAGAACTTCTCTTTGACGGCAAGCTTTCCGCTATTTATGATAATATCAAAAAGAAAGCTAATGATTCTCTGTTGTTCAGATCCGCTCCTAAAAGGTCGGATACAGCAGACACGAATAAGGCGGGCACTTCTGGGTCTAATGCGCCCAAGAGAGGTTCCTATAGAGGTTCCGGTGCGTCCTCTTGGTCTTATTCGAGAGACCGTCAGGATAGCGACTCTCGTTCGGGACGTCCTTCAGGCCGGGACAATCGGTCGGACGCCCCGAGGTCGACGAGGCGAGGTGCGGGTCATGGAAGACGTGGTTTCTCCTACCGCAGGCCTCGCAGGTCCAGGAGGTGATGGCTTAAACCTCTATCGCGTTCCGGTTGGCGGAAGGTTGTCGAGTTTTTCACAAGAGTGGGCGTCGATTACGGACGACCCGTGGGTGAGAGGAGTGACTTCGGAAGGTCTAAAGATATCCTTCAAACGAAAGCCTCCATTAACTCGAAGTCCAAAGTGGACTCATCTTCCGTCAAATCCACAGAAAAGAGACGCTCTGTTATCAGAGGTGCAGTCTCTTTTAATGAAGAATGCGGTAGAGGTCGTAGAAAACCAGGAATCGCTGGGATTTTACAGCCATCTGTTTCTGGTTCCGAAACCAGACGGCTCGTTCCGTCCAGTCATAGATTTGAGCTGGATAAACAAGCTGATCGTCGCTCCGAAGTTTTATATGGAGACGATTCGATCGGTCAGAGCGAGTATTCGGGGTGAACGATTATGCAACGAGCATAGATCTCAAAGATGCGTACTTTTACGTCATGGTACATCCGACATTCCGAAAGTATCTACGCTTCGCAGTCCTAGGAGTGGTGTATCAGTTCCGGGCCATGTGCTTCGGATTGAATCTAGCACCCTGGGCTTTCACTCGGGTAATGAACTCGGTAATGATCTACTTCCGAGCTCATTCGTCTGCGGTAACGTCGGCCTACCTGGACGACATTCTTCAGAGGTACGGCAACGAGTTAACGCTTCAGAACGATGTTCAGAATCTTCTTCTATTGCTCCGACGTCTCGGTTTCATAGTAAACGAGGAGAAGTCGGATCTGGTGCCGTCCAAGTCATTCACTCATCTGGGAATGAGCTTCGAGACGCACAACAATCTCGTTCGTCTGCCGTTAACCAGAGCGAAATTAGTCAGTTGTTACGCTCGCTATTGTTTGCATGCAGACAAAGTCACGGCGAGAGAATTTATGAGACTAATAGGTCTGTGCGGAGCCGCCGCGGATCTCATTCCGATAGGGCGGCTACGCCCACGTCCTCTTCAAATTTTCCTGACTCAGAATTGGAGTGTGAAAATTCATTCGCTCGATGTAGACGTTCTCTTGTCAGATCAAGTGAAACAAGAGATTCAGACTTGGGCAAACATTCAGTGGTTAACTCAAGGAGTTCCGCTGCAGTTGCCGGATCCGAGTTTTACCATTATGACGGATGCCAGTCAAACAGGTTGGGGTGCATCATTAATCCCAACGGATTCGAGATGCCAGGGTCTTTGGGATCCGCAATTCCTATGCAAGCACATAAACATCAAGGAAATGATGTCAATTTGGCTTGCGTTACGTCACTGGATGGACATTATTCACGATGCTCATGTCCAAATCCTATCCGACAATACGACAGTAGTGGCGTATATACGGAATCAGGGAGGCACTCATTCAGTTCCGTTGTTCAATCTAACGGAAAGAATCCTTCTGTTTGCGTTGGAACATCACGTTCTTCTTTCGGTCCGTCACATACCGGGTCGTCTGAATGTGCTAGCAGACTCCCTTTCACGAAAGGGTCGCTTGTTGCCGTCGGAGTGGACTCTCAACAAACAAGTATTCAATCAGATTTGCTACCAATGGGAACGGCCAATGATAGACTTATTTGCGACACATCTCAACAATCAGTTGCAGACGTATGTGTCCCCGTGTTCGGATCCAAGAGCATTTGCAGTAGACGCTCTGTCGATCCCTTGGGATGGAATGATAGGATATGCGTATCCTCCAGCGCCGTTAATTCAACAAGTATTGCTAAAGATAAAACAATCTCAATGCAAGATTCTGTTGGTAGCATCTCTGTCGCCACAGAGACTGTGGATAAATCTACTCAGGTGTCTGTTGTGGGACCTACCGCGGAAGCTTCCTCCACGAGAGGATCTTCTTTCGCAGGGGAAATCGCGCCAACTCCATCACAACCCGCAAGGTCTCAACCTTCACGTTTTTCCGTTGTGCGGTCCTTCTTGCATGGCAAGCACTTTACAGGACGAGCAGTGGACGCGATTTCTAACTGTAGGAGGACCTCCTCTTCGCTAAACTATGCGGCTAAGTGGAAGGTTTTCCGTCGTTGGTGTAGGGATCATTCTGTAGATATATTTGATCCCTCTATACCAGACATTGCAAACTTTCTAGTATACTTGTTTGACGAAATCAAACTGCAGCCTGTTACTATAAAGGGTTATAGATCTATGTTATCTGATACCTATGCTCATCATGATAGTTTACAAATTGGATCTAATGTCTCTTTATCGAAATTGGTTAGAAACTTTTCGATAAATAGACCCAGAACTCTTAGATTAATTCCTAAGTGGAATTTAGCTTGGGTTCTCCTTAAATTGAAGGAAAAGCCATTTGAACCTCTTGGGACAGTAGATTTCAAATTCTTATCTTATAAGACAGCTTTTCTCTTAGCTTTCTCTTCTGCCAGAAGAGTCAGTGAGCTTCATGCACTATCGGTGGATGATTCTCATTATCGTAGTGTTGGGAACACTATCACCTTCACTACTAATGTGGGTTTTTTAGCTAAGAATCAGGCTCCTAATAAATATCCGGAACCTATTGTTATTAAGGCTCTTCCGTCTTCAGATGGGCGTAGGCCTTTACTCTGTCCTGTTAGAGCACTACGTATCTATAAACAGAGATCTCAGTTCATCAGAAAGGGACGGAAACGTTTCTTTCTGTCTTTGATGCCTAATAGAAAGGACATTTCAGTCCATTCTATTGCTAGATGGATTCAGTTAACTATCCGTACTGCTTATGAAGATTTATCTTCTTCTCAGCAGTCTGTGCTTAAGATTTCTGCTCATGAAGTAAGAGCTCTTTCTACTTCCTGGGCTTATGCTGATAGTGTTGCTATTACAGATTTAATGAAGGCTGCTTATTGGTCTCAGCCATCCACATTTACTAATTTTTATCTCAGAAATATTGAGTCCATTTCTGGAGACCTGCATTGTTTAGGTCCGTTATCTGTTGCTCAGAATGTCGTCCACTAAACAGTTGCAACTATAGTTATGCAGGCTTTCTGTTCCGGCAGTGACTCCGTCCGGCTGCCCTCTTCGCTCTGGGCTATTTGACCCAGGGCAAGGGGAAGGGGGGGGGGGGGGGCGGGTGTTCCCTTAGGTCACCTGCTTTATAGTGAAAAGCAAGGGAATGCCTCCTCCAAGACAGTATTTCTGAGTCGCTTCCGGGATGGTTTTAAAGTGTAATGTTAATGTTTAATTTCATTCATGTCTTATTTTTAAAGTGTAGCTCGGTGTGAAGCATTTGTATATGTCAAGTGTCAAACGGGCTTTAATATACAATACTCGGACACTTTTAAATGATTATAAAGAGTCTCAATTCTCTGGACTACTTTATTTATTGGCTTGCTTTAAAAATAATTAGTATAAGGGTTATACTGGATATTAATAGAGAACATGAATGTTATTGTGCTCAATTATTAAGGGTAGTGTATCTTTCTAATTTAATATTAAATAAGAAAGATACATGTAAAGCCTAATACTCCTTTTCTCCTTAAGGGGTTACCTCTTTATTATATAATTGAGCTTATTGGATTTTCCTCTATGTCCTAGGCCCTCCAGCCTGTTTACTATTCAGCTAAGTCTGGGTCATTGGTACAGTATAAAAATGTTAAAAAATTTATAGTAATTTATATATTTTTTATACTTACCAATGACCCAGACGGGGATGGCCCTCCCTGAGTTGGGAACTCTTGCCTCCCCGCTGAGTACATAGCGCTGACCAGGCACTGCCAGTAAGAATGATAATTGGCGCCAATTTCGGGACGACTGCGTCACTGCGCATGCGCAGTAGAGGCGTACTATGGAGGTCCTTTAGGACATGATTTCTTTTTGTTTTGGATGCAAATTTTGGGGATTGGGGGGCAAAATTTGTGTTTGGCCCTGGTTTTGTTGGAGTTAGCACCAGCTAAGTCTGGGTCATTGGTAAGTATAAAAAATATATAAATTACTATAAATTTTTTAACTTTCGGGAGCTATGTTATTTTCGAAAATGATCTGCCAAAAATTCATGCCATATGCAAACTCTGTGAATCTGCAAAACTTAGATGTCAGCAAATGCAGCTTTTTCGTTGATAGCACCACTTAGCCTACTTCAGGTTAGCTATTTTCTGCTGTCCAAAAATTTTGCATATTTAACTTCTTTTAAATCCAGACATTATTTTCCTGTAAATGATGTGAGTTGGGTACTTTCAGTTTTAATTCCAAATTTGTCACAACTGGATACCAGTACATTTTATTATTAAAATTTTGACTCAATGTTGAAGCACTTTCTGTGTACAGTATTTTTTTTATAATATCAACAATGAATTGTTGATTACTCTGTCGGCATCATCTTTAATCTGTTCCTTGGTGACTCCCCCGAAATGCTGTAGAAAGCATTAAATCCATGGACACTGACAGGTAAGGAACACAGAGTGTCTTATTGTAACTTCCACGGATGTTCATACCACAGCCATTCACATCAACCCTTGTCCTGAGGAAAAGTGACAATAGACTTGTATACTAATAGACACAAGACCTGCTCAATCTATCACAAAAAAAATCCACATCCTGCCTTGTAATTTGGTTTACAAGCAACTCCGCTTCAGCCTTTTATTTATCAAGTCTCCATCTCTGTCCAAACATGTTTTTAAATATTCTTTCTTTTGGAATCTTTATAATATATCATGTAGAACTGTAAAGTTGTCCAACAATCTTGAATAAGTTTTTATTTTCTCAAAACACTGATACCTTATGTGAATAAATAGAACCATAACTTTTGATTTCTCCACAAATGACCACTCAGGTCCAAGAATGTGTACAATAGTTCCTATTTTAACATTGAAGTGTCATTCTGCAATGGACAATAAATTGAAAAGAGCAACATATTCTTGAATCAAATGTTTTAGAAGTCTTCAAAGAAATGCTGCTGAATGTCTTTTTTTCAGAGAAGTTTCCTTGACTAATTTTAAGGCCATGGAAAAGATGTGAAGAGGTTCATGCTGTTGGGTTTGATCCTGGGGTCCAGCAAAGTTGACAATTTCTGGGTCAAAATCAAATCCCGAAATGAATCAAACAGGGTATTCAAAATTGAAACAAATTTCAAGTCGAATCATAATCAAATTTATTTATTTATTTATTAAGGTTTAAGGACACTTTAACAGCCAAGGTCAAATCGTGTCGTTGAGAGTTTTACGGGTGGAGGAAGCCGGAGAACCTGGAGAGAACCACTGAGCAACGACAAGCAGCTGCCAGCTCCCCAACATCGTAACTCCGTACTGCAGCACAGGCAGGCCTGGAGTAAGATTGATTGAAGACATGCGCACCATCAACATGCAGACGCCTTAGTACACGGCATCATTGTGCCCCCATGTAGACAATCACGGTTAAGTGCCTTGCCCAAGTACATAACGTGGGAGTCAGAATTGATTGCTCAGACGGTCACCCATCCAAGGACTAACCAGTCTCGACAATGCTTAACTTCAGTGATCTGACAAGAACCGGTTACCGCAATGCCACCGTGCCCACAATCATAATCAAATGAAAAGGACAACACTGTTTATTGCTCATTCCCATTTATCTATTAGCCCTCTGATGCTGAATGCAATGACCATTGAATTTAAGTTCTTTCTTGAGGTTCAGATGGGCTTCAAGTGCCGGCAAAATGCTCTATAAGATGACCGTCATTGGAATAATATGCTAAAAAGTTGTTTTTGAAACTGCATAACATTTTGAGAGCTGATGAGCATGCAAGAAAATAGTCGAAACTCATTAACTCAAAATCAGATATCTCAGATAACCTGGGTAACTTGAAGTCGGCCGTCGATCCCGACCAAATGCCTGTAAAATTATTATAAAAAAAACGACTCAGTAAGTCGAACATGGATATCTCGAATAACTGGGATAACTCAAAATAATTACCTGGTCCCCATTAAATAAATGTCTAGAAATTAAACTTGGATAACTTGAAGTCGATAAAAGTGATAAATTTATTGTGCGATAGGATGATCATTTTATGATTGGTTCTACTTTCTTTTATTGTATTAGCGATTTTTAATTAGTGGAACAATAGCAAAAGCCTGACACCGGATTACCAATGTTTCTGTTTTGACAGAGTGTGATTGTATGTATGAGAGGTTATTATGAACATTAATTACTCCCTTTGTTAACTTTATCAGCAAACCCTTTTTCAAGTAACTGCGTTCAGACTTTAAATGTAAAATATGACTGATATGTGTACAAGTGTCAGTACCGGGGTTGAGTTGAGCAATCTGGAATACTCTAGGTATTCTCTCATAAAGCCAGTGATATGCTGTGATTTAATGCAAGCATTCTCTCCTTTGTGGTTTCTAGTTGAACGTTTCACTTGTTGACTGAACATTATGAGTTTCAAACAGAAATACATTTCTTGTTCACTTCGACAAATCAGTGAGATTCAGAAAAAGAATGTTATACATGAACATGTTTTGTCAAGAAATTTTGAGGATATCTAGTGTTTTTGAGTGGATACCGACAATTATCTCATGAGTGACAGAGACAAATGTTTATTTTTTATTTTTTTTATTACCATTTATCTTGATCACAAGTGAGATAATTTTCGGTAACCACTCAAAAATACTAGATTTTCTCTTTATTATACACTTTTTATAAGAATCTGATAATTCCTCTCATTTCAACCTTGAATTGATACATGAAAGTAAATGGCGCATTGAATCATTGATGCACGTAAGTGATTTGATTGATACTCTGAACAGATAGCATCCTGTTATCTGATTCAGCTGGCGGGTTTCTAATCCAAACATGGCCTGAAAGTCTGTAATATATGTTTTTGGTTTGGTACGTTTTTTGAAAGGATGTACCAAACCAAAAAATTATATATTACGGACTTTCAGAACCATGTTTGGACTAGCTAGCAGGTCTCATGCATCAACTCAAGGTGCCCTGAACAACTCAGAGCCCTTTCCAACAGTGTGTTACCTCAGAGCATACCTCATTCCAAAGTGCACTTCGCATGCACCACCAAGTAGATTGGGAAAGGGGCCCTTTTCTTGGTCTGGGGAAAATTATTCAATTGGTCATCTGAACCTTAAATCCACCCAGAAGCTTTTTTGTTCCAGAGAGAATATGGGTTAAAATAGGTATTACATTATTAGAATTAACTATCAGAAGAGCACAATAGCTATGTAACCTTATTATGTTGTATAAGTTTGCGGATTAGATTAGATTAGATTCTTTATTCTGCAGTATACATATACAGTTTATATATACATATTAGATTACAATCATGTGAAAGTAAGAGTATACAACAGGGAGATGACATACAGGGTAGCCGGAGGTCCTTGAAATCCTTGAAAGTCCTTCAATTCCAAGATTGCTTACCAAGGCCTTGAAAATCCTTGAAAATCACCCATAATCCCCAAAGGTCCTTGAATGTGCTTGAATTAAAAAGCTGCAACACTGTGCTTCTAGCTGTATATATTCTCCATTAAGCTAAACAGTCTCCAATAAGTGGCTAAGCCAAACACATTTTTACGCAATGATACAAATTTGGATGTCATTGGAACCAGCTCTCTGAGCTGGTTCCAATGACATCCATATTTGTATCATTGTATCGAAACATATGCTTGACTTGCGTGTACTGGAGAATGTGTAACTACATTTGGAGAGAGGTGGTGAGCAAGAAGTATATCTCTTTTTTCCTCCACTGATAGTACCTGTCACAGTCATCTGAAAGCCCTTGGATATCCTTGATTTTTAGTTGAAAAGATACTTGAAAGTCCTTGAATTTGTTTCTTTGTGAGATGTGGAAATGATTACATAGCCAGATTGGCAGTCTTCCTGTCATCTCCCATGTAATTATCATTTGTATTCAATATAGCTTTGTCTTCAGGCTGTGCCAGTTTTGCGAGTAGTTCCTGGAAATGATTTGATTGGGAAATTGCAAGATGAGGATGTGGTATGCAACTGACGAGTAGGTGGACTAAGACTTTTGCTTGTGTTTCGGAAAATTGGAATGTGCCAAAGAATAAAAGGAAATCCTTTATTTCATCGTCAACCGTATTACACCAGTTAGCTTAACTATTTGAATGGACTCAAGAATTGGCACTGGATTTGAAATCTGGCAAACTTAAAACCAAATCTTTCTTACCAAAGATAGTTTTTTTGCATCTTATTCAACTCAGTGTTGAAAGGTAAATATTACTCCAGTGTCTGGGAATAGTCCACAGCTGGAGGCAGTGGAGAGATGAGAAAGTCAGGCATCTATCTAGTTTTGAGCTGAGGTATTCTATATTTGTGGATGATGCGTTAGAACTAAGATATTCTGTTACATTCCTGTCAGTACGAAAAGTTACCATGCTAGAGCGAGAATGCCAATTCAACCACATGTCAATGATCAACAGAGAGCATGGACAAGTTTAATACTATGAGATATAAATTGGGCAATATGGATTTTGCAGATAACATTTTCAGCACACGACATTTGTAGTTTCGTAGTTAACTGTTTCTTAAAACTAGACCAGACAGTTAGGGGATATTAACTGTTTCTTAAAACTAGACCTGACAGTTAGGGGGTAATAGTGTTTGTGCGAAAATTGAGAATTTTCATTGGGAAAGGGGACTTATTTTGGACTCAAAAAGCCTAGTAGCAGTGTGTTAAATCACAGCTTTCCTCATTAGGCTTTCCCAAACCCAGTTTGGGAAAGACTCTTGTTATTCAAAATTTTTCTTCTCTATTTTTTTTTTTTTTTTAATTTCCTCCTCGAATTTTGTCTGTTGAACTGCTTAACCAAATTTGGCATACTTATGTAATGTCATAAAATCTAGTGAAATGTGGTATCGTCATGTCTGTGAAAATGCGTATTTTCAAAATATTCTGCCAAAACTGTCAAAATTTCACCATTTTTCAAATGTCTCAAAATTGTTTACAGTTATTTAGCTCAAATTTTCCACACATTTAGAGCATAATATAATACACCACGAATATCACTCAAATCTTTCAACTTTAACCCCCATTGGCCAAAAATGACAAGAATATAGATTTTTTCGTCAAAATTGACCAACTTCAAGAGCAAATTTCTCAAATTACAAGGTTGTTGTATCAATTATTTTGGTATGGATGGATGCAACAATGATTGCGGATGAAAGTTACTGTTTACTTTTTAATCTCAGATTGAACCTTCAAGCAGAATGAGGGCGGGAATAAAAGTACCGTTTGAAAATGCCAAAATTAGCCAACTTTGTTTGATTTTTCTATCATTTTGGAAAGGGTTAATTTCAAACACTTTGCATGTACGTATTCACAATTGACTACCAAACATATTTGCTGTTGTAAGTTTGGTTGTAAAGTTTAACCCTATCCCATTCTGGATGCATAAAAGTAGGTACCCTCAAAAAAAAAATCCAATTTTTGCAGAATTTGGTTAGTTTAGGTGACGATTTACTCCATTTTTAATTGATTGAACTCTGAATGTTTTCCATAGCTGCATGCAGCAGTCAAAGTATGACAAATTTTGTTCTATATGTTATTATTAAAAATTTAACACTTGGAAGATTTGAGACTTCCTATGAGGGTACTGTTGGAATTAAGGCTGTCACGAATGATCGAAAAATCGATCAACCGTCGATTGAGGTCATAATCGACGATTTGTTTCAATGATCGATTATTTGACTGGACATGTGCTGTCATACCTTTTTGTTAAACAAAGGGGAAATATTGATTCACAAGCTATTGTTTCACATAAAGGACCTATTTCGACAACAAATGTGTGTGTGAACGGGGTTAAAACATAAACCCAATATATAGCATCAAGTCGCGGCACCACACGAGTTAAAGTTAGCCGAAACCCAGTCATCATCGAATGCGTGATCACTCAGTTTCCAATACTTCTCATTCCTTTGATGTCATGTGACCTGCCAAAAAAACATCAACGTTGTTACGAGGTTGTATTTTTCTGCCGAGTATCAAAAGCATGCTGTCGATTGCATGTCTTTGATCTTTCCCCTCCTTTTGAACTCAAATTACTTAATTTCCAACCGATACATAAAATTTATAAAAGTCGAAGTAAAATGTGCTATGGATGATTTATTTTGTTCCCCGACGTACCACAACCGGAAGTTTCATTTCCACATGTAAAGCTTTGGTGACTTGACATTCCCTGAGGCTAAATTTAAATTCATAATCATTATGCATTGAGCGCAGATGGGGCCATTAGTGAGTTTAGTATGCATTTTTCTATGATTTGAAGTTTGAATGTATGCGATGTAGATTCTGTTTTGTCAAATTTGTCAATGTTTGGTGTTCGTTTGCTTCATTTACGATTAGGATATTTTAATTTTTAACGCCTCCCAAGTTATTTCATAGACAAAGTTCTAGGAAACGAGACAGAAATATTAACCATAAATAATCGAATAACCGTTGATTTTTATGACAAAATAATCGATTATGAAAATTCATAATCGTGACAGCCTCAGTTGGAATAATTGTTATTTTCGCCAAAATTTACATGCAATTTCTCAGCACTAGAGCCATATTTTCTCAAAACGTTTCCCGTAAGAAGATAGGACATTCATCCAAGAACAATCTTGCTGTTATATGTTTTATTCCAAGTTTTAACCCTCACCCACTTGTCGTGCCTTGACTTGGAGTACCCTCAATTTGTACATGTTCATTGAAATACTAAGATTTAAGATTCCGCCAGTCTCTTATCAGACACTCAGTCTGTGGTTGATCTTCACACATTTAGAGCATAATATGATACACTAATATCACCACTCAAATATTTTGAAATGAACCCCTATTGGCCACATATGAGAGTAATATAGCATTTTATCTTCGAAATTGACTAACTTCAAGCGCTAATTTCTCTAATTGCAATGTTGTTGTAACAATTATTTTTGTATGCATAGATGCAACACTGCTTGCAGAAGAAAGTTACTGTTTAGTTTCTAATCTCATCTTTAACCCTCAGGCACATTGAGGGTAAGATATCCATTCGTAAATGCTAAAATTAGCTAACTTCGGTTACATTTTACTGTCATTTTGGAAAGGGTTAATTTTAGATACTCTGTTTTGCTATAGGTAGAGATGCTTAAGGAACAAATCCGCTGCTGTAAGTTATGCTTTGGGGCTTAACCCAACATATGCTTTGGCCACGTAAAGATTAGTATTGGCTGACAAAAATTGATTTTCAGTGAATTTTGCAAACATCTGTACTCATTTCCTTTAATTGCAAGGTTGTTTTAGCAATTATTTTGGTATGGATAGATGTAACAATGATTGCAGAAGAAAGTTACTGTTTACTTTTTAATCTCAAGATTTAACCCCCAAGCAAAATGAGGGCATGAATAAGAGAACAGTGAGATAATGCCAAAAATAGCCAACTTTGGATGCTTTTTGTCTATCATTTTGGAAATGGATAATTTCAAACACTTTGCTTTGCTATATGTAGTCTGCATTTTCACATTGGAAAGTTGGGAAAGTCTGTAATTTGTCCAACAAATTACAATTCTCTAGTTCCGAAGTGCAATTCATTTGTATAAATTTTTAGGCTATTTGTTTAAACTCTGGTAATTAAAGCAAACAAAATGACCATATTTTTGTGGTGGACAAAATGACCACTCACCCAATTTTTGTTGGCCTGTTTTTTCAACAAAATCATGAAAACGAATTAGAATTCTGTCCATAGCATAGAATTTTGTGAAGTTTGTATTTTGGGGGTTTTTTGGGGCTTTTTTATGCAAGAGACTTGGATGGATGTTAGAGAAGGAGTAGGCTGTATTTGATAAAAAAAACATGTACCTTAGGCATTACTGTTACTGTTATGTTATTTTACCTTCTTTTTTAGCTCACCTGACTTTCAGTCAGGAGAGCTATAGTGATCACTCACTGTCCGTCGTCCGTCGTCCGTGAACATGGTGTTTGCGTCTTCTCCTCCCAAACCGCTGAACCAATTTAATTGATATTTGAGATAATAGTTTGTTATGGCATCGCAATTTGATTTTGTTCAAATCAAGTTGCCTCGCCCGTGGGTAGGGCCACACCCAAAAAGTGTGCTGAAATCTTAAAAAATCTTCTCATGAACCAGCAGTAGCAGAGACTTGATATTTGGTGTGCAGCTTCCTTTTGAGGTGTAGACTCAGATTTGTTCAAGAGAAGTTTGTGGGGCTATACTTGGCGTCGTTATGGGAGGGGCAAAATTTTTGGCCCCGCCCAAAATTTCTATTTTCCAAACCGAGAGGCTGATTTGAACCAAATTTTATGTGAGGGCTTATTGGGTCATAAGTACCTAATTTATGCTGATTTTTTTTTTCCCGTAGCCCCATGGGAACCGCAGGAGCTAAAAATAGAAAAAAATTAAAACGCCCATATCTCCAAAACTGCACGGCACCGAGAATTTTTATTTGGTGTGAAGCTTCCTTAGGACCAACAGAAAGAATTGGTAAAAAAAAATTGCCATCGGTTTTATCATAGGGTACAGTTTCGGGACTTTTGAAAAAGTGCTGAGTCAGCAGTAGGCAATGGGAAAAACATTAAAAAATCTTCTTCTCCAGATCCAGCAGGCAGAATCTTTTGATATTTGGTATGCAACATTGGAGGGTGGATCTGATTCAAGTTTGTTCAAATCGGCCCCCTGGGTTCATATTTGGGCTCAGTATAGGAGCCCGATTTCGAACTTAGTGCATTTCAGGCAAATTTCTTAAAAAATCTTCTTCTCCAGATCCAGCAGGCAGAATGTTTTGATATTTGGTATGCAACATTGTGGGGTGGATCTGATTCAAGTTTGTTCAAATCGGCCCCTTGGGTTTATATTTGGGCTCAGTATAGGAGCCCAAATTTGAACTTAGTGCATTTCAGGCAAATTTCTTTGAAAATCTTCTTCTCAAGATCCAGCAGGCAGAATCTTTTGATATTTGGTATGCAACATTGGAGGGTGGATCTGATTCAAGTTTGTTCAAATCGGCCCCCTGGGTTCATATTTGGGCTCAGTATAGGAGCCCGATTTCGAACTTAGTGCATTTCAGGCAAATTTCTTAAAAAATCTTCTTCTCCAGATCCAGCAGGCAGAATGTTTTGATATTTGGTATGCAACATTGTGGGGTGGATCTGATTCAAGTTTGTTCAAATCGGCCCCTTGGGTTTATATTTGGGCTCAGTATAGGAGCCCAAATTTGAACTTAGTGCATTTCAGGCAAATTTCTTAAAAAATCTTCTTCTCCAGATCCAGCAGGCAGAATGTTTTGATATTTGGTATGCAACATTGTGGGGTGGATCTGATTCAAGTTTGTTCAAATCGGCCCCTTGGGTTTATATTTGGGCTCAGTATAGGAGCCCAAATTTGAACTTAGTGCATTTCAGGCAAATTTCTTTGAAAATCTTCTTCTCAAGATCCAGCAGGCAGAATCTTTTGATATTGGGTATGCAACATTGTGGGGTGGATCTGATTCAAGTTTGTTCAAATTGGCTCCCTGGGTTTATATTTGGGCTCAGTACAGGAGCCCAAATTTGAACTTAGTGCTTTTCAGGCAAATTTCTTAAAAAATCTTCTTCTCCAGATCCAGCAGGCAGAATCTTTTGATATTTGGTATGCAACATTGTGGGGTGGATCTGATTCTATTTTGTTCAAATCGGCTCCCTAGATTCATATTTGGGCTCACTATAGAAGCTCGAATTCGAACTTAGTGCATTTCAGGCAAATTTCTTCAAAAATCTTCTTCTCCAGATTCTGCAAGCAGAATCTTTTGATATTTGGTATGCAACATTGTGGGGTGGATCTGATTCCAGTTTGTTCAAATCGGCCACCTGGATTCATATTTGGGCTCACTATAGAAGCCCAAATTCGAACTTAGTGCATTTCAGGCAAATTTCTTTGAAAATCTTCTTCTCAAGATCCAGCAGGCAGAATCTTGTGATATTTGGTATGCAGCATCCTTAGGGGAGTGAGATTCAAGTTTGTTCAAGCCATGTCCCTAGGTCCATATTTGGGCTCACTGTGGGAGCTTGAATTGTAACTTTGTTCGAAATGAGGAATTTTCTTAAAAAATCTTCTTCTTCAGATCCAGCAGTCGGAATGGTTTGATATGTGGTGAGTAGCATCCTTGGGGGGGGGGGGGGGGGGGGGGGGGGGGGGGGAGGAGGGGAGGATTCAAGTGCGTTAAAGCCAAGTCCATGGGTCCATATTTGGGCTCCCTGTGGGAGCCCAAATTATAACTTAGTCAATATGAGGAATTTTTCTTTAAAAATCTTCTTCTTCAGATTCAGCAGTTGGAATGTTTTGATATTTGGCATGGAGCAACCGTAGGGGGCTGAGATTCAAGTTTGTTCAAGCCAAGTCCCTTGGTTCATATTTGGGCTCACTATGGGAGCCTGAATGACAACTTAGTTCAAAATGAGGAATTTTCTTTAAAATCTTCAGATCCAGCAGATGAATGCTTTTGATATTTTTTATGCAGCATCCTTAGGGGGGTAAGATTCAAGTTTGTTCAAGCCATGTCCCTAGGTCCATATTTGGGCTGATTGTGGGAGCTCGAATTGTAACTTGGTTCAAAATGAGGAATTTTCTTTAAAAATCTTCTTCTTCAGATCCAGCAGTCGGAATGTTTTGATATTTGGTGTGCAGAATTCTTAGGGGTGTGAGATTCAGGTTTGTTAAAGCCAAGTCCCTGGGTTCATATATGGGCTCCCTGTGGGAGCCCGAATTATGACTTAGTTCAATATGAGGAATATTCTTTAAAAATCTTTTTTTAGATCCACTGGTCAGAATATTTGGATATTTGGTTTCAGCTTTTCTTAGGAGGAGCAGATGCAACTTGTGGAAATCAATTCTCTGGGTTGATATTTAGGCTACCATGTCAGGTGAGCGCCCTCAGGCCCCCTGGGGCCTCTTGTTATTGAAAAAGAATTAATAGGGCATTTTATTATATGCTAAACGATAGATTAGCGAAGAAATTGCGGAAAGATAGAAATTTTCACTCTCACAGTATCAATCAAAACGGCAGCTTTCAATGCATCACTTCAAGCTGAATATGAGTCAAATTATCACTGGAAATGATCAATTTGTTCTAAAAACGTATAATGAAAAGTAAATCTTGTGTTTTTGAGTGGATACGGATCATTTCCAGCAATAATTCAATATGTACTCTCCTTGTGTTGATGCATGAGACCTGCTAGTCCAAAAATGGCATGAAAGTCTGAAATATAAGTTTTTGGTTTGGAACGTCCTTTCAAAGGACATACCAAACCACAAACTTATATTATGGACTTTCAGGTCATGTTTGGACTAGACACCTGCTAGCTAAATCAGATTGTAAGATGCTATCTGTTCCGAGTATCATTCAAATCACTTCCGCTTATCAGTGATTTAATGTGCTGTTTACTTTCATGCATCAGTGCAAGGTTGAAACGAGTGGAATTATCTGAATCTTATAAAAAGCGTATAATAAAAAGAAAGTGTAGTCTTTTTGAGTGGACACCAAAAATTATTTCACTTATGACCGAGACAACTGGTAATTTGTCTTGGTCACTCATGAGATAATTTTCGGTATCCACTCAAAAACACTAGATATCCTCTATATTTCTTGACAAAACATGTTCTTGTAATAACCTTCTGTTTCTGAATCCCACCGATTTGTCAAGGTGAACCAGAACTGCATTTCCATTTGAAACTCATACTGTTCAGTAAACAAGCAAAACAGCAACGAGAAACCACAAATGAGAGAATGTCAGAAATGTCAAATGAATATTCAAAGTTTTAATAAAAATAAGTTAATTGCCTATTCCTCAAAACATTGATTCCAAATTGAGAAGATAGAAAATTACCATTCATTGAATAATAATTTAAAAAAATACTTTTGGAATAAATCCAAATACACATATTGTATTCCATTTTTGTTTTCCGTTGACAAGTTTAAAACATGAAAAATGTTGATTATTTAATTTTACATTTATTCATCATGTGAGGGACTGGAGTAGGCATATAACATAGACTGAAGATGTTAGGGTTTAAATTGTCAATATATATTTGCTGTTTGGCATTGTTCAGGTTGAAATGGTGCAACTATTCAGTTTACATCCAAAAGACGCTCAAAATGGAGAAAGATTGTTGAAAGAGGGCAAACAATTATTTTTTAGGATTTGCATGGCTTTGTCAAAGCCACCTTTCTGATTTCTTTCACCAAATAAGTTACAAAGGGTTAACTTTTTTAAAAATCTGGTAAAGTGAAGCTGTGATAGATAAATTATTTGTTTTCTGCAATCGCCACTGAATTAGAATTTGAAGACATATTGTTTACACTTGTTTGTGAACTAAGTAATTTGGCGATCTGTTTCTGTACACTGAAAACAGGTTCAACAACATCGAGCACAAAGTAATTCCGTTAACCCTTTACCTGATGTAACAGCCCAAACTAGCCAACATTATTCACAAAAATCACCATTCAATTTTCATTATATTTTTTCATTTTTTTTTCTCAAAAACAAAGCTGAGGACCTCTCTTTAGAACGAGCTGGTTGAGCTCGTTCCAGTGAGGGGTCATAACCTATGCTTTTGATGCAAAAAATTAGTTATTCAGGAATTTTGTTTGCAAGTGTCGTCATCCTTTCATGTTAGGTGAAGGGTTATTGCAGGTCAAGTTAGTGCATATGTTTGATGTCTGAATGGCATGACAATTCTTTTGGAACAAATTTTTCATTAGAAAAAAATTACGAAAAAATTGCACTGTGTATGTATGGTAGGCCATGAAGAAATTCTTCATGTGATTTGTGTTGTAAACCTTCACAGTACCAATGCTGTTCGGTATAGCTCATGTACATTTAGCTTGATCACGCCTTTTTATAATGAAATCTTCATAGATTCAAAGGAATACAAATGTTAGCCATTGGGAAACATAATTAATCAGAGTTTTTTTCCGCTAAGGTTAAAATGAGTGGGACCAGTGCTTGGGGAAAAACAAAATTTTGAAGGCATCTGATACATATTAATATTACTTTTGTTGCGGGTGGACATACGATGTCAACAAACTATTCAACTGCACACTGACCACCACTAGGAATTTCCCATTATTGCAATTTGAAATGGACTTTGAAATGAAAACACTACTTTTCAAATGTGATCGTTCAAAATAGTTCTAAACTGACATTTCCAGTTTTATATTGATTGCATGTGATAATTTAGAGCCCAGCGAAGCTCGAGATTTGGTTTTGAATATCAAGTAGGTATTTGGTTTGATTCGAAATCGGCTTCCTCATTTGTTTCCCTTCAAATCCTTTCACTGGAATATAGCTTGGCATCAGTCATATTCGTTGTCCCATAGTTCATATGGAAATTGTACATAAATCATGCTGAAAGTGAAATTTGTGTGTGATTTCTTCTATATTAATAAAAATAGCATCTGCTCCCATGCCGCCACACATGCTAATTCCAGACTCACAAGTCATTACCACTGTTGGAAGCAAATTTAAGGTTTTAAAGCAATCTTGATGATGAGCTGTTGCTAGCAGCTAGTCCTGTGTAGTACATAGTATAGTCAATTCACACACTCGTTTCTGAACCCCTAGTGGGTAATTTTCCACCTACATCATCAAGGCATGCCATCGACGAAGCTGTCACATTCACAACAAATCAGGTTTACAGCCCCCCCCCCCCCCCTCCCCCAGTAGTCTCCTTCTAGACACTCCTGATTTGATTTGAGGTTTGATTCAATTTCAAATAATAGACCTGATTTGATTCAATTCAAAATGTGCAATTTGCATATTATTCAATAATTATTATACCCCACGCAACGAAGTTGCAGGGGTATAATTTTTTTGACTGGTCCGTCCGTCAGTCCGTCCTACTTGTTTTCCGGACTTTTTTTCTACACGCTTCCAGATATTGAGCTGATTTTTGGTATGTTAGTCTATCATGGTGGCCTACAGATCAGGTTTGCATTTTGTTCCGCTCCACTGATTTTTACCGAAATTACGGCCCTTGAACTTTGAAAAGTTCATCAAAATTACAGTTTTCCGGACTTTTTTTCTACACGCTTCCAGATATTGAGCTGTTTTTAGGTATGTTAGTCTAACATGGTGGCCTACAGATCAAGTTTGCATTTTGTTCCGCTCCACTGATTTTTACCGAAATTACAGCCCTTGAACTTTGAAAAGTTCATCAAAATTACAGTTTTGCAGACTTTTTTCCTACACGCTTCCAGATATTGAGCTGATTTTTGGTATGTTAGTCTAACATGGCGGCCTACAGAACAAGTTTGCGTTTTGTTCCGCTCCACTGATTTTTACCGAAATTACGACCCTTGGACTCTGAAAAATGCATTAAAATTACAGTTTTCCGGACTTTTTTTCTACACGCTTCCAGATGTTGAGCTGATGTTTGGAATGTTAGTCTGACATGGTGGCCTACAGATCAAGTTTGCATTTTGTTCTGCTCCACTGATTTTTACCGAAATTACGGCCCTTGAACTTTGAAAAGTTCATCAAAATTACAGTTTTCCGGACTTTTTTCCTACACGCTTCCAGATATTGAGCTGATTTTTGATATGTTAGTCTAACATGGTGGCCTACAGAACAAGTTTGGGTTTTGTTCCGCTCCACTGATTTTTACCAAAATTACGGCCCCATAGACTTTGAAAAGTTCATCAAAATTACAGTTTACCGGGCTTTTCCTCTGCTTGAATTCTTTCAGTACTGTTGAAACTACAGAACACTGTTTTCTGCAGTATTCCTAGAATCTGTGTTTATTTTTAAAAAATGATTAGAGCTTGAAATATCGGGGCTCGTGGGGTATGTGAGCGTGCTCACTAAGGTTCTATATTTTTTATCAAAAAAGATCAACTCATGTTATTTTTTCTCCACCAGTGCTACATGTGTATGGATTGAGCCCAAAACACTTCTGTATAATTATATAAATAGTCTAGGAATTGAAATACAACACAGTTGACAGAGAAAAAAAACAGTCCAATTGCACCCACTCCCCCCACTGCCTATCTAATGGTCCTATTATGTAGGTACATCTTGTGGGGAAATTTTGCAGAGGGAATTGATCATCAGTAGACCCTTGCATACCCAGCAGAACATTCATTGATACTAATTGAAACAGTTGAATGTTGTATGAGAAATAATTCCTTTTTTTTCTGTTTACAGAAAGAATTTTTTCAGATGTTTAAAGAAATATTTGTGTCGGCAACATGCAAACCACCACCATTTGGTCTTCCACATTCACCACAATCTAGAGGATTATATGCTATAGACTTTCTCTTAAAATGGGAAAAGGACGATGAAGGTAACCAGGAAATTCACTTTCATAATGGTCTTTTATACTTCTTTCTGCAGAAATTGCATACAGGATAAGAGAGTTTGAATAAATACCAGACTTCAGCTAATTTTACACAAAACATTGAAATTTTAGGCATATAAAAAAATTTCTTGTTTGTCAGCGAAATTTTCCCCAATTTTATGATGAGGGAGGGGGCTCTTTTTTGTATGTTTATTCAATAAACAGTTCTGAAAATAGTTGGAATCAGAAATTTAACTACTTACTCTAATGGAAATGAAATATTCCTACCTATATTGATCATTGAGCTTTGATTTTGATACGCCCATTTGAAAAAAAACAGTTGTATTATGTAAATGGGTTGTCCATCCGTCGTCCAGTGTCTGTTGTCCGTCAGTCCATGTTTTTTTACCAGAGATTTTCTCTGCAGTTTGGGGGCCATTCCCTTTGAAACTGAGTATGCATGTTCACCACAATGGGAACCTGTGCATGTGTCATAGTTTGGGTGAGAGTATTTTTTCCTGAATTATGCCCCTTTTAGACATAGAATAATTTGCCCCAAAAGCCTGAATTCTGTCCAGAATTTTTCTCAGAGGTTTAAGGACCAATTGTTTCGTTACTTGGCATGCTTGTTCACCACCATGGGGACCTGTGCATGTGCTTTTATAGTTCTGGTCGGACTATATTTGCCAGAGTTATGGCCCTTTATGACCAGAATAATTTGCCTCATCAGTATGAATTTTGTCCAGAGATTTCCTTGGAGGTTTATAGACTATGTTTCTTGAAACTTGGTATGCATGTTCACTGCAGTGGAACCCTTGCACCTACAATTATAGTTCTGGTTGGACTATTTGTTTTTCTAGATTTATGGCACTTTTTGACTTGTTATGATCTGCTGCATGAGTCCGAATTTTGTTCGGAAGGTTCCTCAGAGGTTTTTGGACCAATTCTTTTGAAATTTTGGTATGCTCACCACCACTGGAAACTGTGCATCTATGATTACTTTCACCTGTGCGTAATTTTGCTCTGACTATTCATTCTAGAGTTATGCCCCTTTTCAATTTTTGAAATTTCACTTTTTATCAACATTTCGTTTTTTGGGCGATAACGTGAGTTTGGATTTGTCGATGAGCACCAAACTTGGTTTGTGTCTCAAACATATTATAATGCAATTTCAGTTCGAATAGGAGTTCTGTCCAATGTCATTGTTTGTTTTCAAGGATTATTGTCAAACAGCTGCAGAGACGTGTAATACATTGGAACCCTGTTAATTGAATAGCTACTTTGCCAATAGCAAATATTCAGTTAGCAGGAGAATTCAATTAATAGGTCATTCCTGTGTATCCTAGTGAAAGACTAAGCATTTATTATTCTGATATAATTGTTTGATAGAGCTCATGGAGCTCTGTCAAACAAGATTTAATCGATTTGATGTACTGAGACCAAATAAGTCCAAGCAAATTATTGATAGATCACAAAATTATTTTTTCAATTCTCAGTCATTTACTCTATAACCTGTATGCAGTTAATGTGGCAAATTTATTCTAAAGGTTTGGTAAATGATTTTGAGATAGGAAGTTATCTTCAGTCAACAGAGTTATGAAATGAAGAAATATCCAGTTAAATGGACTCCACAGTATAAGTGATAAAAAAGAAATTTTGCTTTTATTTATTGGGGTTTAATGACTCTTTTTGACAGCCAAAGTCACCGAACAGCAGCAAGCAACTGACAGACTACCCAGTATATTAACTACACACAAACAGGGTTAACATTGGTTGAAGGTAAAATGCACCATTGACATGCAGCACTGCCGGCATATATCCCTATGTGGGCAGTCAGGATTAAATACACAATGCTGTTACTGTTGGTCAGGATCAAACCATGGACCTTTTGGTTTAACTCATTACACAATGAATCAGCCTCATCCAGCCAAGTAATATGCAAATTCAACAGCTGAAAAAATTTCTTTTCAACCTGCTCACAATTGTTTACAATTGGCTGTAACATAAGTGCAAGCCCTACTTCGGAACTAACTCAAGCTTTTAGAATCTTTTCCAAAGGAGTTGGAAAAGTACTAGAGTGCAAAAGCACGAAAAAGGTCGAAAAAAAGGTCGAGCGAGACCAGCGCTCGAAATTACAGGTACTCTCTCTGCACACCTCTTGCGTTTACCGAGCGCATGCGCAACAACCGTGACATCAATTCCTTTATTTTCCGCCATTGTACATGGTCAGAAATTTTTGTGACCCCTCTAAATTATGCTGTTTATTCTTCGTGAACAACTTATTCTACATATTTAGTGCGCTATTGGATTGTATCCTTTTATCAAGCTACCAAGTTATTATTAATTAATGTTAATTTTGTATTTTTATTGCCTGTCTCTTCACACTTTATCTTGTCTTTCCCCCACGTGTGAACACGACCTTCGTGCTGTTTTCCGTCGGCGGGAAGCTTGATTATTTTGATATAATGCCTAAGACTATTCCTTGTACCTCTTGCTTGCAGGTGAAACATGTGGACGACTCTCATGCCACATGTGTCACTTGCAACAATTGCACTCAGGCCCAATCATGTGGTATTTGTGGGGTTTGGTCCTCTAAATTCTGGGCTTCTGTGAACAAGGTGGTTCTTTCCAGAGCTAGAACCCCTCGTTCTTAGGGTAAGGGTAGCCGTGCCGTAGCAGACTTTTCTGCTGGTGCACGTGGTGACTCTGTCACACAGGATTCGGATCTGCCTACTGTGGCGAGTTCCTCTGCAACTGTTGGCGGTGTTAGTTCAGTGTTATCTGACGAGGAGACCGTGGTCTCTTTGTCTTTTGATGTCACTATTGAGGCATCTGTTTTCGTTGAGAGCTTTTCCGAGGTCAGCTCAATGACCCTCTCCGATCCGCCTCCTACACCGTCGGCTGTTGTTGAGGAAGTTGCTACTCCAGATCCTATTCTGTCTGATGGTGGCTCTTCCATCTCCTCTGGGGATGGTCTACAGTCTCGGGGGGCCGAGACTGTATCTGCTGGTGTGTCTGTGTGTTCTCAGCCTCCCCCAGCCTCGCGGCTGGGCTGTGCGGGTTTGCTGTCTGCTCCGTCTCATCTGGCTAGGTTTGCTCCTAGTCGGTTGAGCCGGCCGGTCGCTTCAGCAGCGATTCCTCGTCCCTCGAGTGAATCGTTTATTGTTCCACCTTCCCCTGCTAGTGTGCCGCCTAGCAGGATGGTGTTGGGACGTTGGCATCCAGGGCCTGCTGTTCGGCAGCGGTCAGTGACAGCCCCTGTTAGCTGTCATTGTCGGAACCTTCCTCCGGTGATTCCTCACCATGTTCCGAGTCTGGGTGTCGATCGATGCTTGCCATTGGCCTCAGAGGATAGGCAGTTGGGGCCGTCTGCTGCGCAGAGGCCAATGAAAGGTTCCTGTCATTCTTGGGACAATCCTCTGGTGTCTTCTCACCGTGTCCTAGGTCCAGCTACCGATCGACGTGCGCCGTCGGTCTCTTTAGAGGATTTGCAGGCAGGACCTTCTGTTTCGCAGAGGTCAGTGATGGCCCCTGGGGGTCACAATCGGGACTATCCTCCGGTGTCTTCTCACCGTGTCCCTATTCTGTCTGCTGATCGACGTTCGATGTCGGTCTCTTCTGAGGATTTGGGTTCTTCTACCAGAAGGGTCCATTGGGAGGACACTCCGTCGGGCGATTCTGCTGCGACAGATTCTCAGGGTGACCTGCACCAGGCCGTTTTGGCACTCACCCGGTTGCTTTCTGGCAACCCTCAAGTTGGCCTCCCTGTGCCTCCTGAGGCACAACCTCCTTTGGTCGGTCGCCGAGATGTCTCGCCTGGCCCCTTGGATACTGCACAGTATTCACAGGAGGTTTCTGCTGGTCAGCCCGAGTTGGGCTACGTCTCCTCTGCTACGGAGCATGACGAGTATCTTGAAGGTGATGGGCCCCCCTCGTCAGTCTTGGGGCAGGCTTTGGATTTCGTCTTACGGCTTATTGCCGGACGTTCAACCTTCCGACCAGCCTTCTGTGACCATCCGGCCGCGGTCCACTGTGGAGCGCCGTAACACTGTTGAGCCTTCTAGCTCCGGGGCTTTGCGTCCTCTGCAATCGGCTCAGGTTGTTGAGTCCTTCCAGGGCTTAGACTCCAAAATGCGTTCTAAGGCCCTCAAGGGTTCCTTCTTTTCTCGAGCTGATGCCTTTCTGCCTCTATCGCGGTTTCGTGTGTACGATTCCGTCTCTCCACCAGTCTTCCAAGGGATGACTACTGTGGATGAGGATTCTTCTTCCCTCGGGTTGATTAAGCCTAAGTCGTCAGTTCTCCCAATGTCGGTAGTTGAGTCTATGGTGGGCCTGTCCCGAGAGATGCTGGGTATGTTATCTCTCGCGGACCATGTCGTCGCTGCACTGGCTGAATATTTTCCACCAGGGGAGTTTGATGACGCTCAGGCGCCTTTTCGCATTTTGTCACAGGCTCTTATGAACTTGACACACGCTCACGCCTGTAACACGGCGAATTTGGAGCTGGCACGCCGGGATGTGGTGTTGGATTCTTTATCATCCCTTCCTTCTGAGCAACGTGCTGTTCTGAGGTCTGCCTCTTTGTTGGGACCTCATTTGTTCCATGGTTCCGTGGAAGTGGTTCGTGGCGAATTTCTTCGTCATTCGAAGGACCAGCTTTTGCTGAGACAGCTTGAACAACCTGCTGCTGCGGGTGGGGGTCGTTCCAGGCCCGCCAAGCGTGCTGCTGCGTCTGCCTCGTCGGCGACTTCGGCTCCGTCTGCTCCTTCTGCTCATAAGAAGCGCCAACGTGGCCAGGCTTGGTGGCAGCCTCAGGCTGGAAAGTCTCAGGACTCTGTCACTTCCCGAGGTGGTTTCTCCTCTCGGGGGCCTCGTCGAGGCCGCAAGTGAAGGTTCTCACCTCGATTCGCCTCCAGTCGGGGGAAGGCTGTCGCTGTTTTACAACCGTTGGACAGAGATAACGTTGGACTCTTGGGTCCTCGACGTCATTCAATCCGGTCTGCGACTGTCCTTCCATCGGCACCCCAGTTTATCTCGGGTGCCCCTTCCGACTCAGGTCCCTTCTGATTCTCTGCGTCGGGACCTTCTGGTGCAGGAGATCGACAATCTCCTCTCCAAAGGGGCGATCGAGGTGGTCAGGAACACCCTTTCACCGGGGTTTTACTCGAGACTTTTCTTGGTGCCGAAGAAAAATGGCCAATATCGTCCTGTCATCGATCTGAGTACCCTGAACGAGTACATAATAGCTCCTCGTTTCAGTATGGAGACTTTCCGGTCGGTTCGACGTTCAGTTCATCAGGGCGATTTTGCGGCCAGTATTGACCTGAAGGATGCCTACTTCTATGTACCCATTTATCTGGCTTCACGGAAGTACCTTCGGTTCTCGTTTCGGGATCGAGTTTTTCAATTCAGAGCTCTCCCGTTCGGTTTGAACCTGGCTCCTTGGACCTTCACCCGACTGATGTCACATGTGCTTGCTTTCCACCGCACTCTGTCGGCAGTGACTTCGTCAGCCTACCTAGACGGCATCCTCCAACGGCACCACGGTGCTGCTGTTCTGGAGTTCGATGTCCGGCAGTTTCTTTGCCTACTAGCGTCGCTGGGTTTCAGAGTCAATCGCGAGAAGTCGGATCTTCTTCCTTCTCATCAATTCCGTCATTTGGGGATGGATTTCGACACTCTTCACAATGTAGTGTCGGTCCCCCAGGCTCTGGCGACGATTCTTTCCGCCTTGACTCGGGACCTGCTTCAATCTTCCTCGGTCTCGGCCAGGACTTTCCTTCGGATGCTGGGCCTTTGCGGTTCGGTGACAGATCTCATTCCGCTCAGTCGCTTGTTTGTCCAACCTCTCCAACACTTCCTGTTGGATCATTGGCGTCCGAATGTAGATCCGCTGGACCTGGAACTCACTATTCCTCGGTCCCTGCTTTGTCACCTCCGCACTTGGGCAGATATTCCCTGGCTGACACAGGGTGTTCCGTTGGATCTTCCTTTGGCCGATCGCATCCTTACTGCGGATGCCAGCGATCGGGGCTGGGGTGCGACGTTGGATCCTCTCGGCCTGTCTACTCAAGGAGAGTGGGACAGCGAGCAGGTGGGCCTTCATATCAACCAGAAGGAGCTCCTTGCTCTTCTGTTGAGTTTTCGGCTTTGGATCCCTCATCTGTCGGACCATGTTGTCCTACTTCTTTCGGACAATTCGACAGTAGTGGCCTACATACGGAATCAAGGAGGCACACATTCGATTCCCATGTATCGGCTGTCTCGGGATCTTCTTCTGTTGGCGCGGGATGTGAACGCTTAGGTGTCAATTCGACACATTCCCGGGCGTCTCAACGTCCTAGCAGACTCCCTGTCCCGACGCGACAGTGTCCTTCCAACCGAATGGATGCTACATCGGTCGGTGTTTCAGGCGATTTGCGAGCAGTGGGGCCGTCCTCAGGTCGACCTTTTCGCTACTCGCTGGAATCATCAGGTAGAGACCTTTGTCTCCCCTTGTCCAGATCCTCTGGCATTTGCAATAGACGCTCTGTCTCTGGACTGGACAGGTTGGATCAGCTATGCCTTTCCTCCTGCACCGATTCTTCCTCAAATATTAGCGAAGATTCGTGCTTGCAGTTGCAGGATCATTCTGATCACACCCCTGTCTCCACAGAGGGTGTGGATCAATCTGCTGCAGCCTCTATTGGCCGATCGACCAATTTGTCTACCTCTACGTCACGATCTTCTTTCACAGGGTCGTCCCAGGAAGTATCACAATAACTTGGCGAGCCTGTCCCTTCACGCCTGTCTTTTATCAGGTCCAGTCTCCGATGTAGAGGTTTTTCGAGACGATCAGTGGAGTGCATTTCTGCATCGCGGCGACATTCCACTGGCATGACTTATGCCGCCAAGTGGAAGGTTTTCTGCCGCTGGTGTGCAGATCACAATGTGAATTACCGTGATCCGTCAATCGCTCAAGTTGTGGATTTTCTGGTTTTTCTTTTTGACTCCAAGGGCCTCCAGCCTATTACGATTAAGGGCTATCGGTCTATGCTGTCTGATACTTTCTCTTATGTGGGAAAGCGGTGCATCGGTCGTAATCTTTTTCTCTCCAAACTTATTCGGCACTTTTCTTTGAAGAGGCCTCGAGTTTTGCGTCTTACACCCAAGTGGAACTTGGCATGGGTGTTGCACTGTTTGGAGGGGGAGCCATCTGAGCCTTTATCTGAGACCGACATGCGTTTTCTCACCTATAAGATGGCTTTTCTTCTAGCATTTGCTTCTGCTCATCGAGTCAGTGAGCTTCATGCGCTATCTGTTGATTCTGCCTTCTTCCGAAATGAGGCTAACAGTGTCACCTTCACTACTGATTGCTCTTTTCTGGCTAAGAATCAACTTCCTGATTCGGTACCTCCTCCCATCTGCATTTGGGCTCTCCCTGCTGTAGATGGCCGGAGGCCTCTTCTTTGTCCTGTTCGTGCGATCAAGACTTACATTACTCGCACTCAGTGCATTAGGAGGGGGCGGAAGAGATTCTTTCTGTCTCTCATTCCTAAGAGGCAGTCTATCTCCTCCCATTCTATTTCCAGGTGAATCTGTCTTGTAATCAAGCTGGCTTATTCTCACTTGTCTGCGTCGGATCTTGTTTCGAACCGGCTTAATGCTCATGAGGTTCGTGCCATCTCTACATCCTGGGCGTTCTCCAATATTCTGTTTCGCTCCGGGATGTTATGAATGCGGCTTACTGGAGGAATGCTTCTACCTTCTCCTCCTTTTATCTCCGCCACCTTCAGCAGCAATCTGAGGACCTTTATACTTTAGGCCCTCTCGTTGCTGCTCAGGCTGTTGTGCACCCTCGTTAAACTTGTTTTTGTCGAGGTTGCGCTTCGCACAGCCTTGTTCTTTTCAGGTGCCTTCTCTCTATCTTCATTACAGGTTTTCGTTTTTGTTCTCTGCCATCCTTGCTTTCGTTCTGCTACTCTTGTTGGTATTGATTATGTGATTCACCTCCTCCTATTGTTTATTCAGCCAATTGTAAACAATTGTGAGTGGGTTGAAAAGAAATTAAAATTTTTTAGTAAATTTTGTTTCTTAACATACCTACCACAATTGTTTACCGGAGGCCCACCCTCCTTGGGGATATCTTTGATATCGATGCCTCCCGCTAAATCACAAACTTCTCGTTGGCGGAAATACGGAATTGACGTCATGGTTGTTGCACATGTGCTCGGTAAACGCAAGAGGTGTGCAGAGAGAGTACCTGTAATTTCGCTCGACCCTTTTTTCGAACTTTTTTGTGCTTTTGCACTCTAGTACTTTTCCAACTCGTTTGGAAAAGATTCTAAAAACTTGAGTTAGTTCCGAAGTAGGGCTTGCACTTATGTTACAGCCAATTGTAAACAATTGTGGTAGGTATGTTAAGAAACAAAATTTACTAAAAAATTTTGATATTTCAACAAAACCATATCATGTGACCCCTCTTTGGAATGAGCTTGTTGAGATCTTTCCAATGTGGGGGTCACATGATATTGTTTGGTTTGAATTTTTTGAAAATCTTTATAAAATGATATTTAAAATAATAAATTTTGATATCGTCTGCGTTGGGTAAAGGGTGAAAGTGTAATGGCCTAACCACTGAGCCACTATGCTGTTACTTTGCAACTCAACCACAAATGTGAGGCTACAATCCTCAATTTTCATGCAACTATAAAGGACAATGGGAGGATGTGTCACACAACTTGGCTAGGTCTGCAACTTCAAGATCAAGGTCAAATTTCAAGGTCACACTCAAAATTGGCTGATATTCATGCTTATGTTTCCGTAGTCTAATCCGGATTACATGGAATAGTGTGACATGTGCAGTGAAGATACAGAATAGTAATCGCGAGGAAACAGCAAATTGCACTTTAAATGTAAACCAGAATGGAATTTGAGGAAGTGGCGCTCGCAGTTTTTAGCTCAACTTGACAAAGTCAAGCTGAGCTATTGCCATCACTTCTTGTCCGTCGGCGTACGTACATACGTACGTACGTACGTACGTTAGTATGTTAGTACGTTAGTACGTACGTCCACAATTTCCTTTGGCACACCTCACAGGTCGCATTTATGATCAGATTACTTTGAAACTTGGTATGCTTGTTTGGGGTGACCTCTAGATGGGAGCTATCGATTTTCTCCAATTTCCGTCAAAAAATGTTGCCGCGGCCAACGTTCTTAGAACTTAGTTTAGTCAAACCACAATATTTCCCTTTGGCACACCCTACAGGGCACATTTATGATTTGATTGCTTTGAAACCTGGTATGCTTATTTAGGATGACCTCTAGATGGGAGCTATCGATTTTCTTCAATTTCCGGCAAAAAATGTTGCCACGGCCAATGTTCATAGAACTTAGTTTAGTCAGACCTCAATATTTCCCTTTGGCACACCCTACAGGGTACATTTATGATCGGATTGCTTTGAAACCTGGCATGCTTGTTTGGGGTGACCTCTAGATGGGAGCTATCGATTTTCTTCAATTTCCGACAAAAAATGTTGCCGCAGCCAATGTTTTTAGAACTCAGTTTAGTCAGACCACAATATTTCCCTTTGGCACACCCTAAAGGGCACATTTATGATTTGATTGGTTTGAAACCTGGTATGCTTGTTTGGGGAGACCTCTAAATGGGAGCTATCGATTTTCTTCAATTTCCGTCAAAAAATGTTGCCGCGGCCAACGTTCTTAGAACTTAGTTTAGTCAGAAGACTCAATATTTCCCTTTGGCACACCCTACAAGGCACATTTATGATCGGATTGCTTTGAAACCTGGCATGCTTGTTTGGGGTGACCTCTAGATGGGAGCTATCGATTGTCTTCAATTTCCGTCAAAAAATGTTGCCGCAGCCAACATTCTTAGAACTTAGTTTAGTCAGACCACAATATTTCCCTTTGGCTCACCCTACAGGGCACATTTATGATTAGATTGCTTTGAAACCTGGTATGCTTATTTACGGTGACCTCTAGATGGGAGCTATCGATTTTCTTCCATTTCTGTCAAAAAATGTTGCCACGGCCAACGTTCTTAGAATTTAGTCTAGTCAGACCACAATATTTCCCTTTTGTACACCCTACAGGGCACATTTATGATCGGATTGCTTTGAAACCTGGCATGCTTGTTTGGGGAGGCCTCTAGATGGGAGCTATCGATTTTCTTCAGTTTCTGTCAAAAAATGTTGCCACTGGCAAAAAAAATGACATTGGTACCAATGATCTTCAATTTTGCCATTTCATTTATAACTTACCAAGTTCAAGTTTGTCAAGTTGAGCTACAGTGTCATTGACACTTTCATTGTTGATGATGTTGTCAATGACAACATAGATGCTGTTTTTGCTCATCGCAGTGCCGCGTCTGTATAAAACAGCATAGCTCTTGTATGGATAGGTAGGTCAATATGACCAGATTAAAAAGAAACAAAAAATTTACAAAGAAACACTGGACAGAGCACTTGAGTTTTATTATTATTTCGACTCCCATTTGTTCAGGGGCGTAGCCATTTCTTTTGTGGGGGCGGGGGCATACCATGATATTTGTAGTGTTGTGGGGTTTCGAGGGTCCGTGCCTAGTCCAAGCTATCACCCTCCCGTCGTTACCCCTCCTCCCACTTCCCTTCATGGAAGTGGGAGGAGGGGGGTAACGACCGGAGGCCCAGTTAGTACAAGGACCTGGGAAGAGGCGGGTGACGACCAGAGGGGCCTAGTTTGGACAAGGCCTTCTCCGAGAAAATTTTGCAAAATTTAGTACTCCAAGATCGAATATGAGGCAGTTGTAGCCTGTGTAGCCCTATATTGGAGAGCATTTGGGTCAATATTTTTTTTTTATTTAGGTGGGGGGGGGGGGGGGGGGGGTTGGTAAAGCTATAGGTTGACCTGAGCCTCCAGCCCAGAACCCTCCAGCTCCCCTGGCTACGCCACTGGCCCAGACGCAGGGAGATTGGGGGCAGGTTCTCGCCATTGTGTCCATTCAACTCTGCTCGTTGACATTATTTGAGCGAGAATTTAAAAAAAAAAAGTATTTGGTGTCCACTATTTGTTGGTTATGAGTATACTGAGAACCAGCAAAGCCTGTCTGTGCACTCTCACCACAGAGTTCCCGTGAACAAGAAGGTCATGAATGCACCGCCGCATTGTTAAGGTTCAGTAACAATATCCGATCTCACCAGGGAGAAGGTGGGGGAAGCAAACCCACACAGCTTGGCTGGAGCGTTAAAATGGGGCGGGGTGTCTGTAGGATTTGGGCCTTGTAACCAAGTTGCAAGTTGGTTGTAACCCACCCCCCCCCCCACCTCCTCCTCAAGGTTCATCATTTTAGGATTTCACATCCAGATGTAATGTTCTGTCACAATAATCAGGGTTTCGGGTCAAGGGGAAATAAATGAGTCAGTTATGAGCGGTCAAGAGTGGTCGCTTCGCAAAAACATGAATTCCAGGGTTCAAAAAAATCATTTATTCAATTTGGGTGTGGGTCAACAGCCCTGTTGTTTAATTGAATTAACTCCATAGTTCTTTCTCTTTATTTTCATCAAATATTTGTGGGTATGCTATGTTTAAATATTTTTCTGAATTCCATGTACCTAACATATTTGTTATTGTCTTGATCTCTCAGACGTTTTGGAGAATACAACGAACAGGGAAATATTTTCCACTATTTGTTGATAATTGCGCATGTCAGGAATAAAAGGTAAACCATCTAAACCTGCTCGCGAGGTGGTTGACTCGGAATGATATTCCAGAATGACGGTTTGCAAAGAAAACAACCAGATTGGTAATCCGAGTTGCCTGCGCATACCCGGAATAAACCATGTATTCTGGAATGGACTACGGAAACATGAGCCATGTCTGCACAATAACTTAGAAATAAATCTAAATACAAATATCAAACCTCATACAAAAAAGTTGACATTTAGTAGGTATGTCGTGTATAATATTTCCTTGTACATCTTCAAGGTCAAGGTTATACTTGAGTGCCATTTGCCAATGTCAAAAGTCATATCTCCGCTATTACAAAGGAACCAGTGTATCTACAGTGAAGAAACTTCACACAATCATTAGGGTTAATTCTATTTGGTGTTGTTCAAGAGTTTGTGCGGGGGGTGGGGTGGGCATGTATTATTCCAATTGCACTTCTTGTTTACAGTGAAGTATGTACTGTTGCACTTGCAATGATATATCAGTACTCTTCAATTCTAAATTATATTTTTTACACTGAAAACCAATGGCCCAGACTAGCTGGTGCTTAGCTCAAAGTTATTTAGGGCCAAACACAAATTTTGAACCCCCCAATCCCCCAAATTAACTTGCAAAACAGAAAATTAAAAGTCCTATCTGGCCCTCCATACATTTACTCTCCGCGCATGTGTTGACGTCAGGAAGTGACCGGAATTGGCGCCAACATATTTCTTTGTTTGGCCCTAAAAGTTGTCAACAATGAAATGACATTTGTGCTTTAAAATCTTCTTTTTTGAGGATGCTAGACAAATATCAATGCTAGAATTGGTAGATACAAGCCTGTTATTGGATGAAGGAAGTGTTCAGCGGTGGTTTTGGACGTTCAGGGCTGTAACTTAATAATATTTATAAACTTAATTTAAGTTTCCCAATTTTGGAACATATGCCTGATGTCATCATTTTTAAAAATGATTATTCCACTGTTTGTTAAGTATTCCTTCCCTATCCTTCCATGAACCCTTCCTGTTAAACTCTTAAGCTTTGTGGCTATTTTTTATTGAAGGTTTTTTTTTATTAAATTTCCTGGGAGTTTAACATTTATTACAGAATATTATTCTGTTTCTTCCCCATGGCTATGTCCTTACCCTAGCGGTGTTAGACCGTTTAGTCTCGCATCTTCTATCCGATGTATCGTTTTTTCTTCGCATGAAGATCTAGGTTTGCATTTGATAGCATTTCAATTGGTTCTGCTTTTGGGCCTTTTTGTGTGCCTGATGTCTTGTTTACATCGACGTTGTTTACATTATCGATGTCCTCATATATAGGTAGTTTTTTTATATTCTATTACTGTAATATACTGTAGGATACATGGATTATTATTCCAGTAGTGTAGCTCAAAAAATTTTGGATTTTGTCGGGATGCCCTTGGGCTCTTCATGTTCCCTTTGGGAACCTGGGCATATTTTTATACTGTACCAATGACCCAGACATAGCTGGTGCTAACTCTTAAAATATAGGGCCAAACACAAATTTTGCCCCCCAATCCCCAAAATTTGCATCTAAAACCAAAGAAAACATGTCCTGAATGGCCCTCCACACTTCACCTCTACTGCGCATGCGCAGTGTCAAGGACGTTCCGAAATTGGCGCCATTAATCATTCTTAGTTTGGCCCTTCATCAGTTAACATCTGACTGATCTTTGTGCTTGTAAATCTCAGTTTAAATGATGCCAGACACATAAATATTAGTGAAATGGTGATTCTAAGGAGGATATAGAAGGAGGAGAGGAAAAATGTGTGACAGAAAATTATCAGGGCTGTAACTTAAAATTTTTTAATGAAATTATGTTAAGTTACCTATTTTCGAGGCAGCAGCCATCTTGTTGTCATTCTTGTTATCAAGTTACACTGCTTGTTCAGTGTTTTCCTCTCTCCCTTTCCTTTAAGTCCCCTCTTGCTATTCTCCCATGCTTTTGGCATATTTTCTGTAATTTTATTACTAAAATTTCTTGGGAGTTTTAGCTGAATAACAGAATGAATTCTGTTCTTTTCCCCATGTTTACGTCTTCACCTATGGGTGGTTAGGCGTAGTGTTCTGCATCTACCATCTGATGTTCTGCAGTTTCTTCCCTGGAAGTCTCTGTTTTGCATCAGATAGTGTATTATTGGTAACTAATTTCGGGCCTGGGTGCCTGGAGTCTTATTCTAGTGTTTTTACACTTATTGTTTACATTTACAACAGCCCTCTGTGTGAGGGGGGATTTCTTGAAAATAATATCTTGATGTTAATTTAATCATAACTAGATACATTATTATTTTTCGTAAGTGTTGCATAAATTGTTTAAAATATTTTTAAAATTTTTGTCCACACTTAGGCTTGGGATCCATTGGGGCTCAACGTTACTTTTCAGAAACTTGGGCTGTTCTGAAAAAATATATTTTTATACTGTACCAATGACCCAGACTTAGCTGGTGCTAACTCTAAAAAATCCAGGGCCAAACACAAATTTTGCCCCCCAATCCCCAAAATTTGCATCTAAAACCAAAAGAAATCATGTCGTATAGGACCTCCATACTTTGCCCTTACTGCGCATGCGCAGTGTCAAGGACGTTCCGAAATTGGCGCCAATTATCATTCTCTGTTTGGCCCTTCATCAGTCAACATCTCACTGATCTTTGTGCTTGAAAATCTCAGTTTAAAGGATGCCAGACACGTAATTATTGGAGAAATGGTGATTCTAAGGAGGATATAGAAGGAGGAGAGGAAAAAGGAGTGACAAAAAATAATCAGGGCTGTACTTAAAATTTTTTATGAAATTATGTTAAGTTGCCTATTTTCGAGGCATGGGCCTCTTGTCATTCTTGCTAAAAAGTTGCACTGCTTATTCAGTGTTTCCTCTCCCCTGGTCTTCTAAGTCCCCCCTTGCAATTCTCCCATGCTTTTGGCATATTTTTGAGAAAGATCATTTCTAAATTCTCTTGGGAGAGTTGCTTGGTTACAGAATGTTTTCTGTTATTTTCCCCATAGTTACGTTTTCACACATGGGTGTATAAACGTTGTGTTCTGCATCTTCCATCTGATGTTCTGCAGATTCTCCCCTGGGAGTCTCTGTCTTGCATCAGATAGAGTGTAATTTTGATGACTGATTTCGGGCCAGTTTTGTCAGTGCCTGGAGTCATGTTTTCTGGTGTTTTTACACTGTTTGTTTACATTGGCAACAGTCTCTTTGGAGGGGGGCTGTTTGCCTTTGGAGTAGTTTATCTCACTATAAGATACATTTTTATTATCCGTAAGTGTTGCATTAATTATTTAATATAAATTTAAAATTTTTGACCACACTTAGCCATCGGATCCATTGGGGCTCAACGTTACTTTTCAGAACTTGGGCTTCGCTGAAAAAATATTTTTCAAAAATTGTTTTGATTTGCAATTGTTTTTTCATTATTAATGGATCATGTTATTATGTATCTTTGTGTCAGGGGTTTGTGCGAGTAACTAGGACTTGTTGTTGACTTTTCACAATGAAAGGATATTGTTCAAATTGTAATAGGAAGAAATCTTCCTCTGACTTTCATGATCATTGCATTAATTGTAGTCAGTGTTCTCGCACTAATCCCTGTTCTATATGTCAATATTGGGATGACAAACATTGGAAACGTGTGTCACGATATGTTGTTAGTGGAGAAAGGGCTATGCCGGCTCTTTCTCCGCAGGGTCACTCTACTCTCTCAGTTTCTATTTCAGAGGAACAAGAACAGGGTGATGTTTCCATGTTATCTTCCGCAAGTCCGCTTCCGTCGTCACAAATGAATACAGAGCTAGCGGCAAAAGTGCTCATGGAGATTAAACAAATGTCGTCCGCTAGCTCTCCGGTGTAGCGTCCATTCACCGAATGGTTCGGCAGCCGGGTTCGTCCGATGCGGTCCAGGAGGAAATGTTGGGTTATACGAGCACTATAAACATTCAACGTGCACACCCAGTGACGGCGGATAGTAGGCGAGATCGGAGGAAGCCTTTGAGTCCGGTTCCTAGCTCGTCCAGGTCCAGCCGGGCCGCGAGCGAGAGAGGCCCCCCTCTCGTACAACAACATCTGGGACAAGATGTTGTGGTACAAAATGTGTCGCAAGCGGAGCACACGTCCGTCGCTCGGGACGCTTTGTTGTATAGGCAGTCCGCGTAGACTGCTCAGGCTTCTTCCTCTCGTCAGCGCACACGACCGCACCTTGGCTACGTGACCGCCGATATTTTACCAGCTTCGCCGATCAGGGATTCTTCGGCGACCAGGTCACACCATCCGGTAGCCAGGGACACGAGGCCGATCGACTCCGGATGTTCGCATAGGAAGAGTATGCGGGAGTCATCAGATGCGGAGCTGCCCTCGGCGAAGCAGCGAAAGACTGTGCCTCCGCAGGTCTCGATGTCGGACGTACTTGTGCAGATAGCACAACTTATCGCAGCATCCCAGCAACCGACAGAAACGGTGTCGGATCAGGAATTATCCGACGGCGCTGGGTCGGTACGCTCCGCCAAAGCATCGGGGGCGGACGACCGGGAGCATCATGAGGTCTGACCGGATGGTGAAAGGGATACGGATGACTTGGAGCTATCCCTTTCGGAACAACATAAAGCTGCCGTGGACTTCCTCCGGCACTTTCTCCCTCAAGTTGTTCCGTCGGGCCAGACTGCTGCGGTTCCGGACAAGAGAATTATAGCGTCATTGGACTCTGATTTCTTTGAGCGGTTCAGGGACATCGCTCCCGAGTTTCCGTCTCAGTCCAATAATGTTGCAAGAACATTTGAATTATTGAATGACGCTATATTCAAACTTGCTTCCAAAATGGGAAAAGCAGGTTTCTTGTCCGCCAATACTCTCAACCTGCCTTTCATTAATGCAAGGAATAAATTTGACACGGCAGGACAGGGTATCCCGAGAGTTCCTCTGCGTATGGTCGAGGAGGCGGAAGACTTAGAATTATCATTACCGTAGTCGGTGTCTATTCCAACCGCGGTGTTGGAAACAACTATTTCGTCTAACAGAGCCAGTTTAGATGCCTTATCTTATGCAGATCACCTTACTAAGGCGTTATCACTGCGCCTTCAAGGGAAAGAATTTCAGGATATACAATCCTCTTTAAGACTTCTTTCAAGGGCAGTAGCTTATTCCATGTGTAACTCCGCCCTTTCAGTGGCAAACCTGGAGTTGGTTAGACGTGACGCAGCCCTAGCTACATCCACACTCGTGGATACTAAGGTGAAGAACTCTCTCAGAGTCGCTTCGGTCTCCGGAGAACTTCTCTTTGACTGCAAGCTTTCTGCAATTTACGATAAAATTACAAAGAAAGCTTCGGATTCTCTGCTGTTCAAATCTGCTTCTAAGAAGTCGGACACGGCAGATAAGAGTAAGACAGGCACTTCTGGGTCTAATGCGCCCAAGAGAGGTTCCTATAGAGGTTCTGGTGCGTCCTCTTGGTCTTATTCAAGAGACCGTCAAGGTAGCGACTCACGTTCGGGACGTCCTTCAGGCCGGGACAACCGGTCGGACGCCCCGAGGTCGACGGGACGAGGTGCGGGTCGTGGAGGACGTGGTTTCTCCTACCGCAGGCCTCGCAGGTTCAGGAGGTGATGGCTTCAACCTCCATCGCGTACCGGTTGGCGGAAGGTTGTCGAGTTTTTCACAACAGTGGGCGTCGATTACGGACGACTCTTGGGTGAGAGGGGTGATTTCAGAAGGTCTAAAGATATCCTTCAAACGAAAGCCTCCATTAACTTGAAGTCCCAAATGGACTCAACTTCCGTTAAATCCGCAGAAAAGAGACGCTCTATTATCAGAGGTGCAGTCTCTTTTAATGAAGAACGCGGTAGAGGTCGTAGAAAACCAGGAGACTCCGGGATTCTACAGCCATCTGTTTCTGGTTCCGAAACCAGACGGCTCGTTCCGTCCAGTCATAGATTTGAGCTGGATAAACAAGCGGATCGTCGCTCCGAAGTTTTATATGGAGACGATTCGGTCGGTCAGAGCGAGTATTCGGGTGAACGATTATGCAACAAGCATAGATCTCAAAGATGCGTACTTTCACGTCATGGTACATCCGACATTCAGAAAGTATCTACGCTTTGCAGTCCTAGGAGTGGTGTATCAATTCCGGGCGATGTGCTTCGGATTGAATCTAGCACCCTGGGCTTTCACTCGGGTAATGAACTCGGTAATGATGTATTTCCGAGGTCATTCGTCTGCGGTAACGTCGGCCTACCTGGACAACATTCTTCAGAGGTACGGCAACGAGTTAACGCTTCAGAACGATGTGCAGAATCTACTTCTATTGCTCCGACGTCTCGGTTTTATAGTAAACGAGGAGAAGTCGGATCTGGTGCCGTCCAAGTCATTCACACATCTGGGAATGAGCTTCGAGACGCACAATCTCGTTTGTCTGCCGTTAACCAGAGCGAAATTAGTCAGTTGTTTCGCTCGCTATTGTCTGGACGCAGACAAAGTCACAGCGAGAGAATTTAGGAGACTGATAGGTCTGTGCGGAGCCGCTGCGGATCTCATTCCGATGGGGCGGTTACGCACGCGTCCTCTCCAAATTTTCTTGACTCAGAATTGGAGTGTGAAAATTCATTCGCTCGACATAGACGTTCTCTTGTCAGATCAAGTGAAACGAGAGATTCAGACTTGGGCAAACATTCAGTGGTTAACTCAGGGAGTTCCGCTGCAGTTGCCGGATCCGAGTTTTACCATTATGACGGATGCCAGTCAAACAGGTTGGGGTGCATCATTGATCCCAACGGATTCGAGATGCCAGGGTCTTTGGGATCCGCAATTCCTGGGCAAGCACATAAACATCAAGGAAATGATGTCAATTTGGCTTGCGTTACGTCATTGGATGGACATTATTCACAATGCTCATGTCCAAATCCTGTCCGACAATACGACAGTAGTGGCGTATATACGGAATCAGGGAGGCACTCATTCAGTTCCGTTGTTCAATCTAACGGAAAGAATCCTTCTGTTTGCTCTAGAACATCAGGTTCTTCTTTCGGTCCGTCATATACCGGGTCGTCTGAATGTACTAGCAGACTCCCTTTCACGGAAGGGTCGCTTGTTGCCGTCGGAGTGGACTCTCAACAAACAAGTATTCAATCAGATTTGCTACCAATGGGAACGGCCAATGATAGACTTATTTGCGACACATCTCAACAATTATGTGTCTCCGTGTCCGGATCCAAGAGCATTTGCAGTAGACGCTCTGTCGATCCCTTGGGACGGAATGATAGGATATGCGTATCCTCCAGCGCCGTTAATTCAGCAAGTATTGCTAAAGATAAAACAATCTCAATGCAAGATTCTGTTGGTAGCATCTCTGTCTCCACAGAGACCGTGGATAAATCTACTCAGGTGTCTGTTGTGGGACCTACCGCGAAAGCTTCCTCCACGGGAGGATCTTCTTTCGCAGGGGAAATCGCGTCAACTCCATCACAACCCGCAAGGTCTCAACCTTCACGTTTTTCCGTTGTGCGGTCCTTCTTGCATGGCAAGCACTTTACAGGACGAGCAGTGGACGCGATTTCTAACTGTAGGAGGACCTCCTCTTCGCTAAACTATGCGGCTAAGTGGAAGGTTTTTCGTCGTTGGTGTAGGGATCATTCTGTGGATATTTTTGATCCCTCTATACCAGACATTGCAAACTTTCTAGTATACTTGTTTGACGAAATCAAACTGCAGCCTGTTACTATTAAGGGTTATAGGTCTATGTTATCTGATACCTATGCACATCATGATAGTTTACAAATTGGATCTAATGTCTCTTTATCTAAGTTGGTAAGAAACTTCTCGATAAATAGACCCAGAACTCTTAGGTTAATTCCTAAGTGGAATTTAGCTTGGGTTCTTCTTAAACTGAAGGAAAAGCCATTTGAACCTCTTGGGACAGTAGATTTCAAATTCTTATCTTATAAGACAGCTTTTCTCTTAGCTTTCTCTTCTGCTAGAAGAGTCAGTGAGCTTCATGCACTGTCGGTGGATGATTCTCACTATCGTAGTGTCGGGAACACTATCACCTTCACTACTAATGTGGGTTTTTTAGCTAAGAATCAGGCTCCTAATAAATATCCGGAACCTATTGTTATTAAGGCTCTTCCGTCTTCAGACGGGCGTAGGCCTTTACTCTGTCCTGTTAGAGCGTTACGTATCTATAAACAGAGATCTCAGTTTATCAGAAAGGGACGAAAACGTTTCTTTCTGTCTCTGATGCCTAATAGAAGGGACATTTCGGTCCATTCTATTGCTAGATGGATTCAATTAACTATCCGTACTGCTTATGAGAGTTTATCTTCTTCTCAGCAGTCTGTGCTTAAGATTTCGGCTCATGAAGTAAGAGCTCTTGCTACTTCTTGGGCTTACGCTAATAGTATTGCTATTACAGATTTAATGAAGGCTGCTTATTGGTCTCAGCCATCCACATTCACAAATTTTTATCTCAGAAATATTGAGTCCATTTCTGGAGACCTGCATTGTTTAGGTCCGTTATCTGTTGCTCAGAATGTCGTCCACTAAACAGTTGCAACTATAGTTATGCAGGCTTTCTGTTTCCGGCAGTGACTCCGTCCGGCTGCCCTCTTCGCTCTGGGCTATTTGACCCAGGGCAAGGGGAAGGGGGGGGGGGGGGGGGGGGAAGGGTGTTCCCTTAGGTCACCTGCTTTATAGTGAAAAGCAAGGGAATGCCTCCTCCGAAGTCAGTATTTCTGAGTCGTTTCCAGGATGGTTTTAAAGTGTAATATTAATGTTAAAATTCATTCATGTCATATTTTTAAAGTGTAGCTCGGTGTGAAGCATTTGTATATGTCAAGTGTCAAACAGGCGTTAATATACAATCCTCGGACACTTTTAAAGAATATAAAGAGTCTCAATTCTCTGGACTAACTTTATTTACTTTAAAAATAATTAGTATAAAGGGTTATACTGGATGTTAATAGAGAACATGAATGTTATTGTGCTCAATTATGAAGGGTATTGTATCTTTCTAATTTAACATAAAATAAGAAAGATACATGTAAAGCCTAATACTCCTTTTCTCCTTGAGGGGTTGCCTCTATATTATATAGTTGAGCTTATTGGATTTTCCTCTATGTCCTAGGCCCTCCAGCCTTTTTACTATTCAGCTAAGTCTGGGTCATTGGTACAGTATAAAAATGTTAAAAAATTTATAGTAATTTATATATTTTTTATACTTACCAATGACCCAGACGGGGATGGCCCTCCCAGGAGTTGGGAACTCTTACCTCCCCGCTGAGTACATAGCGCTGACCAGGCACTGCCAGTAAGAATGATAATTGGCGCCAATTTCGGAACGTCCTTGACACTGCGCATGCGCAGTAAGGGCAAAGTATGGAGGTCCTATAGGACATGATTTCTTTTGGTTTTGGATGCAAATTTTGGGGATTGGGGGGCAAAATTTGTGTTTGGCCCTGGATTTTTTAGAGTTAGCACCAGCTAAGTCTGGGTCATTGGTAAGTATAAAAAATATATAAATTACTATAAATTTTTTAACTTTTTCAAAATTTTTTGATTTCAATTATTTTTTCTATGTTAATGGATCATATTATTATGTATTTTGATTGTCAGGGGTTGGTGCGAGTACTAGGACTTTGTTTTCTTTTCACATTGAAAGGATTTTGGTCAATTGTAATAAGAGGAAGTCTTCCTCTGACTTTTATAATCATTGTATATGTAGTCAGTGTACTCGCACTAGCTCCTGTTCTGTATGTGATAATTTCGATGACAACATGGGAAGCGTGTGTCACGGTATGTTAGTGGGGAATTGGACACTCCGGTCCTTTCCCCGCAGGGTCACTCTACTTTATCAATTTCTATTTCAGACGATCAAGATTAGGGTGATGTATCCGTGATGTCTTCCAAAAGTGTGCCTCCGTCGTCACAATTAATGAAGAGCTAGCGGAAAAGTGCTCATGTAAATATGCCCATTGCCTAAGAGGACCCTAGTAGGTTCGACGGCCTTTGTCGTCCGCTAGCTCGCCCGGTGTAGCGTCCATTCATCGAATGGTTTGGCAGCCGGGTTCGTCCGTTGCGGTCTAGAAAGAGTTTTGGGGTGATGCGAGCACTATAAATCAACCAAATGCACACCCAGTGATGGCGGATTAGAGGGAGAACGGAGGAAGCCTTTTAGTCCGGTTCCTAGCTCATCCATGTCCATCCGGACGGCGAGCGAGAGAGGCCCCTCTCTCGTACAACAACGTCTGGCCCCAGATGTTGTGGTACAAAATGTTTCGCATTCGGAGCATATACATCCGCCGCTCGGGACGCTCCGTCATATAGTCAGTCCGGAGAGACTGTCAATAAGGCTTCCTCATTCTCATGGTAGCGCACACGACCGCTCTTGGCTACGTGACCTCGGATATCCAGTCAGCTTCGCCAATCGGAGAATCATCGGCGACCAGGTCATACCATCCGGTAGCCAGGGACACGAGGCCTGCAGACTCCGGACGTTCGCATAAGAAAGTGTGCGGGAGTCAACGTACACGGAGCTTCCGGCGGCAATGCATCGTAAGACCGCTACTGCACAGGCCTCGGTGACGGACGTGCTATCCCAAATAGCACAGCTTATCGCAGCATCCCAGCAGCAACTGAATCTGTCGCATCATGTATTATCCGACGATGCTGGGTCGGGACGCTCCGCGAAAGCAGATACGGACGTCCGAAAATTTCATCCGGACCGACGGGATGCCGAAAGGGATTCGGAGGATTTCGAGCTTTCCCTTTCGGAACAACATATGCCGTTGTGTATGTCATCTGACTTTATCTTCTACAGGTTCTTTCGTCGGACCACAATGCTGCGATGCCGGATAAGAAACTGATAGCGTCGGTGGACTTAGAAATTTTTGGTTCGGTTCAGGGACATCGTCCCTCAGTTCCGACATAGTCCAATAATGTCACACAAACTTTTGAATTATTGAACGACGCTATATATTATTATTATATGCTTGCTATTACCAAGCATTTCAGGTTTCTTGTTCACAAAGTTACGGAGATGTCTTTCAAACTGTGCCTCTGTCGTCATAGTTAATGAAGAGCTAGCGGCGATAAGTGCTCATGGAATATGTCTATCGCCTAAGAGGTCCCTTGTAGGATCGACGGAGTGACATTTGCTAGCTCACCCGGTGTAGCATCCATTCATCGAATGGTTCGGCAGCCGGGTTCGTCTGTTGCGGTCTAGGAAGGAGATTTGGGTGATGCGAGCACTATAATAACTTTAGTACTCACCCAGTGACGACGGATTGTGGACAGATCGGAGGAAGCCTGTTAGTCCGGTTCCTGGCTCGTCCAGGTCCGTCCGGGCTGTGAGCGAGAGAGGTCCCTCTCTCGTACAACAACATAGGGGACCGCTTGTTGTGGTTCAGATATTTGACATTCGGAGCATATGTCCGCCGCTCGGGACGCTCCGTTATATTGACAGTCCGAGAGACTGTCGATAATGCTTCCTCATCCTCACAGCAGCGCACACGACCGCACATTGGCTACGTGACCTCGAGTATCCGACCAGTTTCGTCATGCAGTGATTCCACGGCAAACAGGTCACGCCATCCGGTAGCCAAGGGACATGAGGCCTATACACTCCGTTCGCTCGCATAATAGAAGTATGCACGGGGTAACGATCACGGAGCTTCCAGCGGCAATGCATCGTAAGACCGCTTCTCCACAGGCCTCAGTGACGGACGTGCTATCCAGGTTAGCACAGTTTATCGCAGCATCCCAGCAATCGACAGTTTCTCGGTCGGATCAGGAATTATCCGACGGCGCTGGGTCGGTGCGCTCCGCTGTTCCATCAGGTTCGGACGACCGAACGCTTTATAGGGTCCGACAGGATGGCGAAAGGGATTCGGACGATTTCGAGTTTTCTCTTTCGGAACAACGGAAGCTGCCATACATTTCTTCCGGCATTATCTTCCAGTGGTTGTTCCTTCGGACTACATTGCTGCGATGTTGGATAAGAGACTTATAGCGTCATTGGACACGGAATTTTGGATCGGTTCAGGGACATTGTCCCTGACTTACCGACGCAGTCCAATAATGTCATTAGAACATTTGTATTATTTATCGACGCTATATATATATAAGCCTGCTACCAAGCATGATAGTTTAGTTTCTTGTCCGCAATGCTCAATTCTGCCTTTTATCATTTCTAGGAATAATTTATTTTGGCAGAACAGGGCATACCGAGAGTTTATATGCGTCTAATAGACTTAACTTAGACGCTTTATCATACGTAGTCCACCTTACTGAGGCGTTATCATTACGTCTTCAAGAGAAAGAATTCCGGGATATGATCCTCAATGTGATTTCTTTCAAGGGCAGTAGTTTGTCCACGTATAACTCCGCCCTTCAGTGGCAACCTGGAGTTGGTTAGACGTGATGCAGCCCTAGCTACATCCACGCGCGTGGATAGTAAGGTGAAGAACTCTCTCAGGGTCACTTCGGTCTCGGAGAAGCTTCTCTTTGACGGCAACTTTTCAGCAATCCTTGAATTGCTCGATATACATGTTCTCTTGTCTATCAAGTGTAGCAAGAGATTCAGACTGGGGCAAACATTCGGTGGTTGACTCACAGAGTGCCACTGCAGTTGTCGGATCCGAGTTTTATAATTATGACGGTTGCCAGTCAAACAGGTTGGGGTACAATATTGATCCCAACGGATTCGTAGTGCCAGGGTCTTTGGGTTCCGCAGTCTCTAGGCAAGCACTTATCTTCCACGGAATAATGTTTTTTAGGCTTGCTTTATGTCATTGGATGAACATTATTCAGAAACGCATGTCCAAATCCTGTCCGATAATACGACAGTAGTTGCGTATCTCCGGAACCAGGGAGGCACTCATTCGATTCCGTTATTCAATCTAACGGAAAGAATCCTTCTGTTTGTTATAGTACACCAAGTTCTGCTTCGGTCCGTCATATTCCGGGTCGTCTGATTGTATTACCAGACTCCCTTTCACGTAAGGGTCGCTTGTTGCCGTCAGAATGGACTCTCAACAAGCAAGTATTCAATCAGATTTGCTATCAATGGGAGCGCCCAATGATAATTTATTTACGACACAACTTGCTAATCAATTGCAGACGTATGTGTTTGCATGTCCAGATCTCTGAGCTTATGTTGTTAACGCTCTATTGATCTAATAGGACGGAATGATAGGATATGCGTATCCTCCTGCGCTGTTGTTTCAGCAAGTATTGCTAAGATAAACAACCACAATACATTTCTGTTGATAGCATCTCTGTCTTCACAGAGACCGTGGGTAAATTTACTCAGATGTCTTCTGTGGGACTTAACGCGAAAACTTCCTCCATGAGAGGATCTTCTTTCGCTGGGGAAAATCGTGTCATCTTCATCACAACCCGCAAGGTCTCAACCTTCACGTATTCTGTTGTGTGGTCCTTATTGCATTGTAAGCATTGTACTGGACGAGCTTTGGACGCGATTTCTTACTGTAGGAGAACCTCTTCTTCGCTATTCTATGCGGCTAAAGTGGAGGCTCTTCCGTCGTTGTTGTAGGGATCACTATGTTGATATTGTTGATCCCTCCATACTAGTCATTGCAACTTTCTAGTATACTTGTTTGACAAGATCTACTGCAGCCTGTTACTATTAAGGTTATAGGTCTATGTTACCTCATACCTATGCACTCTATGATAGTTTACAATTGAGTATTATGTCTCTTTATCTAAGTCAGTTAGTAACTTTTCGATAAATAGACTTAGAATCATTAGATTAAATTTCTATATGGAATTTAACTTCGGTTCTTTTTTAGCTAAGTAATCATTTGAGCCTCTGGAAACAGTAGTTTTCAAATTCTGACCTTTTAGACAGTAATTCTGTTGGCTTCTCTTTTACTGAAGAGTCAGTGAGCTTCATGCACTATCGGTGGATGATTCTCACTTTCGTAGTTTCGGAATCACTACTTCCTTTACTGTTTAGGTTGGATTTTTGGTTAAGAGTCAGGCTCCTAATAAATATCCGGAACCTATTGTTATTAAGGTCCTTCCGTCTTCGTACGGGCATAGGCCTTTACTCTGTTCGGTTAGAGTTTACGTATTTATAAACAGATATCTGTTTATTACTACGGACGTAAGCTTCTTCTGTCTTTGATACCTAATAGAATGACGTTACGCTCCATTCTATTGCTAAGGGATTCAATTAACTATCGGTACTGCTTATGGTATATCATTGACTCAGCAGTTGTGCTTGAGATTTTGGCTCATGAAGTAAGAGTTCTTTCTACATCTTGGGCTTACATTAATAGTGTCGCTATTAAAGATTTTTGAAGGCTGCTCATTGCGCTCAGCCATCCACATTCATGAATTTTTTTATCTCAGAAATATCGAGTCCATTTCTGGAGGCCTCTTTTGTTAGGTCTATTATCTACTGCTCAGAATGTCATTCACTTAACAGTTGCTACTATAGCTAGGTAGGCTGTCTGTTTCGGCAGTGACTCCATTCTGCTGCCCTCTTCGCTCTGGGTTATTTGACCCAGGGCAAGGAAAAGGGGGGGGGGTGTTCCCTTGGGTCACCTGTTTTACTATGAAAACAAGGGGATACCTCCTCCGGAGTTAGTAATTCTGAGCTGTTACTGGGATGGCTTTTTAGTGAGAAGTTTATGTTTTAAAAATTCATTCAGGTCTTAGTTTTTAAAGTATAGCTTTTGAATATACCACGTGTCAAACGGACGTTATTATACAATCCTCAGACACTTTTAAGGAGTATAAAGAGTCTCTATTCTCTAGACATACTTTATTTATTGGCTTACTTTAAAAATTATTAGTATAAGGATTATACTAGATATTAATAGAGTACATGGATGTATGATGCTCAATTTTGCAAGGTGTTGTATCTTTCTAATTTAACATAAATAAGAAAGATACATGTAAGGCCTAATACTTCTTTTTCCCTAGAGGGGATGACTCTGTTTTATATAATTGAGCGTATTCCAACTTGCTCTATGTCCTAGGCCCTCCAGCCTTTTTACTATTCAGCTATGTCTGGGTCATTGGTACAGTATAAAAATGTTAAAAAATTTATAGTAATTTATATTTTTTTTATACTTACCAATGACCCAGACGGGGATGGCCCTCCCAGGAGTTGGGAACTCATACCTCCCCGCTGAGTACATAGCGCTCACCAGGCACTGGTTATAAGAATGATTAATGGCGCCAATTTCGGAACGTCCTTGACACTGCGCATGCGCAGTAGAGGTGAAGTGTGGAGGGCCATTCAGGACATGTTTTCTTTGGTTTTAGATGCAAATTTTGGGGATTGGGGGGCAAAATTTGTGTTTGGCCCTATATTTTAAGAGTTAGCACCAGCTATGTCTGGGTCATTGGTAAGTATAAAAAATATATAAATTACTATAAATTTTTTAACTTTTTCAAAATTTTTTTTTGTTTACAAAAAATATTTTGAATTTAATTATGATTGCTATCATTCATGTATCTCAGTTATATGTATATATTGTTGTGGAGTTTGGAGGACTGATATCGACTTTAGTTGATACACTCCTGCAGACTCTTGTCATTCTCGTGTTGCACTGGGATGACTGATGTTGGAGTCGGGTGTAGCGGTACGTTGTTGGTGGTGAAGTTCAGAGGATCAGAGCCTCTTACCGCGTTTTAATTCATTCTGTCAGTTTCTATTTCAGAGTAACAGGAACATGGTGATGATACTCTGACACCCATCCAAGTGTGCTACCGTCATCATGCTTCATGGAGCATATAGAGCTAGCTGTAGTGCTCATTATTGCTAGAGTTAGGGCCTTTGGTTAAAGGTTTTAATCTCTTGCAAGCAGCTTGCTCGACTTGTGAAGTAGTACTCCGTCCGTGGGAGCCGGGTAAGTCCGTTGCGGTCTAAGAGGTGGATTGGGTAGATCGAGCACTATAATATAAATAGCTTACCCAGCGACGACAGAATTAGGGAGGAAATATGGAGGAAGTCTGCAAGTTTTTGTACTCAGCGAGGTCTGATAGACCGCGGGCGGGAGAGGCCCCCATCTCTAATATAGCAACGTCTGGGGTCAGATGTTGTTTTGAGAAACTTTCACAAGCCGAAGCATATGACCGTCCTCCACTTGGAACGCTCTGTTTAGTCTGCAGCCAGGGTCGGCTTCAGTGAAGGCTTCTTCCGCTATGTTTCACAAGGCCGAAATGAAGTTTTTTGGTTGGAAACTTGCACGAGACGGAGCATATGTTCGCTCGCCACTCGGGACACTCCCTCCAGTCTGCAGCTGGGGTCGGCTTCCTCCGCTACATAATTTAAGCACACACGACTACATCCTAGCTACCCGACTTCGGATATCCAGTCTGCTGCACGAAGGAACCACTCTTCGCCTGTGAACTTGGACCAATCGGGTCGCTAGGGAGACAAGTCCTTGAACATCGGGACGTTCTGAGAAAGATACATTTCCGACACACCATCCCAGGAGCAGCATGCGGCTAAGGAACGTAAATCCACTGCTCCTCAGGCCTCGATGATGGACTTGCTGTTGCAGATTGCGCAGCTAATCGCAGCATCCCAGCAAGTGCAGATGCAGCCTCCCTCAGACTCAGAATCTGGGCTGTCGGATGGTGCTGGGTCGGTCCAGTCGTCTGTTCAGATGCAATGGACCAAGATTCGCAACTGATTCTCTCGGATGGTGAAAGGGATAAGGAAGAGTATTACCCTTCCCTTTCAGAACAGTACATGGTTGCAATGGCTTTCATCCATCAATACTACCCTGAGTTTGTTCCGCCGAATCAGAGTGCTGCGATGACAAGAGAGAAACCGCAGGCGTCCTTAGGCGCAGACTTTATCAGGACAAAGGAGGAAGTCCTTTCTTTCCTGGTTGAGTTTATGCAGGTGTCGCAGGCCTTCAGCCATATAGACGACGCCATATTTATCCTCTTGAGTGCGAGGAAGAAGGCGGTTTCTTATCTTCCGTATACATACCGTTTTTGGACCACGTTCATTTAAAAACGGTCGGGGAAGATGTTCAGAGTTCTTCTGCGTTTGGATGAGCAGGCCGGGGAGCTAGAGGTATCCTTACCTGTATCTTCACTATTCGCTCAGACGCAATTGAGACGGCAATTTCTTCAAATAGAGCGAATTTAGACGTTATGTCTTATGCAGATCACCTTACAAGAGCTATGGCGCAACGTCTCAAGGGAAAGGAATTTTGAGGACGTTTGTACCTCTCTTAGAGTTTTTTCCAGTGCAATTATGTTTACCATGTATAACTCTGCCCTAACAGTGGCTAATCTGAAGTTGATCAGACGTGATGCTGCCCTTGCACTGATAAGATGACAAGGTGAAAAGCTCTCTCCGAGTCGCTCCGGTTTCCAGACATTTCATTTTTGATGACTATCTTTCGTTAATTTATGAACAGGCTACTAAGAAAGCATCTAGTGCTCTGCTTTTGAAGTCGGTGATCAAGGACCCACTTCAGCAGACAAGAGTAAAGGAGGGCGTTCCAGACAAAAATCTTCAAAAAGAAACTCCTCACGAGGGTACAAGGTACCCTCTTATAATTACTCTGGAGGTCGTCAGTATAGCGACTCAGGAAAGGGGCGTAGGTCTGATCAGGACTATAGGTCAGATGCCCCTAGGCCGACGAGATGAGGTTTTTCGCGGGGTAGACGTTCCTCCTCCTGTAAGCCTCGCAGGTGATACAGGTGATGGTTCAGACCTCTATTGCTGGCAAGTTGGCAGAAGGTTATCAGGCTCCACAAAAAACTGGATAACAATCACGGAAGATCAGTGGGTGAGAAGTGCTGTCTCGGACGGCTTATGGCTATCATTCCAAGTAAAACCCCACTAACAAGTTGTCCCCGTTGGACAAATCTTTCATTAAATTCTTGCATAAGAGAGTTTCCTCTACCAGAGATATAAGCTCTCTTATCAAAGGAAGCAATACAGGTCATCGAGAATCAGGATTTTCAAGATTTTTACAGTCACCTGTTCCTCAGCAGACTCGCTCTCTCGGAAAGGTCGCCTGTTGCAATTAGAGTGGATGCTCAACAGGCGAGTATTTGGACAGATTTGCTACCAGAGGGATCGCCCCATGATAGATCCGTTTACCGTTGTTTGTGTCGCCATGCCCAGACCATTGAGCGTATGCAGTAGATGCTCTGCCGATCTCATGGGGATGGATGGTAGGATATGCGTATCCTCCAATTCATTTGATTCAGTAGATTATGTTTTAGATCAAAGAGTCTTGTTGTGAATCCTACTAGTAGCACCTCTGTCGACACAGAAACCTTGGATCAGTGTTCTCAAGTGTCTGTTATGGGACGTTCCCCAGAAGCTCCCAACACGAGAGGACCTTCTTTATCAGGGGAAGTTTTTGTTCTTCGTGTCCTCCGCCCATAGTGGCATACAATGGCGGATACAGAGGGGGGCGGTGGGGCGGTCGCCCCCCCTTTAGCTCGTGTTTGTCTCGTATGTAGGGCGTAGCCAGGATTTTCATTTGTGGACAATACTTGAATTGAAGTAAAAACATACAACGACATTTATTTCCTCCATCACCATTCGCTATGGAAAACAAATATACCGTTGAAATTATGCAAAATATATCTACTGGTCGCCTCCATTTATAGCGTCACCGACACAGCATGATTTTGTGGTGTTACATGCCCCTAGCCTCAGGTACCCCATGGCTATGCCAGTTATGGGTCAGGATCTTAATTGGCATAGGCATGGCATACCTAAGCCTAGAGGGCTGACTGCTGAAAACTTTCAAACGCTGGCAGATCGCAATGTTCTCCTGAGGTTAAGTCGGTTATGACTGTAAACAGTGTGTCCAAAATACAGTATTATGGTAAACGGATCTGAAGAGCATATTTCAAATTTTCTAATTCTGTCTTGAACGTATGACAGAATTTGAAATTCTGAAACATGCTGTTTAAAAAGTGTTAATTAGCCGTTCAAAAATTCAAGAGGATTTCCACCCCAGAAACCACCATAATGCCCCATTTGGTCCCTCATTTCCAAAAATATTTCTGACCCTCCTACAGACCCCCCTACAAAAGCTCGTGCCTTCGGCACACGCAGCAGATGCCTTCGGCATCTGCACGATCCGCCCCCCCCCCCCCCCCCCCCTTTGAGAATTCCTGTATCCGCCACTGGTGGCATAATGGAGTCGGTTAGACGTGAGGGAACCATTGCGGTTCTATATTATTTTATGACTAACACAAGAACGATTAAGTAATGCGTGTGAGGAGGGTTCGATATGACTTTGAATCCCCCCTCCCCCCACCGCCAATGTGTTTTGAGGCGATTACCGGTAAGACAAAGTTTTCTTCTCCCAAGCCTCGTATAATTTTAAATACATACATGCATTTCTTCACTTCTCGATTGGTGTCTGGGTCGTGTTCTATGGCGACCTCATGGGCACATCCACTCTTTAGTTGGTTGGTTTCCTGTGATTATTCGTCTTTATGTCATATACGAGCGCATATTTCATCATAATTAATTGCTAGTCTTTGAGTACCTCGGAGGCTGCATAACCAGTTAATTGGTATTCAGATGATTATATGCAGGATTTTAATGCTCATGCGCATAATAATTATTAGCTGACGCTTTATTGTATATTATGGACCTTTGAAATTTTGAATTATTTCGGGGATGGTTCATGTCGGAGCCTGTTAATCATACCAACTTCCATTTCTAGAACCAGGTTTCTATTAATGTCGGTACTCAACTTGTATATTTGCACGTTTATAGTGTCATAGATATCAGATAGTACAAGTCGGGGAGTGTTGTTACTGGAATTTATTGTACACCTGAATGGGGTTGCCTATGGGTTACCTCGGAAGTGTGTTTACTCGTCAGAGATCGTTCATTGTGGTTCGATTGGACATGTGTGTGTGTTATATATTATATCACCTGTTTTCGACCTATCTGCATATGCAGTCTCCGGTGTACGTTATATAGCAGGCAATATTAATTACCGGAATCATCGCTGTAGTCTTAACTTCAGAAGTGGCTTTTAACACCATTTATTAATAATAAATTAATATCTGAGTGCCTGTTTGACGAATATTTATATTGATTTTTGGTACCCGCTTTTACTGATTCTAGAGCGCTCCCCTCTTTCTTTTTGAAGATTCCTTCAAAAGACAAGGGTGGGAGGGGATGATTTTTTACCTCTCCTCCGGCTTGATAGGTACAGTAGAACCTGCCTGAGCGACCACCTGCTATTTACGACCGCATTTGCAATGCACGGATTGGTTTCACGTTATATTTTCACTGTCGTCAGCGACCACCTGCCGGACGCGACCACCGACCGCTTTTTTGTGTCCACTTTGTCGATTTTTACCTGTATTTTGCGACCATTTTCAGCTTGAAGATCGTCACCAATCGTTGTGTTATCAAATACGTTTCAAATCTGTCCCATCTGACTGTTTTGTATTTATGCTATGATATTTATACATATACTGGTATAAAGAATAAAAATTAAAGAATTATTTAATTATGTTGTGTTTGTTTATTTTTTGTCATTTCCCAGTTCCCGGTTTCATCCTAATTCCCTTTGCACGTGGCGAAATTTACTGTCAAATTTATTTATTTATAAATGCCCTCAATAAAACATGCTTTCCTTACCTATAAGCTAAATGTTTAATCCACATTTCGATGTGCTCGGGGCAGAGCACAGTGAATAAATCACAATTTCACTGGACGAATTGGGTCGATGTGTTTGGAAAAAAAACAGCAGTAAACATTGATTCGCCGGTAGGTGTCGCTCGTACTTTTAGAATAACAGCTGTTTTTGACAAGTAATCTATATGCAGGGTAAAATTCACCCAACAATGACAGTGCTGTCACAACAGGGCACTAACAAGCTGACCGCAATTGAAAAAACTGAGTCATCTTGATTTTGTTTTTTCAACACTAAAGGGCAAAGTTCTGCTAATTTTCATTACAACGCTGTAAAAACACAGCTTGTGTCATTAACCCAAACAAGCTCACAAAAATTTTAATTACTGAAAGAACTATAACAGATGTTTGGTACAGAATAGCTTGTCGGCCTTCTTTGATTGTATGCATACCGACAGACAAGAAAAGACAATGATGGCTTCGAACGTAAGCTACCTGTATCTACCAGTACAGATAAATAGCAGGATTTTTGCAAATGATGATCATAAACAAATTAATTTTCAAAATGGCTGAACCTGCATCGAAAAAGAGGAAAGTGTTGACTTTAGAAGAAAGAATTAAAGTAATAGATATGTCTGAGCGAGGTGAGAGTGCAAGAAAAATTGCTGGTTTAATGGCTGTTGGTAAAACACAGGTGCAGTCAATAATTAAAGATAAAGAAAATGTGAAGAGCGATTGGAAAAATGGTCAGCAAATAGAACGAAAATATCTACATGCAAGGAAATCTCAGTATAGCGATCTAAATGAGGCTGTTTGGAACTGGTTTTGTCTAGCTAGAAGCAAAAATATTCCAGTAACTGGGAAACTTCTTCAAGAAAAGGCGATAATTGCATCATATGAGATGGGACATATTGACTTCACAGCGTCAAATGGGTGGCTGGAAAGTTTTAAGAATCGGCACAACATAAAATGCAGTGTACTAAGTGGAGAATCAGCCGGTGTACATGAGCAAACGGTGGACGAGTGGAAAAAGCGCCTACCTCACACTACTGAAGGATATTCTTTAGACAACATATTTAATGCTGACGAAACTGGACTTTTCTTCCGTGGGTTGCCAGATAAATCATTAGTTGCCAAATGTGATGATAGGAAAGGAGTAAAAAAAGCAAAGGATAGAGTTACATTGCTTATTGCGTGTAGTGCGTCAGGTGAAAAGCTCAAGCTTCTCGTGATTGGGAAATCGAAAAATCCCAGGTGTTTCAAGGGCTGTAATTTAAACAGTCTGGGTGTATCGTATCATGCGAACAAAAAGTCTTGGATGACTAGTGAGATATTTACTTCGTGGTTAAAGAACGTCAACAACAATATGAAACGGAACAGCAGGAAAATTCTTTTGCTAATAGACAACTGCAGTGCACACCCAGATGTCAGTCTGAGCAATATTAAACTGTGTTTTTTGCCCGCTAACACTACTTCAAAGCTGCAGCCATGTGATGCTGGCATAATACAATCTGTCAAACTTAATTACAGAAAAAAGTTTCTTAGGCATGTTGTGTGTAAGATTGATGAGTGCACTAGTGCTACAGATTTTGCAAAATCTGTCTCTTTATTAGACGCAATTATGTGGGTGAAATTTGCATGGAGCAGTGTAAGTAGCAGCACAATACAAAAATGTTTTGCCAAATGTGGACTTGGCGAAACAACTTCGGAAACTGTGGAAATTCCAGATGATAGGGACAGTGTTGATGAGGAGGCTGGCAAGCTACTTAACGGCATGAGTATGGACGATTATTGTAGTTATGACGATTGTGTACAAACTTCGCCCGAGGTGGAGAATATTGATTGGGAAGTTCCCATTCTAAAGGGTCAGACAACACTGAATTCTGAGACTGCAGAAAGTGACGAAAGTGACCAAGAAACAAATAGTGACAGTGTTGAACCAAATATCACATTCTCGCAGGCTATTGAACATTTGAATCAGCTGAAAAAAATTGCATTGCACTGTCACAATGCAAGTTTGATGACAGACATTATATCTTTAGAAACAACATTAGAGAAGGATTTTGTAACTGTAAAGCAAAAACAAAGTAAAATTGATCATTTTTTTCCTAAGAATGTATAAATGTGAAGTGTAAAAAAAAATAATGTTTTGATTCTCAGGCCCTCCCTCGTTGGATTTGAACCTCCTCACATCTCAGACATGTGGTTTCTTGTTGTCCCCCCCCCCACCCCACCACATATAAATCTGTAAATTTGGAATGTTTTTTGTCTCAAAAATATATTTTATGACTCCTCTATGAGGCGTGATAAACTAGATTTTTCAGATCAGAAACATCTCAGACATGTTGTTTCTTGTTGTCCCCCCCCCCCACCACATATAAATCTGTAAATTCGGAATGTTTTTTGTCTCAAAAATATATTTTATGACTCCTCTATGAGGCGTGATAAACTAGATTTTTCAGATCAGAAACATCTCAGACATGTTGTTTCTTGTTGTCCCCTCCCCCCCCCCCCCCCCCACCACGTATAAATCTGTAAATTCGGAATGTTTTTTGTCTCAAAAATATATTTTATGACTCCTCTATGAGTCGTGATAAACTAGATTTTTCAGATCAGAAACATCTCAGACATGTTGTTTCTTGTTGTCCTCCCCCCCCCCCCCCCCCCACCACATATAAATCTGCAAATTCGGAATGTTTTTTGTCTCAAAAATATATTTTATGACTCCGCTATGAGGCGTGATAAACTAGATTTTTCAGATCAGAAACATCTCAGACATGTTGTTTCTTGTTGTCCCCTCCCCCCCCCCCCCCACCACGTATAAATCTGTAAATTCGGAATGTTTTTTGTCTCAAAAATATATTTTATGACTCCTCTATGAGGCGTGATAAACTAGATTTTTCAGATCAGAAACATCTCACTCAGACATGTTGTTTCTTGTTGTCCCCACCCCCCCCCCCCCCCCCCACCACATATAAATCTGCAAATTCGGAATGTTTTTTGTCTCAAAAATATATTTTATGACTCCTCTATGAGGCGTGATAAACTAGATTTTTCAGATCAGAAACATCTCAGACATGTTGTTTCTTGTTGTCCCCTCCCCCCCCCCCCCCCCCACCCCCACCACGTATAAATCTGTAAATTCGGAATGTTTTTTGTCTCAAAAATATATTTTATGACTCCTCTATGAGGCGTGATAAACTAGATTTTTCAGATCAGAAACATCTCACTCAGACATGTTGTTTCTTGTTGTCCCCACCCCCCCCCCCCCACCACATATAAATCTGCAAATTCGGAATGTTTTTTGTCTCAAAAATATATTTTATGACTCCTCTATGAGGCGTGATAAACTAGATTTTTCAGATCAGAAACAATCTTTTTTTCCCAAAGTCTTGGTCATTTCATACCAGAACGAAACAACCAGGGTACGAAACATCTCGGATACCAAACCACGCATCCCTTTTCAGAGACTATGTACTAATTCCCATGTACTAATTTCCTTATCAAGATTCTTCATGCCAACTCCCACCGAACGTCTTCCCAAAATGGTCGTTGTCCATTCTTCTAATGTGTGGTTATGTGCTTTTATAAATATGTTGCATTTTATGTAGAAGATCAGCTTTCATTTTTATACATGTATTCTCGTACTGCGATAAATAAATTAAAATGAAAAAAATTGTTGTTTCTGTATTTTAACACAAACCCAAAAGATGTTGAAAAAAACGACCCCCCCCCCCCACACACGCGCATACATTCTGTCAATTGTGATGCCAGAGGCCCTTTTTCAAGCTGTGCCTTTGTACCAAAGCCATCAGCTTTCACCGTGTCGGTATATTCCGTTGCCTTCTCTCCACTAAGCGAGAGATTGAAACGGAATCTCCCGACCTCGTGATCGCCTGTTAGCACGTGCAATTCACGCACAGCCTACTTTTCTCTGATGTTTACTTTCTCATTACGGACTTACCTTGGATTCTGGGGTTCGATTATGCTTCCCATAATGTGGTATGACATGAAATAATTATCATTTAATATAAACAATTCAATAAAGAACTAAATACCCACCTCAACGTTTTAGAAAACAACAACAAATTTTGTTGACATATATGTTTTAATAGTTTAATATGAACGATTCAATAAAGAACTAAATACCCACCTCAACGTTTTAGAAAACAACAACAAATTTTATTGACATATATGTTTTAATAGTTTTAATATAAATGATTCAATGAAGAACTAAATACCCACCTCAACGTTTTAGAAAACAACAACAAACTTTGTTGACATATATGTTTTAATAGTACATTTACACGTGGTACAAGTACATCTGTGATCAAAACAAAATGATACAAACGAAAATAGGTTAAATGGGCCCCTATCAGCAAACTTCTCGTCAACGACCACCTGTCATTAACGACCACTTTTGGTAAGTCCCAAGGGTGGTCGCCCATGGCAGGTTCTACTGTACGTAACTTTGAGGGAAGCTGTTTTGTCCGTAATTATATCTTGCATACAGCTGGAGTTTTATTGTATATGGCGTATGTTTGTGAAGGATATTCTGTCATTCTCAAATAAGCCATCCTAATTTTTGGGGCTTAGTCCGGGCTAGCCTTAAAAATTGGGAACTTGTTACACCCATTTAGCATAGTCTTCAGGCTTTTTTATGAAGTACTCTCTTCTACAAAGAATGATATTGATGCCAATTCCAGTCACTTCCTGACGTCTGCGCATCCGCGGAGAGTATATGTATGGAGGGCCAGATAGGACTTTTAATTTTCGGTTTTGCAAGCAAATTTGGGGGATTGGGGGGGTTCAAAATTTGTGTTTGCCCCTTAATAACCTTGAGTTAAGCACCAGCTAGTCTGGGCCATTGGTAAGTATAAAAATATACAAATTACTATAAATTTATAATTTTCGAACTGAAAACTGATTCTTACAGCAGGAGTCTGCGAGAAACAAAACCAATTCTTGCAAATCAGGACACTTTATAAAGCCTGATTAGTTTTGAGCTTCTAAGCTCATTGAATAATGCTAGCATCCGTGTTTTACATTATCACACTTCTTTCTTCAGCATATGTAAGAGGATATTTCACACTTCCATCAACATTGTTCATGTTTTGAAACAGTCAACATCGATAGTAGAGATGGGCAATATACTGAAAAATTGAACTGATACCGATACCATTGTGATACCAAAAAAATGAACCAAACCAACCATTGAATATCAAAACCATTTGAATATTCAAAATTTTTCTACTGGGTATGTTCGCTCATTATGAGGCCTTGTTGAGGTTAGATAACAGTGTTCATTTTCATGAGGGAAGTGACTGATTTTCTTTTCAGTTTTGTGAACCCTTACGAGCCTATCGAGTTGTTCTGAATTCCCATTAGACTACAATCTGTATATGTCCATATCTTTAACTGATAGAGTGCTGGAAGCCCATATATGGGCTTTATTCTGAAGTGCCGGCACCGCAATGTAAAGGCTTCATAATCTGTGGATGTGCTTCATATTATCTTTGAAGTTATATTATTAGCTCAACTTTGACGAAGTCAAATTTGAGCTATTGTCATGGCCCGTTGTCCGTCTGTCCGTACGTCAACAATTGGCTATGGCTCGGGCTAGAGGTCGTATTTATGAACCGATCTTTACGAAACTTCTTGTGTACCTTTGTTATGACCCTGGGACGGGAACGAGTGTTTTTAGGTGTGGTCCGAAATTCAAGATGGCTGCCAGCGGCCATTTTGTACCGATGATGCAAAAATCAGTTTTTTGTACAGAACTTCCGTATGAAAGTTCTGATTTGAATAAAGTTTTGTATAAATGTTTAGTACCATGGGATACATCACATATAATACAGGTTTTTTTCTCGTGCGTAAATTATGCAAATTAGACTGACTTTGATTTATTTGGTGTTACTTTCTGAGCTGTAAGTGCCAAGCTGCTATGGCTCGGGCTAGAGGCCGTATTTATGAACCAATCTTTACGAAACTTCTTGGGTACCTTTGTTATGACCCTGGGATGGGAACGAGTGTTTTTGGGTGTGGTCCGAAATTCAAGATGGCTGCCAGTGGCCATTTTGTACCGATGATGCAAAAATCAGTTTTTTGTACAGAACTTCTGTATGAAAGTTCTGATTTGAATAAAGTTTTGTATAAATGTATAGTACAATGGGATACATCACATATAATACGGGTTTTTTTCTCGTGCGTAAATTATGCAAATTAGACTAACTTTGATTTATTTAGTGTTACTTTCAGAGCTGTAAGTGCCAAGCTGCTATGGCTCGGGCTAAAGGCCGTATTTATGAACCAATCTTTACGAAACTTCTTGGGTACCTTTGTTATGACCGTGGGACGAGAACGAGTGTTTTTGGGTGCAGTCCCAAATTCCAGATGGCTGCCAGCAGCCATTTTGTACCGACGATGCCGAAATCTGTTTTTTGTACAGAACTTCCATATGAAAGCTCTGATTTGAATAATTTTTTGTATGAATGTTTAGTACCATGGGATACATTACATATATTACAGGTTTTTTTCTTGTGCGTAAATTATGCAAATTAGGCTAACTTTGATTTATTTAGTGTTACTTTCAGCACTGTGAGTGCAAATCCCAATACGGCTCGGGCTAGAGGCCGTATTTATGAACCGATCTTCACGAAACTTCTTGGGTACCTTTGTTATCACTGTAGGACGAGAAGGAGTGTTTTGGGGTCCAGTCTGAAATTCAAGATGGCGGCTAGCAGCCATTTTGTTCAAAATTAAGTGCAATCAGATTTTTGCGCAGAACTTCCAAATGAAAGATCTGATTTGAATAATTTTTTTTTAGTTTTTTGTGTTTTGATGCATTTTGGTCAATTTTAAGAAGAAGAAGAAAAAATTTTAGTCTGAAAATATTTTGTTTGGGACTGAAAATTTCCACACAAAAATAATAATCTACAATGATTGGTCTTAATCTGTAGTCCATTACAGTCACCTTGTAATTCTTTTATTATTGTTGACTGGGCAAAAACAAATACTAATTCCTGTCATATTCATTATTCAGTTGTCTTGGTCACAGCAAGTACTAATTCCTGTCATATCCAAGTTGAGCTACAGAGTCATTGACTCTTTCATTTTATCTGTTAGGAATTGCCTTGTTACAATTTATGGGAGAGTGCCTACTGGCACTCTCCCATAAAAAGGCAAAGCTGCACAAAAAGACATATTTAGGACCAAAAATAATTTACTTCTCTACCAGTTAGCAGGCAGCCAAGACTTGACCAGAAATCTCTGCCCAGGTGATTTGATTATCGTCAGCAGAACCTCCTAATGATGGCATGTTAAGGGCACATGCTCTTAGATCACAAAGAGCATGAAATAGGCCTTTAAAGATTAAACTTGTTTAGAACAAGTCACAAAATTATGGTAGATATGATTTGTGTTGGCAAAAGGATGCCAATGTTGAGCTTATTGGCAGTGGATTTGTGGCGCAGTGGTAGAATGACACAAGAACAAATTAATCTGTATTTTCCTTGCGTAAATTCCCCTTTGGTTCTATCAGCAAATCTCTGTCAAGTCAGATACCTAATACCTAACCAATGCTGCGGTATACCTCCTAAAAATACCCAAAGTGACACCAAACTCAAAATTCCAATACCACCCATCTCTGTTTGTGAATAGATTGAATTCATTTACATTCTCTTCTCTTTCTTTCAGGTGTAAAGTATATGCAACCAGTGCTTTGTGAGGTGAATTTCTCAGCAGACTGTGAACGTGCATGCAAATACCATCCAAATTTTGCCAATGACATATTCAACATAATGTTTCTTGATGATGTGGAGGGAAGGCCAGTTACGAAGCTATGACTAAAGTCACCACAGTAGAGTTGAAATAAAATTGGTGCCCAGTTGCAGTTTTAATAAAAATATTAGAAAAGACAATGAAAATGTGATACTCACATTTGAGCAAAATTATATCTTGTATAGTTTGGAACAACTTCATTTTATTATATTATTTATGTTCATGCCTTCAAGTGACTCTCTATTTCTTACAGAAACATTCTTTATGGCCCTGTTTTATATTTCATCCTGGCCTGTATATATTGCATGGATGATTACATCATCTGCCTCAAAAGAAATGGGGTGAGGGCAGGTGTGACAATTTTATATTGAATAAACTAATGGGCCTCAGACCTATAGAAAATTTTCTTGCATTGATTTGGGTATTTATGCATTAACTCTTAACCTGCTGAGTATTTTGAATATGCTACTCAAAGTTTGCTAAGCACCAAATATTTGACACATCATTGTGAAATTTGCTTGTGACATATTTTAGATATTTTTGGTGGATATGCTTTAGAAATGTATTGAGATGGTCTCCAGTGTTTTCATTAGCTCTCTTGACAGGCAGACTTTTCGTGACAGTCATGAAAAGCATGTACCCCTTGATTTGCAGGATGTTTTCGTGTACTGTCTACAAACCCTTGTGATTTAATGATTGAATATGGCAAACGCAAATGTAAGAAGATATTTTCTGAAGCAGAAATGTGGTGGGCTGTAGGGATGGTGGAGCAAGGGGCTACCCATTGTCAGGTTGGTGAAGCCCTTGGTGTGCACCATACGGTGATCACCAGTGCCTGGGCAAGATTTCAGCAGTATGGCACACCAGTAAGGTGGCATGGTGATGGCAGAGACAGGGCAACATCTGCAGCTGAAGACCGGTTTTTGATCATTCAGGCCCATAGGAACCGCTTTGCCAAAGCAACCTAGCTTCGCAGTGACCTTCAGAATGCATCTGGGGTAAATGTTCCGATGCAGACTATCCGGGCAAGGTTGCATGAATGTGGTCTCCGACCAAGAAGACTATGTATTCGCATTACGCTGTCCCAGAACCACCACCAGGCACGATATGAATGGGCCAAGGACCACGTTGGATGAACCAGAGAAGATTGGCGACCTGTCCTTTTTACAGATGAGTCAAGGTACTGCCTAGACCACACAGATAGGCATTCTAGGGTATGGGGAAGACTAGGAGAGCAATTCCATGCAGCCAACATTGCTGAGCATGACCACTATTGTGGAGGGTCAATCATGGGCTGGGGCGGCATTAGCAGGGATGGACGCACAGAGCTCTGTGTCCTTGAACGTGGTACATTGACTGCACAGTGGTATATTGATGAGATCCTGGATGACCACGTCAGATTGTATGCAGGTGTAGTGGGTGATAGATTCATTCTGATGGATGATAATGCCTGTCCTCATGTTGCCTATGCTGTCCGGGGGTACAGACAGGGGGAGAGATTGAGCGTATGGACTGGTCAGCAAGATCCCCTGACCTCAGTCCAATCGAACATGTCTGGAATGAGTTGCAGCTTGCAATTTCAGTCCGTCCAGTCCAGCCAAGAAGTGTCCAGGAGCTTGGTGCCATGCTGGTCTAAGAATGGAACAGCATCCCACAACGGACCACCAGGAACCTGATTGGGAGCATGAGAAGGCTTTATCAAGCTGTAATTAACAGTAATGGGTCTCATACTCGATATTGAACCCATATCAGTTCGTTCCGTCAACTTTTTGGCATATTTGAAAAATTTTCTCTTTTACCAGTAATATCCATTTTTCATGGTTATTGTATTCAAAAGCTAAACAATAATGTCAAACACAAATAAAATCTTAATTAAATCGTTAAAGATACAATTAAATAAAAAATATATACACTTTTCATAACAATATTTCAACTAAAACGTAAAAGAGGTAGTTGGATATACTTGGTGCTTTGCAAACTTGGAGTAGTGTATATTTTTCATACAATCTGGTCATGGCTGCTGTGAGGCAACCATAACTATATTTAATGAAAAATTCATATAAGTTTATCTCAAGAAATCATTGCTGAAAAAATCAGTTCAGTTCACAGTGGTAAAATTTGATTCAGTTTGTCCAAATTATACTTATTTCAGTGACAAGAGAAATCCTTCCCTGGACAGGAATATCCGGCAGCAGGATGGAGGGAGTGAACTCTTCCAGAACCACCATGTACTTGATATTATAATAAAACTGAGTGTTAATTGGCTGTGGTAATAAAACTACACTTGCCTGGCAGGTCGAGTGACTCGAAAATCATATTATTATTTTTTCCAACAAGACAACTGACATGTCCCAGAAGAATACATAGAAAATCCATATTGGGTTCAAACCACCTTTTGCTATGGTATGAGTGCAATATTAATTTTCTATATCCTTATATTATTGAAATCTATGTACTGCAAGACTACACACAAATGGCTCTAGCCGGGAATGAAAATATTTGTTTTAGTGCAGACCTAAAATGAGAAACAACAACTATTGAACATTATAGTATCCCTTACAGTGAAGTTTCCATTTTTCTCTAGAAAAATGGGAGCTTCAAAGACTGGCTACTGTAATATTTCACGTCTCTTCCTGGATGATCAGATATGATTCCAGAACCATGTTCAGTATTTCTTTGTCATTCTCTTCTTTGCAAAATTGGATATTGCTCACCTTACTGGAGTTACAGACAAAAGGTAAACTAACCCATTTTCCAGTTGCCCTAATTTCTTATTAGTCCCCTACGTGAACCGTAAGGGTACTATAGGATTGCACTCCTTCGTCTGTCCATCCGTCTGTCTGTCTGTCTGTCTGTCTGTCTGTTTTTAGCTGTGACTAGCAGCTCTATAAGTGGCAATGTCAGTCTGTCTGTCGGTCTGTCTGTCTGTCGGTCTGTCTGTGACCAACGAGTTTCAAAACTCAATAACTTATGAAATACTTGATGGAATGACTTTATATTTGGCATGTAAGTGATTGTATCTTATTGATGTCTAGCCACTGTTCAATGCATGTGTTGTTCCAAATATTTTTCTTGGAGTTGTGGCCCTTGATGAACTTAGAATGTCGGTCGGTCTGTCTGTGACCCAACGAGTTTCAAGGGGCGAAGAGGTGCAGGCTGCAAGCCGAGAGGTCCTCGGTTCGAATCCCACCTGCGGAAACCGTGTTGTGTCCTTGGGCAAGACACTTCACCCCCATTGCCCATGTTGGGGCACGATGACGCCGTGTACTAAGGCATACTGCACGTCGATGGTACGCATGTCTTCAACCAATCTAACCCTGCCTGTGCTGCAGTGCGGAGTTACGATGTTGGGGAGCTGGCAGCTGCTCGTCGTTGCTCGGTGGTTCTCTCCGGGTACTCCGGCTTCCTCCACCCATAAAACTGTCAGTCATGATTAGCCATTGTGCATAAATATGTGACCTTAAAAACATCAATAATAACAATAACGAGTTTCAAAACTCAATAACTTTTGAAATACTTGATGGAATGACTATATTTGGCATGTAAGTGTATCTTATTGATGTCTAACCACTGTTCAATGCATGTGTTGTTCCAAATATTTTTCTTGGAGTTATGGCCCTTGATGGACTTAGAATTCTGTGAAATTGCACCACCCGTCGCAGCTAAGGTGTCGATGTCGCGTTTTTTTATGTTACAACCTCTCCCTCCAACATGCTTTAAGCTACACCTTTCATATTTGGTACATGGATAAATGGTTCTGAGGGGATGATGCACGCTCAAAATTTTTTTTTCAAAATCCAAGATGGCAGAATGGCGGCCATTTTTGTTGTGTTTTTTTATGCTTTTTTTCTCTATTTTTATGTTACCACCCCTTCCACCAACATGGTTCAAGCTACACTTTGCATATTTGGCACATGGATAGAGGATTGGGAGAGGATGATGCACGTTCAATATTTTTTCTTCAAAATCCAAGATGGCGGCATGGCGGCCATTTTTGTTGTGTTTTTTTAAGCTTTTTTCTCTATTTTATGTTACCACCACTCACTCCAACATGGTTCAAGCTACACTTTTTATATCTGGCACATGGATAGAGGGTTGTAATGGGATGTTGCACGTTCAATATTTTTTTTTCAAAATTCAAGATGGCGCCATGGCAACCATTTCGTTGTGTTTTTTAAGCTTTTTTCTCTATTTTATGTTACCACTGCTCCCTCCAACATGGTTCAAGCTACACTTTTCATATATGGTACATGGATAAAGGGGGTGTGAGGGGATTATGCACGCTCAATATTCTTTTTTCAAAATCTAACATCTGTCTGTCTGTCTGTCTGTCTGTCTGTCTGTCTGTCTGTCTGTCTGTCTGTCTGTCTGTCTGTCTGTCTGTCTGTCTGTCTGTCTGTCTGTCTGTCTGTCTGTCTGTCTGTCTGTTTTTATGTTACCACCTCTCCCTCTAACATGCTTCAAGCTGCACCTTTCATATTTGGTACATGGATAAATGGTTCTGAGGGGATGATGCACAGTCAATATTTATTTTTCAAAATCCAAGATGGCAGAATGGTGGCCATTTTTGTTGTGTTTTTTAAACTTTTTTCTCTATTTTATGTTACCACCCCTCCCTCCAACATGGTTCAAGCTACGCCTTTCATATATGGTACATGGATAAAGGCTTGCGAGGGGATTATGCAAGCTCAATATTTTTTTTTCAAAATCCAAGATGCTTATATACTCTAGTGTCTTCTGTGACAAAAACACCTTATGTCACAAAAGTGCCGTAGGGGACGAATACCACCTCGGTGGTCAAACACTTGTATTTTTATACTGTACCAATGACCCAGACATAGCTGGTGCTAACTCTTAAAATATAGGGCCAAACACAAATTTTGCCCCCCAATCCCCAAAATTTGCATCTAAAACTAAAGAAAACATGTCCTGAAAGGCCCTCCACACTTCGCCCCCACTGCGCATGCGCAGTGTCAAGGACGTTCCGAAATTGGCGCCATTAATCATTCTAAGTTTGGCCCTTCATCAGTTAACATCTGACTGATCTTTGTGCTTATAAATCTCAGTTTAAATGATGCCAGACACATAAATATTTGTGAAATGGTGATTCTAAGGAGGATAGAGAAGGGAGAGGAAAAGAATGTGTGACAGAATATTATCAGGGCTGTAACTTAAAATTTTTTAATGAAATTATGTTAAGTTACCTATTTTCAAGGCAGCAGCCATTTTGTTGTCATTCTGATTATTTAGTTACACTGTTTTTAAGTGTTTTCCTCTCTCCCTGTCCTTTAAGTTCCCCCTTGCTATTCTCCCATGCTTTTGGCATAGTTTTTGTAATTATTATTACTAAATTTTCTTGGGAGTTTTAGCTGAATAACAGAATGAATTCTGTTCTTTCCCCATGTTTACGTCTTCACCTACGGGTGGTTAGGCGTTGTGTTCTGCATCTACCATCTGATGTTCTGCAGTTTCTTCCCTGGAAGTCTCTGTTTTGCATCAGATAGTGTATTTTTGGTAACTGATTTCGGGCCTGGGTGCCTGGAGTCTTATTTTAGTGTTTTTACACTCATTGTTTACATTTACAACAGCCCTCTGTGTGAGGGGGGGATTTCTAAAAAATAATATCTTGATGTTATTTTAATCATAACTAGATACATTATTATTGTTCGTAAGTGTTGAATAAATTGTTTAAAATATTTTTAAAATTTTTGTCCACACTTAGGCTTGGGATCCATTGGGGCTCAACGTTACTTTTCAGAAACTTGGGCTGTTCTGAAAAAATATTTTTTCAAAATATTTTGATTTCAATTATTTTTTCTATGTTAATGGATCATATTATTATTATGTATTTTGATTGTCAGGGGTTAGTGCGAGTACCAGGACTTGTTTTCCTTTCACATTGAAAGGATATTGATCAATTGTTTTAAGAGGAAGTCTTCCTCTGACTTTATTATCATTCTATATGTGGTCAGTGTACTCGCATTAACTCCTGTTCTGTATCGTATGATTTTGATGACAATATGGGAAGCGTATGTCACGGTATGTTGTTGGGGATTTGGACACTCCGGTCCTTTCCCCGCAGGGTCACTCTACTTTATCAATTTCTATTTCAGACGATCAAGATTAGGGTGATGTATCTGTGATGTCTTCCAACAGTGTGCCTCCGTCGTCACAATTAATGAAGGGCTAGCGGAAAAGTGCTCATGTAAATACGCCAATTGCCTAAGAGGACCCTAGTAGGTTCGACGGCCTTTGACGTCCGCTAGCTCGCCCGGTGTAGCGTCCATTCACCGAATGGTTTGGCAGCCGGGTTCGTCCGTTGCGGTCTAGAAGGAATTTTGGGGTGATGCGAGCACTATAAATCAACCTAATGCACACCCAGTGACGGCGGATCGGAGGGAGAACGCAGGAAGCCTTTTAGTCCGGTTCATAGCTCGTTCCGGTCCATCCGGACGGCAAGCGAGAGAGGCCCCTCTCTCGTTCAACAACATCTGGCCCCAGATGTTGTGGTACAAAATGTGTCGCAAGCGGAGCATACGTCCGTCGCTCGGGACGCTCCGTTGTATAGGCAGTCCGCTGAGACTGCTAAGGCTTCCTCTTCTCGTCAGCGCACACGACCGCACCTTGGCTGCGTGACCGCCGATATATTACCAGCTTCGCCGATCAAGGATTCTTCGGCGACCAGGTCACACCATCCGGTAGCCAGGGACACGAGGCCTGCAGACTCCGGACGTTCGCATAGGAAGTGTGCGGGAGTCAACGTACATGGAGCTTCCGGCGGCAATGCATCGTAAGACCGCTACTGCACAGGCCTGGGAACGGACGTGCTTTCCTTAATAGCACAGTTTATCGCAGCATCCCAGCATCAACTGAATCTGTCGCATATATTTTATCCGACGATGCTGGGTCGGGACGCTCCACGGAAGCGGGTACGGACATCCGAAAGTTTCATCCGGTTCGACGGGATACCGAAAGGGATTCGGAGGATTTCGAGCTTTCCCTTTCGGAACAACATATGCTGTTGTGTATGTCATCTGACTTGGTCTTCTACAGCTTCTTTCGTCGGACCAGAATGCTGCGATGCCGGATAAGAAACTGATAGCGTCGGTGGACTTAGAAATTTTTGGTTCGGTTCAGGGACATCGTCCCTCAGTTCCGACATAGTCCAATAATGTCACACAAACTTTTGAATTATTGAACGACGCTATATATATTATTATTTTATGCTTGCTATCCAAGCATTTCTGGTTTCTTGTTCGAAGAGTTATGGAGATGTCTTTCAAAAGTGTGCCTATGTCGTCATAGTTAATGAAGAGTTAGCGGCAATAAGTGCTCATGGAATATGTCTATCGCCTACGGAGTGACATTCGCTAGCTCACCCGGTGTAGCGTACATTCATCGAATGGTTCGGCTGCCGGGTTCGTCCGTTGCGGTCTAGGAAGGAGATTTGGGTGATGCGAGCACTTTAATTACTTTAGTACTCACCCAGTGACGGCAGATTGAGGACAGATCGGAGGAAGCCTGTTAGTCCGGTTCCTGGCTTGTCCAGGTCCGCCCGGGCTGTGAGCGAGAGAGGTCCCTCTCTCGCCCAACAACATAGGGGACCGCATGTTGTGGTTCAGATATTTTACATTCGGAGCATATGTCCGTTGGTCGGGACGCTCCGTTATATTGACAGTCCGAGAGACTGTCTTTAATGCTTCCTCATCCTCACAGCAGGGCACACGACCGCACATTGGCTACGTGACCTCGAGTATCCGATCAGTTTCGGCATTCAGTGATTCCACGCCGAATAGGTCACGCCATCCGGTAGCCAAGGGACACGAGGCCTATACACTCCGTTCGCTCGCATATTGGTAGTATGCACGGGGTAACGATCACGGAGCTTCCAGCGGCAATGCATCGTAAGACCGCTTCTCCTCAGGCCTCGGTGACGGACGTGCTATCCGAGTTAGCACAGTTGTTTCGCAGCATCCCAGCAATTGACAGTTTCTCGGTCGAATCAGGAATTATCCGACGGCGCTGGGTCGGTGCGGTCCGCGGTTGCATCAGCTACGGACGACCGAACGCTTTATAGGGTCCGACAGGATGGCGAAAGGGATTCGAAAGATTTCGAGTTTTCCCTTTAGTAGTATCGGAAGATGCCTTTCATATCTTCTGGCATTATCTTCCAGTGATTATTATGTCGGACTTCATTGCTGCGATCTTGGATAAGAGACTTATAGCGTCATTGGACTCGGATTTTTCGATCGGTTCAGGGACATTGTCCCTGACTTACCGACGCAGTCCAATATTGTCATTACAACATGTGTTTTATTTTTCGACGCTATATATATATATATATACAAGCCTGCTACTAAGCATGTTAGTTTAGTTTCTTGTCCGCGTTGCTCCTTTCTGCCATTTTATCATTTATACAAATAGTTTATTTTGGCAGAGCAGGGCATACCGAGAGTTCATATGCGTCTAGACGGTGTGATTAAAGACTGCATATATTCTTTTTCGCCGTTTATGTCTTTTCCAATTTCAATGTTGGGAACGACATTATGTATAGTAGACTTAACTTAGACGCTTTATTATACGTAATCCGCCTTACTGAGGCGTTATCATTACGTCTTCAAGAAAAGATTTACGGGATATTATTCTCAATGTAATTTCTTTTGAGGGCAGTAGTTTGTTCACGTATAACTCCGCCCTTCAGTGGCTGATTGGAGTTAGTTAGACGTGACGCAGCCCTAGCTACATCCACACGCGTGGATAGTAAGGTTAAGAACTCTCTCAGAGTCGCTTCGTTCTCGGAGGAGCTTCTCTTCGACGGCAACTTTTCGGCAATCCATGAATTGCTTGATTTATACGTTCTCTTGGCTATCTAGTGTTACAAGAGATTCAGACTGGGGCAAACATTCGGTGGTTGACTCAGAGAGTGCCGCCGCAGTTGCCGGACCCGAGTGTGGCTGTTATGATGGTTGCCAGTCAAACAGATTGGGATATAATACTGATCCCTACGGATTCGAAGTGCCAGGGTCTTTGGGTTCCGCAGTCTTTTAGCAATCAGTTTAACTTCTGCGGAATAATGTTTTTTTTAGGCTTGCTTTATGTCATTGCATGAACATTATTCAGAAACGCATGCCCAAATTCCTGTCCTTTAATTTGACAGTAGTGGCGTATCTCCGGAACCAGGGAGGCACTCTTTCGTTTCCGTTATTCAATTTAATGGAAAGAATTCGTCTGTTGGTTATAGTACACCAAGTTCAGTTTTGGTCCGTCATATTCCGGGTCGTCTGATTGTTTTATCGGACTCCCGTTCTCTTACGGGTCGCTTGTTGCTGTCAGAATGGACTCTCAACAAACAAGTATTCAATCAGATTTGCTATCTATGGGAGCGCCCAATGATGATTTATTTATGACACAGCTTGCTAATCAATTGCAGACGTATGTGTTGGCTTGTCCAGATCTCTGAGCTAATATTGTTAACGCTCTATTGATCTATAGGACGGAATGATAGGATACGCGTATCCTCCGGCGCTGTTGTTTTAGCAGGTATTGCTAAGATAAACAACCACAATACATTTCTGTTGATAGCATCTCTATCTTCACAGAGATCATGAGTAATTTACTCTCTTGTCAACTGTGGGTCTTAATGTGAAATCTTCCTCTATGTGAGGATCTTTTTCACTGGGTAAATCGTGTCATCTTTATCACAACCAGCAAGGTCGCAACCTTCATGTATTCCGTTGTGTGGTCCGTATTGCATTGTAAGCACTGTACTGGACGAGCTTTGGACGCGATTTCTTACTATAGGAGATCCTCTTCTTCGCTATTCTATGCGGCTAAAGTGGAGGCTCTTCCGTCGTGGTGTAGGGATCATTATGTTCATATTGTTGATCCCTCCATACTACTCATTGCTATTTTTAGCTCACCTGAGCGAAGCTCAAGGGGAGCTTTACTAATCACTTTCTGTCCGTCGTCCGTCGTCGTCCGTCCGGCGTTAACTTTACATTATCGACTTCTCCTCCTAAACCACTAGCCCAATTTTATTCAAATGTTGGCTAAATGTTTATTACCTAATGCCAATTCAGATTTGTTCAAATGAAGATGCCCCTCCTCCTGGGTGGTGCCACACCCCCAAGGGGCACCAAAATCTTTGTAAATCTTCTTCTCATGAACCAGCAGTAGCAGAGACTTGATATTTGGTGTGCAGCTTCCTTTTGAGGTGTAGACTCAGATTTGTTCAAGAGAAGTTTGTGGGGCTATACTTGACGTTGTTATGAGAGGGGCAAAATTTTTTGCCCCGCCCAAAATTTCTATTTTCCAAACCGAGAGGCTGATTTGAACCAAATTTTATGTGAGGGCTTATTGGGTCATGAGTACTTGATTTATGCAAAAAAAAATTTTCCCGCAGCCCCGTGGGAACCGCAGGAGCTAAAAATAGAAAAAATTTAAAACGCCCATATCTCCAAAACTGCACGGCACTGAGAATTTTTATTTGGTGTGCAGCTTCCTTAGTACCAACAGAAAGGATTGGTAAAAAAAAATTGCCATCGGTTTTATCATAGGGTACAGTTTCGGGACTTTGAAAAAGTGCTGAGTCAGCACTTTTTAACACTGTAGGCAATGGGAAAAACATTAAAAAATCTTCTTCTCCAGATCCAGCAGGCAGAATCTTTTGATATTTGGTATGCAACATTGTAGGGTGGATATGATTCAAGTTTGTTCAAATCGGCCCCCTGGGTTCATATTTGGGCTCGGTATAGGAGCCCGATTTCGAACTTAGTGCATTTCAGGCAAATTTCTTAAAAAATCTTCTTCTCCAGATCCAGCAGGCAGAATCTTTTGATATTTGGTATGCAACATTGTGGGGTGGATCTGATTCAAGTTTGTTCAAATCGGCCCCCTGGGTTTATATTTGGGCTCAGTATAGGAGCCCAAATTTGAACTTACTGCATTTCAGGCAAATTTCTTTGAAAATCTTCTTCTCCAGATCCAGCAGGCAGAATCTTTTGATATTTGGTATGCAACATTGTAGGGTGGATCTGATTCAAGTTTGTTCAAATCGGCTCCCTAGATTCATATTTGGGCTCACTATAGGAGCTCGAATTCGAATTTAGTGCATTTCAGGCAAATTTCTTCAAAAATCTTCTTCTCCAGATCCAGCAGGCAGAATCTTTTGATATTTGGTATGCAATGTTGCGGGGTAGATCTGATTCAAGTTTGTTCAAATCGGCCCCCTGGATACATATTTGGGCTTACTATAGAAGCCCGAATTCGAACTTAGTGCATTTCAGGCAAATTTCTTAAAAAATCTTCTTCTCCAGATCCAGCAGGCAGAATCTTTTCATATTTGGTAAGCAACATTGTGGGGTGGATCTGATTCAAGATTGTTCAAATCGGCCCCCTGGGTTAATATTTGGGCTCAGTATAGGAGCCCGATTTCGAACTTAGTGCATTTCAGGCAAATTTCTTAAAAAATCTTCTTCTCCAGATCCAGCAGGCAGAATCTTTTGATATTTGGTATGCAACATTGTAGGGTGGATCTGATTCAAGTTTGTTCAAATCGGCCCCCTTGGTTCATATTTGGGCTCAGTATAGGAGCCCGATTTCGAACTTAGTGCATTTAGGCAAATTTCTTAAAAAATCTTCTTCTCCAGATCCAGAAGGCAGAATCTTTTGATATTTGGTATGCAACATTGTGGGGTGGATCTGATTCAAGATTGTTCAAATCGGCCCCCTGGGTTAATATTTGGGCTCAGTATAGGAGCCCGATTTCGAACTTAGTGCATTTCAGGCAAATTTCTTAAAAAATCTTCTTCTCCAGATCCAGCAGGCAGAATCTTTTGATATTTGGTATGCAACATTGTAGGGTGGATCTGATTCAAGTTTGTTCAAATCGGCCCCCTTGGTTCATATTTGGGCTCAGTATAGGAGCCCGATTTCGAACTTAGTGCATTTAGGCAAATTTCTTAAAAAATCTTCTTCTCCAGATCCAGAAGGCAGAATCTTTTGATATTTGGTATGCAACATTGTGGGGTGGATCTGATTCAAGTTTGTTCAAATCGGCTTCCTAGATTCATATTTGGGCTCACTATAGAAGCTCGAATTTGAACTTAGTGCATTTCATGCAAATTTCTTAAAAAATCTTCTTCTCCAGATCCAGCAGGCAGAATCTTTTCATATTTGGTAAGCAACATTGTGGGGTGGATCTGATTCAAGTTTGTTCAAATCGGCCCCCTGGGTTTATATTTGGGCTCAGTATAGGAGCCCAAATTTGAACTTAGTGCATTTCAAGCAAATTTATTAAAAAATCTTCTTCTCCAGATCCAGCAGGCAGCATCTTTTGATATTTGGTATGCAACATTGTGGGGTGGATCTGATTCAAGTTTGTTCAAATCGGCTTCCTAGATTCATATTTGGGCTCACTATAGAAGCTCGAATTCGAACTTAGTGCATTTCAGGCAAATTTCTTAAAAAATCATCTTCTCCAGATCCAGCAGGCAGAATCTTTTGATATTTGGTATGCAACATTGCGGGGTGGATCTGATTCAAGTTTGTTCAAATCGGCCCCCTGGATTCATATTTGGGCTCACTATAGAAGCTCGAATTCAAACTTAGTGCATTTAGGGCAAATTTCTTCAAAAATCTTCTTCTCCAGATCCAGAAGGCAGAATCTTTTGATATTTGGTATGCAACATTGCGGGGTGGATCTGATTCAAGTTTGTTCAAATCGACCCCCTGGATTCATATTTGGGCTTAATATAGAAGCCCGAATTCGCACTTAGTGCATTTCAGGCAAATTTCTTCAAAAATCTTCTTCTCCAGATCCAGCAGGCAGAATCTTTTGATATTTGGTATGCAACATTGCGGGGTGGATCTGATTCAAGTTTGTTCAAATCGGCCCCCTGGATTCATATTTGGGCTTAATATAGAAGCCCGAATTCGCACTTAGTGCATTTCGGGCAAATTTATTAAAAAATCTTCTTCTCCAGATCCAGCAGGCAGAATCTTTTGATATTTGGTATGCAACATTGTGGGGTGGATCTGATTCAAGTTTGTTCAAATCGGCTTCCTAGTTTCATATTTGGGCTCACTATAGAAGCTCGAATTCGAACTTAGTGCATTTCAGGCAAATTTCTTAAAAAATCTTCTTCTCCAGATCCAGCTTCAGAATCTTTTCATATTTGGTAAGCAACATTGTGGGGTGGATCTGATTCAAGTTTGTTCAAATCGGCCCCCTGGGTTTATATTTGGGCTCCGTATAGGAGCCCAAATTTTAACTTAGTGCGTTTCAGGCATATTTCTTAAAAAATCTTCTTCTCCAGATCCAGCAGGCAGAATCTTTTGATATTTGGTATGCAACATTGTAGGGTGGATCTGATTGTGATTCATCAACGTATTTATTTGTAAAGTTGATAGAATCTTAGACAAAATTTGCAGAAAAGATCTACTATAGAAGGGGTGGTATCCAGGGTGAACCGTTTACCCAAATCTAGCAGTACTAATGCATTATTCACACAAATCTTCGTTCAAATTTTATGACCCCTCATTGGAACACACGCATTCAGCTCATTCCAACAAAGGTCATATGCCATGTTTTCGAGACAAAGGAATAAAAATTTTAGTTATTCATGAAATTTTTAGGCAACTGTTGTCTGTTATTCACATTGCTTCATGAAATTTCAGTACTTTTAGAAGTTACCTCAGTAATCAAGGGTTAATTCCCCTTAATTAAATGTCGCCTCTAAAAGACAACCACTTTGCATATCTTACCTTTTTACCAGCATAACTGCCAAAACTTGTCAGCATTCTTCGCAAAAATCGCTATTCAAATTTTAATTTTTGTCTCTTAAACATACATGTACTTATCGCTTGTAAATACCCCATTGGAATGAGCTTTTTGAGCTCATTCCAATGAGAGGTCGCACACCATGCTTTTTGAGTCAAAAAAGCAATTTTTTTAGTTATTCCAGAATTTCGTACGTAAAACACAGCTTTATGACTTCACATTAAAATGAGCTCTCTAAGCTTGTTCCAATCAACATTCACGCACTATGTCTTTCACACAAAAAATAAAATTTTCCATTTATTCAGGAATTTTGTTTGCAAGAACACTCTTACCCCCCCCCCCACACACACACACACACACACAAACACACACACACACACAAACACAGACACACACATCTAAAAGTTCGTCAGCAAAAAAACAGTTACTTCAATTTTTAAATGCATTATAGGAACAACTTGCCTAATCAAATTTAAATACTTTTGCATCATTCTGTATCTAGAACAAACCATTTACCATATCTTTACGCAAAATTCTCCAGCATCATTCACAAAAAAACACCATTATTTATATATTCACATTTCTGTCTCAAAAATATACCTGATCTTCCCATACCCCTATTGGAATAAGCTGTTTGAGCTTGTTCCAATGATGATAAAAAAAAATAAAATTTGTGAAAATTTTTGTATTTTTATACTGTACCAATGACCCAGACTTAGCTGGTGCTAACTCCACAAAAACCAGGGCCAAACACAAATTTTGCCCCCCAATCCCCAAAATTTGCATCCAAAACAAAAAGAAATCATGTCCTAAAGGACCTCCATAGTACGACTCTACTGCGCATGCGCAGTGACGCAGTCGTCCCGAAATTGGCGCCAAATATCATTCTCTGTTTGGCCCTTCATCAGTCAACATCTCACTGATCTTTGTGCTTGTAAATCTCAGTTTAAAGGATGCCAGACACGTAATTCTTGGAGAAAATGTGATTCTAAGGAGGATAGAAGGAGGAGAGGAAAAAAGAAGTGGCAAAAAATAATCAGGGCTGTACTTAAAATTTTTTGTTGAAATTATGTTAAGTTGCCTATTTTCGAGGCAAACGCCTCTTGTTGTCATTCTTGCTAATTGTTGCACTGCTTATTCAGTGTTTCCTCTCTCCTAACCTTCTAAAGTCCCCCCTTGCAATTCTCCCATGCTTTTGGCATATTTTTGAGAAGTTTCATTTCTAAAAATTCCCTGGGAGAGTTGCTTGGTTACAGAATGTTTTCTGTTATTTTCCCCATAGTTACGTTTTCACCCATGGGTGTATAACGTTTGTGTTCTGCATCTTCCATCTGATGTTCTGCAGATTCTCCCCTGGGAGTCTCTGTTTTGCATCAGATAGAGTGTAATTGATGACTGATTCCGGGCCAGTTTTTTCAGTGCCTGGAGTCATGTTTTCTTCTGTGTTTACACTGTTTGTTTTCATTGGCAACAGCCTTTTTTGAGGGGGGCTGTTTGCCTTTGAGGTAGTTTATCTCATTATAAGATACATTTATATTATCCGAAAGTGTCTCATTAATTATTTTATATAATTTTAAAATTTTTGACCACACTTTGCCATCGGATCCATCGGGGCTCAACGTTACTTTTCAGCAACTTGGGCTTCTCTGAAAAAATATTTTTTCAAAATTATTTTGTTTTGCAATTGTTTTTTCATTTATTAATGGATCATGTTATTATGTATCTTTGTGTCAGGGGTTTTTGCGAGTAACTAGGACTTATTGTTGTTCTTTCACAATGAAGGGAACTTGTTCAAATTGTAATAGGAAGAAATCTTCCTCTGACTTTCATGATTATTGCATTAATTGTAGTCAGTGTTCTCGCATTAATCCCTGTCCTGTATGTGAACATTGGGATGAGAAACATTGGAAACGTGTGTCACGATATGTTGTTTCTGGAGAAAGAGCGATGCCGGCTCTTTCTCCACAAGGTCACTCTACTCTCTCAGTTTCTATTTCAGAGGAACCAGAACAGGGTGATGTTTCCATGTTATCTTCTTCAAGTGTGCGTCCGTCGTCACAATTAAATACAGAGCTAGCGGCAAAAGTGCTCATGGAGATTAGACAAATGTCGTCCGCTAGCTCGCCCGGTGTAGCGTCCATTCACCGAATGGTTCGGCAGCCGGGTTCGTCCGATGCGGTCCAAGAGGAAATTTTGGGTGATGCGAGCACTATAAAAATAATAGATGCACACCCAGTGACGGCGGATAGTGAACGAGAACGGAGGAAGCCTTTTAGTCCGGTTCCTAGCTCGTCCAGGTCCAGCCGGGCCGCGAGCGAGAGAGGCCCCTCTCTCGTACAACAACATCTGGGACCAGATGTTGTGGTACAAAATGTGTCTTTAGCGGAGCATACGTCCGTCGCTCGGGACGCTTCGTTGTATAAGCAGTCCGCAGAGACTGTTAAGGCTTCCTCTTCTCGTCGGCGCACACGACCGCACCTTGGCTGCGTGACCTCCGATATTTTGCCAGCTTCGCCGATGAAGGATTCTTCGGCGACCAGGTCACACCATCCGGCAGCCAGGGATTCGAGACCGATGGACTCCGGACGTTCGCATAGGAAAAGTATGCGGGAGCCATCTGATGCGGAGCTGCCCTCGGCGAAGCAGCGAAAGACCGCTCCTCCGCAGGTCTCGACGTCGGACATTCTAGTGCAGATAGCACAGCTTATCGCAGCATCCCAGCAGCCGACAGAAACGGTGTCGGATCGAGAATTATCCGACGGCGCTGGGTCGGTACGCTCCGCCGAAGCATCGGGGGCGGACGACCGGGAACATCGGGAGGTCCGACCGGATGGTGAAAGGGATACGGATGAATTGGAGCTATCCCTTTCGGAACAACACAAAGCTGCCGTGGACTTCATCCGGCACTTTCTTCCTCAAGTTGTTCCGTCGGGCCAGACTGCTGCGCTTCCGGACAGGAGAATTATAGCGTCATTGGACTCTGATTTTTTCGAGCGGTTCAGGGACATCGCTCCCGAGTTTCCGTCGCAGTCCAATAATGTTGCAAGAACATTTGAATTATTGAACGACGCTATTTTTAAACTTGCTTCCAGGACGGGGAAAGCAGGCTTCTTGTCCGCAAATACTCTCAACCTGCCTTTCATTAATGCAAGGAATAAATTCGACACGGCAGGTCAGGGTATACCGAGAGTTCCTCTGCGTATGGACGACGAGGCGGAAGACTTAGAGCTATCATTACCGTCGTCAGCTTCTATTCCAACCGCAGTGTTGGAAACAGCTATTGCGTCTAACAGAGCCAATTTAGATGCCTTATCTTACGCAGATCACCTTACTAAGGCGTTATCACTGCGTCTTCAAGGGGAAGAGTTTCAGGATATACAATCCGCCTTAAGACTTCTTTCAAGGGCAGTAGCTTATTCCACGTGTAACTCCGCCCTTTCAGTGGCAAATCTGGAGTTGGTTAGACGTGACGCAGCCCTGTCTACATCCACACTAGTGGATTCTAAGGTGAAGAACTCTCTTAGAGTCGCTTCGGTCTCAGGAGATCTTCTCTTTGACGGCAAGCTTTCCGCTATTTATGATAATATTAAAAAGAAAGCTAGTGATTCTCTGTTGTTTAGATCCGCTCCTAAAAGGTCGGATACAGCAGACACGAATAAGGCGGGCACTTCTGGGTCTTATCCGCCCAAGAGAGGTTCCTATAGAGGTTCCGGTGCGTCCTCTAGCTCTTATTCGAGAGACCGTCAGGATAGTGACTCTCGTTCGGGACGTCCTTCAGGCCGGGACAATCGGTCGGACGCCCCGAGGTCGACGAGGCGAGGTGCGGGTCGTGGAAGACGTGGTTTCTCCTACCGCAGGCCTCGCAGATCCAGGAGGTGATGGCTCAAACCTCTATCGCGTTCCGGTTGGCGGAAGGTTGTCGAGTTTTTCTCAAGAGTGGGCGTCGATTACGGACGACCCGTGGGTGAGAGAAGTGACTTCGGAAGGTCTAAAGATATCCTTCAAACGAAAGCCTCCATTAACTCGAAGTCCAAAGTGGACTCATCTTCCGTCAAACCCTCAGAAAAGAGACGCTCTGCTATCAGAGGTGCAGTCTCTTTTAATGAAGAACGCGGTAGAGGTCGTAGAAAACCAGGAATCGCTGGGATTCTACAGCCATCTGTTTCTGGTTCCGAAACCAGACGGCTCGTTCCGTCCAGTCATAGATTTGAGCTGGATAAACAAGCTGATCGTCGCTCCGAAGTTTTATATGGAGACGATTCGATCGGTCAGAGCGAGTATTCGGGTGAACGATTATGCAACGAGCATAGATCTCAAAGATGCGTACTTTCACGTCATGGTACATCCGACATTCCGAAAGTATCTACGCTTCGCAGTCCTAGGAGTGGTGTATCAGTTCCGGGCCATGTGCTTCGGATTGAATCTAGCACCCTGGGCTTTCACTCGGGTAATGAACTCGGTAATGATTTACTTCCGAGCTCATTCGTCTGCGGTAACGTCGGCCTACCTGGACGACATTCTTCAGAGGTACGGCAACGAGTTAACGCTTCAGAACGATGTTCAGAATCTTCTTCTATTGCTCCGACGTCTCGGTTTCATAGTAAACGAGGAGAAGTCGGATCTGGTGCCGTCCAAGTCATTCACTCATCTGGGAATGAGCTTCGAGACGCACAACAATCTTGTTCGTCTGCCGTTAACCAGAGCGAAATTAGTCAGTTGTTACGCTCGCTATTGTCTGAATACAGACAAAGTCACGGCGAGAGAATTTATGAGACTGATAGGTCTGTGCGGAGCCGCCGCGGATCTCATTCCGATGGGACGGCTACGCACACGGCCTCTTCAAATTTTCCTGACTCAGAATTGGAGTGTGAAAATTCATTCGCTCGATGTAGACGTTCTCTTGTCAGATCAAGTGAAACAAGAGATTCAGACTTGGGCAAACATTCAGTGGTTAACTCAAGGAGTTCCGCTGCAGTTGCCGGATCCGAGTTTTACCATTATGACGGATGCCAGTCAAACAGGTTGGGGTGCATCATTAATCCCAATGGATTCGAGATGCCAGGGTCTTTGGGATCCGCAATTCCTGTGCAAGCACATAAACATCAAGGAAATGATGTCAATTTGGCTTGCGTTACGTCACTGGATGGACATTATTCACGATGCTCATGTCCAAATCCTATCCGACAATACGACAGTAGTGGCGTATATACGGAATCAGGGAGGCACTCATTCAGTTCCGTTGTTCAATCTAACGGAAAGTATCCTTCTGTTTGCGTTGGAACATCACGTTCTTCTTTCGGTCCGTCACATACCGGGTTGTCTGAATGTGCTAGCAGACTCCCTTTCACGAAAGGGTCGCTTGTTGCCGTCGGAGTGGACTCTCAACAAACAAGTATTCAATCAGATTTGCTACCAATGGGAACGGCCAATGATAGACTTATTTGCGACACATCTCAACAATCAGTTGCAGACGTATGTGTCCCCGTGTCCGGATCCAAGAGCATTTGCAGTAGACGCTCTATCGATCCCTTGGGACGGAATGATAGGATATGCGTATCCTCCAGCGCCGTTAATTCAACAAGTATTGCTAAAGATAAAACAATCTCAATGCAAGATTCTGTTGGTAGCATCTCTGTCGCCACAGAGACCGTGGATAAATCTACTCAGGTGTCTGTTGTGGGACCTACCGCGGAAGCTCCCTCCACGAGAGGATCTTCTTTGGCAGGGGAAATCGCGCCAACTACATCACAACCCGCAAGGTCTCAACCTTCACGTTTTTCCGTTGTGCGGTCCTTCTTGCATGGCAAGCACTTTACAGGACGAGCAGTGGACGCGATTTCTAACTGTAGGAGGACCTCCTCTTCGCTAAACTATGCGGCTAAGTGGAAGGTTTTCCGTCGTTGGTGTAGGGATCATTCTGTTGATATATTTGATCCCTCTATACCAGACATTGCTAACTTTCTAGTATACTTGTTTGACGAAATCAAACTGCAACCTGTTACTATAAAGGGTTATAGATCTATGTTATCTGATACCTATGCACATCATGATAGTTTACAAATTGGATCTAATGTCTCTTTATCGAAATTGGTTAGAAACTTTTCGATAAATAGACCCAGAACTCTCAGATTAATTCCTAAGTGGAATTTAGCTTGGGTTCTCCTTAAATTGAAGGAAAAGCCATTTGAACCTCTTGGGACAGTAGATTTCAAATTCTTATCTTATAAGACAGCTTTTCTCTTAGCTTTCTCTTCTGCCAGAAGAGTCAGTGAGCTTCATGCACTATCGGTGGATGATTCTCATTATCGTAGTGTTGGGAACACTATCACCTTCACTACTAATGTCGGTTTTTTAGCTAAGAATCAGGCTCCTAATAAATATCCGGAACCTATTGTTATTAAGGCTCTTCCGTCTTCAGACGGGCGTAGGCCTTTACTCTGTCCTGTTAGAGCACTACGTATCTATAAACAGAGATCTCAGTTCATCAGAAAGGGACGGAAACGTTTCTTTCTGTCTTTGATGCCTAATAGAAAGGACATTTCAGTCCATTCTATTGCTAGATGGATTCAGTTAACTATCCGTACTGCGTATGAAGATTTATCTTCTTCTCAGCAGTCTGTGCTTAAGATTTCTGCTCATGAAGTAAGAGCTCTTTCTACTTCCTGGGCTTATGCTAATAGTGTTGCTATTACAGATTTAATGACGGCTGCTTATTGGTCTCAGCCATCCACATTTACTAATTTTTATCTCAGAAATATTGAGTCCATTTCTGGAGACCTGCATTGTTTAGGTCCGTTATCTGTTGCTCAGAATGTCGTCCACTAAACAGTTGCAACTATAGTTATGCAGGCTTTCTGTTCCGGCAGTGACTCCGTCCGGCTGCCCTCTTCGCTCTGGGCTATTTGACCCAGGGCAAGGGGAAGGGGGGGGGGGCGGGTGTTCCCTTAGGTCACCTGCTTTATAGTGAAAAGCAAGGGAATGCCTCCTCCAAGACAGTATTTCTGAGTCGCTTCCGGGATGGTTTTAAAGTGTAATATTAATGTTTAATTTCATTCATGTCTTATTTTTAAAGTGTAGCTCGGTGTGAAGCATTTGTATATGTCAAGTGTCAAACGGGCTTTAATATACAATACTCGGACACTTTTAAAGGATTATAAAGAGTCTCAATTCTCTGGACTACTTTATTTATTGGCTTGCTTTAAAAATAATTAGTATAAGGGTTATACTGGATGTTAATAGAGAACATGAATGTTATTGTGCTCAATTATTAAGGGTAGTGTATCTTTCTAATTTAAATATTAAATAAGAAAGATACATGTAAAGCCTAATACTCCTTTTCTCCTTAAGGGGTTACCTCTTTATTTTATAATTGAGCTTATTGGATTTTCCTCTATGTCCTAGGCCCTCCAGCCTGTTTACTATTCAGCTAAGTCTGGGTCATTGGTACAGTATAAAAATGTTAAAAAATTTATAGTAATTTATATATTTTTTATACTTACCAATGACCCAGACGGGGATGGCCCTCCCGGAGTTGGGAACTCTTGCCTCCCCGCTGAGTACATAGCGCTGACCAGGCACTGCCAGTAAGAATGATATTTGGCGCCAATTTCGGGACGACTGCGTCACTGCGCATGCGCAGTAGAGTCGTACTATGGAGGTCCTTTAGGACATGATTTCTTTTTGTTTTGGATGCAAATTTTGGGGATTGGGGGGCAAAATTTGTGTTTGGCCCTGGTTTTTGTGGAGTTAGCACCAGCTAAGTCTGGGTCATTGGTAAGTATAAAAAATATATAAATTACTATAAATTTTTTAACTTTCTTGCATGCAAATATATACATGTAGCACATGGAAGATATCCACAGTTGGGGAGAGATGTCCAAGGCTATCTCTTCACATTCCTTGTTTGTGCTTCATGCTAAACCAGTTTGTCTGCAGAGATAAATTTGCTTTATTAAAAATCATTGGAGATTGGCCACACACCAATGATTTTAAATAAAACTAATTTTAGGTAACAAATGTTGAACTTCAAACAAAATCTATCACTCAACCAGTTAATGTTGATGAGGCATGACATGGTGAAGGTGACCTAAAATACTTCTTAGAGTCACTTTGTCAGGTGAGCGATTAAGGCCACGTGGGGCCTCTTGTTTAGTATACTTGTTTCACAAGATCTACTGCAGCCTGTTATTATTTAGGTTATAGGTTTATGTTACCTCATACCTATGCACTCTACGATAGTTTACAATTGAGTCTTTTGTCTCTTTATCTAAGTCAGTTAGTAACTTTTTGATAAATAGACTTAGAATCTTTAGATTAAATTCCTATACGGATTTTAACTTCGGTTCTTATTTAGCTAAGTAATCATTTGAGCCTCTGGAAACAGTAGTTTTCAAATTCTGACCTTTTAGACAGTAATTCTGTTGGTTTCTCTTTTACTGTAGAGTCAGTGAGTTTCATGCACTATCGATGGATGATTTTCACTTTCATAGTTTCGAATCAATACTTCCGTTACTATTTAGGTTGGATTGTTGCATAAGAGTTAGGCTCCTTTTATCCGGAACCTATTATTTTAAGGTCCTTCCGTCTTCGTATGGGCATAGGCCTTTACTCTTTCCGGGTACAGTTTATGTATTTTTAAACAGATATCTGTTTATTACAAAGGGCGTAAGCTTCTTCTGTCTTTGATGTCTAGTAGAAGGACGTTACGCTCCATTTTATTGTTAATGGATTCTATTAACTATCGGTACTGCTTATGGTATATCATTGACTTAGCAGTTGTGCTTAAGATTTCGGCTCATGAAGTAAGAGTTCTTCTACTTCTTGGGCTTACATTAATAGTGTCGCTATTATAGATTTTTGAAGGCCGCTCATTGCGCTCAGCCATCCACATTCATGAATTTTATCTTAGAAATATCGAGTCCATTTCTGGAGGCCTCTATTGTTAGGTCTATTATCTACTGCTCAGAATGTCATTCACTTAACAGTTGCTACTATAGCTAGGTAGGCTGTCTGTTTCGGCAGTGTCTCCGTTCGGCTGCCCTCTTCGCTCTGGGCTATTTGACCCAGGGCAAGAAAAGGGGGGGGGGGTTTGCCCTTGGGTCACCTGTTTTACTATGAAAACAAGGGGATACCTCCTCCGGAGTTAGTAATTCTGAGCTGTTATTGGGATGGTTGTTTAGTGAGAAGTTTAGGTTTTTAAAATTCATTCAAGTCTTAGTTTTTAAAGTATAGCTTTTGAATATTGCATATGTCAACGGACATGATTATGCAATCCTCAGACACTTTTAAGAGTATAAGAGTCTCTATTCTCTAGACTTACTTTATTTATTGGCTTACTTTAAAAATTATTAGTATAAGGATTATATTGGATATTAATAGAGTACATGGATGTATGAAGCTCAATTTTGGAAGGTGTTGTATCTTTCTAATTTATCATAAATAAGAAAGATACATGTAAGGCCTATTACTTCTTTTTCCCTACAGGGGATGACTCTATTTTATTTTATTGAGCGTATTCCATTTTGCTCTATGTCCTTGGCCCTCCAGCCTTTTTACTATTCAGCTATGTCTGGGTCATTGGTACAGTATGAAAATGTTAAAAAATTTATAGTAATTTATATATTTTTTATGCTTACCAATGACCCAGACGGGGATGGCCCTCCCAGGAGTTGGGAACTCTTGCCTCCCCGCTGAGTACATAGCGCTTACCAGGCACTGGTTATTAGAATGATTAATGGCGCCAATTTCGGAACGTCCTTGACACTGCGCATGCGCAGTGGGGGCGAAGTGTGGAGGGCCTTTCAGGACATGTTTTCTTTAGTTTTAGATGCAAATTTTGGGGATTGGGGGGCAAAATTTGTGTTTGGCCCTATATTTTAAGAGTTAGCACCAGCTATGTCTGGATCATTGGTAAGTATAAAAAATATATAAATTACTATAAATTTTTTAACTTTTCATTAACTTTTGCATTTCTGGGTCAGAAGCTGTACTTGTTACATCCATTCCTAGTTTGGAAGAGTACCCCATCCAGGGCTTGCCTTGAGTCGGGGCTGATCAGCCCAGGCCCCGAGATCAGCCCCGAGGAGCACTTGCTGGGGGCTTTTTTTCAAGCCCCGACATTTTCCACAAAAAAAAGCACTAACTATAATGAACAAAATGGAAAATCAGCCCCGAAAAGGCCCCGACCTCAATATGTGGGGCACTTTTTTTAGGCCCCCAACCATTTTACTCAAGGCGAGCCCTGCCCATCCACAGGAAATGTAGGTCAAGATTAATTTTGACATTTTGTTTGAAATTTCAGGTAATAATTATTGCCTTTATTAGAATACAGGTCAATTAAGCCCAAAGTTATTACGACCTTAGTCATTTCAGCCCAAGTAACTTCAACCCCAACACACCTAGTTACTTTGTCCCCTATAATGTATCGCTAAGTGTTAACTTTATTTATTATTATGTTTAATAATATACACTTACTGTCATTGAAAACCTTTTTGTATTCACAAAAATCCAATGAACAGTTTTTGTAACACAAATTAGGTCAAAAAAATATAATATCCAATTTGATGAAAACTTCATTGTTAGCTTGACTGGACATAGTCAAGATAAGCTATTTCCTTCACGCGTGCGGCAGTCTGTGAGTCTGTTCACATTTTCCTTTAGCACGGGCTACACCCCGAAGATATTGTCTGATCATCACAAAATTTCATATACAGGTTTGGGGTCATGTCTAGATGAGAACGTCCCCTTTTGGTCGCAATCAGTCAACCAGTATGGCTGCCTGAGCCCAAAACCCGAAAACCATTAGCACAGTCTACAGGTCGTATTTATGAAGGGATTTCATTGTTACTTGGTAGGATGCCTCTGTATAATGCCTAGATGAGAACGCCCCCTTTTGGGCATGATCTGTCAACCGTGATGACTGCCCAAGCACGAAACCCAAAAACTTTTAGCACAGTCTGCAGGTCATGTTTAATATGGAGGGATTTCATTGTAACTTGGTAGGATGACTCCTTATGAGGTCTAGATGAGAATTTCCCCATTTGGGCATGATCTGCCAACCGTGATGACTGCCCAAGCACGAAACCCAAAAACTTTTAGCACAGTCTGCAGGTCATGTTTAATATGGAGGGATTTCACTGTAACTTGGTAGGATGACTCCTTATGATGTCTAGATGAGAATTTCCCCATTTGGGCGTGATCTGCCAACCGTGATGACTGCCCAAGCCCAAAACCTGAAAACCTTTAGCACAGTCTACAGGTCATATTTATTGAGGAATTTCATTGTAACTTGGTGGGTTGACTTCATATAATGTCAAGATGAGAAAGTCCCCTTTTGGTCCTGATTGGGCAACTGTGACAGCTACAGGGGCCCGAAGCCCAAAAACCTTTAGCACAGTCTACAGGTCATATTTATGAATGGATTTCATTGTAGCTTGGTAGGATGGCTTCAAATAATGTCTAGATGAGAACATCCCATTTTGATCGCAATCATTCAGCCTTGATGGGTGCCTGTGCCCAAAAACCTTTAGCATAGGCAAAAGGTCATATTTATGGAAGGATTTCATTGTAACATGTTAGGTTGACTCCATATAATGCCTAGATGATGACATCCCCTTTTGTCGTGATTGGTCAACTGTGATGGCTACAGGTGCCCGAAGCCCGAAAACCTTGAGCACAGTCTACAGGTCATATTTATAAAGGGATTTCAGTGTAACTTCGTAGGATCACTTCAGATGATGCCCAGATGAGATTGTCTCCTTTGTTGCAATCATTCAACCATTATGGCTGCCCGAAGCCCGAATACCTTTATCACAGTCTACAGGTCATATTTATGAAGGAATTTCATTGTAACTTGGTAGGTTTGACTTCATATAATGTCTAGATGAGAATGTCCCCTTTCGGACACGATTGGGCAACTGTGACAGCTACAGGAGCCCGAAGCCTGAACACCTTTAGAACAGTCTACAGGTCATAATTATGAAGGGATTTCATTGTAGCTTGGTAGGATGACTCCTAATAATGTCTAGATGAGAACATCTCCCTTTGGTCGCGATCATTCAGCCTTGAGGCTGCCCGAGCCCAAAAACCTTTAGCATAGTCTATAGGACGTATTTATGGAAGGATTTCATTGTAACTTGTTAGGTTGACTCCATATAATGCCTAGATGATGACATCCCCTTTTGGTCGTGATTGGTCAACTGTGATGGCTACAGGTGCCCGAAGCCCAAAAACCTTAAGCACAGTCTGCAGGTCATATTTATGAAGGGATTTCATTGTAACTTCGTTGGATCACTCCAGATGATGCCCAGATGAGAATGTCCCATTTTGGTTGCGATCATTCAACAATGATGGCTGCCAGAGCCCAAAAACCTTAAGCACAGTCTACAGGTCATATTTATGAAGGGATTTCATTGTAACTTGGTAGGTTGACTTCATATAATGTCTAGATGAGAACGTCCTCTTTGGATGCAATTGGGAAACTGACGGCAACAGGGGCCCGAAGCCCAAAAACCTTTAGCACAGTCTACAGGCCATATTTATGAAGGGATTTCAATGTAACTTGATAGGATGACTCGTTTTGAAATAATTTCACTGTAACTTGGTAACTTTCATTGATATAGGTTAACTGTGAGGGCCACATACATTAACTGTGAGGTCATATTAACCCACCCCTCAGCTCTTTAGTACAGTGTACACCTCATATTATTTTTTTTATCAAAAACATGGCATACAGGGAACAGAAATGAACAAATTCCCAATTATCACAATTCTTGTCTTATTTCATAATCCTTTCATAAACATTGAACATTATCCTTTTCATCAAACACAACACACAAGTTAAGCTATAGTGTCATTGACACTTTAATTTCAAAGAGTAGAGATAATAGCACAGAAAAATGGGTCGCTGATATATAGAGTCAAGAAAATAGTGGATTAATTTTTATGTGTACCCATACCGTGTATGGTACACATAATGCCGGCATCCGGGGTGGCCATCCGCCATTCGTCCATCCTTTGTCTGTCTGGCCGGCCGGCATTCGTATCCATTTCTTTGGCATTTGATAACTTGAAAAATATTGCTTGGATTGTCAAGTTACTTTAGATTTGTATTCAGGTTACTGATGTGCCGAGCTGTATAGTTTTTGGTGCAAATCTGTTATTTTTATCCTCAGATATTAACCCTTTATCCTTCAAATTGAAAATTCCTCCAATCCCTTTGGCATTCGATAACTTGAAAAATATTGCTTGGATTGTTAAGTTACTTTATATTTGTGTTCAGGTTACTGATGTGCCGGGCTGTATAGTTTTCGGTGTAAATCTGATAATTTAATCCTGAGATATTAACCCTTTATCCTTCAAATTGAAAATTCCTCCAATCCCTTTGGCATTCGATAACTTGAAAAATGTTGCTTGGATTGTCAAGTTACTTTATATTTGTGTTCAGGTTACTGATGTACCGAGCTGTATAGTTTTTGGTGTAAATCTGTTATTTTAATCCTGAGATATTAACCCTTTATCCTTCAAATTGAAAATTCCTCCAATCCCTTTGGCATTTGATAACTTGAAAAATATTGCTTGGATTGTCAAGTTACTTTATAATTGTGTTCAGATTACTGATGTGCTGAGGTGTATAGTTTTTGGTGTTAATCTGATAATTTGATCCGGAGATATTAACCCTTTATCCTTCAAATTGAAAATTCCTCCAATCCCTTTGGCATGAGATAACTCAAAAAATATCAATCCGATTGTCATGTTACTTTATATATTTATTCAGGTTACTGATGTGCTGTGCTGTATAGTTTTTTTTATGTAAATCTGATAATTTGATCCGGAGATATTAACCCCTTATCCATCAAATTAGACACTCCTCCAATCCATTTCTATATGTACCCATACCTTGTATGGTGTACATAATGTCAGCATCCATGGTGGCCCTCCGTCATACAGCTTTCTACTAGTTGCACGTATGGGTACACATCTGACGATTTCATCGGCCTATTTTTTTTATGTAAATCTAATAATTTGATCTGGGGATATTAACCCTTTATCCATCAAATTGGGAACCCCTCCAATCCATTTCTATATGTACCCATACCATGTATGGTGTACATAATATTCGCATCCGGGGTGGCCCTCCATCATTCGTACATCCTTTGTCCATCCATCCATATGTCTGTCCAGTTTGTCCATCCTTTGTCTGTCTGTCTGTCTATCCGTTCCTCCGACATCTGTATCCATTTCTTTGGCATTCGATAACTTCCATCCATCCGTCTGTCTGGTTTGTCCATCCTTTGTCTGTCTGTCTGTCTGTCTGCTGTCTTTCTGTCTGTCTGTCTGTCTGTCTGTCTGTCTGTCTGTCTGTCTGTCTGTCTGTCTGTCTGTCTGTCTGTCTGTCTGTCTGTCTGTCTGTCTGTCCATCCGTTCCTCCGGCATCTGTATCCATTTCTTTGGCATTTGATAACTTGAAAAATTTTGCTTGGATTGTCATGTTACTTTAGATTTGTATTCAGGTTACTGATGTGCCGAGCTGTATAGTTTTTGGTGTAAATCTAATGATTCGATCCTGAGATATTAAACCTTTATCCATCAAATTGAGAATTCTTCCAATCCATTTCTTTGGCATGCAATTACTCAAAAAATATCAATCTGTTTGTCATGTTACTTTATATATATGTTCAGGTTACTGATGTGCCAAACTGTATAGTTTTTGGTGTAATTTGATCCTGAAATTGGTCCTGAGATAATAACTGCTTTCTACTCGTTGAGCATATGGGTACACATCTGACGATTTAATCGGCCTATTTTTGGTCATGTAAATCCGGATGCATTCCCATCTTTCAAATTGATACAGTGGGGGGTATGCCAGCGCCTCCATTGCTGTCTCTTGTCTGAGAATTAAGAAAAAGTTATGTACTTCATTAGATAAGCTGGTCTTTGAAATTTAGTTTTTTAACACTTAAAAGTCTACTTCCAACATTGATCACATTTTACTATCACAAAACAGGTGCCTAAACATTAAGTCTCCTGGATAACTTGGAAGTTAAACTCTTAAGTACCTTTTCAGTTGCTGCCAGGCAGCCAAGACGACTTTCCTAGAAACAACCTCAAAGCGGTAGAACTGTCAATGTGCAACAAAAATGTATAAAAAATCTCCAGGCGTTTAAGGGTTAGAATATTATTGTTAGGCCATACATAGTAGATCTTGTTTCTCAGGCCATTATTTGTAAAATTGCATGTGGGCGAGCGGTTTTTTATTTTATTTTTTATTTTTGTAATTATTTCTTTGCCATCAAAAGTTCATGTTTTTGGTTTGTGTTTTATGCCATCAAAAGTTCATGTTCTTGGTTTGTGTTTTAGGCCTCATAATCTACGGAATAGCATGGGTGATGGTGTATTTTGTCCCTTGAGAGCAAGAAGTCTCCGCAGTGCTAAAGTATTGCAAAGCCTACTTGCACTAAGTGACAAATTTATCAATTTTTTTAACTTGGGTGAAATATCAGACATAAATCATTTAATTTTTTTTTTCTTTTTTAAGTTTACATTGGTTATAAAAAGAGAGCATGCAGCAGCCAAAAGGACCATGCGGGAGGGCCTGAAAAACAGATTTTTATTTTTCTTAGGCCTTAATTTAATATATGAGATAGGGCCTGGCAAATGTTTGAGATTCAATTTTCATTGATTTCATTTAGATTTAAAACCATGTTGAGATATTAGAACAGAAATGGTTAAAGGATATTCTTGATAGATTAACCATATGGATTAACATTGGTTAACTTATTAATCAATTGGCCTAATAGGTCGCTGAATAATTGTCATACTTTTGATGATTTACAGCATTAACCCTTTACCAAAGATAGTGGACAAATCATCCAGCACTACATACAAAAATCTCAAATTTCATTATGTTTTCAATTTTTGTCTTGTTGAGCTGGTTCCAATGAGGGGTCATAAGTTATGTTTTTGAAATTCAAAAATTCATTTTGGAAGTATCATCTGATTCCTGCATTCGGCAAAGGGTTAAGAATGCATCTCTAGCTACTGATGCAATATAATGATCAGGAAAATGAACAAGTATATCAGCATGTAACTTGCATGCTGTACTCTACTCATACAATTGATGTGAGTCAGTATGACAATGTTTTGGAGCAAGTTTGTTCCTTTGTTAACCCATATAATACAGTAGTTCAAATGTAATTTTTAATTGATCAATTACTTTTTTGATTCATCAAGGTGTTGATCATTGGTTAATCGATTAATCACTTAACCCTTTACCCAATGAATCGGCCGCATCTGCCCACGTAATGTGCAAATTCAGCAGTTGAAAAAATATTATTTTTCGAAAAATTTCAACAAAACCATATCATGTGACCCCTCATTGGAACGAGCTCGTTCCAACGAGGGGTCACATGATATGGTTTTGTTGAAATTTTTTGAAAAATTTAAAAAAATTATATTTAAAATAATAAATTTTGATATCGTCTGCATTGGGTAAAGGGTTAACCATTTCAGCTCTATTGTTTATTCGAAAAAAATTGAATCGTGAAGAGATTTGAATTTTGCCCTCCTGGTAATTATTCATCCTTGTTTCCTCGGCAAAAAAATTGCTGTTGAAAACTGGTGCTTTTATGGCAATTGCTGTGAAGCCTGTTCGACTGGGTAAAAATCATTAGGGGGCAGGGCATTAGTCTCAGTTGCCATGTATATGTAGTATGCGGTGAAGTGAAATCTTATGAGTAAATTTAACGTGAAAGTAATTCGAGATATGTGTATATAATCACAATGAATGTGCAGAATCTTTAACTCAATTAGATCATGCCTATATCATGAACCATGTGAATGCTGAGAAAAATTCTTGGAAGTAAGCAGGCTCACTATGTATGGTATGAGTGAAAATAAGATGCATCATAACCACAAACTAAGTATCTCACTACTTCTATGCTTCTGCTCTGTAAGAACTTTCCAGAAACTGATGTCAGATTCTGGTGTTATCAACATAGAAGAAGCAGAACACGTAGTTTCTAGTGGTTATGCTGCAACTTGTACTGTAAATTGTAAGATTAACAATACAGTGTAGTGCAACCCACATGGCTTGTTTCCATATGTATAACCTGAAAGTTGCGCAATTTCTTCCACCACAATGCTTTCTTAAGAAGCCATTCTCAGCAGTATTTCTTATCAACCTACCTTACAATTGTTTACTACAGGCTTGCACTACAGTGGAAGACCCTAACTCGGATAAAATACTCTCTATTTTAATCTTTCCTAAGAGATGTGGGAAACAAAAGTGGTGTAAAAAACACCACGAAAAAAATAAGCCAAAACTGGGCCGAGCGCCATCAGCGCACACGCAGTATGGGATATCCTTCCCTTAGTACGAATCCATGACTTTCATTAACCAATGTGCAGTGCAGTCATCAATTCATCATTCTTTTTTTGTCCTAGACACGTGAAGGATGTGTCTCTGCCATTTGCATTACAAAACAGTGATAATTCAACTCGTCTATAATGATTTTCCTGTGACTGGAATTATGGATCTGAAGATCGTATAATAACAGGACTGTGTTTTATATATTCTCGTTAATATTTTCAACCACATTTTCATTGAATTTTATTTATATATTCCGTTTTCGCGAATGTTTTTTCGACATCGTGTCAATGCGGTTCGGGAATAAAATTTTTCAGTTGATAAATTTTATTGTTATTATTTGAGTTAGGTGTCAGTGAGGGACTATATGGACAGGATTTCTTCACTCTGTTGAGGGCTGAATTTCTGTTTTTTAGGTCTCTGTCGGCCGTCAGGGTTCTGTCGTGTACCCACCGGTTATTTTTTCTGCCACCTTCTCTCATAGTTGGGAGTGTTCTACTTCACGTATCTGTTGAGTTCACCTTTTTCTTCTACTACTCTCACCTCTGTTATTTCCAGTTCAGTTCGTTTAGGGCAATTCCTTTTGCCCTCGCTTTTGGTGCGTTCTCGTGGCTGTTCCTCCTGCACCCAGGGGGGGGGGGGGGGGGTGCTGTTATTTCGGGGCCTCCCAACACGACCACATCTGGTGTGAGTTATACCCCCTCTGTGGGGGATGTTCAACTCCTCCCGCACCCGTGGGGGATGGGTAACACTGTCGTTTCAGGCCTCCCGACACGACCATGTCTGGTGAGAGTTACACCCCCTCTGTGGGTGATGTGCATCTCCTCCTGAACCCGTGGAGTGGGGAACGTTGTCGTCAGTATGTCAGAACCCTATCTTATACGGTTCTGATATTAATGAAAGTACCCAGTACCCTGAACATTGGGTCCATACTCCAGTCCATGCCCAAATTTCTACACAAAAATTGGTTTCAAATGAATAAATTGCTCAACCTTTCAGAAACAGGTGATACGTACATCTACAGTATGTGTGGTTTGTTGGTGTGAAATACTCGAGGACACATGCAGTACAGCCAACATCGACTGGACACTTTCCACAGGTGGGTAATATTTCATTTCTGCGGATGCAATAATATTAGATTCCAAATACTAATTATAGGGATAATCATAAAAATGTATTTAATGAAGCACCGAGTACAACCTGGTGCTTCATTAATTAAAATTTTGCTGATGAGGATATTTATTACCTGGTAAATGCATGTGTGGACATTAATGCTCACATGTGGATTTCGACCAGTCCATGGCAGCTGTACTGTATTGATACTGGATTCACATAGGAGATAGAGTAATTTGACAGTCACTGTATTATAATAACTAAGTCATGGCTTTATTTTATGAAAAATTTGAAAAAATTGTTGGCTGGTATAGAATTCAAAGCAACTACAGTTAAAACTAGAAGTCCTGTCACGAATTGTGCACTTATCTAGACTGAATTGCGCGTAGGGATTGCGCGCAATTGCCATATCGAATGGCATCCAAAGCACGACAGGTTCTCCTGATAACTCATAGCAAACACAGGCAATGTTTCTGCCAATGGACCTCCGGGTTACCCGGAGGTCCATTGGCTGAAACAGTGCTTGTACAGAGGCCATATGTACAGCCTTATTTGACAGCCTTACTATGGTCATAACGCGCAGATCGACGTGCTATTTGTGCACATTTCGTGACAGGACTTCTAGTTTTAACTGTATACATCAAAACCTAGAATGGAAAATAGTAGGTACAGCCCAACCGTAAACAGTGGTTTCACCAGCCATTCAAATTTTCCATCATCCCTACAACCCGCATCTTGACAACATTCAGTTTCTTGACAGCATATATCAACACCTGGAAAAAAATTATGGTATTCTGCCAAGAAAAATAAATATTCACAGAAGTCATAATCTTTCACATGAATTTACTACCAAACACTACATTTGTTTGCTGGATTCATATAGGAACTTGTTGAGCACTGAAATGCTTCAGAGAAATCTTTGCTGTTTTGTAATGGACCAATCACTCTGAAAAAGGAAAAAAAGTATTAAAACACAATGAGAATGGTATGTTTTTGACAAGTACACACACACACAGTGATTCCCTGTTAATTGAAGGCTTTTTGTCTGTGAAATATTAGGAATTAAACCTTTCCCCCTAAACATCCAACCAGAACTATTTCTAAAAGTCACCCTTCAAATTTTACTATTATTTCTCAATTTCTGACTCAAAAACATAGCATATGACACCCGCAATGGAATGGGCATGTTGCATCTTTCCATTGAGAGGTCATAAGCTATGTTTTGAAAGCAAAAAATGAAAATTGTCAGTTATTCAAGAGAAATTTCTGCAAGCATTGTCTACTGGTCATTTTACAGGGATGGAGGGATACTGAGGGATAACAAAACAGGAGCCCTCGGATCCATACAATTTTTCAACCATTGTGAGTTTTACAATACGTCTAAATTTGGTTGTTTCCAGTCTCTTATACCAGGTTAATTATTGATACTGGCACAGGTGAATCACCTGCAAGACTTGACATCACCTCAGTCCTACCTGGGCTCAGCTGAGCCCAGGCAGGCCTGACATGATGCCAAGTCTTTAAAGCATCTACCCTGACATCCCATACTTTTGAGTCAAGTTTTCTGGCTTTTTGATCAATTTCCACTTCCATCCCTGTTTTTACCTGCGTCGCCAGCGGCAGAGCAGGTCTAGTAACCGCACGACTCTGTCCGTCAGTCCGTCATTCTGTCAGTCCGTCCATCAGTCCGTCCAAAACACCTTTTCCGTCAAAGTTTTCTTGGCTTCCATGAAAGGGAATGATTTTATATTTGGTCTGCTGCTTCATAATGATGAGTTGTATTGTGTAAGCAATTTTCAGATCTGCCGTGCAGCCACTTCCTGTTTGCCGATACTTTGAAATTTTACTGTACCCACTGAACATTGAAATTTTCCGTCAAGGTATTCTCGGCTTCAATGCAAGGGATTGATTTTATATTTGGTCTGCTGCTTCATAATGATGAGTTGTATCGTGTAAGCAATTTTCAGATCTGCTGTGCAGCCACTTCCTCTTTGCCGATACTTTGAAATTTTACTGTACCCACTGAACATTGAAATTTTTCGTCAAACTTTTCTCGGCTTCTATGCAAGGGATTGATTTTATATTTTATCTGGAGCCTGATAATGATCAGTTGTATCGTGTATGCAATTTTCAGATCTGCCATGCAGCCACTTCCTGTTTGCCGATTCAATTGCATGCAGCGACGCAGGTCCAGACCCGGTATTGGTCTTGGCTTGTTAGGAAGAGATTTTAACAGGAATTTTTACTTTAACAAGAGGTTGATCATATCACTACATACTTAGGATATTTCAAGACTTCAAATTAAAATGGACTATGAATCATGAAACTTCAAAACCAGTTGTAAAATGTTGCCTTATGGAGCTCTGTCAAACAGGAATATCAAATGCTAATACAGTAGAACACGGTTTATTGAATAGCCACTTTGCCAATGAAAATTATTCATCTAACAGGAATATTCAATTAACAGGGATTGTGGCACTAGAGTGTGTGTATTCTAGAGATAAACTTAGCATTTATTCTATTATATCTTGTTTGACACAGAGCTCCATGAGCTCTGTCAAGCAAGATATAGTAGATTAAATGCCTGTATTGGATGTACTGAGGCCAAATAGGTATATGAACAAGGAAAACTGGGGAGAGTCAAAGTAATTTCTTATCAACCTACTCACAATTGTTTACTACAGGCTTGCACTACAGTGAAAGTCCCTAACTCGGATAAAATACTTTCTATTTTTGTCTTTCCGAAGCAATTTGGGAAAGAAAAGTGGTGCAAAAGCACCAAGAAAAAATAAGCCAAAACTGGGTCGAGTGCAACCGGCGCAGACCCAGTATGGGACGCTCTCTCCCAAGTACAACTCCACGACTTCCGTTGCCAGAGCACATATACCATCGCTAAAGACTCATTCTTTTTGTCATCCGCTTTGTGTCGAGATGTTCTGCACGCTTATCAGTGTTTATCCAGCTCGTTGATTGATGTTTCCTGATTCATAGTGTATCAGAGTATTCTTTGTATTCTCAGGAACAGTTTTTATTATATTCTCTTACATATTATATATCCTGAACCAGTCTATCATTGCTCCCAAGTTCAGCATGGAGACTTTCAGGTCGGCCCATCAGTCAATTCACCAGGGAGATTTCGCTGCCAGCATCGACCTGCGAGACGCTTACTTCCACGTTCCGATGCATAGGACGTCACGGAAGTATCTCAGGTTCGCTTTTCTGGGGCGAGTTTACCAGTTCAAGGCCATGCCTTTTGGCCTCAACCTGGCTCCTTGGGCCTTCACCAGACTGATGTCGCATGTGATAGCGTTCCATCGCACACAGTCCAGGGTGACTACTTCGGCATATCTGGACGATATCCTCCAGAGGCATTCCAATGCTGCCTTACTGGAGTCAGATGTTGCCACTCTGTTGAGCTTGCTCACGTCGCTAGGATTCAGAGTCAACGAGGAGAAGTCGGACCTGGTCCCTTCTGAGTTGTTTTGTCATCTGGGGATGGCTTTCCAAACCCAATTCAATTTGGTAGCGGTTCCCCAGGCCAAGGCTGTGATTCTCTCAGCTTTTGCTCTGACTCTGTCCCAGTCCACGTCCGCGACCGCTCGGAGTTTTCTCCGGCTGATCGGTCGGTGACGGATCTCATTCCTTTAGGTCGGCTGCGTATCAGACCTCTCCAACACTTTCTGCTCAGTCGTTGGAGACCGAATGTAGATTCTCTGGATCTGGTGCTTCCGTTTCCGGAATCTCTTTATCCTCACCTTCTTCCCTGGACAGATGTTCAGTGGATTACGCAGGGTGTTCCATTGGACTTACCCATGTCCGATCGCGTTCTGATGGCAGATGCCAGCGATCTCGGATGGGGTGCGACGTTGGATCCTTTCGGTCTTTCCCTACACGGGATGTGGGACCAGGATCAAGCAGCTCTTCACATCAACCAGAAGGAGCTTCTCGCTCTTCTTCTGAGTTTCAGGCAGTGGATCCCTCACCTGTCGAATCGCCAGGTCCTTCTGCTGTCCGACAATTCGACAGTGGTTGCTTACATTCGGAACCAGGGCAGCACGCACTCGGTTCCGATGTATGAATTGGCTCGGGATCTTCTACTGCTCGCACAGGATGTTCACGCCGGAGTGGTTGTTCGTCACATTCCCGGTCGTCTGAACGTCCTAGTTGACTCCCTGTCCCGACAGGGCAGGGTTATTTCCACCGAGTGGATGCTCCACAGGGCAGTGTTCAGTCGCTTTACGATCTCTGGGGACGTCCCCACATCGATCTCTTTGCGACTCGTTGGAACCATCAGGTGGACACTTTCATGTCCCCGTGTCCTGATCCTCTGGCTTTTGCCATGGACGCTCTGTCACTCGATTGGAACAGTCTAGTCGGCTACGCCTTCCCGCCGGTTCCGATTCTGCCTCAGGTTCTAGCCAAAATTCGAACCTGCAGTTGTCGAATCATTCTGACTGCTCCCCTGTCGCCTCAGCGGGTGTGGATCAATCAGCTCCGCTCGCTTATGGCGGCGGTTCCGGCACGTCTCCCGCTATGTCGCGACCTTCTTTGTCAAGGTCGCCCGAGGAGGTTCACGTCGACCCGACTTCATTGTGCCTTCATGCATATCTTTTGTCAGGTCCTGTCTCCTCCGTAGAGGTTTTTCAAGACGAGCAGTGGAGTGCATTTCTTCTTCAAGGAGGCACTCCACTGGTTTAGCTTATGCAGCTAAATGGAAGGTCTTCTGTCGATGGTGTGCTGATCACTCTGTTGATAATGCAAATCCTTCGATTTCACAGATTGCAGAGTTTCAGGTATATCTGTTTGATTCTCGGGGTCTCCAGCCTGTTACCATCAAGGGTTACAGGTGCATGCTTTCAGAGACTTTTTCTTATGTGGAGAAGCATCGTATCGGCACTAATCCTAACCTCTCCAAGCTTGTTCGGCACTTTTCTTTGAAAAGGCCTCAGACTTTGCAGCTTACACCACGATGGAATCTTTCGTGGGTGCTGCTTTGCTTGGGGGGGGGGGGGGTCTGGGGCGCCGTTCAAACCTTTATCCCAGGTGGATATGCTTTTTCTCACATATAAGACGGCGTTTCTGATGGCGTTTGCTACGGCCAAACGGGTTAGTGAGCTTCACGCCCTCTCGGTTGACCCGGCCTTTTTTCGGAGCTCTCCCAACAGTGTTATTTTTACCACTGATTGCTCTTTTTTGGCCAAAAACAATCAGTTACCAGATACTACTCCTCCTCCTATCTGTATCAGGGCTCTTCCTTCTGTTGAGGGTAATCGCCCTTTGCTCTGTCTGGTCCGTGCCATTCACATTTATCTCGATCGGACACGTTTCATACGGAAAGGCAGGAAGCATTTTTTTCTGTCTCTTGTTCCGGGTCGACAGAAGATCTCTCCTCAATCCATTTCTAGATGGATTTGTCTTGCTATTCGTACGGCTTACGGTCGTTTAGCAGCTGGCGATTGTATTACCAATCGTATTTCTGCCCATGAGGTGCGGGCATTGTCCACCTCTTGGGCTTATTCTAACTCCGTCAAGTTGTCGGATGTTATGCAGGCAGCCTACTGGAGAAATGCCTCTACTTTCTCCACCTTTTATCTGCGCCAGTTGCAGGAGCAGTCGGAGGACCTTTTTGCCTTGGGTCCTCTTTCCTCTGCTCAGGCTGTTGTCTGCCCTAGCCATTAGGCTTCTTGAAGGTCAGTTTCAGCCTTGTGCTGTTACTGCCCTTTTCTGTCTGTGTGTCACACAGGCCCATATGTCTCCTTTCATTGTCCTTTACCGATGATTGCGATGTTATGGTTGATAAGCCCCGGGACCTCTTCCTTCTGCTTCACGGTTCCAGTGCACTGGGGTTATGTGTGGGTTGGTTATGCAATTCCCTCCAGCCTATTGTCTATTCAGCCGGTAGTAAACAATTGTGAGTAGGTTGATAAGAAATCTAAATTTTATAGTAAATTTCCTTTCTTATTATACCTACCACAATTGTTTATATGGAGGCCCTCTCGTCTTCTTTACGGGTAAAGAATCTTTCCTCCCCGCTGATCACATAACTCTAACGTTGACAGATTCAAAAAGAATGAGTCTTTAGCAACGGAAGTCATGGAGTTATACTTGGGAGAGAGCGTCCCGTACTGGGTCTGTGCCGGTTGCACTCGACCCAGTTTTGGCTTATTTTTTCTTGGTGCTTTTGCACCACCTTTCTTTCCCAAATTGCTTTGGAAAGACAAAAATAGAGAGTATTTTATCCGAGTTAGGGACTTCCACTGTAGTGCAAGCCTGTAGTAAACAATTGTGGTAGGTATAATAAGAAAGGAAATTTACTATAAAATTTAGATTTCTCAACAAGTTACAAGATTTTTTATTCATTTAACAGGAGTTCACTCTATAACCTATATTCAATTAACAGGTCAAATTTTGTTCTGGAGGTATGGTAAATGGTTTTGTGTTGGGAAATTATATACAATTAACAGGGTTAGTGAGTTAAGAGATATCCAATTAAGTGGACGCCACTCTATTGGAAGTGTTTGGCAAAGTGGGAGTGCGGTGGCTCAGTAGGTAGAGATGCAGGCTGCAAGCCGAGAGGTCCTCGGTTCGAATCCCACCTGCGGCAACCGCATTGTGTCCTTGGGCAAGACACTTCATCTCCATTGCCCGCGTGGGGGCACGATGACACCGTGTACTAAGGCGTACTGCACGTCGATGGTACGCATGTCTTCAACCAATCTAACCCTGCCTGTGTTGCAGTGCGGAGTTACGATGTTGGGGAGCGGGCAGCTGCTCGGTGGTTCTCTCCGGGTACTCCGGCTTCCTCCACCCGTAAAACTGTCGCGGTCATGATTATCCATTGTGCATAAATATGTGACCTTAAACACCAATAAATAAATAAATAAATAATATATTTGGCAAAGTGGTCTGTTAACTGGTGGAGTGACGGAGCCTATATTTGGGCTTTATTCTGAAATGCAGGTACTGCAACTTGAAGGCTTCATATTCTGTGAATGTGCTTCACATGATGTTTGAAGTGAAATAATTTAATCTGTATGAATTTGCTTTGTTACAATTTATGGGAGAGTTCCCATAGGCGCACTCCCTTATATTATAACCACGCATGACATGCAAACAAATTTTAATGATCTAAAAAAAACTTAGCACTTTACCAGTTGAGCTGATGAATTCTGAGTTGTCTGTATAATTTGTCTATATTGTTTTTTCAATTAACGGAGATTACTCAATGACCCACATCCAAATAAACTGGTTGGATTTGTACTATGTTCTATTATTGTGGTAAACGGTTTGTTGCTTGACATTTACCTGCAGTTAACAGGGTCATTCCATTATGCAGTAGCCAGTGAACAGATTGTAAGCTGATGAATTATAATTGACATATAACCTCAGTAATCATTTATGCTTTTGTATGTTATTACCTGAGTTTGGTATGGCGAGGGTCAGTCGCCAGGTGGGTGGGCTGCCGGCTCTTTTTGCTTATAACTTAGTTGTTTCTGGACAGATTTTGATAATATTTGGTATGTGACTTGATATGCCTGTTCAACACCCAATGACATGAAATAGGATGTGTCCATGCTTTTTCATTAGAGTTATGGCCTTTTGTTAAAATCAATTAATTTTAAGCTTGATAGCGCGATAACATCAACAAACGTCCAATGATTTGACTGATATTTGGCAAATGGGTTTCAAGGAACAATGTCTTGATCGAGTTTGAAAATGGGTTCGGTCCGATATATGGCAGCAGAATTAGTGGGCTGACATGGGCTTTTTTTTGCAAATTTTGTGCTTGATAGCACGATAACTTAAACAAACGCCAACCAATTCAATTCATTTTTGTCATATGGTTTTCTAAGAAGATTATCTCAAGTTTGAAAATGGACTCAGGCTGATATACAACCAAGCCTGAATATAAGCAACCTGTCATTTGGAAAATGAGGTTCCCAGAGGGTGACACCCTCTACCAATGATCCTAATTTAATGTTGATCGTGTTGCAAACATGGGCACAATTGCAGCTTATAGTTACTATAGAAACCCTATGGGAAATCACATTTTCATCTTCTTCTCTGGAACTACTGAGCCGACGTGAACGAAACTTCGCAAGAATGGTCTATAAGAGTCCCTCTACATACAATCCTCTTTCTGTTCCCATTGGTTGGAAAATATGACCACCAGAGACATTCTCTGACTCTTATTGATGGATTTTGCAAAAATCTTCCCCTCTAAAACTACAAAGTCAAATGTTTTGAAACTTCACATGATTGAGGACTGGGACACCTTGTACTAATGATCCTCATGTAATGCTGATGTAATGTTGCAAACATGGCCACAATTGCAGCTCATAGTTACTATGGGAAATCACATTTTTATATGTAGTTCCAGGTGAGCGATTACAGCCTCTTTAGAGCCTCTAGTTCAAAAGTAGGGGCCATATAAGAACCACCTGAATGATCATCCATCCTGTCTGATCATCACCAGTTCTTGTGTGTATTCCTTCAGGGTTTATGAACTGTTTTTGATGAAACTTCTCATACCTGATCAATACAAAGCCTACTTGCACATACTTCTAAATTTCGTGTTAAATTGTTTTTAACTGAGTTATCTCCACTTGAACTTGGATTTTATGCAGGGATGTAGGAAGCATTTTGAATTGGGGGGGGGGGGGGGGGTACGTCCCTACAAGGGTACCCAGGGATTGATAAATATTATTGGTGTTCTGTGTGTTTTAGTTGCATAGTTTCAGTATAGTGCACAAAGCTATGTTTAGATCTGACGCAGGGAGACTTTTGAAATTTGGGGGGAGAGGGGGCCTGGGGTTCACAGTCATTCAAGAGCACCCACACAACACATATATATCCGCAGTAACCCAGGATGTGACTTAGTGGCATGTAGGAATACAATGCATAAAGCTATGTTTGAGACTTCTGCACCTCTAAATTGACCAAACAAACACTTTTTTGGCTGTATTTCCTCGTCGGACCCAAACTTTGTGTTGGCTCTGTGGGAAATTTGTTAAATACGGTGCAAAACAATGTGCATTTCTCTCATCTATAAAGTTTGTCGTACTACCTAATCAAATGAGGGAATCTCTGGTCACATTTTCACCCCTTCCCTGCTAATTTCCAACGAGGTTGCAATGATGGATTGGTAAAGATAATATTGATCTAAACTCTTTCTTCACCACCTCGCTCTCTCTTCCCCCCTCTCTCTCCTACCATTTCTGAGGAAAATTCAGGGCACATGCCCCCTGGTTCCTTGTTATCCCTGATTTTATGTCTTTATGAAATTCTTGTGTGAACAACATATAGCTATAGGCTAGTGAATCAAATTCAGAGAAACATTATTTGCATGATCACTAACAAGAAAACATGCATACTTCTAAAGTTTTCATTTGTAACTTTTTAAATTATCTACCACTGAACTTAGATTTAATGTTGAAATTCAATTTGAAATGACCAACTTCACATATTTAAATGCATATATAAGAGCTTCACATATTGAATGCTTATAAGAGCTTCACATATTGAATGCTTATAAGAGTGCCTAACATCATGGCATGCCACTACATGTTTGCTCTGACACAAGGTGACCCTGGCTGTCAAAAGTGTTGTTGAACACCAATAAATAAAAAAATATACTACGAGTTTGCAAGATACACAAATTAAAGTACAGTAGAATCCTCTTAATTGAATATCCATTTTGCCAGTGAAAATTATTCAATTAACAAGAGTATACAATTAACGGATTTGGTCAGTTTCCTGTGTTCTGGGGTAAACTTAGCATTTATTCTATTATATCTTGTTTGACAGAGCTCATAGAGCTCTGTCAAACAAGATATAATAGAATAAATGCCTGTATTGGATGCAGTGAGGCCAAAAAGGTTAATAAATAAGGGGAATTTGGTGTGTGTCACAGTAATCATTTATATTACAAATATTTATATACAATTAACAGGAGTTTACTCTACAACCCATATGCAATTAACAGATCAAATTTGTACTGAAGGTATGGTAAATGGTTTTGTGTTTGAAAATTATATTCCATTAACAGGGATATACAATTAAGAGATATCCATTTAAGTGGTCTCCACTGTACTATGAGAGAGGCCTGCTGTTACAGGCTGAATGAAGAAAAATGCTAAGTTTGAAACAATTGGAATTAAATAGGATATAATGTGAATATTATAGATTGTCAATGCAATATAATAATAATAATAAACCTGTCTTCTGTGTACAAAGTCTGCCCTGAAACATGCCTAAGTGATAGTAATGTGTTGAGCCATATGTGAGAGATTTGTAATGTGGTGTAATCTTGGAAGATGAATAAATGAGAGAATTTTTTTTTGCAAACTTTTTACAATTTAGATTGTTAGTGATTAAGTGTTATTGGTCCAAATACATTGCATGCACATGAATACAAATGTAAACATTTGGGGGAAATTAATATATATGTAGACCCTGTATGTGTTATGGTTGTAAATAAGTTGAGGCTTGGCCAGTGTTTATCAGCCCTAGTTTGGTTTTACAATAAATTCGAGAGAAGTCTGATTTGTGAAAAACAGTAAAGTGATGAAAAGAATACATGAATGTACTGGTAGTAGGAAGTGTGGGTGACACATCAGGCACATAGCCAGAATTCTGTAACAGGGGGTACCTAAGCCAGGTGTTTTAGGGGGTGGGGGCTGGCCTGAAAATAAGCAGTCTGACATTTGCAGAATGAGGTCCCCAGAGGGTGAATTTGATGATGCTATCCCATACAGTGGGCAAATTTATCCTCTGGGTACCTCTTTCGGTTTAGTTTTGAGACCCTGATTCAGATTGAGGTTCACAGAGGGTAAATTTAATGACGCTACCCTGCTATGCAGGGTAGAATCAGCAAATTCACCCTCTGGGGACCTCATTTTGCAGATGACAGTCTGCTTATTTTCTGGCTTGGGAAATAAAATCTCCTTTAAGTAAACTGAAATAGAAAACATAAGCTTGCACTACCCTATTCAAAAAAAAGAGAAAAAAAAAACAAAACAAACTTTGACAAAAGCCAGTAAGTTAATCTTTGGTGTAGTTTATTCACAAGGGGGTACCACGCCAAAATTAATATAACGTCTCATTTCAAAGTTGTTTGATAGGTGTCACTGATAAAAAGAGGGGCGGGATGGTTCTCGGTTCTTTATCTTCTACACACAACCAGAATCTCACCATTTAAAAAAAAAATAAAGGTTAAAAAACATCTCAGATGCTGTTTTCATCTGTCTTTCTTTAGACAGTCTTGATTTTGCATTTTCTTAATCAATGAAATTGCACCGTGGGAACCCTGGGAAGTGAAGACGTGCTTGTTTACTGAGGTTAGCAAGATCTGTTTTACTGGTTAATTAGGACCCAGTCACCAATGCTTGGGGTGGATATCTTCTAAAATGGTTATTAGAGATTGGCTGTACTTGACTTTATATCCAGGTTGTGGCCACGATTAGCCAATGTACAGAAAAGTGTGACCTAAATCACAAATAAATATCAGTGAAATTGTTATCTACTGGTGTAAATGTGATGTGACCAGTGGCCAATGCTATAAAAACTTTTACAATTGTATTTTCCTGAATTGTATTTTCTTTCTATGGCTATAAAAGGTTGAAATAAATCATTAGCGTTTTAAAGGGCATAGCAGTTTACCGGCATTTAATAATTCAACACTAAAAGTCCATTTCAATAATTTGTGTCCACAGGCAAAAAATACATTTCTGGAAAAAACAATTGTAAAAGTTTTTTTTAGCATTGAACCCCTGATTGCAGTCTGATCTGAAGGTGGCCACCTTTGTAATCATAACACTGTAGAACAACACTAGATACAGAAGGTACAATTATATTTTAATATGTCGAAGTACCGGCGTCTCAAGAAGCATTTTTTCCCATAATGCAACTCAGTAACCAATTCAATCTTGTTTGGCAGACCTCAACGAACCTTGCCACACAGGATTAAATTGGTTTTATCAGAGCTGGAAATGAACAAAATTAACGTTGCAGTTTTTAGCTCCCGTGAATTCAGAGACGGGAGTAAATTGCACCCGTAAAATGTTAGTATATGAATTTTCGAAGGAATACTGTCACCAAACATCAGAAACCTTAACCCTTTGAACTCAAGTGGTATCTTCCATGCCAGTTCAATGGCAGTAATTAGAAGAGCCCATATTCATTATTTGGAGTAGACCAATCAATATTTTCAACGTGTAGCCTCTGGGCTGCACGTTGAAAATAATGAATGCTCTCTACCCCACACATTTACTGAACAGCCATCCTATTTGATGGCGTTATGACGTATCATGTTACAGACCAGAAAATCGACCGATCGGGTTCAAGGGGCTAAATGTAAATGTATAAGGAATTGCTGAATTATGACCGTAACTTGCCACTGCTGCAGAGTGCTGCTTTCCCAAAACAACACACATTTATATGCCCTCACGGTATATCAGTGCTCCACAATATATTTCAATGAGTGCATTTTTTAGCTCCTGTAAAATAGAAAACACGGGTGTTGACAGAAGCAATTGCACTCGCACCCGTCTCATTTCCAGTACTGTTAAATTCCTTATTGCATCATGGGGAAAACTTTGCAGCTTAAAATTATAATTTTTCGACATCAGTGTGCAGAAGTTGAATAACATAGTGATCTGTAGAAGAAACACATACCTGAACCTTCCTGGACTGTGAACTCCTGTCCGGATTGCGCTAATAATAGATTCTTTTCTGGCATTATTACACCAAACCTGTTGAATTAAATAATTACGAAAGAGTGGCAATAAGTGTGTTGGTCTGAAACAGGCTTAGGCTAAAAAAAGGATTTTATTCTCTGGCAATCCCTCACTGAAATTGAACCCCCTCTTTGGATATTTTTATTGTTTTGGTGTGTCTTCCAATATTCTCATAAAATCTGGTGACTCGAACCTTGTTACGTTACAATGGGCGGATATGGTCATTATGTCAGGTAAAGGGTTAATTGAACTTTACTACTACCTGGGGTGGAAATTTCACTCCAGGGGTGTTTTAATGATATTTTCTGTTTATTTTATTTATTTATTGGTGTTTGAGGTCACATACTTATGCACAGTGGCTAATCGTGACCGTTACAGTTTTACGGGTGGAGGAAGCCGGAGTACCCGGAGAGAACCAATAAGCTTCGACGGGCAACTGTCAGCTCCTCTACATTCTAACTCTGTTCAAGCTCCACCCAAGCAGGGTTACAGCGGTTAAAGACATGTGCACCATCGACCTGCAGTACGCCTAAATACACGGCGCCATCGTGTCCCCATCTAGGCCTCCGGGATAAAGAGCCTTGCACAAGGACACAACGCGGGTTGTCCCGGACGTGGGATCGAACTCGGGACCTCAAGAATAGAAGTCCCACAGTCTATCACTGAGCCACCGTGCTTCCATTATACTCTATTATTCGTGTTTAGTTAGTATGTGCAGACATTGGCGTGCATGGGCGTTGCGGAGATGACCAACTGGGGAGGTGGGTGTAAACCCAATTTGTCATGATTCAAGCGCCGACTCATGAACATTCCAACTACATCATCAAGGTATGCCTTCAAAAGAAGGCATGCATTGATGTAGTTGGAATCTGTGTGAATGGGGATTATAATTACAAAAAAACTACGGAAATTTCTTTGTGGATAAATACATGTAGTGGTTCAGAAATGAACAGGTTCCCCAACTTCTTATCTAACTAGTAGCACGTACCAGACACAGCATTTGTCATGCTTGGACCCCAACATCCCCGATTGCCACCCCCCCCCCCCCCCTTCATTGAGATTGAGTGCGTAGACGACAGGAGTCTAAGAACCAAATCTAGTCCTGTCACTAAGAAAGTACACGATTACCAGCGAGAGCGAATCTATATCTAAGGGGAGACCCCCGGGAAGTGAAGCAGAGCTTGTTTACTGTGGTAATCAAGCTCTGTTGTACTGGTAATATAGGACCCAGTCACCAATGCTTGGGGTGGAAGTCCTCTAAATGGGCAACATAGATGTAAACGATTGACTAAACTTTACTTTAGCTCCATGTTGCGGTCACGATTAGCCATTGTGCAGAAGTATGTGACCTTAAACACCAGTAAAGAAGTAAAACTAGGGCTCCAACCTAGATGAAAATGTCCCAACTGGAAGACCATTGAGAGTGTCACCCACTTCCCCAAAAGTTACGTCCCTTCGTAGCGTATATTAGTCATTTGTGAAGTGGGGTAAAACTTGTGAGGTATTAAAATTCATACAAATTTCATTCTCATACAGTCTGATGGAGGAAGATAAGTGATGTAACTCTTGTACAATACAAAAAGTATATTCAGCGTGCAAGACATGGCGAATGGAGTACCACTTAAACGTTAGTGGAGTGCAATGTCCACCTAGATAAAAAGAATCGAATTCTTTGAAAATTAGGTATCAAAAGCACCTGAAATCGTTCAGCTCTTTGTTCTCTTTGTTTACAAGGGCGTTGCGAAGATATTAAACCTGATTTGTAACGACTGTGATGTCCCAAGTCTCGACTGCCTAATATTCTAACTGCACCATCAAGGCATGCCTTCCTCGAAGGCACTTCTAGGTGAAAAAGTAATATTTCAGGATTACAGAGTTAAAAAACTCCAGATTTCTTTGAAATTTATTTGTGAATAAATAGAATATATACGAGTTGTAGTCGTGATGCAATTCTTACACTCTAAAATCAGTTGGGTTAAAAATTAACCCAAATCGACTGGGTTGAGTGAATATGAACCCAATTGGGTTCATATTCACTCAACCCAGTCGATTTGGGTTAATTTTTAACCCAACTGATTTTAGAGTGTATTCAATTAACATGTATCGTCCCCCATCGGAACTCCGGGAAGTGAAGCAGTGCTTGTTTATTGCGGTAAACAAGCTATGTTTTACTGGTAAAATAGGTCCCAGCCACCTAAGCTTGAGTGGAAATCCTCTAAAATGGGCAGGATGGGTATAAACGACTGGCTGGACTTTATTTTATCTTCATATTCCGGACACGATTTGCCATTGTGCGGAAATATGTGATCTACCGACCTCCATCTGGATGACCAACTATGTGTCAACTATTGACACAGAAGTTTCAAATCCAGTCTTTTGAAAAAGTAAATGATTACTAGCAGGGGTCCCGGGTCGGTTCGTTCCTTCACCAGTTCGTACTGAGTCGTTTCGTACCAAATGATGCACGAAACGACTCTGATGGAATACTGCATTAATCAATTCAGGTGAAGTATTTTTTCAATGTTAATTATTTCAGTTAGATATTTTAAAAACGTTTCTACCGGTTACGTTTTGTTTTGTTTACTCATGCGCACCTGTTTTATCCTACTAACCAATAATTATAATTCTGCCAGATTGTTTATCCAGTTAGTTTGACAAGAAGAATAGCACAAACATACTAAGAAAACTGATTTTTGTCATCATTCGGTTGTTAGCTCACCTGAGCGAAGCTCAAGGGGAGCTTTACTAATCACTTTCTGTCCGGCGTCCGTCGTCCGTCGTCGTCCGTCCGGCTTTAACTTTAAATTATCGACTTCTCCTCCTAAACCACTAGCCCAATTTTATTCAAATGTTGGCTAAATGTTTATTACCTAATGCCAATTCAGATTTGTTCAAATGAAGTTGCCCCTCCTCCTGGGTGGTGCCACGCCCCCAAGGGGCACCAAAATCTTTGTAAATCTTCTTCTCATGAACCAGCAGTAGCAGAGACTTGATATTTGGTGTGCAGCTTCCTTTTGAGGTGTAGACTCAGATTTGTTCAAGAGAAGTTTGTGGGGCTATACTTGGCGTTGTTATGAGAGGGGCAAAATTTTTTGCCCCGCCCAAAATTTCTATTTTCCAAACCGAGAGGCTGATTTGAACCAAATTTTATTTGAGGGCTTATTGGGTCATGAGTACTTGATTTATGCAAAAAAAATTTTTCCCGCAGCCCCGTGGGAACCGCAGGAGCTAAAAATAGAAAAAATTTAAAACGCCCATATCTCCAAAACTGCACGGCACTGAGAATTTTTATTTGGTGTGCAGCTTCCTTAGGACCAACAGAAAGGATTGGTAAAAAAAAATTGCCATCGGTTTTATCATAGGGTACAGTTTCGGGACTTTGAAAAAGTGCTGAGTCAGCACTTTTTAACACTGTAGGCAATGGGAAAAACATTAAAAAATCTTCTTCTCCAGATCCAGCAGGCAGAATCTTTTTATATTTGGTATGCAACATTGTAGGGTGGATCTGATTCAAGTTTGTTCAAATCGGCCCCCTGGGTTCATATTTGGGCTCAGTATAGGAGCCCGATTTCGAACTTAGTGCATTTCAGGCAAATTTCTTAAAAAATCTTCTTCTCCAGATCCAGCAGGCAGAATCTTTTGATATTTGGTATGCAACATTGTGGGGTGGATCTGATTCAAGTTTGTTCAAATCGGCCCCCTGGGTTTATATTTGGGCTCAGTATAGGAGCCCAAATTTGAACTTACTGCATTTCAGGCAAATCTCTTTGAGAATCTTTTGATATTTGGTATGCAACATTGTGGGGTGGATCTGATTCAAGTTTGTTCAAATCGGCTCCCTAGATTCATATTTGGGCTCACTATAGGAGCTCGAATTCGAATTTAGTGCATTTCAGGCAAATTTCTTCAAAAATCTTCTTCTCCAGATCCAGCAGGCAGAATCTTTTGATATTTTGTATGCAATGTTGCGGGGTAGATCTGATTCAAGTTTGTTCAAATCGGCCCCCTGGATACATATTTGGGCTTACTATAGAAGCCCGCATTCGAACTTAGTGCATTTCAGGCAAATTTCTTAAAAAATCTTCTTCTCCAGATCCAGCTTCAGAATCTTTTCATATTTGGTAAGCAACATTGTGGGGTGGATCTGATTCAAGATTGTTCAAATCGGCCCCCTGGGTTAATATTTGGGCTCAGTATAGGAGCCCGATTTCGAACTTAGTGCATTTCAGGCAAATTTCTTAAAAAATCTTCTTCTCCAGATCCAGCAGGCAGAATCTTTTGATATTTGGTATGCAACATTGTAGGGTGGATCTGATTCAAGTTTGTTCAAATCGGCCCCCTGGGTTCATATTTGGGCTGAGTATAGGAGCCCGATTTCGAACTTAGTGCATTTAGGCAAATTTCTTAAAAAATCTTCTTCTCCAGATCCAGAAGGCAGAATCTTTTGATATTTGGTATGCAACATTGTGGGGTGGATCTGATTCAAGTTTGTTCAAATCGGCTTCCTAGATTCATATTTGGGCTCACTATAGAAGCTCGAATTTGAACTTAGTGCATTTCATGCAAATTTCTTAAAAAATCTTCTTCTCCAGATCCAGCAGGCAGAATCTTTTCATATTTGGTAAGCAACATTGTGGGGTGGATCTGATTCAAGTTTGTTCAAATCGGCCCCCTGGGTTTATATTTGGGCTCAGTATAGGAGCCCAAATTTGAACTTAGTGCATTTCAAGCAAATTTATTAAAAAATCTTCTTCTCCAGATCCAGCAGGCAGAATCTTTTGATATTTGGTATGCAACATTGTGGGGTGGATCTGATTCAAATTTGTTCAAATCGGCTTCCTAGATTCATATTTGGGCTCACTATAGAAGCTCGAATTCGAACTTAGTGCATTTCAGGCAAATTTCTTAAAAAATTTTCTTCTCCAGATCCAGCAGGCAGAATCTTTTGATATTTGGTATGCAACATTGTGGGATGGATCTGATGCAAATTTGTTTAAATCGGCTCCCTAGATTCATATTTGAGCTTACTATAGAAGCTCGAATTCGAACTTAGTGCATTTCAGGCAAATTTCTTAAAAAATCATCTTCTCCAGATCCAGCAGGCAGAATCTTTTGATATTTGGTATGCAACATTGCGGGGTGGATCTGATTCAAGTTTGTTCAAATCGACCCCCTGGATTCATATTTGGGCTCACTATAGAAGCTCGAATTCAAACTTAGTGCATTTCGGGCAAATTTCTTCAAAAATCTTCTTCTCCAGATCCAGCAGGCAGAATCTTTTGATATTTGGTATGCAACATTGCGGGGTGGATCTGATTCAAGTTTGTTCAAATCGGCCCCCTGGATTCATATTTGGGCTTAATATAGAAGCCTGAATTCGGACTTAGTGCATTTCGGGCAAATTTATTAAAAAATCTTCTTCTCCAGATCCAGCAGGCAAAATCTTTTGATATTTGGTATGCAACATTGTGGGGTGGATCTGATTCAAGTTTGTTCAAATCGGCTTCCTAGTTTCATATTTGGGCTCACTATAGAAGCTCGAATTCGAACTTAGTGCATTTCAGGCAAATTTCTTAAAAAATCATCTTCTCCAGATCCAGCAGGCAGAATCTTTTGATATTTGGTATGCAACATTGCGGGGTGGATCTGATTCAAGTTTGTTCAAATCGGCCCCCTGGATTCATATTTGGGCTCACTATAGAAGCTCGAATTCAAACTTAGTGCATTTCGGGCAAATTTCTTCAAAAATCTTCTTCTCCAGATCCAGCAGGCAGAATCTTTTGATATTTGGTATGCAACATTGCGGGGTGGATCTGATTCAAGTTTGTTCAAATCGGCCCCCTGGATTCATATTTGGGCTTAATATAGAAGCCCGAATTCGCACTTAGTGCATTTCAGGCAAATTTCTTCAAAAATCTTCTTCTCCAGATCCAGCAGGCAGAATCTTTTGATATTTGGTATGCAACATTGCGGGGTGGATCTGATTCAAGTTTGTTCAAATCGGCCCCCTGGATTCATATTTGGGCTTAATATAGAAGCCCGAATTCGCACTTAGTGCATTTCGGGCAAATTTATTAAAAAATCTTCTTCTCCAGATCCAGCAGGCAGAATCTTTTGATATTTGGTATGCAACATTGTGGGGTGGATCTGATTCAAGTTTGTTCAAATCGGCTTCCTAGTTTCATATTTGGGCTCACTATAGAAGCTCGAATTCGAACTTAGTGCATTTCAGGCAAATTTCTTAAAAAATCTACTTCTCCAGATCCAGCATCAGAATCTTTTCATATTTGGTAAGCAACATTGTGGGGTGGATCTGATTCAAGTTTGTTCAAATCGGCCCCCTGGGTTTATATTTGGGCTCCGTACAGGAGCCCAAATTTTAACTTAGTGCATTTCAGGCATATTTCTTAAAAAATCTTCTTCTCCAGATCCAGCAGGCAGAATCTTTTGATATTTGGTATGCAACATTGTAGGGTGGATCTGATTGTGATTCATGAACGTATTTATTTGTAAAGTTGATAGAATCTTAGACAAAATTTGCAGAAAAGATCTACTATAGAAGGGGTGGTATCCAGGGTGAACCGTTTACCCAAAGCTAGCAGTACTAATGCATTATTCACACAAATCTTCGTTCAAATTTTATGACCCCTCATTGGAACACACGCATTCAGCTCATTCCAACAAAGGTGATATGCCATGTTTTCGAGACAAAGGAATAAAAATTTTAGTTATTCATGAAATTTTTAGGCAACTGTTGTCTGTTATTCACATTGCTTCATGAAATTTCAGTACTTTTAGAAGTTACCTCAGTAATCAAGGGTTAATTCCCCTTAATTAAATGTCGCCTCTAAAAAACAACCACTTTGCATATCTTACCTTTTTACCAGCATAACTGCCAAAACTTGTCCGCATTCTTCGCAAAAATCGCTATTCAAATTTTAATTTTTGTCTCTTAAACATACATGTACTTATCGCTTGTAAATACCCCATTGGAATGAGCTTTTTGAGCTCATTCCAATGAGAGGTCGCACACCATGCTTTTTGAGTCAAAAAAGCAATTTTTTTAGTTATTCCAGAATTTCGTACGTAAAACACAGCTTTATGACTTCACATTAAAATGACCTCTCTAAGCTTGTTCCAATCAACATTCACGCACTATGTCTTTCACACAAAAAATAAAATTTTCCATTTATTCAGGAATTTTGTTTGCAAGAACACTCTTACCCCCCCCCCCCCCCCCACACACACACACAAACACACACACACACACACACACACACACACACACACACACACACACACACACACACACACACAAACACAGACACACACATCTAAAAGTTCGTCAGCAAAAAAACAGTTACTTCAATTTTTAAATGCATTATAGGAACAACTTGCCTAATCAAATTTAAATACTTTTGCATCATTCTGTATCTAGAACAAACCATTTACCATATCTTTACGCAAAATTCTCCAGCATCATTCACAAAAAAACACCATTATTTATATATTCACATTTCTGTCTCAAAAATATACCTGATCTTCCCATACCCCTATTGGAATAAGCTGTTTGAGCTTGTTCCAATGATGATAAAAAAAAATAAAATTTGTGAAAATTTTTGTTTTCTTGCATGCAAATATATACATGTAGCACATGGAAGATATCCACAGTTGGGGAGAGATGTCCAAGGCTATCTCTTCACATTCCTTGTTTGTGCTTCATGCTAAACCAGTTTGTCTGCAGAGATAAATTTGCTTTATTAAAAATCATTGGAGACTGGCCACACACCAATGATTTTAAATAAAACTAATTTTAGGTAACAAATGTTGAACTTCAAACAAAATCTATCACTCAACCAGTTAATGTTGATGAGGCATGACATGGTGAAGGTGACCTAAAATACTTCTTAGAGTCACTTTGTCAGGTGAGCGATTAAGGCCACATGGGGCCTCTTGTTTTTACAAGTCATTACCCATGATTGAAATGTAGCGCTCCCAATCCTGGTGAATTGGGTGGGGGATATTAAGGTCATTTCCAGCAAAACCTTTATAAACAACACTCCTGTTGCCTTAAGTTTGAGTTTGAATTCCTGTCCATGTTGTAAGTGGGTTTGCTTACTTCTGTAGATATTATGCACATGCAAATATTAGTTGCCTAAAAGGGAACTTGTGTTTGTTCTGTTTTTGTTATGGCATCTACATAGCAGGATAGCTATAGAATTTTCTCATGCAATTACACTGCCTGTCAAATTATGCAGGCCTCACACTCACCCACCCCCGACCTCTCCCCTCACATGTACACCAAGCGATTTTACTGTCTACATAAAGCGTGGACTTGTATTACAGTCCCACTAGGCAAGCCTGGTCACTGTCAACAATTACAGTTTCTCGTTCCATTGGGGCAAAACGGGGCACATCGGTCATTTTTGCCCCAATGGCGGGGCATAGGGAGGGGGGGGGGGGGGGGACACTTTTCGTGATTTTTAAAATTCATGATGTACTTCGTTAAATGCTAGCTGAAGAAAATAAGTGGACCAGTACATGCGACCTTTGATGCTGAAAGCCCACAGGTGGTCAATTTTTGACGGTACTGTGTTCTAGCCCCAAAATAACGTTTTTCCCTAAAGCGGTCCGTTTTGCCCCACCTTCCCCTATATGTGACTTCATTGTAAATGTTGGGTTGCTGTGCTATTTGAAAAAAAAATTCTGCACAAAAATTTTAATCATTTTATTTGAGACAACAGTATAATGCGTGTTGAAATAAGATAAATAAAAAGTACATTATAATAATAATTTTTCTTTTTTAAATTTCATCACTGTTAAAAATCGGCGCAATGAGTCCATGTTGAGCTTTTTATTTCAATAAATCAATTTTATAATCAACTTTGTCATCCGACAGTGAGTTGATAACACTAACCTATTAAAAGGGGTCGGAACGACTCCGAACGAAGCGACCTACATGTAGCACGAACTGATAAAGGAACGAAAGGACTCGGGGGACGAACGGGAAAAGGAATGAAACACCAGACACCACTAGCAAGGGATAATTGATATCTTTAGGTGCTAGAAAAGTAATAGAAATTTGTTTACTTTTAAATTCCCACCTCTGATATTCCGTAAATTAAAATTAAATATACACAAATTATACATCAAAATGAAGGCGGAGATGTATAGAACACGGAAAATATATGGAATCAACTCACAGAATTGACAGTCGCCACCAATGGTTCCTGGAAGTCTGCTACCGTATTCGTACCAGAACTGATAACAAAATAATATTTTCAGGCAAACAACTCGTGGCCAAATGTGCTTCAGATATCCAAGAACAAAGCTGGGACATCAAAGTTCTTCGAAACGCAGCGGCAGAGCTGCGTGGGATAAATTCAAAAACTCTCGACTTTGTTTTACTGTCGGTTTATTTAAATTTTCGGCCAAGGTCCTTGGACCGAAAAAGCATCGATATACAATGCCGTCAAAAATTAGATAATGAGAAAGATCTCCTTAATGCAGCATACTATTAAGATATTGAGACTGCACAGATGCCACATTACTTGCAAGGTATCATGACAATGTTTTTTTCATTGACGACAGTGCTTATCTTTCCTCCTCTCTTCATCTCATCGAGCTGATTTGGGCAAAAACAACCATCTATCCATTCAGTTTATTATCGCATGAAAAAAATATAGGTCGCCATGTGAATTTTGCCTTTAAATTTGGCGATTCCTATACTCCCGTCCAGTTTCACACTGAATGGAATGGACATATTTTTACCTACCCCCACCCAATTTTTATCTTCTCTCACACATTTCAGAAGACAATTGTCACCAATATTTTATAATTTTTCCAAAATATGCAGTTTAAAATTTTATTCACTCTTAAAGCTCAGTTCATTTTCCACCAATCGGATAAATCAGGGGACTTTTATCCTCCATTAAAGGTGGGGATCAACCCGCTAGATGCGCTGTTTGCACGAAAACACTGTATTGTAATCTGTTGGAATTTCTTTAACGATTTTATTTTACGATGAAAATTCGTGGTATCGAGTGATTTGTGCGTATCCGTCGAACATCGGCTCCATCTTCAATAAAAAAAATGCCGACAGTGTTGTCCTTTTCCCAAATGCAGACATATCGCTGCATCAGGTATTCTGAATGCCTAGCTTTGTTCTTGGATATCTGAAGCACATGTGGCCACGAGTTCTCCGGAAATATTATATTATCAGTTCTGGTACGAATACGGTAGCAGACTTCCAAGAACCATTAGTGCCTGCTGTCAACTCTGTGGGTTGAATGCATTGTTTCTCCCTGTTCTATACATCACAACCTTCATTTTGATGTATAATTTGTGTATATTTAATTTGAATTTATGGAATATCAGAGGTGGAAATTACAAAGTAAACAAATTTCTCTCATTTATATAGCACCTTAAGACTCCTATCCTGAGGGAAATGTCCCTACTGGAATTTTTTTAGGATGGTTACACCTTGCCATAGTTACGCCTCTGCATATTGAACTCGGCGGTCTATTGGTTGAAATTTTACTTGAATTTCTAGACCTTTTCATAGGATGCAAGTTAGTTTCGACAAGACAGACTATCAAGAAGAGGAAATATGGAAAGAACTTTGCTTACTTTGTACATTATACGCATGGGGTTGAGACCAACATACAGTCAATAACAAAATTTTACTATGAATTTTTTTGACTTTCTTCAAGGGTAGACGCGATTTTTGTATCTGTGGGACTCTGATGGTGGATGTTTATATAGTATCCGACAAAACAAATGTACTAATGCAGAATAAAGCCACCCCATATCCCTACCCCCATGATATATACCCATAACTACAGATGCAACTGCTTTGATCTGGGGGTACTTACTCTTGTAATCTGGGGTTGATTGTAGAACGATTGTATCTTGAAATAAAATAATTGACGGCAGTCAGTTTAATTTATTTTTGCCTTGAAAGAACCAATGCTGTATAGAAAAGACATCTCAACAGAACTCAACATTTCTAACAAAACTGTTGGTGTATGAGTACCCACTCATTAGGCTCATCCCCGTCGTTTTTTGCTACCAATTTCTTTACACTTATTAGCTCGTGACTCATGGACTATTTAATTTGAAATACTGTGGCTCTATCCATTGTGCTCAGATGCTGCAAGATAGCCTATTTACTCGATAAGTTTCACGTCGTTAGAGCAATTTTATCGAGAAACTAAGCTGTCGAGCAATTGTTCGAACGAGTGTCTCGACGCTCATGGGTGTTGGGGGATACCTATGACATGATAGTGTACTATTGGAGGATACCTTTCAGGGGATATCTATCTGAAGATAGTTATGGTCACTTAGAACTTGTTCAGTTCCTGGGTTCTAGACCACCTAATGACCTTCATAGATCTAAGTCCATTATTGTTGACTTGCCGACAGTACCTTCATCTGTCCTGTGTTTAGCTTCCACATTTTACCCCCACTACTACTGGTCTCCACCACTACTAGAGGTACCAGGTTTGCAGCTTTGTACGATTACTAAGGACTTGTAGCACTACTTCAGGTTTGTTAGCCATCTCGGATTGCTCGAACGACTCCAATCTTAGCGAGCAAATAAGCCATCGAGCAATTGCTCGAACGAGTGACTCCACATACTACTCCCATGCCCATCTTGGTAAATTGGGATTCTCTGACCACAGACGTGTCCCGAAAAGGTGATTCTCTTAGTAGGATTCCATAAGAAGGATACCTTTTGGAGGATATCTATTCGAGTTCAGTAATGGTTCCTAGAGTCTGTACAGTTCCTGGTTTCTAGACCACCTTATGCCCTTCATAGGACGAAAACACTACTGTTGACTTATCCATAGTTATCATCATCTGACCCATGATCAAGTCCTACAATAGACAACCAGTACTATAGTCATCTACCACCCTTACAGCCTTGTTTGCTTACTACTGACTTATAACACTACTGCAAACTTGCTAGCTACCCTCGGCCAAATCTCAGAAAGTCCACAAGACCACCCATACTCTACTGCAATACCAGAAACCACGCATACGCTACACAACCACATGACCTAGTTTTCTGAACTTCCCATGGGATAGTACAAATTATTAGGTAGTTGTGTAGTGCTTAGGGATAACAGTGGACAGGGGTAAAGCGGTAAGTATCGTGCACTGTAGACTGCCGTACTGATCAAAACATACTCCACCAAACCACATGACTAGTAGAATGGCAAGGTACATACATTACGCCTTAAATTAAAGCACTAGACAACCATATCCCCCCCCCCCCCCCCACACACACACAACACTGCATGACATTGCATTACGTACTACCTATAGGCTCGTACAAACCATTAGGTTGATGGTGGTACCAGAGGCTAACATTGAAGTTGATTGGACCAGTAGGGGTACAGATCACACATCCTATACTACCACACAAGACGAGCATGCATTACCTCCACCCCACGCCACAATACCGCTTGACCTAGCATTATATGCTCCCTATACCAACTATACGAGTGTGTGACGCCATAAGTAGATAGTTCCAAGGGCTAATAGGGAACCTATAGGGGTAAATACTTTTCACGCCATACTACCACACGAGACAACCATGTATTACCCACCCTCAATATCGCTTGACTTAGCATTACGTACTACCTATACCAACTATAGAATAACGCATTCAGTGGATCAACAGTGCTAAGGTTTATCAGGGGACATACATGGGTAAAGACCGTAAATCATATCCTATCGCGCTAGGTAACTATGCATTACCCCCACCCCCACGTCACAATACCGCTTGATTTAGCATTACGTGCTACCTGTACCAACCATAAGATTGTGTAATGCCATAAGTTCCCCTTGCGAACCCCGAGAAGTGAAGCAGTGCTTGTTTACTGTGGTAAACAAGCTCTGTTTTACTGGTAAAATAGGACCCGGTCACCAATGCCTGGGGTGGAAGTCCTCTAATATGGGCAACATGGGTATAAACGATTGGTTGGATTTGACTTTGCCTCCATGTTGCGTCCACGATTAGCCATTGTACAGAAGTATGTGACCTTAAACACCAATAAATAAATAATAACGCCAGAAGTCCACTGATAGTTCTGAGGGCTAACAGGGGTAAAGACCACACACGCCCCACGATCGCACTAGACAACCATACATTACCCACCCTCAATATCGCCACCTGCAGTATAACGCATTCAGTGTATCAACAGTACTGAGGTTTATCAGGGGACATACAGGGGTAAAGACCGTAAATCCCATACTACCTCGCTAGATAACCATGTATTACCCCTCGCCCACACCCATAACACTGCGTGACATGGCATTACGTACTACCTATACCAGTCATAGGATAATATGAATCATTGGATGGATTAGTATTACCGAGGGCTAACAGGGGACCTACAGGCGTATATGCTGCCCATACTAGGCTGCCATATCAGTCCAGTACGAAATGCCCGATACACCCTGACCAGAACAACGCAAGGTTGGATTGCACAGTGGACAACGGCAGCGGTCAATGTTTCTATGACGTTGCGTGCGGATCATGATGTCACGAAATCAATGTCAACGTCAATCGAAAACGTTCAAGAAAACCCAACTTCCCCCATCAATATTCCATCACCTAGCCATACTATACTACTCAAAGTTTGCTAGGCACCACATATTTGACACATCATTGTGAAATTTGTTTGTGACATATTTACGATATTTTGGGGGAATGTATTGAAATGGTCCCCAGTGTTTACATTAGCTCTCTTGGCAGACTTTTCGGCGACAGTCATGGAAAGCACAAGTACCCCTTGATTTTCGTGATGTTTTTGTGTACTGTCTACATGTACATGACATGTGTAGGGTTTTCAATCGTCCTTTCAGTACAAACCCTTGTGATTGAATGACTGAATATGACGAATGCAAATGTAAGAAGACATTTGTCTGAAGCAGAAATGTGGCGGGCTGTAAGGATGGTGGAACAAGGGGCTACCCATCGTCAGGTTGGTGAAGCCCCTGGTATGCACCATACGGTGATCTCCAGAGCCTGGGCAAGATTTCAGCAGTATGGCACACCAGTAAGACGGAATGGTGGTGACAGAGACAGGGCAACATCTGCAGCTGAAGACCGGTTGTTGATCATTCAGACCCGGAAGGAACCGCTTTGCCACAGCAACCCAGCTTCGCAATGACCTTCAGAATGCATCCGGGGTAAATGTTTCGACGCAGGCTATCCTTGCAAGGTTGCTCGAAGGTGGTCTCCGATTGAGAAGACCATGTATTCGCATTCCGTTGTCTCAGAACCACCGCCAGGCACGATATGAATGGGCCATGGACCATGTTGAATGGGCCAGAGAAGATTGGTGACCTGTCCTTTTTACAGATGAGTCAGGGTACTGCCTAGACTACACAGATAGGCGTTCTAGGGTATGGAGAAGTTCAGGAGAGCGATTCCATACAGCCAACATCGCTGAGCATGACCGCTATGGTGGAGGGTGAATAGTGGTCTGGGGCGGCATCAGCTGGGATGGATTTACAGAGCTCTGTCTCCTTGACCGTGGTACATTGACTGCACAGCGGTATATTGATGAGATCCTGGATGCCCACGTCAGAATATATGCAGTTGCAGTGGGTGATAGATTCATTCTGACAGACGATAATGCCCGTCCTCATGTTGCCCATGCTGTCCAGGAGTACCGACAGAGGGAGGGGAATTGAGCGTATGGACTGGCCAGTTAGATCTCAATCCAATCGAACATGTCTGGAATGAGTTGCAGCTTGCAATTTTAGCCCGTCCAGTCCAGCCAAGAAGTGTCCAGGAGCTTGGTGCCATGCTGGTCCAAGAATGGAATAACATCCCACAAAGGACCATCAGGAACTTGTTTTAGAGCATGAGAAGGCGTTGTAAAGCTGTAATTAACAGTAATGAGACTCATACTCGATACTGAACCTATACCATTCGCTCCGCCAACTTTTTAGCAAATTTGAAAAATTTCCTCCTGAACCAATAATATCCATTTTCCATGGTTATCGTATTCAAAAGCTAAAAAATAATGTCAAACACAAACAAAATCTTAATTTCTGTACTTAAACCATTAAAGATATAATTAAATAAAAAATATATACACTTTTCATAACAATATTTCAACTAAAATGTAAAACAGGTAGTTGGATATACTTGGTGCTTAGCAAACTTTGAGAGTATGTATACCCAGAGACATGAGTGTACATATATAGCATACAAAATAGGCAGTGGGTATACCACTTGCCGGATTTAGCTGGATGGAACCCAAATTTTGCACAGGAGCAAGTTGCTCCGGCAAAAGTCCGGTTCTTATGGGATTTTAACAGGAGCGCGGTGGCTCAGTGGTAGACTGTTGGACTTCTATGCTAGAGGTCCCGAGTTCGATCCCCATCCGGGACGACCCGCCTTGTGTCCCTAGGCAAGGCACTTTATCCCGGTTACCTACATGGGGGCACGCTGACGCCGTGTACTAAGGCGTACTGCCGTCGATGGTGCACATGTCTTCAACCACTGCAACCCTGATTGAGCGGAGCTTGAACAGAGTTAGAACGTTGGGGAGCTGACAGCTGCTCGTCGACGCTCGGTGGTTCTCTCCGGGTACTCCGGCTTCCTCCTCCCGTAAGACTGTCACGGTCACGATTAGCCATTGTGCATAAGTATGTGGCCTTAAGCACCAATAAATATATATATATATAGGATTTTAACACTAGCTGCTCCGCCAAAAGTCCGGGTAATAAGGGTCGCATCATACTACTATACTACTTTCATACAGAAATTAAAATTTCAAAATGTTAGCGAACTTGTATCGCCGATGTGCGCATCATTTCACAAACTTCAGGCATTTCCTGTAGAGTACTATAAAAGTACAGAAGCTGGCAATTTACTGTAGCGGTCGAGGTATAAAGGCCATTTACCAACCAGCCTGGTTGGTCCCGATTTCTTAGTCTCGTGGTAAATCGGTCGCTTTGTGTGCTAGAGGTCGACGGTTCGAACCCCGGCTCCCACACTTATCTCTCCTCCTGTTACATGTGGGGGCTCGTCCGATCCTCAGCAGTAGGTGGCACTGTGGGTGTTTTTACCGCTCTGAGGGATGACCCTGGGTGAGATTCACATGTGGTGAATCTCAAAATAAGGGGAGAGTAGTGTAGCGGTCGAGGTATAAAGGCCATTTACCAACTAGCCTGGTTGGTCCGGATCTCTTAGTCTCGTGGTAAATCGGTCGCTTTGTGTGCTAGAGGTCGACGGTTTAACCCCGACTCCCGCTCTTATCTCTCCTCCTGTTACATTACAATTTTCTCCTCAATAAGTTGGAACATTTGACTATTATTCTCTGTTGAAACCCATCTAAAAATAAGAAAACGGCGTTTTCACAATCTTTTGATATTCTATAACCATTTCCTCTTCATCATATCAACAGTCTTCACATCGCGACATAATACAGACACTGTCTTTTTATGCAACATAAAAGTCTGGGTGGTTAGATTTCCCATTTTCTTCCAGAAAGCTGTAAAAATACATTTATGGTCAGGGAATACTTCCATGCAGTGGAACAATAATTAATTTTGAACAGTTTAGCAGCCTTCACTCGCTCTGGTATTTACTACGACCAATGTCACTTCTGCAATTTGCTATCTCTGTACTGGTGCTGGCTTCAACTAGTATCTACAAAGACCACAGTCCTCGCACCGAGTTACTTAAACCATAATTATTCCTCCGAATGAGGATTCGGGGGTATCTAGTGGAGACTCCGTCCGTCCATCCGTCTGTCCGTCCGTCCGTCCGTCCAAACGTTTTGTATTTTAATTTCAAAGCTTTCGGTCGGATTTTGATCTCCTTTGGCATGTTGATATGCCCACATGTGGAACGGATATGCACAAGGAACGGGTTCGGTCCAATAACTTTTCCCAGAGTTATGGCGTTTTTTCACTCTTTCGACTTAGAACATTTTTCTCGACTTCTGTATTGCATTTGCTGCATGTTGGATTTGATATATTCTTGGTATGTACATGGACCCGCTTTGCAAAAGAATATCCACAAGTAACGGGGGTCTGCCCGTTCCTTTTCTAGAGTTATGGACCTTTTTCGACTTAGAAAATTTCATTTTTTCTGGTTTCAGTATGTGTCATCAAATCGAAACCAAATTTGGTATGTGTGTTTTTTGATATCGTCGGGGCATATGCCACGCTTCGCGTTGCACTTGTTACTGTTTCCGCCAGCCACCACCGCATTTAACCCTTTACCAAATGAAGACAATGTCAGAATTATTTTAAATACTATTTTTTCACATTTTTCAATTTTTTTTCACAAAACCGTATTATGTGACCTCTCATTGGAAAGAGCTCGAAGGGGTCGTTTCAACGAGGGGTCACATGATATACTTTTGTTGAAATTGTTTGAAATGATGAATTTGCATATTACGCGGGCGGATGTAGCTGTTTTGTTTGATAAAAAGTTAATGCCACCAGTAGTTTCTATTTTGTACTGTGGTCACTACTTGTTTCTTCCATTACAGCCTTCTGTCTCTGCAATACTTGCAACAACTACAGCCGGTCTCATAATCTCTGCCTTCCAGCTCTGTGGTTGGCCTCTTCTCATCTATTTGTTTATTTATTTTATTTATGCATTGAGGTTTAATGACACTTTCGACAGCCAGGGTCACCTCGCGTCCGACAGTCTTACCGGAGGAGGAACCTGGAGTACGCGGAGAGAACTACCGAGCAACAGCGAGCAACTATCAGACTCCCCAACGTACTAACTCCACATAAGCAGGGTAATCATAGGACGAAGACAGGCGCACCATCGACGTGGAGCACGCCTCGGTACACAGCGCCACCGTGGCCTCGTGTCGGCAATCGGGATTAAGTCCCTGCCCAAGGACACAACGCGGTTACCCATGGCGGGGATCAAACCGTGGACCTTTTGGTTGGAAGGCCAATGCCCTAACCACTAAGCCAATGCGCTCCCTCTCGTCTCTTCTACTCACACGACAGAAATGTTACGTAGGCTAACACAATCCACTCTATCGGCCGTTGTGGTTAGCTATTCAGAACAAAGGTTGCAACCAATCAAAGAAATGGGCCGCATCCGCAAAGCATACGTGATGAATCATCATACAAATTGTGTTCGTTTTTTAAGTTTTTGTGTAAGGTATATATATCGCCAATAACTTTGTTTCCGACTGTGAATAGCTAAATGGTAGTTATAGAATATGTTATTATTTACAAACTCGCCTGGGCAAAGTTGAGAAAAAATAGTTGGTCATTTGTAAACTCAACACCTGGTAGTTTACCCTCTTCTTTCCCCCTTTGTTTTATCCAGTTTCGGTATGCCTGGAAAAGAAGCAAAAGCACAAACATATTATATTTTGCATTTCAGTCATATTTTATCACACTGATACAGGAATTATGGTAAGCAGGGGAGTGTGAGTCCAGATTATATTGTGATTATGCAGTTATTCATTTATTAGGGTTTAACGATACTTTAACCGCCAGGGTCATATCATGTCGATGGCAGTTTTACGGGAGGAGCAAGCCGGAGTACTGGGGGAGAACAACCGAGCAACGACGAGCAGCTGTCAGCTCTCCAACATCGTAACTCTGAACTCTGCACCGCGGCACAGGCAGGGTTAGATTGGTTGAAGACATGCGCACCATCGACGTGCAGTACGCCTTAGTACACAGCGTCATCGTGCCCCCATGTGGGCAATCGATCGTGGTTAAGTGCCTTGCCGAAGGACACAATGCGGGAGCGCGAATCAGTCGCTGAAATGGTCACCCATCCAACTACTAACCGTGTTCGACGTTGCTTAACTTCGGTGATCTGACGAGAACCGGTTACCGCGACGTCACCGCGCCCCCGAATTACGCAGTTAATTAAAATAAAAGGAAAGTAATGATTATGCCTACCTGTAGACGTGCACTTAGAAAATAAAAACAAAGTGAGGCATGCCCGGCTCGCGAAGGAATACCCCGTTTCCTGTCTAACCAACCAAAGCTGATACACTGTACACCCTTGTAGAAGAGAGGTGTTTATTATATTTTACTGCTATAAATCCAAGGAGATTTAAGGTTATTTCACAAGGGCTGTTCTATTTATAGTAACAGTGACCTAGACCTTTCACCTTGTGACCCACAATGAATCCCAATCATCGATATCTTTTCGAACGTACGTATATGAAGTTATAGTTTCGTAGGCAAAAGGAAACTATGGTTATTTCACAGAAACAAAAACTATTTGTAGTAGCAGTAACCTTGACCTTCGATCTGTTGACCCCAAACCTAATCCCAATAATCTACACCATAAGGCAACCTGCTCACGATTTTGTGGTTTTGTAAGCAAAAGGAAGCTACAATGTTATTACCCGGAATCCAAAATATGTTTATAGTAACAGAGGCCTTGACAGAGGCGGTGGAGCCATGGGGTACAGGGGGCACGTACCCCTCCCCCCTTTTCCACGGATATGTTTCGCAGTTACACAATGAGTTAAAATGGGTGCATACAAACGTGTCAATAAACAGGCATTCCTGTAACATTATTTGCAAATCCAAACAATATTTAGCCAAAGAATCCTACTTTCGGTCGCTTCGGTCCGTTTCTTCTACTTAAACTCTCTTCCAACCCGAAGGCTGGCCTTCGGGTTGGAAGATAGTTGAAGTGGAAGAAACCGACAAGACAGTGACCAAACAGCGGCATAGTCATCTTAACGAGAGACTTTTGCCAGTCATGGTATATTAACCAATATACGACTGTAACCTTTCTCACTCTGGTCGAACCATGGTAGCACTGTAAATTTTTACCCCTCCACTTTTATCGGCCTGCCGCCGCCCCTGGGCCTTGACATAATGCGTCCAAATATACTCCCAATCATCGACACCTTATTGTCATTCTGTGTATTGAGTTATAGTTTTGTGTACAAAGGGCAACTAAAGGTATTTCAAGGAAACAAAAAAATCTATTCATAGTATCAATCGCCATGACATTTGCTTCCACAAATGATACCCAACGTATCGACATCTTATATGCAATCCGTCTCTGAAGTTGTATCTTTCTTCGCACACATGAGGAAAGTAAAGTTATTGCATGGAAATCAAAGCCCTATTTATAGTAACAGTGACCGTGGCTTTTGACCCGTGAACATTGCCTTTGACCCCAAGCATAATCATCAGCATCGTTTTCGTAATCTGTTTATGAAGTTATAGTTTCATTTGCAAAAGGAAACTCAATTTAATTATTACTATAATTATTTTGGTAAAAGTGACCTTCAGCGTCGCACTACATATCCCCCATTCCACGTGGGAACCCTGAGAAGTGAATCAGTGCTTACTTATTGTGGTAAACAAACTCTGTTTATTGGTAAAACAGGACCATATCTGCGTATTGGTAAAACAGGACCCGGAAAGTAATGTCTGGAGTGGAAGTCCTCTAACATGGGTATAAACGATTGGCTATGCTTGACTTTGTATCCATGCTGCGGTGACGATTATCCATTGTGCAGAAATATGTGATCTTAAACACCAGTAAATAAATAAACAAATATTCCCAAAACAACAAATATCGTCGCTCTATTATGAGCAATTTTTGTATAAAGTTGGAGGTATTTAACAAATGTTCTTGTTCTCAAAAAAGATATTTATAGATGTTTGAAAATTTACCGTGAGCTTTTACTCTATAATGATCTCTTCACCAAATCATCAAAATCAGTGGATGGACAGATATCAATAAGTGGAACAATACACGTAGCGTTTTTTGCGAAAATGAAATAAAAACAGATATTTAACCCTTCATCTAACCCAACAGATGACACTTGCACGACGACAATTTTCTTGAACAAGTAAATACTTTCATTTTTGGCCTCAAAAGCATAGCTTCCAACATCTCACTGGAACGAGCACAATGAGCTCGTTTCAGTGAGATGTTGTAAGCTATGCTTTTGGGTCAAAATGAGACATATCAAATTTGAATATCGATTTCCGATTTCTTTCAACTGCGCTATCTGTATATGATCATTATGTTAGGTAGGAGATACTATTTTCCCTGAACTGTGATTAGTATAATGCAGAAGTGCGCAAAATATGTTTTTCTTTCTTTTTTACATGCTGCAGATATTTGGGGAGAAATAGCGAATTGGCACGTTTTTGCACGATCCAAAAATCAACCTTTAAAACAGGCCACACACTTTTGCGACTGGCGTAAACCTACAGAGGGTTAAACGAATTCGATATTGCCAACTGTTCGTTCAGTCGACCTTCCGGCCTATCATGTTCATTGTTTTTAACCCTTTGAACTCTGGTGGTATCTTCCAAGCCAGTTCATTAAAAACAATTAGAAGAGTCCATATTCATCATTTGGGGTAGGCCAATCAATATTTTCAACGTGCAGCCTCTGGGCTGCACGTTGAAAATATTTTTTGGTCTACCTCACATGTTTACCGAACAGCGATCCTATTAAATAACGTTATGACGTATTATGTTCCTGGCCGGAAAAGCGGCCGCTAGGGTTCAAAGGGTTAACAAGGATATCAAATTGTTGTCCAGTAGCAATTTCCCAACAGACTTAGGCTTCGGTTTGGCTAAAAGATACAACATAGGCCTATTGTATGTATTAGAAAACTTAGTCAACAACATACATAACGGACACTTCGGCCGTGCTTCTTCCACTAGGTGTGTGTGTTTGACTCCCCTCCCCCCACCCCACCCCCAAATCATTCGTCAAATTTACAGTAACTGGAAATTCAACGCCCTAAATTAAAATCTCGGAAAATTTTAGACGGGACGTGATTTGAAATTGGGGCGCTAGTGATTATCCGAACATGTCTGGAATGTGGCCAAATAGAATGGAGTTTAGATTGAAAAATAGTGAAAGTCCTCCAAATGTTGATTGAAAAGGCTCTGTAATGATCCCCCAAGAATTGATTTGTAATTGAAATTTGTGACTACTGAGAGTCTCAGTTGGATAATCAATCAGAAGTCAATGGGGTGTAAAATGGAATTCAGCATATTGAAATCTTATCTAACAAATCCGCCCGCGGAATTTACAATTCAGAAGTTGAAATTAAAAAAAAAACTATTATATGACCCACATTGGAACGACCTCGTTTCAGTGAAAGGTTACATGATGTGTTTTTGTTGGATTTTTTGGAAAAATTAAATTTAAAAAAAAAACAACAAAATTTGATATCGCGTGTCTTGTGTAGAATGTTAAAGGGTTAAAACCTGTAGCAGGGGAATTTTGAGAGGGTGGAGAGGGATGTGCTAATGGAGTTGGCCACCTCTTGGAAATTGTGAAGTGGTAGTCGAAATTTTACCTTGGGTGGGGGAGGGATGCAATTGTAAATCTATTAGAAACGTCCCTATCGCTTGGGAAATGCTATTAAGTGGACACTGTTGTAAAGGGTTCTGAGAGCACTTTCCAACAGTGGGTCACCTAATAATATTTCATCAGTTTAATGGACAAAATCCAGATATTATTTGGGTAAAACTGTGTCAGTCTGGCACAAATGCCGTTCCGATGGAAGTTGGCATTATGTCACGTCATTGTTCAGCACAAATAACACTGGGCCGATGTAGAAATTCATCTGTCGGAATATTTTCTTTAATCGGGCGACCGTTCGTGTGAATTTGGTTTCGTGAGAACGGAGCGAGCGTTTTCGTAAAATTGTATGCCTTGTTAAAACCTTTGTGCAGCTACCACTGAACACCCACCCCACGTTTCGTCTATTACAGAAGTAATTATACATATTATAAACTAATACACACCCTATAACTCTGCTTCACACCTCCGTTATCGGCAATATTTTCTCCCTGCGTTTTAATACCATTGAGCTGTCAAATATAGGATAACTCTATATACAATATAATACGGTACATTCAGAAAGTTAACCCGATTGGTTACAATTTGAATAATTTTTTCACCTTTATTACAATTAAAAATTATTGGAAGATTGCCAGCAGAGCACCCGACATGATACAACCATCCTCGGCAACCCCGTGTCGTTTTCGGTAACGCGTTGTATCACAATCACAAATCTTACCACTCTTTAACCCTTTACATAACATGAAAAGTAGACGACAAACAAAATTCTTGAAAAACTATTTTTTTTCATTTTGTGTCTCAAAAACATAGGTTATGATCCCTCATTAGAACGAGCTCGTTCCAAAGAGGGGTCATAACCAACGTTTTAGAGACAAAAAATAATGGAAATTAATTGACGACTTTTGTGAATAGCCCTGGCCGGTTTTGGCCGTTACGTTGGGTAAAGGGTTAAATTACCCTTCATTCAACGTTTTAGAGACAAAAAATAATGGAAATTAATTGACGACTTTTGTGAATAGCCCTGGCCGGTTTTGGCCGTTACTTTGGGTAAAGGGTTAAATTACCCTTCATTCAAACACGGGCCTTTATTCTGTGTTCCCATGGGAACTCCAGAAAATGGAACTGTGCTTGTTCGCTGTTGTAAACAAGTTCTGCCTCACTGGTAAAATAAGACCAGACTTCCTCTAAAAATATCAGCATATATGTATAAACGATTGGCTAAACTTGACTTTATGCCTGAGTTGTGGTCATGATATAGCCATAGATGTTGAAAGTGACCTTAAACACCAATCGATAAATAATATTTAACATCTGTGTTTTTTCGCATGCCACAGTATTATAAGCTCAAGACCTAACGCACAGATCTGAGTTGAGCGAACAGAACTTTATTTCATTTTTTGAGTTTTCTTTCATTCAGAACCAATGTTTTGTGCCAGAGCACTCCACGTTTCGCATCATTTGGAAGTATACTTTCGTCGTTCAGATCCCTTAGAGCACGTTCTATGTCCCAACGTTTGATTGGGGGCGAAGTGGCTCAGTAGGTAGAGGTGCAGGCAAGCCGAGAGGTCCTCGGTTCGGATCCCACCTGCGGCAACTGCGTTGTGTCCTTGGCCAAGACACTTCACCCCCATTGCACACGTGTGGGCACGGTGGCGTTGTGTACACATGCGCACTGCACGTCGATGGTGCACCTGTCTTCAACCAATGCTAACCCTGCTTGTGTGGAGTTGGTATGTTGGGGAGCTGACAGTTGCTCGCCGTCGCACGGTGGTTCTCTTCGGGTACTCCGGTTTCCTCTACCCGTAAAACTGTCGTGGTCATGATTAGCCATTATGCAGAAATATGTGACCTTAAATACCAATAAATAAATAAATAGATATAAATAACGTTTGACTGGTGAGCTACCCATAAGCTCCATGTAGATGTGCATCATACAGTTTGAATTGTTTATTTTACCTGCATTATCTTTAAATCAAAACCTATGATTTGTCCGTGAGCCTACATTTCCCATCAATTTAGAAGACATCCAAGAGGGCACTCAGAAGCCGGAGATAGAAAAGTTTGAATTCGTGGCTGACTGGGCTGTATTGTAGCTGGCTCGCCGTCTGATTCGACTAAGCCGTCACGTAAAAGGCTTTCCAGCCATCTTATTTTCGTGGAGGCTGAGTCTCAGTTTGAATTCCGTATTTAAATCTTAATGCTATAGCGTCCCCGCGACTTACTGGTAATATTCAAATAACAAATTATGCTTTGCAAGGTCAAGTTATGTTTGTTTAGTTTCTTAAGCTGCGTTTATAGACTGAGAGACACAACAGCTGAAAACAAAATAAACTTTCAACATATCGATCTAACCATAAACATGTGTCTGCCATCGGGGAAATCCCCATGGAACGAACATTGTCCATCGCATCGCTGGGAGCTTGACTTAGTTTGTGATAAATGTGTGGGAAGTTGACATAGCTGCGTCTAAACTCGTAAGGTGTACATCATATAAGTTACTGTACTTGATCTTTTGTTCCCATAATTCGATTGGACTTCTGTTTTCTCGAGACTATCAGATGAGCAAATTGTAAAGACTTCTGGAAAATGCCCAAATCAGACGTCCATATTAACTTGTTGAGTGTTGGAAGCTCATATTTGGGCTTTTCTCTCAAGTGCAGGTATTACAACTCAAAGGCTTCAAACTCTGTGGATGTCCTTCATATTATCTTTGAAGATAAATTATTTAGTCTGCAAGGAATTTTCGTGCAATAATTTATTGAAGAGTGCCTACAAGCAATCTCCCATAAATTGTTACAAGGTAAAGACTTGTGAACAAATTTTGAAGACTAAAAATGATTCAGCACTCTACCAGTTGATCGACAGAAAAACGAAATATTAACTCAAACCCAATTATCCCCCCCCCCCCCCCCCCAACACACACACACCCACTGGACTGCGCAAGTGTCTTCGTCGGAAACGAAATTTGGAAATCATACACAATTTATTTATTTATTGGTGTTTAAGGTCATACATTTCTGCACAATGGCTATCATGACCTCGACAGTTTTACGGGTGGAGGAAGCCGGAGTACCCGGAGAGAACCACCGAGCAACGGCGAGCAACTGTCAGCTCCCCAACATACTAACTCCACACAAGCAGGGTTAGCATTGGTTGAAGACAGTGCACCATCGAGGTGCACTACGCCTTAGTACACAACGTCACCGTGCCCCCACGGGGGCAATGGGGGTGAAGTGTCTTGCCCAAAGACACAACGCGGTTCCCGCACGAGGGATTCGAACCTAGGACCTCTCGGCTTGCAGTCTGCACCTCTACATACCGAGCCACCGCGCCCCCCAAATCATACACAAAACTTTTGAGAGACATTACTAACAGATTTGTTCACCCTCGAGTTGAAAGGCATTAAATACAAATAAAATATGGTAGCTCAAGCAATTAAACTGCCCCAACCGATCTGAGAGACACGAAGTAAAACAAGCAACCTTTTGCGTCACTGTGTAACATCAAATCGAAGAGTAAATTTTGCGCCCGAGTTTGATAAATATAGTAACAGGGGGTGGGGTGCGATCTATTGTAGCGCACAGGCACGATGGACCAAGCCCAGCAAATAGTCCTTAGTCATGTTTCAAACTTCCATTGCACTTCGAAAACGAAAGGGCGACATATAAATTTGTATATTACAAATTACTGGAGAGTGCCTGTGGGCACTCTCCAATAATTTGTAATAAAACAAATTCTGAATAACAAATTCAGAGCACCAAAAAAAATCTAGCTTTCAACCAGTTAATTATAGTGGTCTTTTAAAATTTTTAAACACAATGAAGATACAACTATTTGAGTTTTTAGTTTTATATCGCCTGTGTCAAGCAGGAATCCCACTAGGCATTGTGCTATATTCTATACTACGTTTTTATGAAAAAGCGTAGTTCAACTCACACGTGCAAATGCCACTGTTTTAGAACACAGAGGAAACTAGAAGACAGACATGGACGAGATCCATTTTGTGAATAGATAATTAATATGCACGTCCAACTCCTTAGTTACTCACACAGTTTAGTTTTCCCTTTATTTCACTTGTTACCATGTCGGAATTCTAATAAGATGTTTGTGAGTTCGATCCTGTGCCGGGCCACTTGTGTCCTTAAGGACGGACGGCATCGCACCCCCTTGCTTTTGTTTACCCCTCAGTTTAAACGGATACCAGGTTAAGAAGGGAATTGAACCAGTGATGTCCTGACGTGCCACCCAGCAGAAGTAAAATTATTTCATCTCTTGTTAACAAATTTAAATATCGAGAGGCAAAATGGATAATCACATTTATTTAATGCTCAGGCATCAATTCACGCTGAAAAATTAAGTCATATTCCCCTGTCGGTCGGCAAAACGAAATATCATAATGATATTTAGAAATCGATATTTCATCGTAGGTTCGGATGACGAATCACATGTACTTTAAACGAGTCAGCACATCAGTAATGAATTCCAGAGTCCCAAATACAAACGAATTCGAATAATTGATAGTGACAGTGACTAAATCAATTCATTAAATCAGCGGTTTCAAAGTTTGACTTTCTCATTCACCTTCCAGCGAAAAGCCGAAATCACTTTCAAATTTCTTCAGTTCAACTTCACACGTCTTCAGTGCATTGAGTTCAAAAAAAATAAAATGACGTGTCTTGTTATTGAAAATAAGAAAGTGGTGTTTTTTGTTATTGTTCTATTTCTTCGAAACACATTGCGATTATTTCAATTCGCCAGCCTTGGTAAATCGTAAAGTTAGGGGAGAAATAAGACGGGACTACTTTTTGTGCGGATATTCACACATTCCAATGGTTGGAGTTTGGTTGTTGTAATTTTTGTATGGACGCCGGTTCGGCACATAAATTTTGCGCCTTAATGGCAAATAAAGGCCACAAATTGGAGAGTTTGTAGTCGTAGAGCATTAAATAAAAAGAAAATTCACGAAAATTTGATGCGTCGCTCGTGAAGATCCTCATATTTCTTTGTAGCCACTCACGAGATATTTTCGGTATTCATCAAATTTTCGTGAATATCCTCTATGTTTTTCAACTTTTGTTTCAATTTATCTTCAAACATCTCAATGAAATGGCAATTTTTGATAGGGCACGTGACAACGGTTACTTATTCCCAGTTCCTTATTCCGCATTCGTTATCAACCGATAAAATCGGTTGATAACGAATGACGAATAAGGAACTGGGAATAAGTAACAGTTGTCAAGTCTGTTTTTGATCATATCAAAATAAACAAGACAACACGATTGTCTTGAAAAGGGGACAAGGGATGAGTATCGGCCCTCCGCAATGCCCTCATGCTGAAACAAACACGTAAACATAAGATACATTGAACATATTCATAGTGTGGCATCCCTTAAAACTTATACCATTTGAACTCACTCACATTTTCGTTTGCTTCTGGTGCCACAAAATTACTGTACTGGTCAACAATGCATTGCGCCCTTTCCTTGAATTTCACTATTACATCATCACTCCACCATTGCTTCAAGTTACCATCTTTGTCATACTGTCGGCCTGTGTGTATGTATCGAGAAGAAAACAAATAAAATGAAATAATTCCTTAAAAAATAAATAAATAAATAATCTTCTATATTCAACAAAACAATTTACCTTTCTCCTTCGATTACTTGTGAGTTGTGAATCTACATTTGGTATGCCTAATTTTAGTGCAATATTGTGACAAAGGATTTCAAGGGTGCTATTCACGAAAAAATGAATAAACATATTTAATGTGGGAAGCGTGTGAAAATGGTAATGCTACAAAAATACCGCACGAAATGTTTGTTGAACATAGAACATTAAAGGATTAAAAACAATAAAACAATAGGACTCAACGTAGAAAATGTGTCAAGTGCCAGGTCCTGTCTATTAGCCCCACTCTAACTTTGCCAACGCAGCTTTTGTGATACCGATTTGTCCGATGTCTGTTCGACAGGGCTGCTTCGCACTCGGCTATACAAATGGGAATGTGCCCCCCCCCCCCACACACACACCCCACCAATGGCTACGCCACTTCACAAAATAAGAAATACTGTACCGATTTTGATTAAATAGGCGGCACTCATTTGAGTATATCCTAACAACCTAACGACATCTATTTTGTCCAAATTGCCTTTTTCACACATGATTTCGTAAACTTGATCACCACAGTCGATATAAGTCACGATCGACGACCGGTCGTTTCCTTGTTGAATTGCGGCGAATTTTTCGTTGCTTTCTCATTGGTCAAAATGAAAAATGATCAACGCCATTTTTTTCAGGAATTTCCACACTTCAAATAATGTAATAAGTCGTTGACCAATGTGTTTTCTAAAAATATCGTTTCAGGAAGTGTCATACCTTGTGTTTTTTTTATTATATTGATGTTTGATGATGGAACCTTATTTAAGAATATTCATAATTCATATTCCTATATTACCTTTTGTCTACAAATATTCAGTGGTTAGGAATTTTGGCCTTGACAAAACAAACTTTTGGTGATGGGCGTATGGATGCCACTCACACGGCATCAGGAAAGAGGACGAACTACACGTGGTGAAGACGGTAACTACACGTGGTAAATTCACAATACAGTGTGTTTGTTAGACAGACGTAGTAAAATCACTTTCTAGCTTCGTCGGAGATAAACTTAATAATCTCTAAACATTTTTTGCAGACACTTCATCGGTATTTTCCTTACAAGGAGGCGGCGTGTCTCATTTAGGTCTCAGATAGGTCCATATCATCCAGGTCAAGAGCACAATGAAGGTCCTCTGGATCTCAAGGCACCGTACATTCTCATTCAGATTTCTTTTCTTAGAACCGTAACTTTCTAATCACTGAATACATTTCAACAGAACTTCATATTTATTTATTTATTTATTTATTTATTTATTTATTTATTTGTTGGGGTGTAACGACACTTCAGACAGCTAAGGTCACCTCATGCAGGGCAGTGTTATGGGTAGAGGAAGCCGGAGTTCCTGTAGAGAACCGCCGAGCAGCGACCAACTGTCAGGCTTCTCCAAAGTACTAACTCCACACAAGCAGGGTTGGCATTAGTTGAAGAGAAGTGCATCATCGACGTGCAGGACACCTTAATAACAGCGCCACTGTGCCTCTACGTGGGCAGTCAGGATTAAGTGCCTTGTCAAAGGACACACTTCAGGAACACTTGAACCGGGGTTATCTGATCATAGAGCTACATATGCCCACATTTCTCATTCACGTTGCAACAAATCTGTGACCACACGCGACGTTTGGCTTTACAATAAAGCCAATTTTGAAAGAATGAATATTATGATAGCTGAAACAAACTGGGAAAATCTAATATGTAAAGCCCCAACAGTAAACGATTCTGTATCCAACTTTGTTTCTGAATTCTTGAAAATAGCACAACATTGCATTCCCAATTCCACAATAACAGTGAGGAAAAATGACAAACCATGGTGTGACAGCGCCATTAGAAGAGAGCTACGCCACCGTGACCGACTAAGGAAATCAGCCTTGAAACATAATAAGCCCCAACTATGGGCAAAGTATAAGTCAGCCAGGAACAAGGTCAACAACATGAAAAAAATTGCCAAAAATGCGTATTTGGAAAAAGTTGACGATTCCTTATCTCATGATACGGAACCTCGGCAGTTTTGGCGTGTTGTTAAGAAGTTTTTGAACAACTTTTCCAGCTCTGCAGGCATCCCCTATCTACAGCGTGAATATGATGAGGGCTGTGAAATAATTGAAAATGACACAGAAAAAGCAAACCTCCTAAACGAGACATTTATTATTAACAGTGAATTAAACTCACATTCCAAAAAAACTCCCACCCCTAATACGTAGATGTTCACAATCCATCAGTAACATATGGTTTTCTGAACAGGACATTATCGACATTCTAAAAAGCTTGAAAGCCAACAAGTCAAATGGTCAGGATGGAATAGGCCATAAAATGTTGAAGGAAACAAAGTTTTCTGTCAATAGATCGCTTTTCCTTCTTTACGAGAAATCCCTATCAGAGTGTGCCTACCCAGACCAATGGAAATTAGCTGATGTGATTCCACTTTTTAAAAAGGGGGACAAATACGACCCCAAAAATTACAGGCCGATATCCTTATTATGCTGTATTGGGAAAATCATGGAACGAGTTGTTTTTAAAGATATTCATAAATATTTCCTTAATAACAGGTTATTTTATAAATTTCAATCTGGATTTTTGCCGAACAATAGTACCGTATTCCAATTAATAGAAGTCTATCACAACCTTTGCAACGCAATAGACAAAAACATGCAAACCTGTGGCGTTTTCTGTGATATTTCCAAGGCTTTTGACAGGGTATGGCACAAAGGATTAATTTTTAAACTAAAGCAGTATGGTGTTTCTGGTCCACTCCTACGATGGTTTCATAGTTATCTTACAAACCGAAGGCAAAGAGTGAAAATTAACGGCTGCAAATCGGATTATAAAGATAGAGAAGCTCGAGTCCCACAAGGTTCCGTTCTTGGCCCTTTTTTATTTCTCGTGTACCTCAACGACATTGCCGACTATAGTCTGTTGTTCGACTGTTGGCTGACGATACTTGTCTGAGAGAGTCATCTTCTGATACTCATACAATTCAGTCTAAAATGAACACCGAACTTCAAAAAATTAACAAATGGGCTGACACGTGGTTGGTCACATTTAATGCTAAAAAAACTTACGTAATACTATTTACACTCAGCAGGGATGTTATATTTCCAAATATTGTTTTCAACAGAGAAACATTAGATTTTGTTGCTGTCCACAAACATTTGGGGTTATCTAGCCAATCCAACTTAAGTTGGGAAGCCCATATTGATGATATCTGTAAAAAAGCTTGTGCAAGACTTTCTCAGTTGAGAAAATTGAAGCACATTTTTAACCGACAGATCCTGGGAAAGATGTATAATGCTTTCGTACTACCAATATTAGAGTACGGTAGTCCTGTTTGGTGCGGTGCTCGTGTATTACAATAATATTACGAATCGCGATGCTTTTTCTGTTATGGAGAATAGGTAAATAGAGTTGGGGGGGGGGGGGGTAGATGTATAATATTCGGTTTCGGTTTCGATTCGGTTTCAGGAAAAAAAAAACTCCTTTAAGTCCAGTTCATGGGTTATTTTGAACATACAGTAAATAACACTACAGGCTCCTTAACTTGGAAGAAATCCGCAATAGTTTGTACAAAACAACTCACCACAAAAGCCCTGTCTGTAAGTATCTCCGTTGGGTTCATCCTAACTTCCCTTTGATCATTCTTAGGGGTTCTAGGGGATCAGTTACTAAGTCTATTGAGTCAGAAAGAACCATACATTATAATAACAAATGAATGACGTTTATCTAATCTATGTTGTACTCTCATCGTCACATTTTCTCCCTTACTGACTCGTCCAGTGGACGGACTAGCAGTGGAGAAAGTGTGGCAACGAGAACTAGACCAAGTGATGAGTGTTCATAGAGGACACTAGTCCAGATACCTCTAAGTAATATTGTTTGATCAGTTGATACACACCCACAGTAAAATCGTTCGGCCGGCTTTTGCTTGGTCTTCCGGTTTGGTTTTTCGTTCTGCCGCAAAAACCGGAGCCGAACAGAAAAAAACAAAACAAACAAAAAAATAAAAATGCCCAGCTTGTACTTCTGAGGGAGCAAAAGAATGTCCAAGTATGCTTAGCGCCGATGATCATTTAGATCCCAGAATCTACACCTTCCAAGTTCGCTCTGCAGTTTGACGTATCGATGACCGTCAAGGACATTTAACAATAGAAAAACACTGTCGGGAAAGCAGAAAATGTTAGGAATAAATTAAGTCTGACTGACCTGCAAAGTGATGATAACGTGTCATTGCTGATGACAGCACTTTTTATGTTCGTATCCCCGAATGAATTTTTTTTACTTATTCAAGACCTTTTTTTTTTTGCAAGTGTCGTATACTAGTCGTGTTAGTCAGTTTAAACGTATTCATTTTACAAGAACTGGCGAGAAAGTTATCCAAAATATGTTAACGCCTCTTGGCCAAACGGTGACAGCAGACACAAGAATGATGCTTGCTGCTGAATCTATTTATTTATTTATTGGTGTCAAAGGTCACATATTTATGCACAATGGTCAATCATGGCCACGACAGTTTTACGGGCAGAGGAAGCAGGAGTACCCGGAGAAAACCACGCAGCAACAGCGAGCAACTATCAGCTCCCCAACATGCTAATTCCACACAAACAGGCTTAGCATTGGTTGAATACATGTGCACCATCGACGTGTAGTACGCCTTAGTACACAACGCCACCGTGCCACCACGTGGGCACTGGAGGTGAAGTGTCTTGCCCAAAGGACACAACGCGGTTGCCGCAGGTGGGATTCGTAGCGAGGACGTCTCGGCTTTCAGCCTGCACCTCTACCTACTGAACCACTGCGCCCCCATGCTGAATCTTATTTTAAGTTTTGTATTGTGATGCATATATATATTTCTTCTGTTCTCGCTATAGATCTATTCATTTAAGGTTATCACTTGCTTAGTTTCATATCGGTCGAGATATCAGCCTGAGGTAATTTCATTCTAGCCTGAGTCCGAAGGTCGAAGATTGATGTGAAGTTCCGAGATGTGATTTCTCGACAGCTATGGAACTAACAATTAATAACCTCTTTATTCATCAAACCAAAACAAATAAGAACAAGTTGTTATAAAATGTTCTCGGATCTGTTACTATTTTCTGACAGTGTTATTGTTTCTCATACTTTTCTCAAAGTCCGAAGTTTCCTCAACTTCTTATACAGCTGTCCGAACGTCTCGGCTTCCCTAGAGAGCTGAACAAGCCCCCCCCCTCCCCCCCCTCCCCCCCCCCATTTCAACGAATCTCTGCTTTCGACCTTTTGTACAACTCTCTACTTTCTTCTCTTCATCCGCCTAATCCTTAATTATTGCCATCAGGAATTCCCCACCATACAAAAATTCAGCTTCAAACTACTCCCTTATGCTAGGTAACTCCAACTTTCCCGATTGCGTCCGATGAACAGCGGTAAACGATTTCGACGTACACAAACTGGTTGTGCCTGTTAACGCATCCATTCTAGCTTAGTCCATATCAGCCGAGATTGGCATCATGCCAGCCGAGTTTGAAGTCATATCTCTTGATATTGATAATAGGCAGTTCTGGGAAAGGAAATCATATCTAATAAATAATATTATATCTCACGTGACTTCCTTGCATTCTGATTGGCTGAAAGATGATACCCTATTTCGTGTAGTTTGAATCTATAGAACTGACCAGGCATTACACCCAGGCACTACACGTTTTCTATTTTTAGCACACTACTATATCAGTTTTCTTTTCATACTGGGCGAATAAAACTAATCGGGCTAAATTTAAATAAAGAAATCTTTGTGGAAAAACGTATCGCTTTTCCATTGTTGAAGTCACATTTTCCGAGGCGTTCATTTTATTCCTTGAGAAGATGATCCATATCTCATTTCGAAGAGAATGATCCATACCTGGGTACAACTTTCATGAGAACGCGTCCGGATATGAAAAATCGTTTGTTTCGCTACTCATATTATTTCGCTATTTAATTCTATATTTTGGGCAGTAAACGAATAAATAATGGCATTCAATTGAATCTTCGGAGTTTGTATCCCGTGCTGACCCATTCGGTAATGTATATGTGTGACAAATGTGTGGAAATTATCAAACTGCGTTGTCAAATTTCGAAAATTTTAGTTTTCATTCGCGAGTTGCGCGATTCTAGAATACACAGTTCCGTTTGGGGGAAATGTTTTGTTTACCCTTGCCCACCGATTCAAAATCTGTCTTCTGCTCATATCAGCCGTGTTTTGGAAGAAGAAAATGTTTTTTAAAAACTACATGGTATTTTTTTTTCTCTATATAACGCTGGTTGGTAGGGCTGCTACCTTGGTAATAGATTAACACATCGGACAGATGTTTTTCTTGATAGGTGTTCGATATAATATAAGGATTAGTGCATGTCTTGTCGTTGACTACGCCCATATAGTGCCCAGTGAGGTGGTGTAGTTCCATCCGCTTCGCGGCGGGAACTACACCACCTCACTGAGCACTATATGGGCGTAGTCAACTCCAAGCCATGCACTATTCCTTAAATAGTGAATAAATTTTTGTTTTAACTAAAACAATGTGGTGTGGGAATGCAAGATGTCCTCCCTACTCGCAGGTTCGTGACTTCACTCTTCTCGTGTACTAGAAGAGATCTTGAGCCTGCCCGGAATGTCTCCCTCGCCGCACCGGGGGCAGCTATTTTACAACTCCAATCGATAAGATGGTACAGAGTGACAGCAAAAACCCCACACAACCGTGTTAGATAAAAACTTCAACATATTTTCAATACAAGCCTTAATGTAGTTGTTGAATAAATCCCCGTAAATAAAATCTACAGTAAAATCAACGAAATCACCTCTATGAAATAATTATGTTAAAGTAAAATATGGGTGAAACTTTGTTTTTTTCAAGTTTTTCGGAGATCCTAAAATCTGAATTCAGCTGTTCGTATTACCCTTTTACCCAACGCAGATGATATGAAAATTTATTATTTTAAATATTATTTTTTCAATTTTTTCAAAGCATTTCAACAAAACCATACCATGGGAACCCTCACTGGTAGAGCTCATTCCAGTCAGGAGTAACATGATATGGTATTGTTGAAAATATTAGAATTTTTTTCAATTCCTGAATCTGTACATTGCGCGGGAGGACGAGGGCGGCGATTCCACGGTACGGTAAAGTAATAATTACCTTTTTTTTTTCTTTTCATTTCCTAATTTCGACAGTGATACCTCCAAGATGAGCCTTGTTGTAATACGATTAAATATATTCAGTGCACTTTGGCCAATAAAACATAAAATCACAGATTATAATATTCATGCAACAAATGTTTGTGTCAAAAAATTATATTTAGCGATTATATTTTGAACAATGGTGTGATTGACTCATTTCACTTATTATTTACATTTGTTCTACAATAAGACTCACATTAGAGGGACCACATCATACTGAACTTGAAAACTGAGAAGAAAGATCGTTATTTTTTTCATTCGTCGTGAAATAGACCGACCATCGACCTCCAGCAAGCAACGCGACCGATTTACCACGTGGCGAAGTGATTCGAAATAAACAGACTGGTTGGTAAATAGCCTTGACAACTCGACCTCTACTCTTCTCTCGCGTTCTTTTTGCAATTCGGCCTCGTTCCTCTCCCAGAGCCCTCAAAACATCCACAGTCCCTCATCACAGCACCCACAGTGCCACCGACTGCCGATGGCTGGTCAACTATAACAGATCAAAAAAGAATTGCTGGACTAGAAGCTCGAGCCGTCACCCCTAGCACACAAAACAACGATTTACTACGAGACCAAGGGATCGGCACCAACTAGACTGGCTGGTAAATGGTCTTTGTACCACGACTTTATAATACATAGCCTTTACCTCGATCATCAAATCCATGTGTAATTTCATGCCCAATAACAACGCCAATCCCGCCATAGTTCATCGACCTATAAATAAAATTTAAAAAACAAAACTGAACATTCGGTTCCAAATTAGACGAATACCTCCATGATCTAGTTTCTGATATTCAAACTTCGAGTCATCAAATATTTTCTAAGGGAGTATTTCTTCAACGCACTCCACCAATCACCAGTGACGGAGAGATATCCTCTCCCACAACCTTCCCATCTTTGCATCCGGAACTTCGCACGTCGTAGCGCGCGAGGCAAGAGTGCTAACATGGGAAAGGTGTGGGAGAGAGACTGCCCTCCCCGCATTTTGGGGATCGAGGAACCACTCGCAAAGTGGCGGACACATAATTGTTTTAAGGTGGGGCAGACAAAATTGTTTGGGAGAGGATGAATACCCAGTATTTTTCATATATCTCCCACCCCTTCTCTTCATAAAAAGGAAGACCCTGTAAAGATGAATGCGAAATTACGATCGCGGCATCCGGTGCATCTACAAGAAAAGAGGAGTAAAATACCGCACTGCACAATACAGAATATTTTTCTCCTTCTTTTTACAGTTGTTCCACGTGTCTGTTAGTTAGGTTTTGTAGTCTCCGGGACATTTCCAAAGCCCTAACAGCATCATATGTAGACAGCGCCAAAGGTAGCAGTGAATACGGATGATTTATTACTCACTGTGCTGTGATTGCCACTCGGAGCAGCCAGACCCCATTAAAACATCATTCCCGACACAGGAGGAAAATTAAACGTACATTGATCTATTCGGTACACCATATCACCATGTGTCCAGGAACTGGTTTTTAACATTTCACCTTCGCCAAAAATAGAGAGAGGGGGATGGAGAGAGAGAGAGAGTAAGAGAGAGAGAGAGAGAGAGAGAGAGAGAGAGAGAGAGAGAGAGAGAGAGAGAGAGAGAGAGAGAGAGAGAGAGGCATCCCTGACTTATATCGTCATAAAACTCGATAAAGTAATCTACCTTTGAATTATTAGACAGGCGGGGAGGTTTCAATTAGAAGCAAGTAATTGCCACGAAAACACCTGTAGTTAAAACTAGAAGTCCTGTCATGAAATGCGCACAAATAGCACGTCGATCTGTGCTTTAATCTACGCGTTATGACCATAGTAAGACTATCAATTCTGTACATACGGCCTGTACACAAGTAATGTTTCAGCCAATGGACCTCTGGGTAACCCGGAGGTCCATTGGCAGAAACATTGCCCGTGTTTGCGATGAGTAAACAGGAGAACCTGTCGTGCTTTGGATGCCATTCGATATGGCAATTGCGCGCAATTCCTACGCGCAGTTAAGCCTAGATAAGCGCACAGTTCGTGACAGGACTTCTAGTTTTAACTGTATAATATCAGTAGAATGTAGAGCCAAGTTTCCTTTTTTGTTACTTTTAATGGACGAAAATAATGGATAGCTCTTGATGCGGTCTGTTGTTTTCGTTTATTAAAAGTTACGAAAAGAAACTTGGCTTTTTATGACAAGCTGATTAGAAGCAACTGCTTCATAGATAATCAGTAAGAATATATGTTTAGCAAATGTCTTTTTACAGTAATTTGCTAAGTTTTTATTCTTTCCAGAAAAAAATGAGCAAATCCCGGCTCCTAAACTTTTATTAATATTAATGGAAAGGGCAGTGTCTGTGTTGTATGTCATGATGCTCATACTGTTGATATAATGAACAAAAAGAAAATTACAGAAAATCAAAAGATGGTGGAGACGCCGTCTTCTTATGGTTAAATGCGTTTCTTCAACAGTGAATAACAGCGGGAAAGAATTGTAAAATGCCAGTTTCTGTACTTTTATACAACTCCACAGGAAAATACCCGAAGTTTGTGGAATGATGCGCACATCGGTGATACAGCCTCGGCAACATTTCGAAAGTTCAATTTTTATATGAAATTTACGAATCCTTAGCGTTCAGTTTACTGTCAACTTTGGAAAATTAAAGACGAATTAACTTTCCTGTAAATCTCTTCCAATGACGAAAATTGTAAGCCAAGGGCGATCATCTGTATCCGCCACAGCACTTTTGAGGAGATGGACATCGAGCAACTTTCAAGACTTCCTGTTGCATTTTCGCGCTCAGGGCACCCCGGATATTGGTACAAAGTATTGCATAATCACAAGAATGACGGAACGTTTACCAATGATAAGTTGCTGACAAGCACATTGCTTGATTATCTCACAGCTGCCTATTTTCAACAGATAGTTTCCCAGTGAATTTTAAGTTTTGTCTCGCAAGTACTACATGAAGGGGCCAAGTGACTCCCTCCCCCGTAGATAAGTGCCTCCCGCTTGCACCACCCTTTGGCAGGATCCGATTCTTGACTGTATACCAAACGATGGACACAAAACTAATTCTCGAATACTTCAAAACATGACTATAGTCGCAGACGTTGGATCCAGAGGGTCAAGTGAGTGCGTGCCTCCCTAACATTTCTGGTGATCAATTCTTTCGGGTAAACGTGTCTAAACAAAACAAGTCATAATCAAGCAGTGCATGAAGGATCCATGCGATTCTGAATGGTGAGGTATATTTTGACGCCACTATTGCCAAGACACTATTCCTGATACAAGGCTATCCCACGAAAAGCGTATAAATTCACATATTTTCAGAGAGGAACCCCGGTCGAGACATTTTGCCAAGTCCAAAATTCAACGGTAAGACAGTAAGTTATACGTTTCAACGTCGTGCGTCTGTAAGTTACTTGCAGTTTCACCGTCCAAGTTTGAACACGGTTCTGCCCGACACAAGACTTTTCCGGCAGACGCCTCTTGGCCCACAAACGTTGTTTGAATCCCCACAATGCTTCAGAATCACGGAAAGAAACAAAGGAGAACCGCATTTAACACACCCAAACGATAATGTTTTTTTTATAAATCGGACGTAGTGGCTGTGAAATTATTGCCAATGTGATGCTGGCAAGAAGACGTCAAAGTACTCGTGAAATACTTGAACAACGGAAGTTTCAGTATCTTGACATTACTTCTTGAGCTATCACGATAACAATTAAGTCCGTCTCCTCATCAAAAACCAAGTTGGAGTCAATGTTCAGGAAAGTCGGTATATGACCTCGAAATAATTATACACTGTCCAAAAAATGAACGAGAGGTAAAAACTGAAAGTTGAAATTTTCATAAGTCCGGATCGCACTAGCATACAGAAGGAACTACATGGAGGGCGGGTTATGAAGGACAAAATTAACATATTTAGAAGTAACATATTTAAAATGTACTAATATTGAAAAAAAATCTGTCCTCATGCACTTCATTACAAGCACTGTATTTATGTGTAAGAAAAAATCCCAATGAAATAGCATCGAAGCGAGAATCTGGAAAGAATATTTAGACCCCTTGAAAGCGGCACAAAACACAAAGTCAGCAAATACTCACATGGGCTGATTTTTATCGTAGAAAGGCGACTGTAATATTCCCGCTGGAAACACTGAAAAATAAACAGATATCCTGTATTAATGGATAGAGCCAAGTCACTTTAAATGCATTGCTAAATATCCAAATGTCTCCGCAAGACCATTTATTTGACTCATACCTTTTTCTTCAGGTTTTCACCCCAAAATATAGCTTACGACCCCTCGCCCGTTGGACTAGAACGAGATTGTCGAGCGCTTCCCAAATTGAATGGTCAAAAGCGTTGTTTGTGGTATAGATGTGTTGGTAAAGAGTTAATTTTGAAAGCAAGTTTATGGGTGGAGCGCGCCGGAGGATCCGGAAAAAGACATCGAGCAGCGGCGAGTAGCTATCAAACTCTCCAACCTACTAGACCGGTACGAGCAGGTTTAGCATCGGTTAAATGCGTCTGTACCATCAATATGCTGTACGCCTTTAATAATGTGCTATCGTGCTCCTAATTTGGGCATTTGGGATTATATGCCCAAGGACACCACGCAGATGTCTCGTGTTAGTTTCGATCATACTATCTTTCCATCTGAAGTCCATTGCTCTACCCAATGCGCCATTTAACAAATTAAGGGGAGATAACGTTTCGGCATGTCATTCTGAATGACAAACACAGTTGGCCATGCGCCAATAAGATTTCACGCAGTTGCTTTCGAATATGAGGGCCAGTGTTGGGCTTTAGCTTATCATTTGAGGCTACATTCGGGAAAGTGTATCGGAGTTATTGAAACACGCCTACCTTTCTGCATTATTTCTGTGGTAAGGGGCGGAACAAAATCGATATCTTGGGCAATATCCAGGTTACATTCCGATTTAATGCCTGGGTGTCTTTTTTCAAGCCATCGGATTGCGCCTCAGGGTTGAAAATCGACATCCAGGTATTAAATCTCAATGTACCCAGGGTGTTGCCCGAGATAACTTACAATTTTCTTCACACGGTCGTTCGGAGATCATTGAATCTCAGAACCCCTTCTGATATATATATACGGTATGGAGTTAAACCTGAAAATATATAATTTCTGATTGGTCGCCAATGTGTCGTCTCTGTTCATGAAAAGGAACATTTCGAACACACGAAAATACGTGCCTCTTGTTTATTGGATTTGAATTTACGATGCAGTGTCTGTTCACGCTTATACCAAGATGGCACAGGGTACAGTGAGGTGTATTTCGTAACAGAGTACGTTTGCCGTTCATCGATCACCGGACAATCTACCTGGCGGTCGACGAACGGCAAAGTTGCTTGTTAGGTCCTAAAGTTGCTGCTAGAAAAAGCGGGCTCGCGATTTCAAAGGGCTAAAGCTGCTCTTGTTGTTATTTCACAGGGAATGTCATACATGAAGATGAGTTCAAAATAACAAAGAAAGCCTGAAGTAGACTTGAATAGATATAAAAATAGAAACAAGGACTCGAGTCGAGCTAACTGACTCAAATAAAAAAAATTGAAGATTATTTAGTGAAAAGACTGATTACTTCAGCAGAATTGAAGTACCCTCTTGACCAGCTTGATATGAGAATACTTGTTAAAGGGTGTTTCAATATAAGAGGGTGATGTACAAAAGGTTTGTAAAAATTGTGCCAAACGGTGATTGGGTCCAGTCTTTCATAAGGAGGCATAAAGAGAAACTTTCACAGAGATTCTGTCGAAATATTAAAAAATCAAGAGCAGGTGTTAAATAGCAAAGGGAACAGGTCAAATGAATGCCAGTACGTGTAGGGTAATAATTGTTTTGCTATCACTGATGTGTCTTTGATGGGGTTTAGCCAAGCACTGCAATCATTTTATTTCTGTTTTTATTGTTGTACAAGTATTTAAAACATATATTACAAGTCCCTATTAGCCCCACGATAGGGTAGATTATGGATATTGAAAATCTATTCTTTAACTTAACCCTTTACCTAACCTGAAAAGCAGACGACACTTGCAAATAACATTCTTGAATAACTAATTTTTTTCATTTTTTTTTTGTCTCAAAAACATAGGTTATGACCCCTCTTTGGAACGAGCTCGACGAGCTCGTTCCAAAGAGGGGTCATAACCTATGTTTTGAGACAAAAAATGAAAAAAATAATGCAAATTATTTGGCGATTTTTGTGAATAGCGCTGGTCGGTTTTGGCCCTTACGTTAGGTAAAAGGTTAAACTACCAACATTAGACCATACTTTGATGTTATAAACAATAACTTCACAAAGTATTTAAATGGGTAGAAAACATGAAGTTGTTCCAAACCATCCTTATCCACCCGGTTTACGGTATCCTCATTGATTTATTTATTGTGTCTTCTGCTCGTCTACCTTTTTACCTTTCTTTTGTCACTACGAACACAAAAAATAGATTCTGTATTCAAAACCACTGTTTTAAAGGACAACGCACATTACTGAAACCTGGTCGACAGGACTAACATGGCTACATTTAAAAGAAAACAACACATATACTTTTTAAGCCTTAGAAACTAATATAGGCTACTCACTTATAGCATTAAGGACAGAATTGTAGAAGGCATTGACAGTGGAAGGCGCTGATGTCCATCTGAAAACATATAACGCAGCATAAATGAAAAAGATATATGCTGTCTCAACAAAAGAAGTCACAAAATATTCCAACGTTTTCTCGTAAACATTCTGATGTCAATTTTCATTCCATGTCATGTGGTAAGCTATTGAACAAATCAAAAGCGGCTCGCACAGGGAGGATTTTCATTCTTTTAGTGGACAGGGTCTTACGAAGATCACATTCCTTGGAAGCACTAACAGATTTCATCGCTTCGTATACTTCACGATACTGAAGACGAATGTTGGCAACGGTTTGTGGAGTAGTGTGAGCGGGCTATGGATTGAAGCGTTAGAATTACCAACTGTTGCTATTTAAGATGAACAGTTGAAATAATTTTGAATAGTATGTTTAGCACGCGGCGTGTATTTGTGGTATTTGTAAATCAAATACAGCGTCCTTCTTTGTGAAGTCAGTTGTAATGCTACCAGATTACAAGAAGGGTCCTGTGAATCGGAAATTTGATTTCGAATCTACTTTCAAACCAAATCGGGCAACAGAATCACCAAATTGATTTTTTTTCGAATCGAACCTGCTTAATAATAACGTTTGCGACTTCTCGCTTTTACTACGTTATACAATGGAGGCGATGACCCGCTCAGCGTCCAGAAAGTAATAATCCACTCTCTGTCTCTCTCCCTCTCTTGCTCTGGGCATTATCGGAAAAATTGCATGCTGTCACTTGAGTGAAACACAGCGCAATCTGCAATGCTTTGGCATTGTAGACGGCACTTGTTGCACTCAAGGGGTGGTGCATTCCATTAGAAGGCGTCAAGCGACCCGCAGGGAGACTGGAAATTGAAAGTCTGTTTCGTAGCCAAACTTCCATCATGCATGGGAACACTATAGGTTACATTGATGTCGGAAACCGGGCTTTGTCGTTGCTGAGGAGAAATAGCTTCACACCGCGTATTCAGCCAACACTCAAGAAGTGTCGCCCGAATCCGTACGTGAACGTATGTCTCACCGTGACGAACCCATCCGTTTCGTTTTTGGGGGTGGTTCTTATCCTGAAGGGGTCAATTACTTTTCCTCAAAAAGCATAAATCAACAGGGGTTCATAAAAAATAAACATGGCAATTTGTGACTCACATGGAATCCAATGAATCAGAAAATCAAAACGTCAATTACATCCCCACCCACACAATTTTTGAATCACTTGCAGGCCCGCATTCTCTGTTGTCGCTGGATTCCCTTCCTTGTCGCTGGTGTTTGGACTTTGGTCGCCTTTTCACTTCACGCTTTCACTGCCGCCACATGGCCACTAACGTATTGTCACTTTACCAGACGCCTTTGCTTTAACATGTCACGGAATGTCACTGTACCACTGTCATCGCATGGCCTCTAACATATTGTCACTTTACTATATCTTCTTCCCTCTAACAATTGACGGAATGTTACTCTACTACTGCCATCGCACGGCCACCAGCGTACTGTTACTTCACTGGACGCTTTTCACTCAAGCAGTCGCCACCAATGGGGTTAAACGCTCCCCTCTATTTATCTCAAAATAATGTTCATACAGGCAAAGCTTACTCAGCTGTATGGCTTGCCTTCTACAACAGGTATGCCGTCTTCCTAAATACCAAGCTCCTGGGCTCAAAGGGCTCATACTACTCCTACACTCGTATATGGCCACCGACTGGGCCCGTGGCTGTTTCTACTCTAACCATGAGCTCTGTGGCTCCTCTGACATTAAAACGTGCCTATACGTTCGCACCGATGCGGCTCCTCCTCTAACCTATAGCATGAGCCATCCCCAGCTCCTCGCCTACGACCCACAATCTTACGTACCTTCAGACTGGAATGAAATTTTCGAGAAATCCCCCGATTTTTATTCCGATAGCCAGAACATTAATTCTCATTGTAATTGCTTCTCTTGAAAGCGGCCGCTTAGATCTATCTTAATTTAATATTCTCTTTTAAATTCTTTTAAGTTTGCTATACTTTGACATTTCTGACAGTCGACTGTCAAAATGTGATGCGTCCCGCACAACACCAGGCACTCTACGTACGCCATTATAATTAGGAGATAATGGACACTAATGACCATATAATTAGATAACTGATTACCTTGCATAGCTAAACGAGAGTCTTATGTTTGAAGCTTATAAGGTAAGATCGTTGTTTCAGACCAGACAAGTGCTAATTGGCGTTACAGACTCCGAATGAGATTCCTCTCCATTACAGTTGTCACTTTCATCTGATTTATTACTATTTAGATACACATATGGCTTACTAAACAAATCGCGTTTTCGGGTTCCGTCATATACATATCTTTGGCTTTAAGACCGAAGGAGAAAAATTATAAAAATAATATTCATTTTTAAACAAGAAAATCGCAACTTTAAGCTATCACCTTGACAAATACACTAAATGGAAAATAAAGGAGACCAGCTGATTGGGGCAATATTTATTGATTTTGGAAATTCTAATAAATATGTCACAGTGTCTATTTTAGAAAAGACTGTTAGACTGATATATGTATTTGCACTGGCTGTCCTTTCAAAATTGTGAGAGTTGAAATTAAGGTAAGGGGGACAAGTAACACGTGCCTTTTCAACTGAGTGTGAAACTGGACGGTGGTTGGGGAATCGTCAAATTTGAACACAAAAAACACATGGCAACATATATTTTCTCCTGTTAATTTTTTTAATGAGATGATATGCTGAGTGGATACAGGACTGTTTCCCCCAAATGAGCTTGATGTGCTTAGGAGACCGGAAAATGTTAACATTGTCGCCAATGCAAATCACGTAGTGTATTGCAACCTAAAGGAGTATTCCGTGTTTAAAACTTCTCGTGATGTTAAATATACTGCAAAGATTATTATGACCCCCGATGAGTCTGGAGGTGGGATGGGGAAATCTCACCCGAGGGGCAAGATATTTGAACCAGACCCGAGGCTTGCCGAGGGTCAGGTTCAAATATCTTGCCCCGAGGGTGAGATTTCCCCACTCCCACCTTCAGACTCATCGAGGATAATTTTTCTCCCCCACCATGCTCGATTACGTTAGCCAGAGGTAATCGGGAGTCACATGCTGATTCAATCAAATCATTTTGTATTCGTTGTTTTGAGAAACTGATGACACCATCGCAAAGAGCATGCGCAAGTTATGTATATACCAAAGGTATATACCACGAAATCGATTAGGAACGGTGGCAGCTTGAGGGTTGAAGAGTTTTAAAGCATCGAACTTTGATCACACTGCATTCCGATGACGTCAATATGCATTAGTTGGTAGCAAAAAACTGATACGATATGCATAACGTCATAATAACGTCATAAATGTATAGCGTCACGTGGGTGGGGTGGGATACATCTTTCTCCACCCACTGCATGTGTAACATACGTCTGTCCAGGGTGAGATAGCAGGGAGAGACAGGCGTGTCTCCCCCACTACATGTGTAACATACGTCTGTCAAGGGTGAGATAGCAGGGAGAGACAGATGTATCCCACCCCACCCACGTGACGTTATACATTTATAACGTTATTATGACGTTATGCATATCGTATCAGTTTCTTGCTACCAACTAATTCATATTGACGCTGGGTTAAGAAGACGAGGCAAAAATTGTTGATAACATAGCAACATACATTTTTGACTGCAGATTCTGGAAAATTATAGCGACATGCAACAAAGAGATGAAGATATCAGAGATATCAGTATCCTACACACAACGTGTACAGTCCCAGTTATGACGTGAGGACTGGAACTCCGCAAAATGTACAACAACCGGTTGAAATCTCCAACCACGTGACTTATCTTGTAACTCATTCACACTTTTTCCAGCTCTTGAAACTAAAAATGTATGAAGAAGTTACCAAATGATACGCAGGTTCCCGCAATTTTTAATGGATTGAGGTGTGTGTGTGTGTGTGTGTGTGTGTGTGTGGATGGGAGGGGGGGGGGCACTTTTAGGTTGATGGCAAAACGTGGGGGGGGGGGGGGGGGTCAAACTTTAGCTACACCGCTTCAATTCGGTGGGAATGAGTGAAGCTTGCGTTCCGAGTGTTTCCCGTCTAAGTACGTCCCAAAGTTTCAAGCGGGTTATTATTTCATAAGAACTATGCACATCATGGGCTGATATATTCAATGTATACTCCACACCTTACTATACTAAGTAGAGGCTTCGCGTAGATAACTGATTTTGGGGGGAGGGGGTGGGGGGATTTAACCTAATTTGTTTCGACTGTAATATCCCAAGTCTCGACTGATAAATATCCCAACTACATTATCAAGGCATGCCTTCTCTGTTGGGATTACAGTTAAAATTCTTGGATTCACATGTGTTTAAAAATAGACGTAGTTGTGACGCATCGAGACGTACCGTGCTCAAAATGTTTTATGCTTGCCCCTTCCTCCAACACCGACGGACCAATCAAATCGGGTAATACAGACCTTCATTTAGTTTACATTTGTATAACCAACCTCGCACAAATACCAGTCCAAGTATCAACTTTAGTCTTGTGAGAATATACATGATCGGTAGTAAGGGCGAATCGATAGCTTACCTCCATACACGACGGAACTGCCATGACTGGAAAAATTATTAGCGCAAGGGAGGGGGGAGGGGTGGTTAGTGTATTTTACCCCCCTCTAAAACACAGCAAATGGTGCATATATCAATCACTCTTTCTGATTTGACTGCTTTATTAGGCATGTAAAAACTTTGAATCAGTTGAAAATTGGACGATGTAACAACAATGATTTATGAGGATCCAGTATTATATTCTACTTACATGGATTTGTCTACTTTCTCTCGGAGATGTCTAAAATTACCGCGACCCGATTCTTGTAAATTAACCAGGACATTTTCAAAATACAACAGAGGGTCATATGTTAGCTACAAAATAAGAAAATGTAAAATCAGTTTCTAGCTAATAAAGTCAAAGTTCTCTACATTCTTTATCGGTTACTTCTCTTTTTCATTGGTGATCATGACCACCTCTTGAATCGTTTAGCCCTTTACCTAACATGAAAAGCAGACGACACTTGCAAAAACAAATTCTTGAATAACTATTATTTTCATTTTTTGGTCTCAAAAACATAGGTTATGACCCCTCACTGGAACGAGCTCGACGAGCTCGTTCCAATGAGGGGTCATAACCTATGCTTTAAAATGAAAAAATAATGAAAATTAACTGGCGATTTTTGAGAATAGCGCTGGCCGGTTTTGGCCGTTACGTTAGGTAAAGGGTTAGGCACCATTGGTGAATGTTGCTAAAAAGGATGATGTACAATAATGTCGCAAACTGTTATATAGATAGCAGTAGTGATTCAAGCAGATGCTACCTCCTACCCGCGGACGAAAGTAAAAAAAAACAGCTATTTTTATTTCTGTTGTGTAATTCATTGTCTCTCCCACGACTCCTAGACAAGCTAAAGGCCATATCAAATGAACGCAACCACGCTTACTGCCGGGGGAAACTAGACGTTAATCAGTTATGTCCTTTTAAGGGAGTTCAAAGGATATATAATTGGTTGAATGTCTCCACTTTTTTGAATTGCACTTTAGCAGATAATTGTGATAAGGTATCGATGTGATGGGCATCAATTTGCTTCGACATACCGAAAAAAGCCATCATTGTGTGACAAGCAGTAGTTAGTCTTGATTCAATTGCCATTAACGCTTAAAGTTTCAAACAGAGTAGAGTCAACGAGCAACACAATTGTGAACAATTCGCCTTGTTTGAGGACATTTATGGCTATTTTCTTAAAAGAAATCTCTTTGATTTCGGCCTTTAAATTCCACCCAGCTCACAGAGGTAACAGATGTTCCCAAATTACAGGAATGTTCCAAACTATTTAGAGGTTATTACTTGGTTAGTTACATATAGGCCGAGATATCAGTCTGAGGTAATTTCATATCAGCTTCCTGCGGCGGCACCTCTTTATTATTTATACAAAAACAAATAATTACAAAAATTCTCAGATCTGCTACAGTTTTCTGACAGTGCCATTGCATCTCATTCTTTTCACAAAGTCCGGACTTTACTCCTCTCCTACTTCAAGTTTACCTAACCGAACGTCACGGCTTCCCCATCGGGGAAGCCGCGACGTTCGGATAGCTAAACCACCTCTTCTCTCACTTCGACGATGAATTTTCTGTACAGCACTCTTGTCTTCTCTTCATCCACATAATCGTTACCACCATACAGCCACCATTAATCCCTCACCATTCCAAAAACTACCCCCCCCCCCTTTCGCCTGGTAACGCCAATTTTGCTAATTGATTGATTTCGACGAATAGCGGTGAAGAAAATGGCTGCGCCTGGTAACGCGTCAAGGGCGACAACTCCAGCTTGGTTCATATCGACCAAGGTTGGTGTGATGTCAGCCGAGTTTCGATATTTATCTTTGATGTCTACTTTTCAATGTACTATGGGGTGGGCAACGCAAGAATTAAGGTGATATAGTAATAAATATTTGAATTAGAGTCGTTCAATTAAAAAAGTGACCCTCGAAAATGATTCAATCTCCGAAATAAAGCAGCATTGAAACAAAAACATTGTGTTAATAAACTTTTGAAGCTTCCTACTAACACCTTGCATTATTGCTGAATATGCGACAGAAATAAAAAGGGTGATTTGATAATTTTTTTTTCGGCTTAAAAATATAATTAACTATTGGTGTTTTTGTGTTGGGAATTCCCCGAAAAGAAAAGAATGTACACCTTCCTGTCACCCTTTCTCCTTTAACTGTTGCATCACCTCCTGTTTGGGAAAAAAAACGTTGGTTGAGGTGCTATACTTGAAAAAGAAATTTGAATACCAAACTTAAAGTGATGCGATCATAGTTTTTCACTCGAACGTTATCATGGTTGGCAATGGGAAAATATTTAGAACTGTCACACCTTAAAATGCATTCGCTTCTTAGTTGAACCTGCTGTTTTTTTTGCTCAAAAACTAACCTTTCTGAACGAGAAGAGTCACGCATTTACTTTCCTTTTCGCCTCTCCGCTTAAGCGAAAGCAGAATCTGTGATACCAACTGACCATGACTTACCCATCTACATCAACCCTTTAAACACTAGGGACCTTTTTACCGGCCCAGAGACATGGTACGTCATACTTTCATTAAGTAGGATACCTGCTAACTTAAGGGTGGAATCGACCAATCAATATTTTCAACGTGCAGCCTTGAGGCTGCACGTTAAAAATATTGATAGGGCTACCCGCAAATAATGAATATGGACTCTTCTAATTGCTGCATGTTAACTAACATGGAAGATACCACCAGTGGTGAAAGGGTTAATTTTATGACTATCACAGGTACGGCATAATTATGTAATAAAAGAGGGTCTGCAACGTAAATTCGGTCTGGAATGCTTTTGAGGTATTCACGATAAACTGGGAAGGAGTTGAAGATTCCTGTTATTACTTGATGCCAAACTCTATAAAAGATGAATAAATGGATTGAGAAACAAGTAGAGACTGCAGGGCGGAAGCACGCTCCCATGATCGGATAGTTTGAAGCATTGAGCATAAAAAACTTTATTGAAACAAAGATGAAAAACTCAAAGGCCGTATCCTTAGGATGCGTAGCTTAATAATGCTAACCAGGCGACCACGAAGACCTCACGGTTCAACTTTCGCGTACAAATGCATACACGTGGATTTACTTTCAGAATATTATGGAATGAGTGTGCTTTTCTGTCTTAAAGAATCAGTTTGAAGGTATGATGAAATACAAAAGAAAAAAAATAATACAAACTTATGTACTTACATTTACATAAAGTGCATTGAGAGCTTCATCGTCAAGAATATTTGGGTTACTTGGATATCCGATTCTAGGATCAATGGCGTCTGCCTTAAATATAGCATCAAGAATGAATGAATTATACACATTCTACTTCATTTATAATAGAATAACAGTTTGACTTTTCATCAGCTCCACCCAAGAACACGTGCAGCGTGAATATGGATATAGTTTTACCACTATTATGGAAGATGGTCATCGATGTTTGTGTAATTGTTCTATAGCTCGATGTAAGATAGAACGATGTAAGATAAAAAAATGAGAAAATAATCGCCCTCTTATGCATTTTGGAGGCAAAATAAAGAATTACATGATGACAGAAATCTAAAAATAACTGCAAGACCGATTTCAGCCCACCTCTGTGTCTGAAGGTTCAAAGAAAGACTATTTTGTAATAAGGAAAATGCGTAGACAGAGTTTTATAGCAGATTTACTGGCATTACGTAGTGAGAAAATATGGTTCTGGAACGCGGCGGGAGTATAAATGTATCCTGCGACTGGTGCGAATTGAACAGTTTGATGTGGTGATAGTGTTGTTGGTGGTGTTGTTGTTATTTTTGGTGGTAAAATATTGATTGGTGGGATGATGCGAACAAAAAATGCAAACACCAGATACCCGTAAAATAAAATAAATGAACATTGCGATGGAGTAGAAAAAGATAGGGAAACTCGAAGCTCCAGATTCTTAGAACGTTATAGAAAGAGGAAAAATTGCTTTCCAAACAACAAAATGTTGCAACTGGCAAATTCAGTCCACCTCAAGCATTCGGGTAATCATTACTGTTAATCCAAACCTGGTTTAACTCCCAGCAATGTGATGTGAAGAACCACAATTTCAGCAACATAGCTTTCCGCGCAGTGCAGTTCTGAAATTTAACCAGCTCCATGGGCTCTACCAAATAAGATGCAATTGGTTGAATAATTGCTATGGAAAAGAATACTTTACACATATCAATACTGGCGCCCTGAATATTGTCGTCTCATAGACCTATTAGAACAGTGACATGAACGAGTCTGTCCTGTAATATAGAGGCCGGGGTGTTCAGTATAATTTAATCCTATAGCCCTATAGGGCTGTAGGATTAAATTCCCGTTGATCCTTCTGTCCATTTCGGTATTTATTGTGTTGTGTACACACGAACCGCTTCTTTGATTTATGTAAACATATGTATACCGTATTGAAACGGATGAAGTTACCAGAGTGAAAGGGGACAGGTTGTACGGAAAAATCACACAGCACATTAATGTGGGTGCATTAAGTATAATTTCTGAATTTGTATCACACCGGGTCAGTTTTCTTTTTAAGTCGCCTTCAGTAACATTTAAATTAAACACTCACAAGCCTAAAAAGTGGTTACGTCAGTTTTGTGTGGGCAACCGTCTTTCCTGGTAACTTTGTTTCAGAATGTATTGAGCCGTGTTGGGCAATGTCTGAGCAAACCGAATGAGTTTCAAACCTCCAAAGATATGAACGGAAGCTTCACATGGTTACTTCTTTGAATTCACTTGCAACTGCTTTTCTTCGCGATTTACTCTTCTTTCAACTCGGTAGGTTTAATTCTGTGTGTTGAAGAAAACCCGGCGATCGATGAAGAAATGAACCGAAATAGTCAAGTATGATCAGTGATAAACGAACCTCACAGCCCTCCTGGGATGTAGGATTAACCCTTTGAACACTAGTGGTATCTTCCATGCCAGTTCAATGGCAGCAATTGGAAGCGTCCACATTCTATATTATGTTTGGGATAGACCTCGAGGCTGCACGTTGAAAATATTGATTGGACTACTACACACATTTGCTGAACAACCATCCTATATAATGGCGTTATGGCGTGTCATGTTATTGGCCAGAATAGGGGTCGCTCGGGCTCAAAGGGTTAAATTATTACTCAACCCCAGTAGAAGTGCAAAGTATACTCTCTTAACCCATTGAACCCTGATGGTATCTTCTATGTCAGTTCAATGGAAGCAACTGGAAGAGTCCATATTTATTATTTTGGGATAGACCAATTAACATTTTCAACGCGCAGCCTTGGGGCTGCACGTTGGAAATATTAATTGGTCTACCCCACACTTTAACTCAGCAGCCATCCTACTAAATGAAAGTATGACATATCTTGTTTCTGGACCGAAAAACGGTCGCTCGGGTTCAAACGGTTTAGCACTATAGCCAGTATTTCAACCAACGACCCCATTCAGACTCTCAGGGCTGACAATTCCAGATTTTGATTTGTTTTTAGCACTGATTTTTTGATTGTGTCTTAATGCGGAGGTTTTAGTTATTATATCAAAAAGGCTGTTTCTTGTACCTTCTGGTCAAAGACAGGTATGGCGATGTCCCACTTGTGGATGGGGTTGTTGCACTATCGCTGAAGACTTGCGGTCTGTTCAAATCAAAGTAACGTATTGCGGCTATTATTAACTGTTCAGTGGATTTGCCGCATTGAGAATCTCAAAACATTACTGCTTGACTGTTCGTTTTTTATTGGGCTAATGTTAAGCTGCGGTGGGAGATTGTTAAAAATGGTTCATGTAGCCCCTTGCATTAGTGTTTCACATCACAACAATAAACAGATGAGTAGTAAACAGATAAGTATGGTTCCATATTCCACATGGTCAAAGACCTCCACATGGTCATAAAGTTGTCGCAGGTGGTCGCAGGTGTCGCAGATGGTTGTACATTTGGTGATATGTGAGACGGATCAGTCCAAGAAATTAGCCAGTGCAATGGGTAATGCCGTGGTAAAAGCCACGATAGTCTGCCACAACTTTTACAGCGACACTTCCGATTTATTATGCTAGCGGTAGATTCCCTGAACGCGCCGAGAATCATAGACATGAGTGCATAAAAACCATCGTAAAACTTCATGTCCTGGTTGGATAGACATCGGTCACATCCCATCCTCCAATTTCCGATAATGAACGGTCTGGTCGGTCGATTTATATTTTTTGAAGTGAACGATTGGCAAATAAAACGAACATTTGTCCACTGTGAATAGACCCATTCGAGTGTGACAAAAAGTTATTTGGTAATAAAATATGAAAGTTCGGGGCCAGCAAAAATCTTCCTCAGGTAATACATCGTGTAAATATTATAGCCAACTGACCTTCTCTTTTGCGATCGGCTTGGTAGTTTCGTCCATCCAATCTAATTCAGTGACCAGCTCTTTCATTGCTGTTCGCAAATTTTCAATCATTTCGATAACCTTAAAAAGAAACATATATTTCAAATTTACCATTCATTAACCCTTTACCTAACATGAAAAACAGACGACACTTGCAAAAATAATTCTTGAATAACTAATTGTTTTCATTTTTTGTCTCAAAAACATAGGTTATGACCTAGCTCGTTCCAACGAGGGGTCATAACCTATGTTTTTGAGACAAAAAATGAAAAAATAATGAAAATTAACTGGCGATTTTTGAGAATAGCGCTGGCCGGTTTTGGCCGTTACGTTGGGTAAAGGGTTAAGTAATACATCTAAGAAATAACTTTTCCAGCAGCGATCGTAACCCCCCCCCCCCCCACCCTAAAAAAACAAATAAAAAAAAAAAACGCCACCTCCCCCCCCCCCCCACCCCCTTCACTTTGTATTAAAATCTATGACATGGTTCGTGCGTAACAATGGAAACGGGATAAAAAAATTAGGGGGTCGCCGTAGATATTTACTGCAGATAGATTTTCACCTAAAACTTCTGGAAGTAAAAAGATGAACCAGTTATTCGTATATGTACTAAATATAAAAAAAACACGTACAACTTCGTTAAAGAAAGCATGTCAGGACATCAGACAATTATGGACCTGACCTTAATTCTGTTACTCCTTTTGGTGTACGCCTGTTCAGACGCTGGTCTGGTCAAGTAAACCTATGCAAACGTAAAACCTCCCAGATGAACTCCGAAGGCGAAAATCTTCTAGGGTCTCCAGTTATCCACTCAATAGAATTGACAGTGAGACTCAAGGATTTTGAGAACGGTTTCGAAGACATCCCATCTCCAACTTAGAGAGCTTGAAATTTAGTGGACCATTCACTGAACGAACATGATTTATATACCTGTATTCACTACACATTTATCTCAGAGAAAAACAGAGCACAACGTATACTTTGTATGCTCTGCTTCCAGTAATGAACAGACCATTTTGCTTTCAGTTATTGCCGTTTGTTAAACTACAACTAAAAAACAATCATTGGTATTGCTTCGCATCTTTGCATCCTTGGAGTGCAGGACCTAACTGATTAAGGGAGAATAAAGGTACGTCTCCATCCCCTCCGCCAAAGTAATTAGACATTATAAAATTGACGACATTGTGGATTGTCTCTCCCAGGAACAGATTGCGGTTTTAAGGAGAGATTATCCGTATTATCCACCACCTCAAGCCAGGCCATCATTTGTTTTATTATACCAAATGATTTGTTTTTATAATGTTAATACAAATTTAATATTTCCAACTGGATATAATAACAAATTCAATATTCACTTTGCTTTTGCAAACCATGTTAATCTACATTTGTCGCCAGGTTGCTTTGGTATTGACAGCCTCGGACACTTTACAAGCATAGTGACAGGACAGGACTGTGATACATATGTTTTGGATTGAAGTTCGCTGTTCTCTGTAATTCACCTCACCTCGGTTGTTTCCATGACACTTCTTCGGGGCATTTCGATCTGTGCAGTAAACACTGCAAACTATGTTGACCGATTATGCTCCACGGGCGTGGAACATTGCGAAATAACTAACAACACCCCATGGGAAATTAACATAGTGTTCTATAATGAGGTGTAATAAAAAACAATAGCGCCCTTTTATACAACGAGGTGATAAACATAGGCCACACACTTGCTAAAGCTATTAATTTTGTTAGAATGTGCTTTAGGATCAATACTAAGCAGAAAAGCATCAACTGATACGTTTCATAAATATATGGTATGTACCACGTATGAAAAATAAACAATGGCTACCAAATAAATAATTCCTGCTATTCGTCCATTGCTGGAACTTCTTCCGTAGTCACGATTGGGCCGAAGTTTGGTTTCTCGTTTTGAAAATATATGCTGATTTGTGTTCAACCGGTGATCGGAACCGGCCGACTGTGGGAATTTATTTATTTATTTATTGATGTTTAAGGTCACATGTATATGCACAATGGCTAATCATGACCGTGAACGTTTTACGGGTGGAGGAAGCCGGAGTACCCGGAGAGAACCACCGAGCAACGACGAGCAGCTGCCAGCTGGGAAATCGGATGACAACGGCAACTGCTCTGAAACATCGGTTCAACCGATTGTTGACAAGAATGTTGTGATGATTCATTAACCGCATTTTATTATCTTCTGCATTTGTTCAATTGTAAATGTAAAATAATGTCAATGATACCATTCAATAAAGTTGAGAAAGAACCACAATGTGTATTCTTAATCTCCTCTAGACGCCCCTTTACGGGACATAAACGGCATGTAAAGCTCACAATTGAGAGTACTTGTGGCAATCGCCAGTTCATATCGGAAAAGTGAAGGTTGCACTCCACTGACTCACGTCGCAGTAAAATTACCAGTCGCACACACTCTGAGAGCAACGTTTACCCCACAAGTGTGCGTGACTCGTAATTTTACTGCGTCCCCAGTCAACGAAGTTTAACACTGTGAAAAATGTTCAGTTTAATGTATAACGTTCTTTCGTGCCTCCACTTGCCCAGCAGTGCACGGTATTACAATCGGAATCGGCATCATAATCAGCGGATTGTCAGCTCAAATAACCGGTAATAGGTCAGCGACCATTTTTGGTAATCGGTTGAATACGAATGCTTACAGGTGAAAAATAAGTAAGGAAAGACTCTTTTTTTGGTTAATTTTGTTAATTACGAGCTTCCAGGAACAAAATGCCTCGCACGAACACGCATGTAGTTTGTGTGTGGCCTCAGGGTTCATATGAAAGATACATCGTATTTAACTAATTTGCTCTTTGCTTCTGTATCAGAAAAATGTCCTTCAGTTTATGGAATGAAAGAGGGAACACAAAGGTAAAATTTGCACCCAATTTGCATTTTCGTTGCTAGAAACTCAGCGAACTTAACCCTTTTGTCCGTTCAACACAAACATAAAAATGACCCTTATTCACGTGACTCCCTCACAGATATAAAAGAAAGATATTTTTGCTCTCAACATGATTTGTATCATTGCGAAGACTAAACAAAGGCTAATTTTCAAACAAAATGATTGCTTAATACGTGTCAAATGGTGTGTATCATGACCCATGGGTGGTGCTAAGGTAATAGTCTGATAGTTATAAACTTACGTTAGATTTAGCTGAAGAATCAAATTCACTTTCAATAAATCTCCGTCCAATGGCAAGTCCTAAATTCGATGTCGCGTAACTAACACAAGTGTCCCATCTAGGATTTGCCGTTGAAGTTCCATATATCACCTGAAAATAAAGAAAGTATTCACGTTTCATCTAAATACTCGAGCCGAAGCTGACTCAACTGAAATCACCCCACCCTAATCTTTTTTTCTCCGATGTAAAAACATGAAGGATTTTGGTTAGCTCCATAGGATGCATCTTGGATTGAAAAGTGTTTTGTTTAGTCTCTTTTTATATTCCCACTGTATCTACTCTTTCGAAACGAGCCGCCGAGACACGTTGTCTGTTCGAGAGATGCCCCCACCATTACACCAACATATTTGGAAACTTAGCTTGCCTGACAATTCTCGTCGCTGGAAGAGATTTGCAGGAAAGTTAACTTCCCATAATTTTCTAAATTTGGAAGTTAATTTAACACTAAGGGCATGGGAATCTCAAACTAAACTGTAAATTGAGAAACGTTAGCGAAATTGTATCATCGATGGGCGCATCATTCCACACCCCCGAGCACTTTCCTGCAGTATAAAAGCAGTAGAGAACAGAATAAATAGAGGATATTCACGAAAATTTGATGAATACCGAAAATATCCCGTGAGTGGCTACAAAGAAATATGAGGATCTTCACGAGCGACTGCGTCGCTCGTGAAGATCCTCATATTTCTTGTAGCCTCGAACGAGATATTTTCGGTATTCATCAAATTTTCGTGAATTTTCTTTTTATTTAATGCTCTACGACTACAAACTCTCCAATTTGTGGCCTTTATTTGCCATTAAGGCGCAAAATTTATGTGCCGAACCGGCGTCCATACAAAAATTACAACAACCAAACTCCAACCATTGGAATGTGTGAATATCCGCACAAAAAGTAGTCCCGTCTTATTTCTCCCCTAACTTTACGATTTACCAAGGCTGGCGAATTGAAATAATCGCAATGTGTTTCGATGAAATAGAACAATAACAAAAAACACCACTTTCTTATTTTCAATAACAAGACACGTCATTTTATTTTTTTGGAACTCAATGCACTGAAGACGTGTGAAGTTGAACTGATGAAATTTGAAAGTGATTTCGGCTTTTCGCTGGAAGGTGAATGAGAAAGTCAAACTTTGAAACCGCTGATTTAATGAATTGATTTAGTCACTGTCACTATCAATTATTTGAATTCGTTTGTATTTGGGACTCTGGAATTCATTACTGATGTGCTGACTCGTTTAAAGTACATGTGATTCGTCATCCGAACCTACGATGAAATATCCTTTTCTAAATATCATTTTGATATTTCGTTTTGCCGACCGACAGGGGAATATGACTTAATTTTTCAGCGTGAATTGATGCCTGAGCATTAAATAAAATACAGAAGCTGGCTTGTTTCCATTTTTTCCCAATCAGTTTAGTCGTTTGACTATTATTCTCCATTTAAACTCATTTAAAAACAAGAAAACGGCGCGTTCATCTTCTTCTGATGTTCTGTAACTTTTTTTGGTTCATTATACGAACAATGTAAGCATCGTGACATTTTATGTTACAGACATTATCCTTTTCATTAATACCATTAATATGAAAGTCTAGGAGCTAAGATTTGCTAATTTATTTGTTTTCCTGGGAAGAATAAAAACTGACAATTATCGTAAAAACGCATTCGCTAAACAGAGAATCAAAGTGGACAGTTATGTGTTTCTAATTAGCTTGCCATAAAAAGCAGAGTTTCCTTTTGTAACTTTTAATAAACGAAAACAACTTAGCTTTATTTTGTGCTGATGTCATAGGTATTCTCTCAAGAATTACATGCTCCTAAACTGGACCTTCCACATCTGTCTAATAAATTTCACGGGAGATAACTTTATCGAAGGACAATAAGTCAGCAGGGATGTGGCGACAGGGGTGTGTGTGTGGGGGGTGTGGGGGTGTCTCACCCCACCTCCAGCTAGGAGTATTTTTTTCAATAGTTGGAAATTCCGAGGTCAAAAATCAAATAGTTGGAAATTCAATAAATTAACATTGTTCATGAAATATATTAAAATTCCAACTAATGGTGAGAAATTTTGATCTTTTATTTCCAACTGGAAACTTGAGTTTCAAATTTCCTACTCTAAAATTGACATGGCCTCAAAATTTCGACTCTGACATCAATCTGGTAAATTTTCTGACCCAGACACATTATAAATGATACTTTTTCCGTTTCAGGACTAGTGAAAATTTTCAGAAGGGTTCATAACCCTTTACCCAACGCAGACGATTTCAAAATTCATTATTTTAAATATCATTTGATAAAATTTTTTTTAAAAATTTCAAAACAACCATATCATGTGCCCCCTCTTTGGAACGAGCTCGTTCCAAAGAGGGGTCACATGATATGGTTTTGTTGAAATATTTCGAAAAATAATATTTTCCAGCAGCTGTATTTGCATGTTACGCGGACGAATGCGGGCGATTCGTTGGGTAAAGGGTTAAAAGATATCACCCAGCGCTGCAGTGCAACCACCTATCGAAACCACTCACAGTTGGAATTTACACCGGTGGCACCCCCTCCCCTCCCCCCCCCCCCCCAGCTGAAACCCTCTAGCCACATCCCTGTAAGTCAGGGATGGGAATTAAACATTTTTCAACATGGTATATTTCAATGAATTTGATTAGGATTTCCACACTGCTTAGAAAAGAACAGGCTCTTTAAATGCATATTGATTGTGCAAATACATCATATGCTGTTGGAAGACGTGCGTGTCGTTTTTTCTTATTTATATTTCTATTAAATCAAGACGAGTAGGTTGACAACGCCCGTATAAACTCTGTATGTTTGACGAAGTTTGCTGCTAACGTCAGCCAGACACATTCGAATTGCATTTTAGTGGATTTTAATGGAAGGGCAACACAGACATTTTAAAATAAGGACATTATCTTTTTTAATTCAAAACAAAACAAAGAGCTCAAGGTGTCGGTGCAGTTCCAGTTTTTTCAGAACTTTAAACAAGACAAACAGCATCAGTTTACGAAGCAAATCCCCCCACCTGTACTCGTCCCGTGCCTCTGTAAACCACGTCATAAATAAAAGTGTAATAAATAAATCAGATTAGTTGAATTGTGATCATTTCCGTTCCACGTTATTACATAAACATAAAAATTATCAGCAAAACGGAATAAACGAAGGGCAATAACTCTCTCCGTGTTCGACAAATTACTTTGGGTTCACAGATTGTCCAAACAAATATTAATATATACTTCTCAAAGTTTGCTAATCACAACGTATATCCAACTACCTGTTTTACGTTTTAGTTGAAATAATGTTATGAAAAGTGTATATACTTTTTATTTAATTATATCTTTAATTATTTAAGTACAGAAATTAACATTTTAGTTGTGTTTGACATTATTTTTTATCTTTTCAATACGATAACCATGGACAATGGATATTTTTGGTAAAAGAGGAAATTTTTCAATATGCCAAAACGTTGACGGAGCGAACTGGTGTGGCTTCAATATCGAGTATGAGACCCATTACTGTTAAGTACAGCTTGACAATGCCTTCTAATGCTCCCAACCAGGTTCCTGGTGGTCCTTTGTGGGATGTTGTTCCATTCTTGGACCAGCATGGCACCAAGCTCTTAGACACTTCTTGGCTGGACTGGACTGGCTGAAATTGTAAGCTGCAACTCATTCCAGACATGTTCGATTGGATTGAGGTCAGGGGATCTTGCTGACCAGTCCATACGCTCAATCCCCTCCCTCTGTCGGTACTCCCCGACAGCATGGGCAACAGGAGGACGGGCATTATCGTCCATCAGAATGAATCTATCTCCCACTGCACCTGCATACAATCTGACGTGGACATCCAGGATCTCATCAATATATCGTTGTGCAGTCAATGTGCCACGTTCAAGGACACAGAGCTCTGTACGTCCATCTCAGCTGATGCCGCCCCAGACCATGATTGACCCTCCGCCATAATGGTCATGCTCAGCAATGTTGGCTGCATGGAATCGCATTCCTAATCTTCCCCATACCCTAGACCGCCTAGCTGTGTGGTCTAGGTAGTTCCATTTTGACTCATCTGTAAAAAGGACAGGTCGCCAATCTCCTCTGGTCCACCCAACGTGGCCCATGACCCACTCATATCGTGCCTGGTGGTGGTTCTTGGACAGCGGAATGCGATTACATGGTCTTCTCGATGGGAGACCACATTCGTGCAACTTTGCCCGGATAGTCTGCGTCGAAACATTTACTCCGGATGCATTCTGAAGGTCACTGCGAAGCTGGGTTGCTGTGGCAAAGCGGTACCTACGGGCCTGAATGATCAAAAACCGGTCTTCAGCTGCAGATGTTGCACTGTCTCTGCCACCAACATGCCGTCTTACTGGTGTGCCATACTGCTGAATCTTGCCCATGCTCTAGTGACCACCGTATGCTGCACATCAAGGGCCTCACCAGCCTGGCGATGGGTAGCCCCTTGCTCCACCATCCGTTTCTGCTTCATACAAATGTCATATTCAATCATTAAATCACAAGGGTTTGTGTTGAAATGAAGATTGAATACCCTACACATGCCATGTACATGTAGACAATGCACGAAGACATCGTGAAAATCAAGGTGTACATGCTTTCGACTGTCACGAAAAGTCTGCATGTCAAGAGAGCTAATGTAAACACTGGGGACCATCTCAATACATTCCTCAATCACATCCACCAAACATATCGGAAATATGTCACAAGCAAATTTCACAATGATATGTCAAATATTTGGTGCTTAGCAAACTTTGAATGGTATATAACGACATAATAAAATTTATTGAAATCTGATAATAACTTTTCAAGATATCAACTAAACATTAAACTTTACGTAAGACCAGGTAAACGCCATAAAACCTGAAATAATCAAGTGACAATAGCTCTCTCATTTTCGAGACACTATCGTGATTTCGAACCTTCCTTGACTTGATCAATATGAAGCAGCATATCAAAACGTGTTGAAATCAGCAGATTACTTTTCAAATTATTTAGAGGTTATTACTTAGTTTCATATCGGCCTAGATATCAGCCTCAGTGAACTTCATTCTAGCCTGAGGCCGAAGGTAGAAGGCTGATGTGAAGTTACCGAGATTCTGATATCTCGTGTATTTGAACATAACCAAGTAATAACCTCTTTATTTATAACAATAAAAATTCTCAGATCTGTTACTCGTACAGTTTTCAAACAGAGTTATTGTTTCCCATTCTTTTCACTCTTTTCACGATCTGAAGGGGAGCGAGGTGGCTCAGTGGTAGACTGTTGGACTTCTACGCTAAGGGTCCCGAATTCGATCCCCGTCCCGGATGACACGCGTTATGGTCTACAATTTATGTTTAGTTCTGTTAATATTTAATGTTAATATTCATAAATTTATTTGATTTGAAATAAATACTGTTTAAACAGAACTGGTTCCATTTCAGGGACAAGATTTGAACCAGTTTTGGTTCTAAAGAGAACCTATATTTTTTGCAGTGTATGGCAAGGCACTTTATCCCGGCTGCCTACATGGGGGCACGATGACGTCGTGTTCTAAGGCGTACTGCCCGTCGATGGTGCACATGTCTTCAACTTCTGTAACCCTGCTTGAGCGGGGCTTGAACAGAGTTATAATGTTGAGGAGCTGGCAGTTGCTCGTCGATGCTCGGTGGTTCTCTCCGGGTACTCCGGCTTCCTCCACCCGTAAAACTCTCACGGTCACGATTAGCCATTGTGCATAAGTTGTGACCTTAAACACCAATAAATAAATAAATAATTTCACAAGGTCCGAAGTTTCTGCTTCTACAACTCCTAGTTCAGCTATCCGAACGTCTGGGCTTCCCCACTGAGGAAGGCGCAACGTTCGAATAGGAAAACTACCATTCGATGCATCTCCACTTACGACTCGGAATGTTAGTTTACGATGAATATTCTGCACAGCTCTCTTTTTTCTTCTCTTCATCCACCTAGCCCTTACTCATTGCCATTATTAATTCGTCACTATACAAAACTACCACCTTTTGCCTTTAACATCAATTTTACTAATTGATTGCTTTCAACGAGTAACGGTGAACGATTTTGCTGCAAACAAAATAGCTGTGCCGAGTAACGCATCAATAGGAACAACTCCAGCTTGGTTCGTATCGACCGACATTATCAGCGTCATAGAAGCCAGTTTGAAGTCACACCATCCAATCTCAATAATGGGCTATTTCGGGAAAGTCCCATCTAATTTATTTATTATTAATTAAGGTTTGACGACACTTTAACAACCAAGGTCATATCGTGTCGGTGACAGTTTTACGGGTGGAGGAAGCCGGAGTACTCGGAGAGAACCACCGAGCAATGACGAGCAGCTGCCAGCTCCCCAACATCGTAACTACGCACTGCAGCACAGGCAGGGTTAGATTTGTTGAAGACATGCGCACCATCGACGTGCAGTACGCCTTAGCACACGGCGTCATCGTGCCCCCATGTGGACAGTTGGGGTTAAGTGTCTTGCCCAAGGACACAACGCGGGGGTCCGAATCGATCGCAGAGATGGTCACCCATCCAAGGACAAACCGGGCTCGACGTTGCTTAACTTCGGTGATCTGACGAGAACGGGCAGTTGTATCTAATAAATAATGCATAAATAAGAACAGTTTAGGCTAAATTAAAAAAACGAAGGGCAATAACTACATTAATATTCATGGAATAGTATTAGTTGTCGAACCTGTCAAAATCATTGCTAATATGAGATAGCACACCAATCCGTATTGAGATCTGATCACCATCAACCGATTTATCGCACAAACAAGTGTTTTTGATGGAAATCGACTGCGCACGACCCTGTGGACAGATGGACATACGAACAGAGCTCTCCACTATATTCCCTCCCTGTGGGGTTTTATAAGTCACCACTTTGCTGCTATTCTATAAAACGCGGTGCATTTACGTCAATGCTGAGTATAAAATTGATCGGGTGAATTCCTGACATAGGAATATGTCGAGTTCCAAAAACATGAAGTAAGTTATCCAGCTGCTTGCATCACTAGGGAAGATAGTTAAAACGCATTGAATTTTATCGGCTCTTTCACGCTTCTATTTAATTCGTTCCACAATCGTTGCGCAGAGTTGAGTGGAATGCAGCTGTATTATACAAGCCTAACTGCGTCTTATCCAACATGTTAAATTTGCAAAACTAATTCTCAATCCTCCCCTGAACTCTTCTATCGTCAGGTCTCCTCTATACGACACAACATGGTAGAACAAGAGTTGAAAGGCGTCCCGTTTTCGAATTTATATTGGTTTTTAGCATGTTCTGCATTTTTGTGTAAATATCCCTAATAGAAAACTAGTCTGTCTCGAATTGTCTAATGCGAGATTAAGTCCAAAAACTATACCTGAAAATAAATAACTGAGTAGAGATTGGAATTATTTATCGAATCCCACAGTTTTAAGATGGCAAAACATTTGCAAGTTTGACTGCTTAACAAATCACTACTAAGATTCTGTACTATTTGAAAATAATTTCCGGAATATCAAAATGCAAACTGATACAGGCTTAACTGTATCTTTGGTTACTCGTTACACATATATGGAACATTTTTTTCAGATATTACTCTAGAAAACCGAGTATTGTTTCGAAAAACTGTTCAGGTGAACAGACCGATGTTTCTGGACGAATTTTGTTGTTATTCAGTCTGATAACCGTGATTATCATCTCCCATTGCATATTACATATTTTAAAAATGTACCCTTTCTTATCCGTGATTTGTTGTCAATTGCAAAATGAAATTGGACAATTATTTTTAATGTTAATCAGTTTAATCAAAGAGGGTGTGGGGATATCCTGCAATTGCACAGAGAGTGAATGGAAAAATGTTCTCTCAAGCAAATCTAGTACAATACTTGGACACAAAGTTGTTATTCTGGTTAAATAAAATGATATACCTATTTTCTGAAACTTTCGTCAAGCTCCATGTGCATTGAAATAGGCATTGAGTACCGAACCTACAAATTTGAGAAAGGACGGTATCACTTCGAAAGTCTCATTCAGTGTATGGTAGAGATGGGCAACACACAGAAAAACCGAACCGATACGGATGTCATGGGGACACCAAAAAAACCTGAATCGATCCAATAACTGAATACCGAAACGATCTGTATTTTCAAGCTTTCCTACATTCTCCATTTATTAGACCTTGTTGAGGCCTGATAGCGTTCTTTTTCGTGAAAGTAGTGAAAGACATGTTTCAGCATTTTTAACTCTTGAGGGCCTGGGCAAGTGCCGTGAATTTCCCCTAGACTACAACCTGCACACGTTCAGCTGCTTTGCAGTTATTCATTGTCATGACTTGATTGCCTGTTAAGAACTTACTAACGCAGGTGTTTTGTCTATTATCAGCAGGACCTCCTAATAGCGTTATATTACATACTCTTAGATTGCAAAAGCCCGAAATAGTCCTTCTACTGGTAGAGTGCTGAATTATTTTTGGTCATCAAAATTTGTTCAAATATCTTTGCCTTGTTAGAATTTATGGGAGAGTGCCAATAGGCACTCTCCCATAAATTCTAACAAGGCAAATCCTAACAGACTACATAGTTTCACTTCAAAGGTGATATGTTGAAGAGCCACTGAATATGAAGCCTTTAGGTTGTGGTACCAACACTTCAGAATAAAGCCCAAATATGGGCTTCCAGCACTCTACCAGTTAAATGTTAAGGTGTGTTTGGAACAAGACACAAAATTACTGCAGATATATTTGTGTTGGAAAAAGAATGTCAGTGTTGAGATTATTGGCGCTGTGGCAGAATGATACTGAAGAACTAATTCTGTATGTTTCTGGTGTGTATTTCCTCTTTGATACTATCAGCAATTCCGAGTCAAGTGCGATAACGAATACTGAACCGATACCGCAATATATCACCCTAAAATACAGAAACCAGAACCGAACTCATAATTCCGCCCATCTCTGGTAACTGGGCGTCTCCCATTGTGGCTGTGCTTGTTAGCAAACCAGACAATGAAGTAATGATCTGTGGAGATCACAGAGCAACAATAAATAAATATTTAGAAGTAGATCATTGCCCTCCCTTTAGAGGATTGTTTTTCAACTCTAGCATACTCCGATGTGTAACGAAAATTAGACTTGAGAAATGATATCAGTCAAGTTCAAGTGAGATTGCTTTGGCATTGCTTCAGCACCAGCAACTTTCCAGTGTACCACTGAGAAAACACATACCATTGACAAAATACTCATAGGTATTGATGTTTTATGTTTACAGGGTGACATACACATATACAATGCTTTATGTTTGCAGGATGATATTTTTGATTCTGCTAAAACAACTGTGCTGCACAGTGATGTATTGTTTCAAGTTTTAGAAAGGCTTGAAATCACATTGTAATGTTAAGATAAGAGAAATGTGTATTTTTAAAAGATAAAGTACAATATCTTAGTCATATTAGCATACAAGATATAGAGTCAAATCAGGAAAAGACAGTTGCAATTGTAAAGGCAACATATCCATGAAATGCGACAGAACTAAGGTCATGGCTTGGCTTGTTAAATTATGATAATTTCTTACCAGATCTTTCAACAGTTTTAAATCATTTAAATTCTTTGTTATAAAGAAAAAATGCGTAATTGGAACAGTAAATATGTTAAAACATTTGATAAATGTAAGATTCTGCTTTCGAACAGTAATGTTCAGGTACATTAAAAAGCCGCTACAACTGTTTTGTGAAGCAGCTCCTTATAGCGTACGTACTGTACTGTCTCATGTAATGGAAAACTACACAGGAAAACCAACAGTTTTGCATAAAGAACACTTTCAGCTACTGAATGCAATTATGCTGAGCTAAAGGAAGCATCAGCTTCAGCCTTTGGAATAAATAAGTTTCATAAATATTTGTATGTCACAACACTTCCATTCATAACAGATTTTAAGCCATTGACTGGTTGAGTGCTTGGAACACACATTTTGGCTTTAATCTGAAGTTCGTGTTCCGCATCTTAAAGACTTCATATTCTATGGATGTGTTTCATATTATCATTGCAGAGGAATTATATTGTCTGCATGGATTTGCCGTCTTAAAATTTATGTTATTACAACTAGTTTGTATGTTCCATATCTTAGTTTGTAGGAAATGTAGTATTTAACAACGAATGAATTACAGCACGTACTCATTCGGATATATATGTTGTAACATAGAAAATCCGAGTTTTCGGACCTACCCTAAGAGTCGTTGATTTTTGTACTCCCGTACTGTACCTAAGTTGTGTTCCATATTTACTCTTTGATTAAACTTGAATTCAGCGAATGAAGTTGATCTTTCGAAATTTGACCTTCGGCTGTCTGGTTACGGACTTGCATGACGCTGTTAGCAAACATACAGGCATCATCCTATAAATTCTAACAAGGCAAAGAGAGAAGACAACAAGAGTTTGACGACCAACAATAATTTAGAATTCTACCAGTTAACAACAATTTTCTGACCATACAAGTCAGTTCCAGTTTTGGCCGCAGCACGATCTGCAAAGACTCTCTCTACATATACGTATGATAATAAAACATTGGAATTGTGAATAGATCATATTATCCAGACTTCCCTTAACCCTTTACCTAACACGGAAAGCAGACGACACTTGCAAAAAAAATTCTTGAATAACTATTTTTTTTTTCATTTTTTATCTCAAAAACATAGGTTATGACCCCTCATTGGAACGAGCTCGACGAGCTCGTTCCAATGAGGGGCCATAACCTATGTTTTTGAGACAAAAAATGAAAAAAATAATGAAAATTAACTGGCGATTTTTAAGAATAGCGCTGGCCGGTTTTGGTAGATACGTTGGGTAAAGGGTTAAAAAGTAAAGAAGAAGTACAGGTGGAGACTTATAGCATTTCCTATGGAACTAAACTATGAATAACTTATGAGCCATTTAGTGAAACAATCGTAAAACAAACCCCAGTTCTTTGCACAGTTATGGATTGCATAATATTTGGCTGGCCATATCACAATAATAATAACAGTTTTGCACCATATTTTAACAGGAAACTGGAATTGACTATTGAAAATAATTGTGTACTTTGGGGGTTTAAGAGCTGCACAGTACAGTCGGTGTGGAGTGATCGTAATCCACTCGTGGGCGATGATGCCCAAGCATACGTTTATCAAGAAATAAAAATCATCATCAGCAAAATTTTTATGAATGAAGCACCGGGCTGTACCCGGTGCTTCATTAATTAAATTGTTGATGGCTATTTCTATTTTCTATAATTAGTGTTTGGAATCTAATATTATTAGTTACCCCGTGTCTGATCACGCGGTACGGGTTTTACCTACCCGAACCCGAAGGCCTCATGGGATACGGCTGCCTTCGGGTAGGTAAAAACCCGTACCACGTGATCAGACACGGGGTAACGAATTTATCTATTGACTTTCCGTTTTAGAAGTACAATCTATTTCATGTGTGAATACACACAGCATGAGATCTTTTATCTTCCATTGTTGAGCCATACAGGTTCCTGTGGAATTCTTGTGCAAAAGAGTTTTTGTGAAAATATGCCGATATGACTAGCATAAAAAAATTATTGAATTTCTTTTTTTCTTTTTTGCCTCAAAAACATAGCTTATGAACCCCACATTGGAGGGTACTCGACAAGCTCATTCCAATAAGGGGTCATGAGCTATATTTTGGAGATAAAAAATTCAAAATATAATACATGTACACTGTAAAACTGGAATGACACGTCTTCTACGGGGTATGGACAATTGTAGATTTCGGAACGAGGCTTCCACTGGGTATGGGGAATTTGTCAGTGGCTGGGCGGACGTATCGTGGGTTTTAATGAATATGGTCCCATACCACGTATCTATCAACCAATCAAATCAAAAAAATTACTTTAGTCAATAGATAATATTGCGTCCGTGGAAATATTACCCACCCGTGGAAAATGACCAGTCCATGGCGGCTGTACTGTAATTGCAAACGTGTTTCAAGATAGTACTTTGAATGAGTTGCACAGAGAACATCCCGGTATTTGTAGAATAAAATACTTATCCGGTAGTTATGTATGACTATATATGGTGGTCAAATTTAGATGAACGTAGTAAGGTCAAAGTAAAAATATTTATCTAACAATAAGGGCGTATTTAAACGTCTAGACAAAATACTTATCTGTATTGAGAGTAGTAACCCCGCGTGCGATCATTCGATTCAGGAAAAGAACATTTTTATCCCCACTTGTCGAAAACTGATTACACATGTCAAGGACACCGTTTTGATAAAAGTTATCAAAAGATAAATAAATCACCAACTCAGCAAACCAAATTTGATTAGATCATTTTTTGCCATAATGACATCTTTATTCAAAAAGGCCTAACATGCAATAATTTAATCATTTGCCCCGCCTCTGCGTTTGATTGGTTGGAAGCATACAGCGTGAAAGTCGTCAAAATCGTATAAACCAAATCACGTCATGATTTGGAATGTCGCTACACGTTCGCACATCCGATCCAACTTTGAAAACTCTGGAAGCCCCGCCCACTCAATCTAATTGTCACCGTGAGGGCGTGACGGCAGACTGATAGATGGATAACAAGCTTGTAAACAAAGATCAATGATCGATTTTTCATCGCCTCCAGTCAGCGAGAATATAATGATAATTTTTCGGGAACAATTGAATTTAATAAAATATACCGAAGTTGGAGACGAATAAAAGATCATACACCCAAACATGATTTTGGGGGAACTTAAAAAACATGTTATTAATGATATTGTTACGTGACTTGCTAAATATCTGTCGTCTGTGATCGAAAATCAAAACAACAAACAATTTGACAATGATTGACGTGATCTGTTTGTGGCATACTTTCCTGAGTTTGACTGTTGTCTTTTGCGAAAATTAAAAGTTTTCCGTTCACGTACACATAGTTTTTTATATTTTAATATTACAGTCGGATTAAATTATAAGAAATAACTGTTGTTTTCCTTCGGTTTATGCGATATGAACGGAAAATTTTCAGCACAAGCTTTATCATAACTCGCTACGCGAGTTATGAAGCGTGTGCTGAAAATTTTCGGTTTATATCGCATAAACCGAAGGAAAACAACAGTTATTTCTTAATTAAACATGAAAAGTAAAACAAAGAAACAGACAACTCAAACACGTCTATAAACTTCGGTGGTACATTACAAGTGAAACAATGAATGGAGATTTCGTCATGCACAGCCCAAGAACGTAATACCATGAGGTCATAATCCTCATTCACACAAAAATCAGGCAAGTACATGTTGATCAGATGATTAAATCTAATGATGTATAGGTTCTGAAAAATTGTTTACAAGATACTGTTGTCATCAAATTTGAAATACTAATTCAGAAATTACATACAAGGGTTTTGAATCTGAAATTCATTTATTTATTAGTGTTTGAGGTCATTTTTAATATCTCTGGCAATATCATGCTTGTCCAACATTAGGTACCCCTGTTGCCGAAAGTGCCCTTAAGCCCCAAACAAACAAAAATTATCAAGTCCGAGATTTAACCCTTTACCCAACGAATCGACAACGTCCGCCCGCGTAATATGCAAATTCAGCAGCCGAAAAAATATTATTTTTCATATTTTTTTTAACAAAACCATATAATGTGACCGCTCTTTGGAACGAGCTCGTTCAGCTCGTTCCAATGAGGGGTCGCATGATATGGTTTTGTTGAAATCTTTTTAAAAATTTGCGTCTGCGTTGGGTAAAGGGTTAAGGGATGTCTATAGACTAGTATTGACAAATCTGATATATCACTAAATGCCGTCAAATAATAAGACAAACTATCAAATGGTAATGGCTAAAACCAGTGCTAGCACCGAAAACTGAAGCCACCATCTATGGATTATCATCGTAGTATGTTGTGCTATAATGTGCGTTCGTACTTTGTCTAGCTCCTCTTCTTCTCATTCAATGATCAGAAGACGGACCACCTCCTCTGCAGGAGGCCCATGAAGTCATTCTTGTTCTCATCCAGGTTTTCATGCTTTGGGTATGGTTAAAAAAGACCAAAACATAACACAATTTTTAACATTCTAATTTCTTTTATTTAGATAACAAAGAAACAGTTTCTTCTTGGTAGATTCTTCTTTGTGGAAACACTCTTCTGTGGTATGTAGATTGTCAGATTTTCATAAACTGTCTTTCTGCAGACTGGACATCTTCTCAATTGTTTGCAACAGTCTTTGCCTGGCCACAAATGATTACATGGTTGCGGAGCGACATTGCCTTCAGCTAATGAGCAGACACAACATTTCATCTTCGGTGAATCTTCTATTTTTAGAACTTAATCTTCTTGGACTTCTTTGACGTCCACTAATTCTGGGAGTAAATTATGAATGTAATAACAGACGGGTGCATATTTTCTGTGTTTTTCTAAGACACCATCTTAGTTATCCCAGAAACGCATAATAATATCACCGTGAAAACATTCAGTTCTATCTCCGCTAGCAAGATAAAAGAATGCGGCTCTTGCTGGTACGTTTCGGAAGTTTTGGGTGTTGTTCGGTGATTTCGAGGGGTTGTCGGGTTGTTTGTGGTAATTTTACGAAGTAAAGAGGATTCTGCAGAAATCCGAACCAATAAAAGTACTCTTATACAAAGGAACATGCCTTATAACACAACGCGCTGCTACTATAAGCCCAAGATGGTGGATTTGGTGTATTTTGGGCTGATTTGGAGAGGTTGTCGGGTTGTTTTTGGTAATTAGATTTACTCTCATACAAAGAACGCACCCTCTGAATATACCCTCCTCCTATTGTAGGCTAATGGGTCATATAGTAACCATGTGCCACCATACACACCAAGATGGCGGCCACCAGTATAACAACACACGCTGCGCATACGCATGCGCACTAAGACCACCTATCGCTTTGGGAATAACGCCACGAGATGGTCGCTCATGCGGGCTACCATTACAAAAAAAAATGACCTAAGTAGGTCACGTGACATGGCCAATATGGCACGTTTCATCGCTCTCCAACTACTGTCGAAATATTTACCAGTCAGGTGCTACGGTTTGGGTAGATTTGCAGGACAGTGAAATGACGGAAAACAATTTCCAGTTTCTATTTACAATCTATGAAATTTATGATGTTGTGGGAGTTTTAGTCAGTTGGGATTACAGTTAAAAAACCCCAAGACTTCGTTTAAATGTATTTTGGATATATAAAATACACAAGCAGGAGTCGTGACGGAACATCTTATTAATTAACACGAACCGTACCGGCTCTCCAATTTTGTCATGATGGGTCCCCAACAGCTCGAACCGGTTACTACTGATCTCCATTTGTATGACCGACTGTGCCTGACATAAGTTCAAGTATCAAATCTTGTGTCGTGGGAACGTGCATGATTACTAGCAAGAAGGAATAGATATCGAAGACTCCAATCTAGATGAAAATGTACCCACATGAACAATTATTAGTCCCCTCCCCCACCCTTAATCTTTAGCGACTCCCCTGTTTGCCGACCCTATCCCATGCTTCTTGTACATTGCACATATGCTTACCTCCCTATATTCTTGTAACAAATCGGCGAATCGAGATGGCAGATTAGCAGCTCTGTTCTGTATGATTCTCCACAATATATAGTTAGCTTGGATTCTGAAATGAGTTAACAGTTTTACTTCACATAATTTATAAGACAGCTATTTGCATAACTTTAACCAGACGTCTAGGTACTTTCACAATGCACGTTATAAGGATATAACCGACGTTTTCTCTCCAATTTGCAATTGAGGCACAATACGATATCACCAGTACGCGCCTTGCTGTGAGGCAAGAAAGAATTACCTTGACCCCACACCAGAAGAAACAAAATCGTTGATTGTAATTATGGAGGTAACGATTCCTTGCGATACATGCTCTATCTGGAATATTTTTAATGGACTTGATCATCTCGCTCCAATGGGAGTCATCATCCATGTGCTGGGAACATGAGTTTATTGAAAATATTATCGAATATCGATTCTTGTGAATAATTTTGGACGGATATTACCGCTACGTTGGGCATAGGGTTCATTGTCAAACAAAACAAAAAAAATAACAAAAAAAAAGAGAAGAAAGTAATAAAAAAAGCAACAAACAACAAATAATAATGAAAAGAGGAAGCAATTTTTATGATTTTTCGCGTAAACACCAACACTCACCTTCCATACAGTACGCACACACCTTCAGTCACAACTGCATACTGTTTGTCCTTTCAGAACATACACAGAGGCGGACTGGCCGTCTTGTCTGCTGGGAAAATTCTCGATGGTTCGCCTATTGGAAATTTCCCACCGCTTCCTTGCCACAGCTGACTGAGATTCTCTTGCGGTAGCTATTATGGTGTGGGACGCTTCGGCCTATAAGCTTACCCTAAAGCCTATTCTCATTACGCTCGCTCTGAAAGTAAATGCTGTAGAATCCCTTCACGAAAGTAAATAGCTCCCAACCAGTGGAGTGCTGTGCCTTTCCGACTACCAAAGCTCCCCTGCCTCCTCCTGACGATGGCGCCCAATTTAACACACAAAAAGAGAGTCGGGGGGGGGGGGGGGGGAGGTAACTTAACCCACACTGTCCTGGCGCGCTTTCGACTCTCCCAAACCATTATTTCACTCAATTTTGCAAGCGTATCTTTTCCTTTGACCGACTACTCTTGAACCCATATTTTTATTGTGTCTACGGCCGGCATATTGCTGTTGTAAAACTGTCTTGTCCTGTACCTTTTGTAGTTATTTAGCAAACACCAAACCAAGCAACATCAAACAAAATTATTAACATCAAAATCACATTGCAATTTGTTTCCACATGCCACCAGGTCGTTACGACGGACAAGCTCCAAAGGGCAAACATCAGACAACATTGAGAATAAAGCCAGCTTCTTTATTCAGAATAGCGTCAAAATTTAATTTTCAATCAATGGATAGCCAGCGGCCATGACTGAGCTACACTCTAATTAAGACACCGAAGCTAAGTCAACAACTTAAATATATTGTAACTCAGTATACTTCGTTTGATGTATTGAGACATCTTCGCAGGTAGCGGGAAAAGTAAGGGACTTATCAAGTTTGTCGAACGCTTGGCGATAAGTTATGAGAGAGGTGTTATAAATTGGAAATAACAATTTCTTTCCAGTTTGTCATTTCGAATCAACGTAATGTTTTTAATTAACCCCTGCTGTAGAAGAATCACTAATATTGCCCCCATTGATAACAACTTAAAGTTTGAAACATAGAATAGTGGATTCTAATTTTGACGCAACGATTCTTTGCGTTAAAATTAGATTCCATGACTGTGTGTCTTATCTTGCACATCAGACATTAAAGGAATTTTCATCTTTGATCATCAATAACGCTGATACTGAAGGAGTCCATTCTGTTAAAAGTATATAAACTAGGAAGAAGCATTATTTATCATAACCTCATCGGATCCCTCGCATTGCCTCCACTTCGTTACAACCTTTAGGGGTAGAAATTGAGGCTTGCTACAAAATTGGTAGCTGTGGTAAAGAAAAGAGAGGAATCAAAAAACAGAAAGCGTCAAAATATGTTATGGTTTACCTTTGACTTGTTCCTGCGAGAAGGGGTATCAGCTTATAGAAGTAAGCTGGATCACGCACAATTATTTCTTCGTCTTGTGTCACCTCCAATTCTATCCCAGGCAGAGCCAGAGAATTCCGAATGTAGCGCATCCAATCAAACTGGAAAAGAACAGGAATAAAAAGACAATACTATCGATATGGTTATGCATGCGTTACCGATAATGATTTGTGACGAACAGCAGATCCACTAACGGCAGCAAGATGTTCTCATCGCCTTCTTGTCATGGACAAAGACTCATTTGGTGCTCTATGGGAAAGCTATCTACACATACATCATCATTATTGGTCTGGAAGGCTACATGAAACGATAGTTTGGCTTTTTGAACCAGAAAGTATGCCCTTGCGGTCCGTGTTCATGGTATGTCTCCATTTCATGCTCAGAGAATGTTGGGGTAGGCCAATCAATATCTTCAACCTGCAGCTTTGGGGTTGATCGTTGTAAATGTTAGTTGACCTTATCCTAGAATAAATATGAACTCTTCCAATCCACGTCATTGAATTTGCATTGCAAGTGGCAAAGTTATGTAAAATGGACGCTTCCTATATAGATGGATCTCAATTAGGTCTATGCTCCTCAGATAGACGGGTATCACAAGCTTCCCAGATGGACACGTCAAAATGGACGCTTCCTAATTAAACAGAAAAACAATATAGATGCCCCATAATAGACCTTTCGCAATAGTTCTGTGCGATAATTAAGATTCTCATTATTTTTGAGTTTATTTTTTAAACTTTTGGTTTTTTTATTGTGTACAGAAACTGGATGAATTTTTTTCCTCGTTTTTAAAATTAATTATAATAAAATATTTGGTGCTGGATTAATTTGTATCGTCTCAGTTCCCCACCCACCCCCGTTTCTATGTTAAATGAATGCTAATCTCACTTGTGGGGGAATGAATGAATGATTTTATTTTGTAATACAACATGTATACAAATACAAACTAAATACAGCAAGATACAATTATTTCAAATACAAGGTTGCACTACAGGGAGATGGCATAGCCACTAGGGCTGTCTTCCTGCTATTCCCAATAAAACAAAGAAGCAAAATGTGAGACAATCCTGACAACGGCTATGTTAATGAAGAGAAAATGAGTGGATTAATTTTTAAAATGGTTCTTTCCATATAAATAAAATAATTTTCCATCGTTTTTAGAAAATGAAACAATTTAGGGGTAGTTAATTAATAAGAATGAGATTACAGAGCTAGGACCTACAGTCGGAACAGATTTGGCTTCTCGTGTAACTGTCCTAAGGTGATATTCCATCTGCAGCCTCCGTCAAGTCGAGAAATGAAACACTAACAGAGGAAATACAGAAGGATATCTTTATGTGAAGACCTCTAGTTGTGGTACCAATACCTTCCAGTGAGGCCAAAGTATAGGCTTCTAGCACCCAATCAATAAACAAAACGACATAACTTGTACTTCTGATGTATTGTTATATTATTGTCAACTATTACTATGTTATTTGTTATACTGTACATTTGACCGTAATGGTGTAAAAGTACAATAAACTGAATTGAATTGAATTGAATTGAATTGAATATGTTATTTAAGACGCCATCTCGTGAGGGTTGAACAGTTAAAAAGCACTTTTGGTATTGTGCGTACATCACCAGTTTGTCAAGTGTACAATTAACCCTTTACCTAACGTAACGGCCAAAACCGGCCAGCGCTATTCTAAAAAATGGCCAATTAATTTTCATTATTTTTTTCCTTTTTTGTCTCAAAAATATAGGTCATGACCCCTCGTTGGAACGAGCTCATCGAGCTCGTTCCAACGAGGGGTCATAACCTATGTTTTTGAGACAAAAAATGAAAAAAAATAGTTATTCAAGAATTATTTTTGCAAGTGTCGTCTGCTTTTCAGGTTAGGTAAAGGGTTAAAGGGCAAAGTACAGTAAACAAAGCACAACGTATCATACTCTTAATATGGAAAATAAATACAGTCAATGAGATTACACGGTTTGAAGCGTCTTAAAGTTTATCCATTTTACAGTAACCGGGGAAACATCTTCCATTTTGGAAAAGCGTGAATCTGGAAAGCATCTATTTGAACCCGTACATTGGAACCCGTATATTTGGGAAGCATCTATCTATATATTTTGGGGCCCGTCAATATAGGAGTCATTTATGTGTCAGCGTCTACAATAGAACCTTCCAAATGAACAGCGTCTGACTAGGATGTAATCGAAATGCCACGGGTGTTGCATGAATTAATAGCTCCTTTTAAAAGATAAAAACCTTTACCCAACGAAACGGCCGCATCCGCCCGCGTGATATGCAAATTCAGCAGCTGAAAAATACTATTTTTCAAAACATTTCAACAAAACCATATTATGTGACCCCTCTTTGGAACTAGCTCGTTCCTATGAGGGGTCACATGATATGGTTTTGTTGAAAGTTTTTAAAAAATTTAAAAAAAATGATATTTAAAATAATAAATTTTGATATCATCTGCGTTGGGTAAAGGGTTAAACTCTCCTGTAAGTGTAGCTTTTCAATATTTTCGCCTCTCAGGCATGCCACTTAACAATACACAACAAACAGAGGAACAGATAACTAATATTGACCTAAGTTAATCATTTTGCTTTTCCAAAACACATTTTAATATCATTCATTGGAAATAACCTCGTCGAACTCGTGACACTGAAGCCCTTATAGTATATTTTGAAAACAAGAAAATAAATAAATATGTAACGTGTATCTTGTGCCTACAGCTCTGGGTGAATTTTAACGTTTTGTGAGTCACAGAGCTAACCGCTGAACAAAAATTTCTAGATTGAAAGTTCCCTCTCATCAGATCAACCTGAATTGTCCAAATTTATTTTTGATGCAGAGAATTGTTCTTAGTTGTGGACCATCTTTAATATGCTTATGAGATGGAGGGGGCGGGGGCGGGGCGGGGGCGAGAGAGAGAATTCCATTATTGTAAAGAATTGACAGTAACCTGGTCTGAGGTTTGTGACTCATGTTTTTTGTTCAACCGAGTCGCACCGCGCCGAGGTTGAACATGAACTATGAGGCGCAAACCTCAGACCATGTTACCGTCAATTAATCACAATAACATATATGTTCCAATAAGACCTTGCCCATAGCCCAAACTCTATATCATAAAATGGATAAGGCAACTTTACCGATAACAAGTTCAGTATATAAACCTCTCGTCTTCCCCACGACGTCACTGGACAAAAGATCAATAAAACATATAAAGGTCGAGGGCACTCGATCTTAGTTCAACTCGTAAATTGATTTGTAATCTAAACAACGCTTTATTCGTAACTTTGTCCGCTGCACGAGTGAAAAATCAAGATAAAACAAACGATTGGCGAGTCACTCCGTTCGTGAAAAAACTGCGAAACCGGCAACCCCATTTCAATTATTTCGCGTAGCGACGTCAAACGGTAATATTATAATATTAGAACGTTGCTTTTCATGTTCTATCGGTCGATAGTACCAGAAATCACAAAACTCAGGTACTATCGACCGATAGAGCATGAAAAGAAACGTTCTAATTATTTTATTATCCCGAACAAAAAATATCTTTCATTGTTAAGCGTTAACTGCAATATGCCATCAACCTTGTAATAACAATGTAGTCGAATCCAAAAACATGACGTCATTTCGAACGAATGACGTCCCTTTAGGAGGTTCCAGATCACCAAATTCGAAAATGACTTGTCACAAGTGCCGTCGCTTTGGGAGTTTCTATATCACCAAATGCCAGTGTTTACAACTTATCATGCTGTTCATGTTATAATTCATTATTAATGCTTGTGTGATAAGTAGTATAAATTAATGGAATAAACATTCATGTTTCTTGGACGACGACAGTTTTTAAAATTAAGCGGAGTGAAACAATTTATTTTGAACTTGAGGCGGAGGCTCAATGAGGTCGAGGAGTACTAAACTTGTGGAAACATAATTGATTGAAGTCATAACTCATATTTAGGATTCACTGAAGTGGTGAACAACACGTGAGTTTTTAATATTTCTGATTCTTTTGAATTTATTGTTTGTAGTTGAAATTGGAAACACACCCACTGAAGATGACATATTTGTTGGTAAGTTTGTGTCTATTGGCGACCGAAAAAGTTAAACGGACACGGCGCCAGCGTTTGGTGTTAAGCAATTCCAATCAGAGCGTGCGGAATCGACGCTGATCAATGGAAGTGGAGCTTACATTTTCTTTGTTCATTTGTCTCCAGGGAAGAACGTTCCGATAGTACCCGCTTTTTGCCCCCAAAACTCCAGTACTATGAGTTTTAGAAGGTGTCAAATTAACCAATCACGGCTGATGTTACAAACGTGAGGCTTAATAAATGCTACTAGAGCCATCAACGTACAAAAAAATACGCGATAGCTCGTCCAATCAGAGGTTGATGATTTTAGATTTTAGTCTTATTGGAACATAACAATATATTTCATGGTATCCGAAAGCTGCGTCTTTAAGCATGTAATAATACTTGAAGCGTATTAATAGTTCACTCGCAGCTGGTGAGCACTCTTGGTTGTCAAAGTCGCGCAACAAACTTGCAAGAACTGAGCTTACGCAAACATAATCGACCACGCCAAGACGACCACAGCCCAGGGTAGTGTCTGTTTGAGCGCGTGCATGTCAAAGGGCAGATTTGTCTGTGCTTGTGAGGGTGAGTCTGTGTATATATGTGTGCCCGTGGTTAGGTTGAGAGGGGTGTATACGTTTCTAGGTGTATACTGAGGGACAACTTTCTCCTTCCTGACTCTCGCCCAGCTTTGTTTGCAATTCACATTTCTATAACACTAATGGTCACCAAACTAATAGATGATTTTGTCGTTATTGTGTTGGCACCGGAATACGAATAAGGCGGAAAAGTTGTTACAGTGTTAAATTTTATGAAGCCGACTTTAACTTATTGTCTGTGTTCAAGTCATGTGGATAAGGAAAGAAAGGCGGAACAAATCTCAGCATTTCAAATCGTTATGCACAGATTTTTGCATTTATACACAGAACGACACACGCGTGTGAATGGGTTAATCGATATGGCATGAGTGCCAACACGGAAGGATAAAACGAGAGGCCGCAGGCGTGTGTTGTTTTGTGTTTATTACACGCCTTCACGTCTATAAACACAATTATAAGAAGGACACTCGGCAATTCATTTGGCAACTATCAACAAAAAGAACACATTTTATCACCTACCAAATCAGCGAGGGGAACCCGTGTTACTATTTCGTCCCCTGAGTTCCAATGTGTTCTATGTGCCTACTGGCACATAGAACACATTGGAACTCAGGGGACGATTTTCAGCTATCGTTAGGGATTAAAATTTTAATTGCGTTGCACAATTTGTAGAAAATTCCGTGAAATTTTGCTTCTTTTTAAAAACCGTCCGTCAACGATTTCCGTTCCGCACATATGTGCGGACAAGATTTTCATTTTCTGCATGGTTTAGTGTTGCTGTAGATGGGGATTTCATCGAACAGGCGTGTAACAATTTAATCATACAACACCGTGGAACATCTATGGTTTTGCGCTGCTCGTCGCTACTCACCTCTCGGAACTCACTAGATCCAATTCCCTGTGAATCCAACACTGACTATTCTGTGTTCAAACCCCAACATTACACAGTAATCAAATCCTAATTTTATACCATTTAGTCACTGGAAGTACTAAACAGTTTCAACCCTTTACTTAACGAATCGGCCGTATCCAGAGCGTAATTTCCTAACGAAGCAGTTGAAAAAAATGAAGAGTCACATGGTATGGTTTTGTTCAATTTTTTGAAAAATTAAAAAATAAATAAAATAATAAATTTTGATCCTGTGCGTTGGGTAAAGGGTTAATTTCGCAAACAACCATCTGCTATGACTTGCAACTCCACATTATTCATAGGCAACGTCATAGCATGGAATTTAGAAAAAAACGCCCAAGGAGCCAGAGAAGGTAACTGTAGTGCAACTACGGTCTTTTTATTTCCAGTTTTTTGTTATTGAAAGCGCGTGCGTGCGTGCGTGCGTGCGTGCGTGCGTGCGTGCGTGCGTGCGTGCGTGCGTGCGTGCGTGCGTGCGTGCGTGCGTGCGTGCGTGCGTGCGTGCGTGCGTGCGTGCGTGCGTGCGTGCGCTCTTTTAAGTTTCCAGTTGAATATGTTAACCCCCATAGTTTAGGGCCTTGTGTTGAAACATTCCATGAACCACCAATCATAATGCTTTGAGATGAAGCATTCAACTTCTTTTAGGGAACAAGATGCAAGTTTGTTCACAGAATGTTTCTTGTTCATGTTCTTATAAGAAGAGATTCCATGACATATGCACAAAATAAAACTTTTTCGTGGTCCCTTTCTCGCGCGTTCGTACTTACACAACAAATTTCTTGTTGTTTTGAAAGGCTTCGTTGAGATGAAATGAGTGAAACGGAATACAGAATTAGTGTTGGATTTCCATTCTTGATTTGCATCCGCAGACAACATTCTCGGTGCTCTTGTGCGTCTCGAATATTTTGGTCCATCACCAGACGTTCTTTCATTGTGTTTTCGCAGTGTCTGGGTAGACGGTTACTAGGTTGAACACATCAATCAACTCATTTATACAAGTGCACAGGCTACCATTAATATTCCTAAACCCGCCTGACACTGTTGTTTCCTGGAACCAGTCTGGTCGTTAAATAGTCCATCGCTTATTGCTTATTTTTAGACCCAATCGGATGGATATTTATATTTCATTTGATCGGAAAAGCTAACCTTTCAAGTTTTATTTCTCAACCATATGAAATATGCCATTTGACTGAATTTAAAAATACCATAAACATTAATTTTCCTTGAATCAATGAAATAATATTTTTTAATCGAAACTTTGGCATACCCATATCTGAAAGACATGTTTGTTTTTTTAACCCTTCACCAAACCTGAAAAGCAGACGACACTTGCAAAAATAATTCTTGAATAACTAATTTTTTTCATTTTTTGTCTCAAAAGCATAGGTTATGACCCCTCGTTGGAACGATCTCGACGAGCTCGTTCCAACGAAGGGTCATAACCTATGTTTTTGAGACAAAAAATGAAAAAAAATAACGATAATTAATTGGCGATTTTTGAGAATAGTGCTGGCCGGTTTTGGCCGTTACGTTAGGTAAAGGGTTAATTATTATGAATGAAGACTCACCACAGCTAGAGCTTTATGATAACGCCATGGAGTTGTTTTACTAATTGTTTTAATATATTGGCGTTTACGTGATGGGTTAAATATTTATTGATTGGAATAGCTACAACTGGAGCACGACAGAACATCTCTATATCTTATGAGCAAAGTGGCGACAGAGCGCATCAACAGTAGTCGACGCCCAAGCCTCATGAAAAGACGGAAATCACATCGCCCATAACAGCGTGAAATTCCTTACAAAATTTCTCTCGTGACCCGCGAGCTTGACATTTATAGTGAAGTTAAAGGGTTTTACCATGTAGGTAAATTGGACTTTTCATTGAAATAAATTTAATCCCCATTATACAGACTCAGCCGCTCAAATGATGAAAACCTAAAATAAATAAATAAATTTGTTCAAACGAATGTATTACCTACCCCTGTAAAATTATGAGACAGTTCTTGGATTGTCATTTTGTTGTATAGCGCATCGTTGTCACGCCTATCCTCTGCTGGAGTCGTAATCTAAACAAAAAATAAGAGAATAGAAAAGTTACATAAACGGGCCTTATCAAAACAGTTTATATGGAGGTAAAGTTTCAACCCATAGTAATTCCATTATCACTTCGACGTTGGTAATGGAAGTTGTCTTAGTTCAGATTTGTTGGAAAATGTATGGCACCAAGGTGAGAGAAGAAAGTGTGAATCGTTCTTCGTAATCTAGGGTTAGAAATCGAGAACGAAAATGGTATTTGGAATCAAATAAAAAGAAAACTCGTTTTCACTTGTTTTAAATTCCAGTCATTTCGACGAATCGCTTTACAATTACGAAATATATTTAAGAATATTCAGAGGAAAGAGAGAGAGAGAGAGCACACAGATGCCCACTTTCTAAATAGAAAAGAGATACTTGATTTGAAAAGTGATCATTCTAAAATCGTGCACACCGCAAGTGACAATGACGAATGTGGTATTGCCGAAAATGGAAAAATAACAACAATGAAAATGGCAGGGATGGAAGGGAAGAATGAAATAGAACATCCGATGACAGGTCGGAAGTGGTCGTTACGTTAGTTAAAGGGTTGAATGTCCGGTAGAACCCCAAGGTTATACAAAAACAATGTGCTGTGGATAAAAAATCATTTCAAATAATGCAACATAATCATTGTGGTGAGCGAAAAAAATCATTTTCAAAAATAAGTTCTTTTAACCCTTTACCTACCATGAAAAGCAGACGACACTTGCAAAAAAAATTCTTGAATAACTATTTTTTTTTCATTTTTGGTCTCAAAAACATAGGTTATGAAACCCTAATTGGAACGAGCACGACGAGCTCGTTCCAATGAGGGGTCATAAACTATGTTTTTGAGACAAACAATGAAAAAAATAATGAAAATTAATTGGCGATTTTTGAGAATAGCGCTGGCCGGTCTTGACCGTTACGTTGGGTAAAGGGTTAATTCAGTTGATTGACTGCTCGTATTGTCCACGACATTAGTCAAATACACTGCGTCCTGCTTTGTTATCAAATTCCACACACCCATTTTCCTGTTTTAAGGAAACATTAGTGGAAGCAGGATTTGAAATCTGGACGGTGTGCCACGTATCAAGAATGTGGCATGATATGAGACATCATCCGACCCGCGTAACGGCGAAATAGGGACATGCATGAAGTGGGGTATTCGTCGCCGGGTTACGAGAGTTTCTCGGGAAATTTACTAGAAAATGACAGGTCAGCGTGGCCTTCCGGTGACTCCTTTGCACATGACCATCAGAATATTTCCCAAGTATTATATAAATTCATTGCGATTTTGAAAATGGTGACCACGACTGACAATTTTCGTCAATGGAAGGGATTTGTAGGAAAGTTAACTCCCCTTAATTTTCTTATGTTCTCGGAACATTTTTTCACTAAGGGTATAGGAATTTCATTAAAATCAATTGAATATTCGAAATGTTAGTGAAATTGTATCATCGCTGTGCGCACCATTTCGCACACTTCAGGCATTTTTCTGTAGAGCAGGATAAAATGCAGAAGCTGGCCTTTTACATTTTTTTCCCCAATCAGTTTGAACTTTTTACTATTATTCTCTGTTTAATCCCATTTAAAAATAAGAAACGACATTTTCACCATCTTCTAATGTTCTATAACTTTTTTTCCGTTCCTGATATCAACAGTGTGCACATCCTGACATATAATAAATATACCATCTTTCCATTAATATAAAAGTTTTGGAGGTAGAAGTTGCTTTTTTCGTGTGAAAAATAAAAAACTTGCAAATTTCTGTAAAACACATTCGCGAAACAGAAACCCAAATTGGACTTTTACTTCAGTTGCTTCTAATTATCTTGTCATAAAAGTCAAGTTTCCTTTTGTAACTTTTAATAAATGAAAACAACAGATGGTCCGAGAGCTGTCTGTTGTTTTCGTTTATTAAAAGTGACAAAAGGAAACTTCTATTTATTTTCTACTGATGTGATAGGTGCTTTCTCAACAATTACTTGCTACTTGCTTCTTAACTGGATTTTCCTCGCCAGTGTAACAAATTCAGATGAGATAACTTTATCGAGAGTCGATTTGCATGACGAGATAAGTCAGGGATGCCACACGGGAGCTAAAGCTGTATCCTTAGGGAACGGCATGGTGGCGGTTGCCCATGTGTTGTCACGAATAATATCGTGTGCCCCGGGCCTGAAAAAAAATCAAGTTACAAAAATTAGGGGGTGCGAACCTCTGGATCTGCCCATCAGAAATCGACAAAGGATGGAGTGGTGTTGGCCCCACTGTTTACAAATCTGGGAAACGACTCTGATTCTCTTTCGTGATGCAGAGATGAATTCCTAATAGTCAATCTGCAACGCCTCTAGTATAACAATCATACTTAGATCGAACCAAAAAGTATTGTATATGTATCGACACCGATAAAGCGTCTTCAGATACTTACATTGGCAAGAAGGATTTCAAAGTCCACAATATCACTCATATCTTGTTTTGCGGTGTTTTCATCTGCTCC